>OW388300.1:66147766-67347766 GCA_936450465.1 Gibbula magus | reverse complement strand
GTTTCCGTGTACATTTTTGGAAAAACTTTGTCAGAAAACGTAAATCTAGAAGGACACTTAAATTTTGAATCAAACGCCTGTAACAATTTCTTGAATTCACGAGCATCGACAAGACTGAACGGTCGCAAGCCTTTAAAAAAAATCGAGCCACTTTGACTGTCAGCTGTACCACTGGGTGTAGTGTGTACGGGAGGACGTTCGTTGTTATTTATTTGGCACGTGACTATTACAGCGATCGACGTGTTATCATCGTCCATGTCAGTGAACACAAATGAAAATTATTATCAAAATACCGACAATCCTGTAAAAATATTGTTTAAGGCACAACTTTCGTCTAATACAAAGTGGGAAGTCTTGTATTCACACATATGTTTTTCTTTTTACACTTGATCACTGCAGTGACGCTGTTTTGAGTCTTCACCTCGTGACTTATTTTGTCTACAAACACCTAAAACAAACGAAAAAGTCTTAAATGTAATCATACCTACTAAAAGATGAATAAACCTAGAAACAGACTGCAAAATTTGATTGACCTGCACCCTGTTGTAACAGAGATTGCCCGAGTTGAATCATTTGTTCCGAAACGAATGTATGGATTGTTAAGTATAGCTATACGGATCGTGACCGATTGCAACAAACCTGGTATACTGATTGTGATGATTGGCGTTTCTTAAGCAAAACGACTCTGTTGAAAGTAGAAAAAGCCAACATGTTACATTATCGTTTGAAATGTTTTATTGTACAGATAGTAATATTACACAACACCTTTCTCACTTAAGACTACAAAATTGCATCATGTTTCGGCGTTACCACTGTCCTGAAATTACACCATTTTTCAAAAATGTCATTGCACATACCAAGATTGTCCATCCCCAGAACAAAACCTTATCAATTCAAAAAAAATACTTGTCTGACAGAACTGGCAATTTCAATATCAATGTATTCACTTTCCAAAACACAGTGAGGAAACAAAATCAATCGAGAACGTATGTGTCTGAACTACAAATCTAACAACCAACGCCTGCAATACAGTCACAAAGATCATGGACATATTATATCATCTTTTATATGTAAATTAACAAGCAGTTGTCACATAGGTGACATGACCCCCCGCCGCAAATTAATACATCAAAATTGAAAAATAATGCCACTATAAGCAAATAATGATAGAATGATAATGGTCAGAAACCAATGAACAGGTCTTGTGATGTGGATCCCCCTGACAAGCTTAACATGTCGGAAAAAGTTCCGCTGTGACCTTGAGAATAATGTAAAAGTCATCAAAATCTAATAAGCCCTTTGTCTTCCACAGAAGAAGTTATGCGTAAGATATTAAGAGAATCCAGACAATAGTTAATGATATATCCCGCAGACCAGGGTAATATAAACTGAAGGCCATAAAACTCTGTAGGAACATTACTCTTCTTATAATATACCCATATGCAACATATGAAAAGAATCCAGTGAATAGTGCTTGAGTTATTCCATTTTGTTCGTACGTACGGATGGACGGGCGAATACTATATCTCCGGCGGGGATGATAAAAGTGTAGGTTATACACTTGAACTATCTAGTACTACGAACAAATTTTTGTTTACACCATTCAAACTTTGATTATACACTGGGATTGTCATCTCATTAACATATCTAACCACTTTGCAACGAATTTTAGTTGTTAAATGTCTGTAACTTTAGGACAATCAAACAATTTCAGAAACCACCCATTTAATGGCTTTTGGCTGCAAGAAAAGCTGAGAAAAAATATCCTCGATTACACCAGCCAGCGAGCCTGCAAAATTGAACTTAATAATTAAAATACAATGTTAAATCAGAGAGTGTATAGAACTGTCTCAAGTTAATGTATCAGATTGTGAATGCAAGATCTAATTTGTATAGTCACAATGTGAATAAAAAGATGTAATGTTTTTCTTGCATAATAAATGCACACGTTACCGGTATTGCTTTTGTGTATTACTGTAACGAACGACACAGTACGGAATGGAGAAGATAAATTTATTTTAAGTTTTGCATTTGTCTTTTTTGTCAGAGAACTCAAAAATATAATGATAACAAAAAGCATAAATTGGCATACTTACATATGTAACCTAGCCTTAATGTCAAAGAATATACTTTCTCTTCCACTTGGACATACGCGAGAGCTCATTATATCGATAGACCGATGTTAATGTTTATTGAAACCGGATCTCGAGCAAATGATCTGTCCCATCTGCACCTGGATCTTGGTGAATCATACATAGCCTTCGTATATATATCGTATATATATATCGTATATATATCGTATATATACATATCGTGTTCTTTAATGAGACGTTGAGACACATGCACACACGACAGAGCAACATGGAACTTAGCGCGTGACAGTTTTATATCTGAAGTGCACCGTCTTCATGACTGGACTTGTTGGATCTCAGACCAAATGACTCCGTACAGTTTGAACGTGGGTTCCTATATGAGATAGATAGACTTCACACGTATAAATGCAAATATATCAGTGTGTCATATGCTGTGATATTTCAGACCGTTCTTTGACTTGAAAGTAGGCCCACATCAATCAGTCACAAACAAAACTGTGGACCGCGTTTAAATGTTCTGCAGCATGTCTCACTGCTCTTGTACACTTCACTTCAGAGCTTGATCGCTGCTTTTTTGGCGGTTTTTGAGTGGTTGTTGAAAATAGTGGGTCATTAATATAAAAACAAGCTGCCCTCCGACAGTGAAATATCCCTGTTTTTTGCAGAAAGAAACACATTTATAAACTAACTGATAAAAAGGTTTACCTTTGATTACACGGATCGCATGTGCTTGGATTGGTAGCCAGTCATTGTTCCGCAAATTTAATAGCTTTCACTTTGCTTCAAAATCAACATGTTCGGATTTGTTTAGAAATAAACCAAATTCAATCAGGCACAATCCGTGTACCGTAAATCACATGATCGGTAACAATCCGTACACTCGAGCTATGAAAACACATGATCCATCTTTGACAAAAGATTATTAAATATTCATACCATACCATGCCTTGAAACTTCGCCAGGGCTTGCAGTAGTTATTGAAACAAATTTACATTAAATCAATTTTGAATAATATACACATTGCATACTCTTATGACAGTGATTGTCGAAATTTCGACGACATTGACTGGCATGCAGTTGCTAAAATGTATGTTTGCAAAATAATGGTTCGGTTTGTCTTCTATTTGGTTTCACAAGAGGGCGTATAGATATTTGCTCTGATGATGAATATGGAGATTTTACGAGCGATTTTCAGCAGAGCTGTTCTCTCAATTTGCTCATGAAGTAGTCGCTATTTATAGCTTCATAATTTTCAAACAATATGCATGAGCTAAAGAATTTCGTGGTCGTATGTCCCGCTCATCGCATTAAAAGTCACGTGACGAATCAGTAACAACGAACGTCCTCGCGTCACATTACACCCCGTGTGTAAGGCCCTGTGTGAATTTGGAGGATATTGCTTGTTTTTGGTTCATCCAAACATGTGTGTCAACGTTCTGAAAGTTGGTTGAGAGGCGGAGACACGCTGTGGAACATGTGTTTCCTTTGTAGCACTAACAGTCATGACTGGTTTCACGTGTTTTGAGACTGCGAGGGGATGGTGTCGGCGGACATGAATTGATAAATTACTTGTCCCGCCAGAATATCTGACCTCTTGGTTACATTTCTTGCACACTGCAATGTTTTCAATTACTTTTCCATCAAATTTCCTTATTTTGAAAGCAAAGTGACCTAAATGTCCAACTTTGCATGCTTAATTGTTATCTACGAAACTAAACTCGTCGTATGCAGCGCTAGTAGTCGCCATTTTGTTGCTATGGAAATACAAGGGCAGATAATTCAAAGGGAGATAACTCTTTCATACCCAATATATTGCTTTATTGAAAACGTATCGCGATATTCGTATTGCAGGTTCAAAACCGGTACATATCGGAATACCGGTAATATTGCTCACCCTTACTTCCAAGTACTCTTAATCTCGTATTATTATTGAGAAAAGATTACGAATGTGGGTCGAGCTAAACGAAATACTATCTGAAAGTCAGGCCGGATTTCGCCCACATTATTCAACTACGCATCATATATTCACTCTACAGGCGTTGTGTCCAAAATACTTGTGCAAACCTAAAGGTCGTTTCTACTGCTGTTTCATAGACTTTAAAAAGGCATTTGACTTTGAAGACAGAGAAAAGCTCCTATTTATTTTGATTCAACGAGGATGTCATGGTAAGATTACTATTCTCATCAGAAATATGTATGCATCTGTCAAGGCTTGTGTAAGAGTGGCTGCTGAATCAAGAACTGAGGCTTTTGATACTTCACGTGGAGTGAGACAAGGGTGCATCCTCAGCCCCCTCCTCTTCCTTCTCTTCACCAATGAATTCGCAACAGAGCTTTATCAATCATGTGACAATGGTATCTTCGTTACACAAGCTATTCAAGATCTGCTGTTATTAATGTTTGCGGACGACATCGTCCTTTTTGCTACAAGTGTCATAGGACTACAACGCCAACTTAATATTCCAACAAATATAATTGTATTTCGAAATGGAGGAAATAGGAGGCATTCGGAAAATTGGACGTTTTGTAAAAATCCACTTAAGGTAGTTACTTACTACAAATATCTGGGTATAATATTCTCATCAAGACTCGTGTGGACGAAAGCGGGTGAAACACTAGCCCAGCAAGCAAGTTAAGCCTGCCTTTCAATTTTCAGACTCTTCAACAAGTATCAAGATTTATCATATTCCAGTGCCAGAACTATATTCGATCGGAAAATAGCACCAATATTACTGTACGGTTCGGAAATATGGGGACACAAATATTACGATGCAATCGAAAGAGTGCAGACCATGTATTTCAAACGATTCCTGAACATTGGAAAATATGCTTCAAATAAAGCCACCCTTGGAGAACTTGAGCGATATCCTATCCACGTATCATCACAGATCCGGGTGATCAAGTTCTGGTTTAAGATACTTGCCATGGATGAACATCGTTACCCTTTATAGAGCTACAGAATGATGAAAACCTTTGATGACATGGGTGGAACAAACTGGACGTCAAGTGTCCGAATATTACCCTTCAAAAATGGATTTTCTCATGTTTGGTTAAAACCAGGGAGTTTCAAACGTTCATCTCTTTATGTACATTTTCGAACAACGACTAAAAGATATTGCATACCAAACCTGGCACAACGAAATTAACATCTCCAATTTTCTAAGTTACTATTCACAATTTAAATATGAACTCCAGTTGGAATCCTGTATAACAGAGCTAAGGTACAAGCACCTGATCCGCGCACTTATCAAATTTCGTATATCAAGCAACAACTTTAAAGTCAACATGTACAGACGTAATGATCAGAAGGATGCCCAAAATACAAGCTACATGTTTACACTCTGTGAAGCTGCAGAAAAAGAACTGAAGATCATGTATTCTTCCGGTGTGACAGGTACAGGGCGTACAGAGAAAACTATTCGAAACAATTGCAAAATGTATACAAAGGGCCATTTACTTTGAAGTGTATTCTCCAATCAAAAAATGCCCAAGTTATTTATTGCACAGCACTATTCCTGCATTATGTATTAAAAATAAGATCACAAAACTAATTATGACCACTGTTCAATGAAATGTATTTAAATATGACTGTATTATAGGCCATGAGGCCGATATTAGAAATAAACTTCCGTCTAATCTCGTATTCGTTATGTTAATTACATGGCATATTAACTTACATCAAATCAATAAGCAAAATCCCGAATAAAACCCCATAAATCAATCTTATTTATTGTATAAAAAATGCATCTCCAATTAATTGTAAAATAACTCATATATATTTATTGTATTATTTGGTACTGGTGATAGTAAATGATATGTGTCTGTTATGGAAGGAGAAATATTAAAAAGTTATGTAAAGCTTTCATATTTGGAGTTGATAAAATCTTTAATAGTGTGATTTTTTTAATACGAATATCGTACAATTTTTTGAGACATAGTACACGGTATAGAATATGTTGGTTATGTAAGGTCCATTCTTCATTTCTTAATCAATTCACATTTATGTACAAAGCGACCTTAGTTCAATAGTACATTTATGATGGTATCATTATTTTGAAAAGAACTAACCACAATCTCTTCAAATTCGTATCTAAATTCAAAGCATATTTGCTGTTCGAAAAGCCAGGAACAGCTAAATTAATACGCCCGGACACGTATGCTTCAAGGTGTATTGTCTGGTGACCTGAGACAATTCCTCTTTAACCAGTGTACTTCTGTAAATAGAAAAAATAGAAATTGATGGCGTATTTGTTTGGAAGTCAAATCATTTCTGTATTAAACTGTTAGACTGAAAAATAAAAATTAAAAATAGCTTTATACCAATTATTCGCGAAACTGACAATAGAATTTACTTAAATGACCAGTTTCAATTGAATAGTCTAGAGAATGTGAAGAAGAAACAGGGCTACATGCTCAGACAAGCTGTTCTCGGCTAATGATAACCAGTTAGGTGTTTCTAAAATACATAAAACATTAAAGTACATCTGCACACCTTTTCAGAGGATCAGCTGTTAATTCCGACTCAAAGCACTCACTATGACTTATCATTGGTGGATAATTGATATTTTCTACATAGACAATATGCATTCTGTTTCTTAACAATATGCAGTAACCGTCATCTATCGTTTTCAGTTACCGTCATCATGCTCATTAATGATTTTTCAGTTACCGTCATCATGCCCGATTTTTCAAACAGCATTAATATGCATTTATGAAAGGAAATATTCTTAGAATCCTGTCTCCACATCAACCTGCATCTACGCTTGATGTTTCTGGGGGTGTCAATGGTCCGTTCAAAGCAAGATTGGTAAGAAAAGGAGAAAAAAAGAATATACTTCCGCCGGAAACAGAAAAAAACCTTCCTACCAGAAGACCATTGAGATGGTGTCCAAAGCCATCGACGCTATTCAGGTATCGGCAGTTTCCCGTTCTTTCGAGTTGTGTGGCATTGTCAAAAACGGAAACAAGGTTTCAGTAGATCTTTTGGATCGCAGATTGCGTGAAATTCTTGGAGTCCGTGTCAATTTATATGAACATATCGGCGGTGAGCAATATGAAGATCGATTCTTCGAGGAAGAATTGGATTGACTCTAATTAAATTGTGCATGAAGAGACGAAGCCACTGATTCTATGTCAGTCAGCATGTAAATATGGTGACGTTCTTGTTTAATTATTGAGACTGTTACATTTAACATTCACGTTTACAATGAAATTTCTCCTTTGGGTAAACAATTCATAATTTTGTGTTTGGATAGACTGCAGTGACTTATATAGTCGTGGATGTTGGATTTGTTCTTATAATTTGAAATTCACGTTTTACATATAATTGTATCATTTATGTTAATTTGAGAAAATATTTTGCATTACTTGGAAGTCTGAGTCTTATTGCCCTGTTCCTGATTATAAAGTTGCATATAAATCCCGAATCATTTAATTGTTTAGAGAAATATTTTGCATTTCCGAATTTAAGTCCTGGGCTTAAATACAGGTAAAGTATTACCAAACCAAAACATAGATTTTCCGTTTTTGAACCCTTGGCTTAAATACGGGAATTCCCGGTAGTTTCAAAATATGAGTCACGACGTAAAAAAGTCATTGGAATATTTCCATTAGAATTGGATCCAATGGAAATTTTGTTTGACTTCCACGGTTGAGATTATGAATGTGATTATATTAAAACCTGACTTTGTTTGGAATTTAGGTTTAAGGACATCACTTTGGTGAAACTTAACCTTTATGAAGTATATATTGATCTTGGTAAAATGTTGGCTTTAATAAAAAAAAAATTGATTTTAAAGAAAAGTTTACATACATTTAGTTTAGTTGAGTTGAGTGGTATGTTTACTTTGAAAGTTTAACTTGAATGATATATTAACTGTATAAAAAATACGACTTTTGAAATAAGTATTGACTTTGGCGAAAGTTTAACCTTAATGAAATTATTACTTTGGTGAAATGTTAACATTCAAAGGATATTGACTTTGGAGAAAAATAAGCTTGTTCTTAGCTGTCTTATTAACGGACCTATCTTTTTTACCAAAGGGATAACTAACACATCATTTACTGTATGACTAGTGGGACATCTGGTCACTTTGCCGGTACACGTTTATTAATTTATCAGCTGTGTATACATCATTAATCTTGGTGGCAGGTGGTTATAGGGCGATTGCGCAGGCAAGTTATCTGGCAAACACTTATTGTCTCAAACAGGCATCTGTAGCCAGACATTAGTTGTCTATAACCTTGACGGAATTGTACTTTCGAAGCTTCCGAAAGCGCTACACGAAGTCATGTACAACCGCTTTTCAGGTACCCAATTATACAGCTGGGTGGACTGAGTGCAATGTGGATAAAGTGCCTTGCCCAGGGAAACAACACAGCTTGAGACCCAGGTCCCGAATGTTGGTGTCCCCACCGGGATTCAAACCTGGGCCTTTGGCGTGAGAGGCCATCACGTTAACCACTACACCATTGTGCTTCATAATAAAAAAAATGTATAGGAGGACAAAGGAAATACCTTTTTTACACAATCTATAGCAGCAGGTGTTGACCCACCTCTCGCCAACAGCAGTACATTCCACTCTCCCTGTCTTATTCATGACCAATTTACCAAGTATATAAACGTTAATAGAGACGAAACCATAAGACATACGACCTAACAACGATTTAGTTTTCTGTTTGTATTTTTATGTTCTATCATTTTTTTTAAATCTGCAAGTCTCTTATTGCATTTTGAGGCAGTTACTAAGAAGGATTTATCTCAATAGCTGAAAATGTGCATGATGGAACAGAAAGGAGGTGCTGATTTTCAGAACGTAATGAACGTCGCCGCTGGTCATTGTATTCAATTTTATCCCACCGGTATGTAATACCGTGGGATATAGTCATCACCCTGGCCGTCTGTCCGTCCGTCCGTCCGTCCGTTCGTTATCATTTCGTTTCCGGAGCACAGCTCCAAAACCGTTCATCATATCTTCCTGAAACTTTCCATGTGTATTACCCACTAACTGAAGTGGTGCCTTTTGATATTTTCAGATTGTTTCTGAAAAATTTGTTTTTTTCTGTTTCCATAGAAACATGAGAGGGATGTTGGTTGTTGTTGATTTTGAGTGCTTATGAAGCAGAAGTCTAAAACCCTTAACATACCTGAAACTCAGCATCTGTAATACCCACTAACTGAAGTACGGTAGTAGATACACAAGTATCTGTCAAAGATGTGTTTTACAAATTTTGTGGAACCGGTTGGATATGTCATCTTCTGATGACTCTTGTTTTTATAAAATCAGGACGTCAGTCGACCATGTTCAGATGACATTGGCACAGTTGGAAAGAAATGTACAACAACAATTCTATGTGTGAAAGGTTGGTTAATGATTTGATGTTTTCAAAATACAATATATCATGAAGACGATATTCTGTTGTGAAGTCATATTAAGATGAACAAGAAAAAATAAGTTTATAATTTAATAGAGACATGAAGTGCACTTGTACAGACTATTCAAAATAATGGATTAGAATTCACTTAACACGTCGAATGACTAATTGCCCCAATAAATGCCGTTGAAAGCATTTATGTGGCACCTTTTTCGTCAGTTTGTTAACAGTATCAGCTAAACTACCATTCATGTTATTTTTTCAAATTTCTCATTTAAAATGGTAGTTTATGACATTTATATTTACTTTAGAAGGTAAAAGATCGCATTACACAAACCAATTATCTGTAGTGGTAATAACAGTGTTGTGTATAAAGCAAACATTGCATGGCGGCCATTTTATTGTGAACACATTTTATTATTTTGAATGAAAAAAAATATTCCCATGGCTATAGAACCATGTACACTCATTTTTAACTTGATTGTCCGAAGTCATAAGGATGTTTTATCATTGGTGACATTATTTTTCATCGACTTAATGTCATCCCTCAAATAAGTCGATGAAATTTATTTGAAAAAAAATTTTACCAATAGAAAAACACTTTTCTCTTTCGAAAATCAAGTAAAAAATGCGTGAACATGGTTCATGTTTTACCCGCTAAAATAAATTGAAATGACACAAACTATCATTATAAATGGGAAATTTGAAAGAAAAAAATGTTGCCAAAAACGTGCTACAGCCCCTTAAAGGGTGAAATGAAATTGCGTTATGCACTCACTTATGCACTGTTTATTATATTATAGCTTTTGAGCTCATCTGGAATCATGTACGTATTCTGTCCAACAGGTGACATAACCCCACCAGAAGACCACTGTCCAGTTCCACCCATGCTGGATAATGCAAACATCAGTCAAGGAGGTCTAACACCAGGGAGCACAAGTAACTACACCTGTCTGGAAGGTTACCTGGACACACAGTCTTTTGTTAGCTCAGGTGTCTCTATCTGCCTACCTGACTTTACCTGGTCAAACCCCAACCTCACCTGCTCAGGTATGTAAATGTTTGAATCGTTTCATCCCACAATGATACTCGATTCTGATTGGTTTATTCATCTGATTTAAGATTAGAGGACAACTCACGATTGAACGGACTCTGATCAGTAGAAACATGTTTACCATACATGAGTATATAAAGAGACGTTAAATCTAACCCGACTGGCAGTTGGTATTCCCCTTTATGTGAGATTTATTTTTCCGAATTTTTATACATGTGTCATATATAAGCAGAATGTTCACGTAAAATATTCATTATTTTTTTTCAAAATATATCGTTGAATTATTCAAAAGGATCATTGAACATTTTACCTGTTTCACATTGTTAGTTTAATTTATTCAGTAACTTGAAGAACTGAACCTTTTTTACATAGGTAGCCAATGTTAAATGTCTGGTACCTATAATAGCTGGTTTTGGTTTGTTACAATATTGTCAATCAAATATTTGTTTCGTGTTTGTTTTTCGCATTATGAACTTAAACTGATATAGAGATAGATCACTACTGTATCATTATGATATTGTTGTTAATAATGTATGTCTTTAATAAGCGGTACATTGGGGAGTTGGGGAGGGAAAGCAACATCATGTTTTTAAAGTTAAAAGCTTTTGCCTAAAACTGATTTATACATTGGGGGATACAAGTATTTTTTTTAAGAATATGTTGCCAAATTAAAAAAACGTATTGCAATAATTCGTAGTTGCATCGTTCATACCGGTACGTGGTGTAGTTATCATATCACCCAGTCCTAATGTTTAGTTTCCATCAGGTCATGGTTCAACTACATTTGTGTCTCGTTCTTCCATGCAGGTCGATATATCAGACAGGATATGAAAAGTGATAGAAACCTCTTTCGGCGCCTTCAGAAGAAAT
This sequence comes from Gibbula magus, assembly GCA_936450465.1. NCBI lineage: Eukaryota > Metazoa > Mollusca > Gastropoda > Trochida > Trochidae > Gibbula > Gibbula magus. The sequence continues at coordinate 67,336,375 of OW388300.1, read as the reverse complement.
ATTTTAAAGAAGTCACTGGAAATACTTCAAGTCTTGTGTTCTTCGTCAAAACGTGCAAAAATTCGTTATTTGCTTTATGTGACCTTCCACTAGTAACTCGACAAAACTGTTATTCCGTCTCAATCGGATCACGTCACAACTCCAGATTTGATATAAGAAAACGAGGAGGTGGCATGGAAGTTTACAAAAAAGAAGAACATATATTGTCCTGCATAGAGTTCCGCCCCTTCTGGATAAGCTGGCGGAAGGGAACCATCGCTGTTGGGAAAGGTAACACCGTTGGAAGCCAAGAGGTGCTCCGATGGAAGCCAGCTTTTCTCCGTGACATTAACTATGTTGGGCTCGGTCTTTACACACATAATGAAGGAATATGGTTTTTCCTGAAACAGAAGTAAAGGTGACCACGGGTTCATCATTGAATGTATTTCACAATGGTATTACCCCCCTTGACATTTATTAGTGGGCAATCAAATGAACACTTCACTGCAATTTCTTCAATATCTTACACAAAGCTGTTTCTAGGGACAACGAAGGACTGTTACATTTGTATGACCGTGAAGGTCACAGTAATTTATTGAAACCCTGACATTGTTCTGTAAAGTTCTCAGTGAAATCTAATAGTCGACTTTCTGCTACCACACCACACCACACCACAAAAGACATACCAAGAAAATTAAACTGTATCATCTTTGTTCTTGTCGCAAATGATATTACCTCTACTTTGTTATGTATTAATTTTGAAGTGATATTTGGCTGTAGATCAAGTTACTTTTGTGACAATAATAAGTTATTGCTTATTTCAAATATATGCTTGAATAACGGTATTGTAATGTCAATCTCTGTTACTCATACTTTAATAAAAGTCGATATACATGGTACATGTATTTAATTGATTAATTTGTCTTTAAATTTCAGAATTTAAAAATATTTACCTATATTTATTTCTTGTATTGGTAATGCTGATGGCTGCGGTCTAAGAGAATTGTCTTACTTTCTGTTGTAAAATGTTATAAAATATAAGCAGCGGGCCTTCTTTTCTTTAAATATAAAATCCTGTCTTGTTATTGCATACAGAAGAATACAATGCCATTTTCCTTTTTCATATTAATTGGACATTGCGGAATGCTGCATTGATGGTTTATATAGACAATGGTTCTTTATAGAAGAATGTAAATAAGAATAATGAAACAATTTTTATTTTTCTTCTTTTTTTATTGTATCTGGTGTGGTACAAAACGTTGATTTGGCTAAACTATCAATAAAGAATATAAAAAACCGTACATTGACAGATGTTGCTCAAAGAGAGAAAACAATTGAAATTCAATTAAAACCTTCAGTTACCTTTCAGTTACTCATTCTCAAGTTATATATGGGACATTTCAATTATACAGCGTGACCTTTATATGTTATAAACACAGGAATTTATTTATTGATACTTTGCACTAAAAATCGAATTTATTTTTAGTATGTTTAATATGTCCATTTATAATCAAAATTTATCATATTAAAAGCTAATGCTTAATCTTGATGTACAGTACAATGAGACCAGTAAGACCCGTTAGACTAGTCATGTTGAAAGAAGTGTACATAAAATATAATCGAGGACAAGAGTTATCTGTCCTGTTAGTAGTGTAACGTCAAATTGGTCGCAATGTGTATGTTATCTTCATTAAAATATTGAAACAACCGTCCTTAAAAAAAGGTTTAGATCAATATCAATGTTGAAATATCCCTTCTCTCGGCTAAAGTTTGTCTAGAGAGTATGTAGCTGTCTTTCTACCATACGGATTACAATAAGTGTTCACTTCAAGCATTTCAGGTATGATGTCGCGTTGTCTTTTCCAACACTGACAGCAGTCGACAACTTGTGGATCTTAATAGCCATGCTCAAGTAATGATATATTGTTTCATATTAAGTAAAATCAGTCATCGTAATGAGAACGAATTAATGAATAATCTGAAGATTGAGATAAGTAAAAAGTTTTATTTGGAATTAATAAATTTATTCAGTTCATGTTATGCATGTCCAGGCAATATGAAAGTTCATCGTTAGCCTATCACATCACTTGAATCACATGATATCATTTGAACAGATTGTTATGAAACAATTCTCCGAAGTCCAAACAGAGGAATAATATAAATTAATTGTAATGCAAATTTGAACCTTATTTTATTTCGCCTTTCTTATTCTTTCCCCCCGTGGGGTGCCAGGGTTAGAATAGGCCCTCAGTTCCTCCTGCTTGTCGTAAGAGGCGACTAAAAGGGGGCAGTCTGTTTGCCGTGGACTGCGACCTGTACGGACGGAGGAAGGATGCCTTGTGGTTGAGGGTTGTGTGTAGCAGAATGCTACCACTGAGCAATACACTGCTTCGGCCTCGACTTCATCTAGACAGGTGGCCAGATTGGTCAATCGGCTGGTCATGCCAAGCACTTGGCTGCGCACATCTTTGCTATCCTTCTTACGCTGCTACCTCTCTTAACAATTATTTTCTTTACTTTCTTGGTGCTCTCTTGCATACCTTCACCACCTTTCCACAATGCTTTCCTTCCTGATGATGTACTATCCCTACTCTCTGCACTCTTACCTAGTGCTCTCTTGCACACATTCATCAACTTTACTCGGCTTCCAAGATAGCGGTGGCCCATGGGCCAATCCAGTGAAACATTGGCAACGTTTTAGTGGAGTATATCATCCTGGTATCCCCGGTGCAGTCAGCAGGAGACCCGCTGACATACAGCATTGCCCTTGTTGGTGCTCCGTGGTGGGTGGGGATCCAGGTTGAAGAATATTTACCAACCGAACATGACCAGATCATTTAAAAACAAGCGCAATCTTTCAACGGATGACTGTCTCTCTTCTGAGGAAGAGGCAACATCATCAAAATCATCCTCCTCAAAACCTTCAATCTCAACTCCAACTTCATCTTCTAATTCAAGCACCTTTCCTCGGTTTTTGGTTATATCATCAACTGATGATAAGCCTCTACGGCTCAATCCCTTCGCCACCGCCAAGACAATTCAGGGTCTTGCTGGTGATGTGAAGGATGTAAAGAAGATTAGGAATGGGTACCTTCTTGTGGAAGTAAGAACAAAACAACAGGCAACATCACTTCTCACCTTGCAGAAAATTATTGACAAACCTGTTAAGGTTTCTCCTCACACATCGCTAAACAGCAGCAAAGCCATCATCCTGGATAAGGATCGCCGATTCATCTGAACAGGAGCTCCTTGATAACCTGAAGAGCCAGGCAGTGACTGCTGTCAAGCGATTCACTATCAAGAAGGAGGACAACATCATCAAAATGCGCACCTCTCTCTTAACATTTTCAACTCCACAAGCTCCAAAAACAGTGTATGCAGGGTATTACAAACTCCCCACTGAACTGTATATCCCTAACCCCCTCCATTGCTACCAGTGCCAGAAGTTTGGTCATGGAAGCAATTCCTGCAAAGAGGATGATCGTGTTTGTCCACAGTGTGGCAAACTCGACGATGAAAGCCATCCAGACAAATGCAAGGAGTTGCCGAAATGCGCAAACTGTGCTGGTGACCACCTGGCTTCCTCCAAGGAGTGCCCACGGTGGTTACAGGAGTCGAAAATACTAAAACTTAAATTCACACAGAATATATCTTTCCCCGAAGCAAAACGCCTGGTTCTTGAGGGTCCTAAACCCTCATACTCAACCATAGTATCATCAGCAACTGCCACTAAATGCTCTGTATCAACTCAGACAGACATTCAGTGGGTGAGTGATCCTCCAACTCAATACAAACTCCGCAATTCAACTTCTTCCACAATAAGTACCATGACATTCCCTCTTCTGTCCCTTACAGAGCCTGTCAAGCCGACAGGATCTAAAATACCTCCAACAAACATCCAAAACAAAAATCGAAAACCATCAACCTCAAAACATACTGCCAAAAATTCCAAATCCAAAACAGCAAACCGCACTCCCAAAGGCCTAAGGAGTGCGGTTGAGGTCTATAACAAGTATGGATCTCTTGACCTTGAGTCTGATGACGTCCTTGTGGACGCATCAGACACAGCATCTCTAAACAACTCGCCCAAAAAGGGCAAAGGGTTCTGTCCAATGACCGTCGCTTCTCCCCGTTAAAACATCCACCATGAGGCTTTTAATATTATATTTTATCCTCGCATCTATGGCGATTCTCCAGTGGAATAGTCGAGGCTTTAGGGTCAATTTAAACGAATTGGGCTTGCTAGCCCAAAATTACAATCCCCAAGCTATTTGCCTTCAAGAAACTCATTTTAAAGAATCTGATAAAGTTGCAATGAGACCATTCACTTTTTATCCCCCGCCACGAAGTGGAAGGGAATATGGGTTTGGGCTCCGTCCGTCCGTCCGTCCGTCCGTCCGTCCGTCCGTGCGTCCGTCCGTCCGCTATAATGCGGACACTTTTTCTCAGAAACTATTTAAGATAGGACAACCAAATTTGGTGTGTGGCTTGTGGACATAAATACCTCGATGGAGTTCGAAAATAAGAACGATGTGATTATTTTTTCCGGAGTTATTACCCTTGTTCCGTATTTTTCGACTCTGTTCATGGTATCTCCAAAGGGGACAGCTTTTCTCAGAAACTGTTTAAGATAGGATTTCCAAATTTGGTGTGTGGCTTGTGGACATAAATACCTCAATGGAGTTCAAAAATAAGAACCGTGTGATTATTTTTTCCGGAGTTATTGCCCTTGTTCCGTATTTTTGGACTCTGGAGATACCATGAACAAAGGGGACAGCTTTTCTCAGAAACTGTTTAGGATAGAGTTTTCAAATTTGGTGTGCGGCTTGTGGACATAAATACCTTGATGGAGTCCGAAAATAAGAACCGTGTGATTATTTTTTCCGGAGTTATTGCCCTTGTTCCGTATGTTTTGACTCGGTTCATGCTATCTCTAAAGGGGACAGCTTTTCTCAGAGACTATTTAAGATAGGATTACCCAATTTTGTGGATGGCTTGAGGGCATAAGTACCTTGATGGAGTTCGAAAATGAGAAGCACACAATCTTTGCGGAGTTATTGCCCTTGTTCTGTACATTTGGACTCTGTTCAAGGTATCACCAAAGGGGACAGCTTTTCTCAGAGACTATTTAAGATAGGATAACCAAATTTGGTGTGTACTTTAAGGCCATCGATACCTTGACGGAATTTGGAAAAAGAAGCATGTGATTATTTTTTCCGGAGTGATTCCCCTTGTTCCGCTTTTTCGACTCTGTTTCAAGTATCCAAGGATATAGCTTTTCTCAGACATTGTTTAACATCAAATCAGTTGTGTGGCTTGAGGATATCGTTACCTTAATGGAAAGAAAATGAGCAGCGCACAATTATTTCTTCTTGAATTATTGCCCTTGTTCTCATTTCTTGTGTCTGGCGGGGGATGTTGATGACTATGTCTTCTTGTTATAATTCTTTCTCCCCTTCTGCTGATAGGGAAAAGGAGGGGTGCATTAATACGTGATGGAATTATCCGCAGAGTAATTCCATTAAAAACACAATTACAAGCTGTAGCGGTCAGCTTATCATTATTTAAAACTTTAACTCTCTGTTCTTTATATATTCCACCATCTCAAGATCTTACAAGAAAAGATCTTGATCAACTTGTTACCCAATTACCTAAACCTTTTATTATCATGGGTGACTTCAACAGTCACAATCCCCTCTGGGGTAGTAATACCCTAGACTCTAGGGGTAAAGTACTCGAAAGTTTTCTCACCCAACATGATTTCTGTCTATTCAATGATGGTTCAAACACATATCTACATCCTGCTACAGGATCATATACAGCTATAGATTTATCATTAAATGATGCATCCCTTTTACATGACTTCTCATGGTCAGTCCATGAGGATACATGTGGGAGCGACCACTTCTCAATTGTATTAGAACCCTCATCACCTATTCCCGAGAAGCACAATCCTCGTTGGAAATTTTCCTAGGCTGATTGGGGTACATTTTCTGCCCTATGCCGTGATCGTATTATATTTGATGAAATAGTTAATGCAACTGATTCTGTTGAGGCCTTTTCTAAAGGTCTCATTGATATAGCAACTGAAACTATCCCTAAAACCTTGGCAAATCCACGCATTCACAAGCCATGGTTTAATGAAACCTGCAATACTGCCATTAAGGCACGTAAAAAAGCTGAACACAAGCTCAGTAAACGACCCACAATAATTAACTTAGATAACTGTCACAAGGCAAGCAATCACAATCAACCAACAAAAACGCGAATCTTGGAGAGGCTTTGTCTCTAAGATCAATTCTAGAACACCTATCAGCAAAGTCTGGAATATGATTAGTAGAGTTAAAGGCAAAGGTTCCAAATCTACAATAAAACATCTTAAGGTCAATGATGACATTCTCAAAATCCGACATTGCCAATAAGTTGGCTGAAACAATCTCTAAAAATTCTTCATCTGCAAATTATGTCCCTGCTTTCCAAAAGTACCAAAAAGGTACAGGAAAAACGACCACTTAATTTCAAATCTGACAATGGAGAAGATTATTATGAACACTTCTCCTTATCAGAGCTTAAAACTGCACTTTCTAAAGCTCATGATACAGCAACCGGCCCTGATGAAATCCATTATCAGCTTCTTAAACATTTACCAAAACATTGCCTTGAGGTTCTACTTCAGGTATTTAATCATATATGGGAAACAGGTGATTTTCCATCTTGTTGGCACAACGCTACTATTGTGCCAATCCCAAAACCTGGGAAGGATATACAGACCATTCCAACTACCGTACTATAGCCATAACAAGTTGTGTGTGTACTACTATGGAACTGATGATCAAAAATCGTCTAGTTTGGTACTTGGAAACTAATCAATTACTAACTGATATTCAATGTGGTTTCCGCAAACAACGCAGTACCACTGATCATCTTGTTCGTTTAGAATCATTTATTCATGATGCATTTATTAACAAACAACATGCTGTGTCTATCTTTTTCGACTAAAAAAAAGCTTACGACACTACATGAAAGCATGGCATCCTAAAAGATTTAATTGAATTTGGCTTGCGAGGTCGTATACCTCATTTTATATCTAATTTTTTACATGACCGCCAATTTAAAGCACGTGTTGGTTCCTCTCTTTCTGATTTCTTTGATCAAGAAAAGTGTGACCCACAAGGTAGCATTTTATCTGTCACATTATTTAGCATCAAAATCAACAGCTTGGCTAAAGTCTTAAAGGATCATACAGATTGTTTAGTTTTTGTGGACGATTTTGGAGTTTCCTGTAGAGGCAAATATATGCCATCAATCGAGCGCCAATTGCAGCTCTGCCTCAACAAAATACACAAATGGTCGTTGGAAAACGGCTTCAAATTTTCCAAAGCCAAAACATTTTGCGTGCATTTTTGCAATATGCGCAAAATGCACCAAGATTAAGAACTATTTCTGGATAAAACTCCAATCAAAGTCGTTCCTGAGGCCAAGTTTCTTGGTCTCACATTTGATAGTAAATTATCATTTATCCCACACATAAAAAGCCTTAAAGCTAAATGCTTAAAGGCATTAGACCTTTTAAAGGTCGTTTCAAATAATAAATGGGGTGCAGATGAAGAAACTCCTCTTCATCTCTATCGATCACTCATCTGCTCCAAACTGGATTATCGATCCATAATATATGGATCTGCCCGCCCCTCATATATCAAAATGCTAGATACAATCCACCACCAGGGTCTCAGGCTTTGTCTTGGGGCCTTCAGAACTTCACCTGTTGACAGCCTATACGTTGAAGCTGATGAGCCATCTCTTGGTAAGATCGGCGCATCAAGCTAGCACTACAATATATCACCAAACTTAAAGCCAACCCTTGTAATCCTGCCACTGGACAAAAAGTGGTGGAATCCATTTGCCGGATACTTCCAGATTCTCCCAAATATTGGCGGATCCTGAAGAATCCGGAAGAATAAGGAAGGATCCGGCAAGCGGATTCCTCGACTTTTGGTCCTGTGTGCATACAACTGCGTATTAAATCCAGAATACCAGCAGTTGTATAACTTAAAACTTAAAGCAATTCCACCACTCGGTATCAGACTTCAACAACATGTTGAAAATTCTAATATCGACCTAACAACAATAGCAGAGCACGGTCTGCTTGCCACTCCGCCATGGCAGCTGGTCAGGCCCTGTGTTAACATCTCTCTATCTACTCATAAAAAATCAAATACAGACCAATTGATATTTCAACAGGCATTTTTTGAACTATGTGATTTTTTTATAAACCAATTTACACTGACGGTTCTAAGGATGGACCCTCAACAACATATGCTTCAAGTCTGCATGATGGCAGCAGCATCTTTACTGCAGAAGCTAAGGCCATCCTTAAGGCCGTCCATCACATTAAAAACCCAACCCCTAATAATTACATTATTTTTTCCGATTCACTTTCTTGCCTACAAGCAATTAAAAACTGTAAGAGTGATCACCCAATTATCAGGGATATTTTACTACTTCATAATTCTTGTCTCCAATGTGACATCGTCTTCTGCTGGCTTCCTAGCCATATGGGTATAAGAGGTAATAACAAAGTTGACTCGGTAGCTAAATCAGCATTAAACCTCAAACATATTTCTCCTACTAAAGTTCTATATACAGATTCTAAACCTGCTATTAAATCTTACATTAAACAACGTTGGAAGTCCCAATGGGACCAACAACAGTATAACAAACAAACAAACTTCACACTATTCAACCTCATTTAGGTTACAAATCTTTATCTTCTTTTACCCGGCATGAAGCTTGTGTTCTACGACGATGTCGTATTGGACACACTCATCTCTCTCATTCTTTTCTTTTAAAGGGAGAAGACCCCGCAATGTGTATTCCCTGCTAGTGTCCCCTCACAGTAAAACACATTTTGTGTGAGTGTTGGGACACCGCGCACATCAGGGAAACATTTTATCCTGATATTCCTTTATCTCAAGTTTTTAGTCAATTTGGTGAACACCGCATTTTAGACTTTTTGAAAACAGTCAATATATTTGACAAATTGTAAATTTTATCTTTTATATCAGCTTTTAACAAAATTGTGATATTTTGCTGATGTTTTCTAAAGCCTTTGTGTCATTACTTTTTGCTTTGCAATTATTTTTAAATTTATAAATTAACTTAAATTTCTCGCCGCTAATGGCTGCGATACTGCCGAACGGCGTTAAGCAATAATTCACTCACTCACTCACTTGATGAAAGTACAGTACAGGCCCTGAACTACACTGTTCGTCAAGACAAGGCCTAAACTACACGTTCCTTCAAAACAAGCCCTCAACTATACTGTCCTCCACTATTGTATAAGCCGTTAATTATATTGTCCTACAACACAAGCCCTGAACTTTATTTTCCTACAATACAAGCCCTAAACTATGTTGTCCTACAACACAATCCCTAAACTATATTGTCCTACAACACAAGCCCGTAACTATATTGTCCTACAATACAAGCCCTGAACTATATTGTCCTTTAACACAAGCCCTTAATTTGTTTGTCCTACAACACAAGCCCTTAAGTTTCTGTCATACAATATAGGCCCTGAACAATCCCTTAACTATGTTGTGCTACAATACAAGCCCTGAACTATATTGTCCTTTAACACAAGCCCATAACTATTTTGTCCTACAACATAATCCCTTAATTTACCGTCATGCAATACAAGCCCTGAACTATATTGTCCTACAACACAATCCCTTAACTATATTGTCCTACAACACAATCCCTTAACTATGTTGTCCTACAACACAATCCCTTAACTATATTGTCCTACAATACAATCCCTTAACTATGATGTCCTACAACACAAGCCCTTAACTATATTGTCCTACAACACAATTCCTTAACTATGTTGTCCTACAACATAATCCCTTAATTATGTTGTCCTACAACACAATCCCTTAACTATGTTGTCCTACAACATAAGCCCTTAATTTACTGTCCTACAACACAAGCCCTGAACTATATTGTCTTTTAACACAAGCCCATAACTATGTTGTCCTACAACATAAGCCCTTAATTGAGGGTCATACAATCCAAACCCTGAACTACACTGTCCTACAGTATGAGCCCTGAACTACACTGTTCATCAAGACAAGGCCTGAAATACATTGTCCAACATACGACCCCTAGCTGACATTTGGGATGTTTAAAGCTTAACGTTTTGTGTGTTAATTCTCACCATAAAAATAGTTGTTCTTGTTCATACTTACATGTAGGTTGTACACGCAGTTGTGAGCTTGTGAACTTTGATGAAAATGGGGATTTTTGAAAATTATTATATTTGATTATATCGAAAAATAGATACATGCTTGAAAGTTATTGTCCTTGATAAAATGATATAACAGAGCTATTACAATGGTTTACGATAGACAATTGCCCAAAGAAAATATCCCTCGATATTCTCAAAGTCAAAAAATTAAAATTATCATTGTGAATGTCCAAATTTTGCCATAACTATCATCATTTATATGGCAAAGATTTGTGGCATACTTGTTAAGCTAATTTTGGAAAGAAATTGCAGTGGGAAACATAATTTCATTTATAAGATGGTTATGTCCCTTTGAACATGAATCCGGAAAAAAAAGCCCTTTTTAAAAAGGATTATAATCAGGGGCAAATAACTGCAGTCTTTGAACAAAACTTTAAATTCTATGGAGATATATTTTTCATAAATGGATTTAGCTTTCAATTGAGCTAAAACACATAGCTGTATGTATTGTCGTTAACGTGGGCTAGCTTTTTTAAGGCACCCTCAACATCACGAAAGTTCACACAATTTTCAGGTTTTTTTTCGAAATAACAAAAATCTATCATTACAACCACGAACCGCTATGATAATATGACTTTCTACTACTTTTGTGTTAATACAGATTATATTTTCTACATATTTTGCAATAACTAACGACTTGTGGGAAATGACAGATTATCTTTCCCGAGTTATATTCATTATGTAATTCCCGAGCCATGTCCAACAACACAAGCCCTTAACTACATTGCCCTACAACACAAGCCCTTAATTATATTGTCCAACAACACAAGCCCTTAATTATATCGTCCTACAACACAAGCCCCAGACCATATTGTTCTACAATACAAGCCCTGAATTACATTGTCCTAAAACATTTTAAATTTTTTAAGTTAAAAATAAACTAAAACAACAAACCAAAATCAAATCTACTTTAATATTTCATATGAATCCAGATTCTGCCAGATAATTCATTCTCGTCTTCGGCTTGGGTGTAGGGATTTAAATGGAGATAGATTCACCAGATTTGTTCATACAACCCTGCATGCAACTGCGGGTATGACAACGAAGATGAGCTTCATTTTTTTCCTCATCTGCCCTATCTTCAGTGATATAATGTTAAATGCATATTTCTTTTCCAAAGGGTTCAATTTGTCTTCAATTTTATATGGCAATCCTAGCTCATCAGAACAGGTTTATTTAGAACTGTTAAAATCTGTACATAGTTTCATAACTTCATCAAAGAGATTTTTGGAATATACATAAGTATTGACATGTTTGTGCCGTGCCTTGCTGGCTTATACGTTAATTATACCCTGAAATCTATTATGCTGACATCAAACCACAGAGTTTTGTTTTGGGATTGTGTTACCATTAATATCAATTGCCTTCAACGTTTTCGTAGGATTGTTTATAAATCTACCATATACATATCTGTATATATTGATGTGTTGTTGTATTCTGTCGAAGTGTACGTCACGTTTTATATGTATTTGCTTATATGTAGAGGTGCGGCATTCAGATAAGCAGTGTCGCTTGTTTGCCTATCCCGATTTCAATTAATTGTAATAAAAATATGTTTAAACCATATAATATTGTGGATTTTATTATGAGCTCTATCATAATCTACAATGTGAATATCACGTCATCTCACTCAAGCTGTATCTAGTCTGCTGGCTGATAAGTAATTATTCGTGATATAATTCGAGATTCGGAAATCATTGCTTATATCTCCCATTAACCCTGTCTACATCAGATGCAATCAATCCAAGGGCCAGTTATCTTTGAATGTCATTGCACATGGTTCATAAATAAAAGTTTCTGATATTTTATTAAATGATAGATTAATTGTTGCTATATCTGCAAGACAGACGTAAGGCAGAACTGAAGTTGCAATACGACTACATACAGGAAACTTCCAATCTAGGAACACTCTGTATGCCAACTGTTGAAAGAAAATGATTCGCATTCTGGTCTTCATTTTCGTTCTTCTGATAAAAGAAAACTTGATGACTTTCAGTCAAGACATTTTTCAACCTTTTGGTCCACAAATGTGTGAAAGGCTTTGTAAAAGGACAGGGGATTGCTCATATCATGTCTTTGACGAGGTACAGTTGTCATGTCGACTTGTGTCCAATACTTCTCACTCGAATCTTGAACAAAAGCCTTCAAGGGAAGTGGGTGCGGATTCCTGTGATGCAAACATTACCAAATCTACCACCTTTTCAAGGAAAAACCCAACTTTTTTCCGAATATCAGGTAAGTGTTTTCATTGAACCTCAAAAAACGTTTACGCTATGTGTGACCTAAACTGATACATTTTCAACATTTACTAATGTATCATTCAATACTTTCTACAGTGCCAGACACAGGTCACTCCCCCTGTCTTGCAGTATTAAAGCGACATTACTGCACTATTGTCGCAGAATGCAGTCGGCTCGAAGAAAAATCCCGCGATTCCTTCGGCGCTATCGCATGAAATGAGTGGGAGAGTCGCAAAACAGGTCGACTGAGCGGTTCAGTGGTTACCAGGAAGGCGGGGCTTACATGTACGCTCTCGGGATTAATGCGTTAAATGCTATTGCAGCCATAAATTGACTTGTACGTCATGATGGTTGACTCAATAAACTACAGATGTAGTGATATTTATCTTAATAACGAATTTATTGTTATTTATTTGTGGGTCTCAAAGTCTTAACTGTACGTCTGTCCGATTAGGTAACAAAGAGACTTTTTAACAAACTAAATTTCTTATTCACTGTTATTGGAGGATGAACGCGATTGGAGAGAATAGCATTCCTGTATACACATGCAATTGTACTGGGGAAATTCACTTTATATCAAGTTTGAAAAGTGCTGTCCGCATAATATTGTATTTAGAAGTATATGTAGTTTTGTGAAGTGTTTATTATTGTTCTTGTAAAAGTAAACTGCTTGTATATGATAACGGATAAATATTTTGTGTAGTGGTTTGTGTGGTGTGGGGAAGTTGTGGGTCGGGTATTCCCCTGAAGCCTGTTTTGAACTCCGGTAAAATCCTTATGTATATTGTTTTGACATTGCTTGTTGGTAAAAACAGAACTCAGTTCATTTTGATGATCAGGAAACGAAATGAGACATGATTTTCAAGGTGATGTTGTATGCTGTAAAGTTGAATTATACATTGATTGTGTTCATTTAGAATTGCATAAACATATAGAACTGACGTTGGAAGGGTCATTTCCATAACGGCAAATGCATTTAAACTGCATTCACTGCCGATGATATAATCACCAAGCATCCCAGAAACGATTCGCCGAAACCATAATCATATTCCATTTGCATTGAAGAATGTTATACAATAATATTGATCGATATACATTTATTTATATTTCTATTAACATTATCAATTACATATTTGGTTTCTTTGTCATAAAAACATTAAATTAGGTCTTCTTTCGGGGATGTTTTTTTTTCTGTTTGTGGATTTGATTAAACTGTTGGCTTATCTAATTTCGCTCCAGCTTGTGAAGTGTGTAATTAATGTAACACGCAGATGCATAATTAAAATCGTTAACATACATGACGTAATCTTTCAATGATAATAAATGTACTTTAAAAAAAATTTTTTTCAAGATATTTGATAAATTTGACAGGTTTATCTGTTAAAGTCAAGGTTCAAATATGTATTCCCAAATTCATGTATGCATGTCAATATGATACATGTAGATAACTATTAGTGTATATTATAAAGCTTTACAACGGTTACATTGACATTAACACCGTGTATATACACGTACATTGCATTTCGATAGATGCATATTTGAAAACAATAATATAAACATTACATTACACTTAAATTCCGTGGTAATGTATATGTGTGACGAATGTCAATCATTTTATCTAGATACTGTATGTTTGTCGTGTACATGCATACACGTTTGTGGACTATTGTTGCTTCGGTTTCTTAGTTGTTTAGTGAATATATTTACAATTCTAAGTGGAATTCTGTATGTATACATTTTATGAATTAACTATGAATTTAAATATATATTCACACAGACCCTATGACCTTTTATCTTAAATGTAAAGCTCGGTGTTCGCTGGAAGTTGTTACTATCCCGTTGAAAATGCATGCTTTAAGATTTCTGAAAGCGGACACGGGGCTCCTCGGGATTCCGTTCAGACATCATTAACATAACCGATTCAAAATCATTACTTTAGTATGAGACCGTACCTATATTCCGCTAAAAGAGCACTGCGTGTACATGAGTTAAAAAGCAATCACTAGTTGGGGCTAGAAGAATGGGAGTTTAGGTAGCTTAAGGGATTGTTGCTTTGTGACAGAAAAACGAGAAACATGCTGAATGATTTTTCTTTCATCTGTCACAAAAGTTTAAAGGCCAATGACTGTGTAGTGAAGTTGATGCTTCTATCCTTTACACTTTGTATCCATATAGTGCGACATGTATCTAATCATGTAGATTAAATAAATGACTGATGCAATTATATCTACATTCGAAGATCAAAGTAAAGGAAGTATATTGTCGGTACGACTTTAAAGAAAATGTCATTAAAATCACTTGAGTATTATATTATCGCGCGTCTTAATTCAAATAGACTCAGAATATCATAATGAACACGGTCCAATACTTGAACCTTTCTGATAATTACCCAAGTTATTTATATTAACAGCGCATATACACATAATTTGTGAACTTCCATGTACAAACACATTTGCCTTCAATTAAGTGAAGAAAACTGTAATATATAGAGAATCTCACCCAAGTGTCTTCTGATATCAAATATATCAACACGAGTTGATAAAAGTTACAAATATCCGAGGCTTGCCGAGGATATTTTTACTTTTTTCAACGAGTGTTGATGTATTTGATATCAGAAGACACGAGGGTGAGATTCTATTTATCATCCAAAATCAATCTTATTACGTTTAAGTGAAAATAGTGTACATCTCTGAGCACATCACTGCCATTTTACCTCCAGTGCGGTGATGTCATAGCATTGTGACGTATCATGTTTATGACGTCATAGCATTGTGACGTCATTACTCGATGATGTAAAAGCATTGTGATGTCATGTAGCTGACGGCGACAGGGCATTGTGCAAAATCTACTGCCAAAAAGATATCTCCTAGGAGATATTGCTTGATCTCACACAAGCGATATCTCCTGTGGAACACAGTTTTGGATGATAAAAAAGCGTACCGTCGCTGACACTATCAATGTATATATATTATATCACGTATGTGAGCGTTAGCCAAGGAAATTGTGAATATTTGGAATTTTTTAATTACGCTTGACAAGTGGTTGACCAGTGGGTCACGTATTTTGATAAACGCGCGACTACCTATGTTACATGTATGTACTCCGGTATATCATTTATTGCAAACGACCGAATACACGCTTTCAGTATATACAACTCGCTTTCAATACACAATCCGCCCCTTGTTTAAGCAGTGTGCTTATTGTCTTCGTTGCGTCTCGCCGGGTTTATTGTCTCGCTCAAATGGACATGATTTTGTGGATAATACGTTTTAAAACGTAACATGTGTCTCATAAGTCAATTTGGCTGGGCATTGACTTTTACATTGTGCTATATATTATACAATGAGTTGTATGCGTGACACTTTAATAAAGTACCTATCCCTGTTACAAGTAATATATAATGAATTTAAAATTTGATTTTCCAATAGTTCAAACTACTAGTAATATTGTTCTATTTACATGAAGTTTTTATATTTTTGTCATCCAAGCGATACGTTGATCGAGGTCACGGTTACCGATTGGTAAACTGTTGGTACAGTCAGTGCTGGCAGTTGGTGCCTTACGCTGAGAAAGTGTGTTCAAATCCCGAAAAAAAGCACTGGTCTAGCCTTCAAATTCCAAATGCAAATTCTTTCGTTTCAATCGACTTGTGTACAGTCATATTTGATAAAATATCAAGACACTATTTCTACAGGTTGTTTATTTGAAACACGTCGAAATGTTTACAGCACAAGGTCGCATTTATGGTAATGATTTTAAGTGCCGAAATCAATTGTTTAATCGAGAAATTAGACAATACATGGATATACGTCTTTGGTTTAATTATGATAATGCGAGGTTATGGCCGACACCTAATGAGATGGTTTGCGACAAGGGGAGAGCGGGCGTAATTCACGGAATTCACCACCTGGTGTCTTTATATTACATAACGTGAACGGTGTCTCCCTCGTAATACACACAGAGAAATATAACATGTTAATTTCGCCATAGACAGGCATGCAGACAGACGTGTCACAAGTTGAAAACGAAAGAGTTAATTTGAGGGACGGCGTATCTCCCAAAATAAGTTGAATAATCAGTTTTAGCGGTATATAACTAAAACTATAAGGTGTTTTTGCTCGTAAAAACAGATGTCTCCTCCTCCCCCTAATTCAATTCAAGAAGGATAAAACTACATGATTGTAAAAAAAATATGACATAAAGGACTTTAAAATGTTTACCCACCAGCTGTTATCTAAAATAGCTTCTGAGACACTGTTAAAAAGACATATTTAAACAAAACAAGAAGCAGATGGTTAACAAAAGGCAAATAGCACAAGAGAAATTACATATTACAACATGCTGTTTTTAAAAGTTACTTTCTACAGTTAAAGTTATGTGTGTATTTCTTTATATTTGTATATATATTGCACTACGTAATGCATGATCGTACAATCGTACCCTTCCCAAAATCTTCAAAGGATTGATCTCATATAATTAATATAACCTTAAGTTTCAAGGTATTTTATTATGGCGGGATTGGCTAACAAGGAAGAAGTCTCCCTACAAACATAAAAAACAAATGAGTGACGATTATAGAACAGAAACAGTTACTGTCACGGAATAGCCTTAGAGTGTCTACATCAACATCACACCACACATATTGAGCATACTAACTAAGTTTATTCACAAGAATTAACAAATCTCAGTTTCACACATCCATTCACAACACGGTTCATAACTCGGATAAACACTCACCAACGACCAAACTCCATCTCACAACCATCTCTACTCCCATATCTTGCATCAACCTCATACCTTTCCAGCACAACACTTGCTTCACAACACTACAGATTCATTCAACACGTACATGTAACTCATCTACACACTCACACCATCAAGTATCACACTACTAACTACATAACTATTGCTATCTAATACTAATACTAACTACAAGTAAAGTATCCCTTATTTCAAAATGCCACTTCACTATTTATACAATACTAGATCAAAATATTATACTATCACAAACTATACTTAACTATATCAAAACACTTCCACAAAACATGCAAATAAACTACAAATTAGCACAACTAGAGTTATTTATAACATTACATAGAAGGAAGAATATAACTGATTAAAATGGTCAGTCTTTGATCTTATCACTCGGTCCTGCTCATGTCGCACACACGGAGGTCACGCGAATGTCAAGGTCAAGTCTTCACTCAGCCTCGTACAACTTTGAGTCTTCTCAGTCCCGATACTGGTACTAGTACACGCACACTAGTACAAGGAGCTCACAGGTGGTCAACCGGCTCGGGTCATCCTAGGGTACACACACATGACGTAATCACGGCAAAACACGACCCTGTCAAGGTCACTCCAGGGATACCGTCCACTCAGTCCCAACACTGCTCCTGTGTCGTCACGACACCACTCCTGAGGTTCTCGGTCCTCAGTACATGACAACGTCTCTGATGACGTCACTATCGCTACCGTCTCCAGCGCCACTACATATGGGTACCTGTCGGTACCTGGTTTTTGCTGTAACATGAAGTGAATCATAACTACTACTGTCATGTTAAAAACATACATCCTAACGCTATTATGTCATCAAGCAGACTATCCTAAGTAAACAACTCTAAAACATACAGTCAAACACTGCAAAGTATATACATGCTTATTACTACACACATTATGATACATTACTTTTCATGAACTATTATTTCAGCACAAGTTATATTATAGCCTACTAATTGACAAAATACAGAAAACGTTTAGCTAGCGTAATACTTATTGAAGATAAACGTTAATTTACCAGATACAATTTGATGAACAATGAATTACCGGTAATATACATAAGTCATCTAACAATCTCACAATTTAAATACAATTATGAGTATTAATGAACAGTTTGCTTCAAAATACGTGATGGCATTCATGCGAGCCGAATTGGTCTCTCTCTATTATGCCGCAAACTTAACTTTGTCTATTGCTTGCTAATATTTCGGAAGTTCTAATTTTCTTACATGATAATGTAACATTATTTTAAAGAGCAAATACATAAGTTAATTTGACCATCAAGAACATCTTTAAGATAAACTACGATGTCTGAAGTGACTGCATCTATCATTTACCAAGCACTATTCAACAACCCACAGTTAATTAAAAAACAATTGCTGTCGAAATAATCTTGCATGTGTAATTTTTCAGTTTCAATAAGTTTATATATATTATGTGATACATAATCAAACATGTGGTTTCATAAACATGAGAAAATGTCATTTTCCATCTTCTCTATGCAAGTTACGACATTTCCGAGTTCAATCCAAATGAGTTTAGAAAACATTGTTTATCTCTATTTGCATGGATTTCATCTACGATGGTCAATTATTTTCTTGACAACATATCTATATCGCTGTGTTAATCGACGTGGTGATGCAATTGCGTCCATATCGTCTAAAGTTAAATTTCAGATGTTATAATTATGAAAAGGTTTACGGGAACTTAATTCCTTCCGCCATTCCAACAATCAGAAACTTGGTGATATCATTTATTTTAAGTGGATATTTCAGCTTAAGAACTAATTACACAGTCTTGTTATGATTGACAAATTACCAACTTCAGAATGTGTCATATATTCCCCCCGAAAGCTGGATCAGGTGCATGTAGTTTTGTTATGTTTAAGTATCTTGCGCAATAGGGAAGGTCTGATAAGTATGGATATATTGTATTGTATTGCATTGCTCACGTGTAAACTTTCACTCGATGTTTTTTTCAAAATAACTTAAGTTAAATAACCAACTTTATTCATTTAAAATATTGATGTAAAATGGTATAGAAGTATCAATATTGATGATAATGTTATTTGTTTTTTCCCACTGCAGTAGGCTATTTACCAAAACAAATCTTTCTATATGTGTAGGGTATGTAATAATATTGAGATGAAAGACAAGGACCCTGTTTTGCCTTTGGGTATATTCTTCTCAAAACAAACAAATTGATAACTAACATTATCTAAGAATATAAAACAAAAACAAGCAGGGACTCAATAAAGTAGTAAGTACCTGATTCAAGTTATTGTTTATGGCATAAAAAAAACTCAGATATCTATATAAAATAAACGTGGGCACGTAATTTTTAATTTACAAAAAATGATGTCGTCCAGCTATAATACATTAAATCAAGGGCGTTTTTTTTAAATATAGTATCATAGGACACTTTCATTGAAATGAAATACTTGAACAAACATCAGGCCATCATAAAATAAAACAAACACAAAATAACCAAGTTTATACTTACCCATACAACAAAAACAGTTTAATGTGGGTCTGATGGTAGCTTGTGATTAAAACTATTTCTTGTTTTAGTGTTAACAACCAATTAACGGAAGCTAAGTTTTCAACCCCTCGATCCCAGAGCGTTATTTAAACACGATCCGTTTTATGCGATTTTGGTTTTATACACACCCTTCATTAGCATATCAACATGGCTGACAAAAAAAAAGAGGGTAGCTCGCTTTCAAGACCTGTAAATACAAAATGGAGTTGATTTTAGTGGAGATAAGTGTCCCGTTTTGAAGATGAATGATTGTTTTATCTATCCGTGAACTTGTATCCATCTTAATAGTGAGTTTTCATTCCACTTTTTGCCTGCAAGCCGTTCCGCATGAAATCTTCGCGGAAGTGGCGTCAAAGAAAATTCGTTCGATTGATAAACTCGATAAAGGCCTTGGCCGTATACGAGTTTATATTAGATGAACTACTGTAAAGAAGAACAATTACACATCCTAATATAGAACTCGGAAGCCAGACATAAATGTACAACTATATCACGGAACATGACTATTAATTATCCCACAAAATATAGCAATGATAATCAATTCAAATGAAAAACTGTACTTACGTCCAAACGACCAAATACGGAGGACACAGAAAACTCGCTGTGCACCGAATCAACCCTAACTTGAACTTATAATGCCTTCACGCACGTGCAACAAACAATTCTCGCCCAGCAGCCGATGCTCACACACAACCGTTTGCCCCCTCTCGCCTGGAATTTCAGGTTTACTAGACTTGGTTGTGACAGTTACATACACGACAGAAACAAAACTAGTCAACAAGGATTTACAATTTGGGTAGGCATTACATAATTTTTGCATTGTGTATGTACATTTCTTAACAAACTTTGGTATGACTGAGTGCACACAATAATGATGGGGAATTGACTTTAAAAGTCTGTGAACACTGGTCAGGGACTAAATTGTTTTCCTAATGGTCACGAACGTTTACAGACATATATTTTATTCAAATCTCACCTCGATTTCATTATTATAAATATGTACATTTATTGATAAAAACGAAACAGGTAAAACATCGAGCCATCCACTATGGGGCTATAAGAGACGTGATATTCGAAGTAGATCACGAGATCAACAAGTGTGCCGGTACGCGGGTCTTGCACGGCGGTAATTTTTCATGTGATTAAAGTTGATTGCAATTGGAATAGGAGGCGGTAGACATACGGAAGGTACAAGTGTCTTACAGTTCCGTGCATCCTGTCAAAACACAGTGTAACTAATACCATTATTAATCGGTTTTGCCGACCTATGATACATAATTATTACAAGTAAATAAACACAGAATTATATATCATATTTTGTAAGATATCTACTTTAAGGAAATGTATAATATACAAACATGCACACCCTATACACATGTATGTACTTGGAGAAACACTACATTAACATTAATCCATCTACATGCGACACTATTGTTTTATCATGGGGAAATGCACATAGGGAAACAAGTATTGCAAAATAGACAATGTATCAGAAAAAGAAACCGTGTAATAAGACAGAAGTGTTATCTACCAGTGTAACAAATAACGTTTTACTTCTTTGTGATATTTGCATTCATAAACTTCTGCTATGTTGGTGACGTGTAACAAGTATTGTTACACTAAAAAAAATCAAAGTCAATATTGGTTGTTGTAATCTGACTAATACCGTTAAACTGATGAACCTTAAGTAAATGCCTTTCAACACAAAGTCACCAGTTACAGCAGTATGAATCTTCAGAATCAGATTTTCTTTTTAAAAGAAACATTTGAAAGTTACTTACTGACGAAATCCGGTCTGGATGACTGTATGACACCCAAAGCATAGAGAAGTGTTGATTAAGAACTGAACTCAAAAAGATCTCAGAGTTATTCCAAAATCGTAACATTGCCAACGAATACAATTTTCAAGGGGTGCAACACTAATTTTACTATGTATGCTTATCATGAAAAATTGTTAATTATGTGCATCCTCCATATGTACTCTATGTCAGTATGCTGCATCTTAATGGCCAAACTCGTCTCCCTTCCCTTTTGTGATAAAATGGAGTCTAAAATACAAATTTCCTGTTAGAATGGAGTTTTATTCAGATCTTCGTTTTAATTATTTAGATCCTCAAACGTACAATTTTACTAACATACTTAATAATCTATACTTGATGTTGCAAAAACGTTTTTTAAAAATAACTGTAAGAAGTATGTTTTGAGACGTCAGTCTGTTACTTACCATTACCATTATACAGTTTAATCATATATCGCTTTAACGTTCTGCTTCTTACCGTTTAAGTTTTTGTCGTACATAGATATATATATATATATATCATACGTTTTTAACATTGTCTCATGAGTCTATTAATGGCTGGCTTTTAAACACATTTTACTTAGTTTATGTCGTATTTAAAATCATGTATACAACTATGTTGAATTTGTGTCACTTTTATAAACTATTTCTATCAGATTTCTCATACAAAATGTATACAGGTAAATAATGTTACCGCCAGTAAATTCCACAACATAACACAATAGTATCTATTCGACGTGAGGCAAAGACAACTTCAACAATCATTTGACAGTAAATGTACATTTCTAAACATCTTTATGCCCGCCCAGTACAGTAGTAGACCTATCAGCTCTTAGCGGCTTAATTTGCAACCTGGACGCATCGGAATAGCTCCTCCTACTTTAACGCAATAACTCGCTATTATCGTGCGACAGACATGACAGAGATGCTAATTTGGCAGGAGAGTCGCATTCCTGTCGCATGAATAACGCAATCACGACCCAACTGTGCTCCGACACGATCGCAGGAATACTGCAATTTTACTCCCATGACTTTTGTCCGGCACTGTAGCAACACAGTCATTAGCTCTTCTTTAGTTTTTGATCGTTTCATGAATAATGTAGGTGATCATATTGTGTATTGTTAACTGACATAAGATTATCGCAGATGCTTTTTTAGCGTGGTTTTGTCCCCAGAAAATAAATGCAGTAATATGATCATTATTAGAGATTAATGTTTAACAGAATTGTGTTACTTCCTCAATGAAATTGTTTTACCAATATGTTTTCAGCAAATTTTGAACTTTTTTGGGTAGACCGATTTATACACTGATGATACTTTATATCATCACAACAAGTCTCAATATTGTAACGAGGTCTTTGACATTTTGTAACAAATAAAAAAAGGAGCAAATTATCATGTCAAAACTGGATTGGGTAAAGCTTAAATGGCATGCTAATACGCATGTTTAAACATACTAAACTTCTTTTATCTGATGTTATCTACAGACAGGATTACCTCCAGGAAGAAAGCTCCTGTCTGTACCCCTGCTGCATTGATCAATGCCTGTCGTCGGGGGGTTGTGCAGAGGCTCCTGACCAGGGACTTTATGAATGACAACTGTTTATTTTGGAATCAATCGCTTGGAATCGCACTTCTTATGTTGACAGCTCACAATAAACATGAACATCTGTTTGACTTTCTTAAAAAAAAGTGTGATCTGATAGCTGTTGATGAGCAGAGTTGCACTGTGTTACACAATGCATGTAACAGTGGTAGCTTGCATACTGTTAACAAGTTTTTGGATTACAATATACTAGACATAAACTGCAAAGGGAAGCAAGGGCAGAACTTCTTTATCGTTGGCTCTTCGTTATGGTCACAGAGAAATTGTAGATTGGTTGCGGGACAAAGGGGCTTTTGATAACATCCTACATGTGGCATGTTCTGTTGGCAATTTTACAACGGTGAAGTATATTTGGTCACTAGGAATCGTTGATATAGATTATAGAGGGAATTATGGGATAACTTCTCTGATGATTGCTGCTAAGTTTAGTCACAGATCGGTTTTTGACTTCTTACTAGACAGCGGTGCTGAAAGTACAAACGTAGATGATGGGAACAAACACTATCCTACATTTCGCATGTCAAGGTTGTTAAAGCTCTGTCACTTAACAGATCTGATATAGAGAGAAGGGGACATTTAGGAAGAAGTCCTTTGATGACGGCATTGATCTTTGCCCACAAAACAGTTGTCACATTCTTGCTGCAAAGAGGAGCAGATATCAACACATATGATGAAAATGACTATAACACTTTACACATTGCCTGCCATGTTGGCAATGTAGATCTAGTGAAGTATTTATTGTCAGACTATCGTACTGATATAGCATCTAGAGGATCTCGTGGAGGAACTCCTTTAATGATTGCTGTTAAAAAGGATTGCAGAGCAGTTGTCATATTTTTATCAAACAAAGGAGCTGATATCAATACTGTAGATAACTATAACAACAACATACTCCATATTGCATGTCAAGCCGGAAATGTAAGTATGGTAAAGTTAATCCTGTCACTGAATGTCTCTAATGTAATAGAACCACCTGATCGATTGGCCGAGATGAACGCTCACTGTAACATTGTCTATTTCCTGAAATCAAGAAAGGAAACATTGAATATTAACTAATATAAAAACTAAGTCGAACATGACGTATATACAACACTAATTCTGAACATAAATGTCCAACCATACAGTAACATTACGTCATAACTGTGAAAGAGTGCAGCACTTTGATGTGGGTAGTGATCGAATCACAGTGGCTCAACCTTTATTAAGTTCCACAAAACAAGTCCAACAACAACAGATGACCTTGGTTAAATGTATTCCACATGGCATGTGCCAATGGTCATCTCGATATGGTCAAGTGTCTGGTCACTCTAAAGGAACTGAGGGGGTTTGAGAGGAGACCAGACAAGAACAGAAATTCAAGGAAAGAGACATTTGATATTTAAAACGACACCAAAAAAGAATTTTATCGAACAATCATTCTTGATATAGATGTTCAGCCATACATTAAAATGACATTATCATTACTTTTTAAACAATTAATATAAGTACACGCACCATTGCAGGAAATTATTCACGACATGACCATCAACAAAGATGCAATCATAAGAGGCAAATATTTGTCTATTATTATTTGTGTATATAATTTCATTTTGTAATGCAAATATTCGGAAGGCTTTATCACTACTTTGACCTATTCTTCGACTTTTAAATTTCTTTTTTTTGTTTCTCATTTCAATTAAAGTATTGTTTTTAAAATAAAACGATAAAGATATTCGTCTAAAATTAATTCGGATCAATAATGTTGTTATTCATTGATAGAGATCAACATATTTTCTTCATTTCCTCCATTGGAAAATTATTCGAGTGGGGATGTTTAGAAATATAAACACAATACCATTTCGGTCGGATAATACATTTTGAACAGACAGAAGATGAGAAACAAGGGGAAATATACTTAGCCACAGATATGGCCTTCAACCACTCACATAGCTGTGTACTTTATGTAAGGGTTAAAGAACGACCACGATAGCTTCCATTCGTAATATCTCAAATCAAAATTCAAAATGAAATAAAGGTCCAATCTTGAGAAAATGCCTATCAATCTTCGAAATGAATAAAACATCAAATAACATATATTTACCATGAAAAGAATGACACTTAAACAACACATAAAGAGTAATAGGTATAGCTGTTTATAATTTGCAAATTTATGCAGATGTCCTATCTAGATTGTCTCACTTAATCACTCTAGTAGTGATCTTCACAGAGTCGTATTCCTTCGTATCATGTCTTTTGATTGGTTCTAGCCCTAAAGTTATCGTCCATCAAGCGGTGAATAGACACATTTATCATTTTGTATGCATTGTAATCAAATTGAACTATTCATTGTGCATTTATGTAAATCTGTATATATCTTGTATACACGCCTGTGGCCTATAGACAAATAAAATCACTTGACTTCTGTCTGACCATATATTAAGTTATTTTACGCTATCCGGGTAGATTTAGTCTTACAACAGTTTGGCAATGTTTTCAAATTGGTATTGTGTCTTGCTATTTCGAAGATCGTGATGGTTTCCCGATGTCTTGAGTGCTGGTAGATACAGATTTAGTTCTGATATGGTCCTGTTAAAATGTTCAGTATTGATCATTTACTGTCATGTTGGTGGATTCATTTAATATTGCATTTGTTGTTTTTACTGTCTTCATCTACATGTGTATTAGCAAGATTTGCTTTGTATTCTGAATCCCCCTCATCAATGCACATGTGTCCATATGATTATACTAGTTATGGACAGTTCTACATTCTACAATTCTATATGTCGTTTATTGATCCAATTTCACCTTTGAACGTTATGCGACCAATGAAGAAGTATAAATTGATGTTATGGTGCCACAAACTTTGATTAGATATTGCCTGTAGCAATGATACATGTTACACGTTTTCATAGAACCCAAAACAATTGACTGATGATAATACAAGAATTTGTTTCAGAACCGTAACTTATTATGTAGTAATAAGTCAAGACCTTGGAATTATTTCCAGGAAACTAATAAAACAATTGTGAACTGACTGATGGTGTCTTGTCTTTTGCAATGTCCAACCTTTTTATAGTGACAGTATTTTGTCACCCATGATCTACCGAATTCAACTTATATATAATACTTTCATAATAGTAAGAAGTTTCTAATATCGTAAATACATTAAACATTCTACTAAATGTAAATCTTCTAAATCATTATATCAAGTATCAAATCAACTTAAAATCCTGACGATTTGAGATGCGTCCTCAATAGATAATAATGGACAACCGTTACTCGTTTTTGATTATGACAGTATATATTGGAAATGTGTAAATACATTTACTTTACCCATAGTTTTGGTTGTTTGTTTAGTAAGATCATTCTTTGATTTTTTGTTGTGACAGTTTTATGTTCTGTCGTTGATTTGTATAAAATAAAGATATTAGACTTAATTTGATAAGTTGTTGAGAAGTCATAAAATATTTCAGAAACACTTGTAACCATTTCATAACGTTTTGTTAATAATAATTCTATAAAACATTTGCTATGACAGATCACTTTCTGTTGTCATTAAACAGCCATGTCATTAATATCACATAATACGTTAAATTAAATTAAACAACTGACTGTATTCATATTCAGTTAACAGACAATGATAAGCAGGTGAGATATGATATGTTTGTTCCAAAATATAAACAAATGAAAATGTATTGGCCCTACATAACACGCCTTTTTGTAAAAATTATTTAAGGGTTCTTACCAGAATGCACCTCTATGTCATACTGAGACAACTCCCATGTAAGACGAGATATTGACAGCAATCTGGGGACAGTTGCATAAAACAGCTTAAACACTAACGTTTACCATCAGATTTTTTTAACATTGCTCCATAAGTGACTTAAGGTTCTTTCCAAGCTTTGTGCACAGGGACCCTGACCTTTCAGGTAATGCCCATACGACTAATACAGTAGTGTGAAGTCAAAACGAATGAAAACACTTTACCAGTGGCTAGTTGTTGGAAGCTAAGGTGCGTCGATTCAGACTGTTTGTTTAGTTCTAATCAGACTGACAAACTGTTCCAATGACAGACGAGGTAACGTTAGATATCCGTGTATCTTAAGAAAAGGTCATTGTTTGACACATAGTGTGGATGGAACTCTAGTAAAAAAATTGTAGTTTTGTTCAACTCTCTCTAAAATATCCTTCAACATAAACACAGTAAAAAAAGTTAAGCACCCCCTTTTTTTTGATAGGGGTAGGTTTCAGAGACCCATTATAGCAAAACTAAACATCCCACAGGCGAAAAACGAATTTCAGGAGCAAGTGTAATTAATTGTTTTATTCGTTGACATTTGTGTAATCTTCGGAGATTTCAAATGACCAAAAACAGGAAACAAAAATTGACTGGAAAATGGTGAAAAACACAGACTCGTAAATGTATTGTCATTTCAAGTTTGACGACTGAACATGAAGAATTCATACTGAATAACCCGTGCCAATGTCTTAGGAACGATTTAGTGTCAATATCGTGTGCTGCCATCGCGTGCCTGAAGTACTGCTGTCATTCTTCTGAGCATACCCCTGACAAGGTTCTTTAATTCTTCCATGGGGATTTGCTGCCACTCATCGTGAAGTGCGGCCTCCAGTTGTCTTAGATTGTGTGGAGCAGGGTTCCTTCTCTGTAGACGTCGACCAATCATGTCCCAGACATGCTCGATGGGATTCGAATCTGGAGACAATGCTTGCCAGGGGATACGAGAAACAACATTGTTCTCCAGATGTTGAGTCACAGCTCGTGAACGTTGAGGCCGAGCATTATCATCCATGAACAGGGGTCGAGTTGCAAGTCTATGATCATCAAAATGGTCTATCACAACTGGATCCAACACTTCTGCAATGTAGCGGGCGCCGGTAAGTCTACCTTGTAGTGTGACCAAATCCAACTTGCAATCAAAAGAAAAGCAACCCCACACCATAACGGATCCTCCACCATATGGAACCCTTGGAAGAATGTTCCTTGGTGTGTATCGACTGTTCTTGACTCTCCAAACTCTGATTCGCCCGTCAACGGTATGGAGGAGGAAGCGACTTTCGTCTGACCAGTGGATACGTCTCCATGACCTCAGGTTCCAACGCTGCAGGTCACCACACCACATCCTACGATCCCGTTTATGACGATTAGTAAGATTTGGACGTCTGATGACACTTCGAGACCTTAAACCTGCTGCTTTGAGGCGGTTCCTCACCGTCTGATTGCTGATACGTCTATAGGGTAGCCAGGCTTGTTTCAAGATGGTACTTTACGCAAACGGTTGACGTCGTTGATGACGCAATAGGTTCCTGTCCTCTTGCAATGTGGTAGCTCGGGGCCTTCCGGAACGTGGTCGATCGAGAACATGGTTAGTTTGGGCATGTTTCCTCACTAAACGACTGATGACCGAATAGTGGTAACCAGTTCTTCTCCCAATTTCCGTGTACGAGAAACCTGCTAAATGCTGTCCAATAATTTGCCATCTCGTAGCCTCGGACAATTTCCTTCGTGGCATTGTTCATGAATTTTGTGTATTGAACTGACATTGAAGCCGTAAAAGGCGTTTATTTAGCAATGGTAAGTCGAAGGGTGAAACTGCATTTTGCTGAAATCATGGGTTGCATGATATGCATGCCAGAACAGAAACCACACCAGTTCCCATCCAGAATACCATATTTGGCCTGTCCATCGAATTGAATAACATGATCATAAAATCCAAAATGGTATACAACTTTTAATTTGGGGGTGCTTTACTTTTTTTTACTGTGTATATTAGGCTACAAAATTCTATATTAATATTGTTGTGACATATCTGACAAACTATGAAAAGTAATTAAAAGCGTTCATGGCATGGGTACAATTAACATGCATGTGGTTTGTCTTCCGGTCTGATAACACACAAACTATTGAAGGTACAAGGTTGCAGCGCCAAATGACAAACTGTCAAAATAGCACACCGAAACCTGATTGAAACTGACGGCGAGCTAACCATACATATCTCTAAAATTGTGTTTTATAGATATTCAAATGACATTAATTTTTGGAATTTTTGTTTGAAAAACAATTACAGATTTTAGAACTATCAGTGAAAGCTTAATCTAAGTCAAATTGCTGGCTGATAGTTCATGGACTGTATTTTTTGTTTACATATATAAGAGAAATAGAAAATGTTGAGGTATTTTTTGCGTGTTTTACGACATTCATTATCATTTGAGTTTAAAGTTTAAAACAAAGAATATCAGGCGATACTGTACATTCTCATAATATTCAAAATATGAGTTGTCAATTATTCTCTTTGCGACATTAATCGTATATTTTGTGTTGAATCAATGTTCGTGACGTGGTGCTGAAATTAACCTGATGAAATTTGTGAATGTAATCAAGGGACATCTATCAAGAGATTTAATGACAGGTTGTTCCAAACCAACTTTAGTTTTTGTCCCACAGCAAGATAAAACCGTTGATAGCAGAAATATGGACTTTGCATTAAAGTCAACACTTCTACAAATTGAATGAAAATACATTGATCTATTTTTGCGATATATTATATACATGTATTTCATCAAGTTGAATGAAATCTATGGTGTATTTTCAATCAACTTTCCACTCACATGAATATAATATTAACTGTTAAGTCTCGTTTTGCTATGACGGCTTAATAATGATGTTAAGTTATCATTTACATTTTGATACATGTTGAATATTAAATGTTTCTACAAATAAATGTTTTAAGAGCCTGATTGATCATATGTCATTATAAATTGCATGAACAAACTTATCTAAATATTGAAATTGTATAATTTGCAAATGAACTGAAATATAGTTTATAATATAAATTTTGTACATACTTATCAGGTTTGAAAAACCAACATTGCCCACGCTTCCCCATGAAGCGTTCCTCAACATAGATCACACAGAATAAAAAGGGACGCTACCCGGTATAGGTGGCGCTCGACCCACGTGACATTGGTGACGCCATCATTCCCTATTTTGTTGACCAAACTGCTGAACTAATTCTCGGTAATTAGTTGACTCGGTCACGCGTGTGTTCTCTCTCGACTAATTTCGCTACATTTTAGGTTATTAAAGATTTCCTAGTTCCTCATACCCATAGTTATTTTGTTACAGGTACCTTTCTGTCCTTTCCTGACCAAACTGCTGAACTAATTCTCGGTAATTAGTTGACTCTTTGGTCTGGTTTGGTTTTCAGTGTTGGTGCATTCTGCCGAGCCATACTGTCTGTGCTCGTTCTGCACGTGCAGGCCGTGCGGGTCGTGACACGTGTCTATTGCTTGACTGGCTGTCAACTGTGTCTTATTTTATATAAATAATTGTCTCTCATAATTCTCATACAAGAATGGCACTGTATATACTCATATATTTTTATATGAATGTGTTTTTACTTTGTATGTATTATATGTTTTACAGTGGTGAGACACAAATAAACATTTGTGACTTCTCCTTCGCGGGTTAGCGTTGGCTCGCGCTAGCCTTTGCGTTCGCCTTGCTTTCACCATGCGTGAGCTCGTTCTCGAGGGTGAGTGTCTACTCACATGCTCTTGCGTGTCAGGTGCCTATGTGTGATTTTACCGGCGTACATTCGTCTTTTGCTTGACTGGCTGTCGGCTTGTCTCTCGCGTGTCTGCTCCTTCGCTCTTCGCTCTCGCTAGCCTTTGCTTTCGCGTTCCTGGCGGGTTAGCGAACGGTTATGGGTACGCCCTCCGCCGTGCGAGCATTCACGTGTGAACGAGCATTGGCCAAGCGTGTGAACAAGCCAAGTGTAGCTTCCAATTCGAGGATTAGCGTCTCGCTACGAGGCCTGCCTCGTGAGTCGTGTTAGCGTGTAGGGTACCCCTTGCGAGCGTGCGCCTCTGGGGTGGGTTGACTTGCGAGTGAGCATTACTCGCGCCAGCTTTCAACTTGATTGTCAGCTACGCAGGTCACCTTGTAAGTTGTGTTATAATGAGAGGGTACGCTTTGAGACCGTCTGCCTCTGGGGCGAGTTGCCTTGCGAGTGATAGTTACTTTCGCTAGCCTTCGTCTTGCGACCTCCTTACCATTGGGGTCAGCGTCTAGTTACACGTGTTGCCTTGGAGGTCGATCGTAAGCCGTGTAAGCGTTTGAGGGTTCGCCTTGCGAGCCTCCGCTCCTAGGCCTGATGACCAACTTACCATGAAGGTTAGTGTCTCGGGTAATGTTTGAGTGTTCGCTTTTCCACTGATGAGAGGTCCTCAGAGGGGCTTATGCCCTCGCCTTCGCTGCTATGTAAGTCAGCTCTAAATGACTCGCACTCTGTGTGTCGTCTGTCCTTTCTGTCGACAGATGCGTAAGGTATGGCCCACTCTAAAATAGCAGTAGTGGAAAGGACGCTGCTCCTCTTAGAGGAGGCAGGCGTACTTGTCCCCTAGGCTAGACTTCCGTCTCCTTGCTTACATCTTCTAGAGAAGCTACGTCGCTCTTCACCTCGCGAACATTCAGCAGGGAGCAGACTGTCTAAACGTAGCTTCGCCCGTGTATAGGGATATTGCGTCTGGCCCTATGGAAGTCCAGCGTTGAGGCAGAGAGGTCCGCAAGGTTAGCCAGACTCAGAACCTTGTCTATAAGAACGAGGTTGCGTCGGCTCTTCCTATCTCGCAACGCTAGGAGGTTGACAGGAAGGCATTCATTTTATCTTCGGTCAGCAGTCATCGGCGCCGATCTCTCTCCTCTGTCTCACTCCAATCCACAGGAGATTAGAGCGGTGTTAGCCTCGATGGCTTTCCATTGTAACATCGCCGTGGCAG
The DNA here is from genome assembly GCA_936450465.1 of Gibbula magus. Classification (NCBI taxonomy): domain Eukaryota; kingdom Metazoa; phylum Mollusca; class Gastropoda; order Trochida; family Trochidae; genus Gibbula; species Gibbula magus. The sequence goes on along the minus strand of OW388300.1, from coordinate 67,304,348 downwards.
TCTGAGCAAGTGTTCACTGACTACTACTGCCATGCCAAGGGTTCAAAGTGACGCGTCTCGCCGGCGCACGTGACTCGATTCAGCCCACCTCCTTGCTGTGGTAATCTGGGCAATGTTGGTTTTTCAAACCTGATAAGTATGTAAAAGAATTTAACATTTTTGAGTAAATGTCATTTTTTATACTTACCTGGTACCTATTTGTAAAGTTGCATATTGAATACACTGAGTCTACTGGATAACTTCAACTTTTGAATAAGAAAACTGTAACTTGGGATTATTTGCTAAACCAAATTTACATTTTTTTTTTTATCGGTTTGGGAGATTGCTTCATTCTATCTTTCAAGAGAAGTATAAACCAAAAAACCAGTCTATAACATTCAAATGTTCATTAAAATATGCAACTAAATTCGGAAGAAGCTCAACTGAGTGTTTTATGTCTATCCATAACTACTTAAAGGGGAGTCTACTGTACGATCTATTAATTGACGTTCAAGCGATTATATTTCGATGTGTTACGTTACAGAGCTATGTACAATGAGCGTACACAACGCTATATCCGTTTTTTGCTGTTTGAGATTATATAGGAATTATAAAGCACTTTGAGTTAGTTACATAAGGGTTCACAATAACTCTCCTAGTCTAGTACAGTGCTTGAGTTTTATGGTATGACATTCCTGCAGTCAAACTGCGATAATAAGTGTGGCAATGTATAGTCTACTGAAAATGAAACTAATAAACTTGAAGCCCAATACACCTTAATTCAGATCAATTATCCAAGCTTTATGGCCAGCTGACAATTATTTGCGTGTGGCAGTTTTTTTGCAAATAGTCTTTCTGGAAATTATCTGAAGGGAATGACATAATGTGTAGCAGGAATCAGAAGACCAAAGTAATCTTAGAACATGTCTGCCATGGGAATTTTTCCTATTAGCGCCGCAGGAAAACTACATGTGTGCCTAGACATAGACGTTGGCTTCAATGTTGGTGTCACAAAAATAGTACATTCTGTCTAATAACATTATTACTAATCTTTCTTTGAAATAAACTAGTTCATCCTGTGACCATCATAATATTTTTATCCCAAAGACTTCTTAATACCCTAATGGTGGAAGATGTCGGGTAACTTGTTTGAAAGGAAAGTGTGATTTGTGTAAAATACTGTTTTCCTACTACAAAGTGGAGGACAATTTGTGCGATGACACTAAATTAAACTCACAGGATGATGGTGTTTTTTGGAGAGACATCCTTTTTTGTTAGCTTGATGGCGTCAGACTTGTGACTGCTTGTGGGATCTTCCAAACTGTGCTCTCAAATATCAAAGACTTGTCTTCTGGCAGTACTCGCAAGACATGTTGGTGTAATGTTGAATGATTTAGAAATCATCTTTTGTATTATAAACACTTATCCCAACAGGTTAATTAAAGAAAGATAAAAACCACAACGGCAATTCCTCTTGAAAGTTATAAGATAGAAGATAGAACTTCATAGACCCAATAAAAGAATTCAATCAATACACATGTCGTATATCTTCACATGACTCCAAAAAAGCTTTAAAGTGTTCACTTATCCACCAAAAGCTTTTAGCAACATAATGTAACAAATTAAACTTGAAATGACACCATTTAGAGTAAACTTACTTTAGCAAAGACTTCAAAGGAAAAATCGGTTTTTCATTCGCTACTTTACCAACACCATGTTCGATTGCCGTAGGTTAAAAAGGACATGTATTTATTGATAATAACATACTTATTATTGTTCAAGCATATCGGGTAACATCTACAACCTATTCCTTGTCAGGTAGATACAGTATATATTTAACAAAGTAAAAATAATCTTGAAATATCATGGCCAATCTATCATTAGGACAATTTCAACTTTGAAAAGAAGATCCTTGCCCGAACATGATGGCATATGTTTAAATGTGCCTCGGTGCAGGGAGAGGCATCGACCTAAACAGGCAGATTCAAACATCACAGTTAAAGATCATGATTTTCCACTGTTGAAGTTCCATTACTGATACGTGCTCTTCAAGAACTGATCAACTGACACAGGTTGCTTCATTTACCCTGTGCAAAGAATCAAAGGCAGACTATCTGTATCTGCACTGAAGCACATTTTATTCACAGCCCTAGCAGATCTATTGTCAATAAACTGATCGACTGCCGAATTAAACTGTTTGAGATTCCTTTAGATGTAAGAGACAGCACTGGTTTGGGTCGCATCATCCAACAGACGAGGTGTCTAAGTTCGGTGATTCCTCTAACGGACAATTCATCCAGGTGTTAGTTTGTTAGTTAAATCGTCAAATAAAAAAGCATGCATCGTGATCAGTACGTAAAATACCTTCGAATTATCTGAATAAATAATTTAATGATGCTATTCAAGTTTCAATGCAAAAGGATATGTTTATTTGTATTGTTGCATGAGTTAGGTCTAGGCCGAGATCATATAATTAAGAAAGAGAATGTGTTAGAGATTTACACATAATATGTCTCTTATGGTGAAGGTTGTGAATAACGAATGAATTCAATGAACATAGTACCTGGTGGTAAGCACGTCAATATGAAATGTGTGTGTCTCCTCAAGGGAAATCAATGAAGAGATGTAATGAGAGATTTTACGTGGGAAACACGTCAATATCACGTCAGTTGTTGATGGTTATCGTAAGATATTTATGCATTTTTAACCAGGTTGCATTGTCAATGGACAAACGGTAACATTGCCAGTTATATTCTATTATAAAGACTATGACATGCATGAACGAATATATGTCACTTGGCATTATTCGAAAATGTGCCAATATATGCATGATTGTCAGAAAATGATTTGCTAAGAGACATATTCGTCAATAGGGCATTTTCCTGCGCAATTATGAATCAAAACTAGACTTCAAAACTTAACCCCCATTAATACCTACGTCTCTCTTTTTTTAAATGAGCTACCAACCTTGTCTCTATCTTCAATACTTTTCGAATAAAATTCTCTAAAGAAAACACCCCTATGGAAATAAGAAAAATCATAAATAACTAGAACCGCATATTATGTTTCTGATGCTTAAGAAACAGGTTAACATTTTCATAATAATATGTAATGTATTGTGCTTTGATTTTACTTTTAAAGTAGTCATTATTTAGATTGCTTACATAGTTAAGGGGAGAAGAAGGATAAACTAAAATATTAATGTTTTTTACCCCTAGCTGACATGGGATGTTTGAAGCTTCACGTTTTGTGTGTAAAGTCCACCATAAAAGTAGTTGTTCTTGTCTATACGTACATGTAGGTTGTACACGCAGTTTTGAGCTTGTGAACTTTGATGAAAGTACAGTCCAGGCCCTGAACTACACTGTCCTTCAACACAAGCCCTCAACTACACTGTCCTCCCCTATTGTATAAGCCGTTAGTTATATTGTCCTACAACACAAGCCCTGAACTCTATTTTCCACCAATACAAGCCCTAAACTATGTTGTCCTACAACACAATCCCTTAACTATATTGTCCTACAACACAAGCCCTTAACTATATTGTCCTTTAACATAAGCCCATAACTATTTTGTCCCACAGGTCAAGGCCTTAATTTACTGTGATACAATACAAGCCCTGAACTATATTGTCCTACAATACAATCCCTTAACCATGTTGTCCTACAACACAATCCCTTAACCATGTTGTCCTACAACACAATCCCTTAACTATGTTGTCCTACAACACAATCCCTTAACCATGTTGTCCTACAACACAATCCCTTAACCATGTTGTCCTACAACACAATCCCTTAACTATGTTGTCCTACAACACAATCCCTTAACTATATTGTCCTACAACACAATCCCTTAACTATGTTGTCCTACAACACTACCCCTTAACTATATTGTCCTACAATACAAGCCCTGAACTATATTGTCCTTTAAAACAATCCCTTAATTTACTGTCATACAATACAAGCCTTGAACTATATTGTCCAACAACACATTCCCTTAACTATGTTGTCCTACAATACAAGCCCTGAACTATATTGTCCTTTTACACAAGCCCATAACTATTTTGTCATACAATTAATTAATTTAGGGTCATACAATCCAAGCCCTGAACTACACTGTCCTACAGTACGGGCCCTGAACTACACTGTTCATCAAGACAAGGCCTGAAATATACACAGTAAAAAAAGTTAAGCAGCCCCTTCTTTTTTTTAATAGGGGTATGTTTCAGAGACCCATTATAGCACAACTAAACATCCCAAAGGGGAAAAACGAATTTCAGGAGCAAGTGTAATTCATTGTTTTATTCGTGGACATTTTTCTGTAATCTTCAGAGATTTCAAATGACCAAAAACAGGAAACAAAAATTGACTGGAAAATGGTGAAAAACACAGACTCGTAAATGTATTGTCATTTCAAGTTTGACGGCTGAACATGAAGAAATCATACTGAATAACCCGTGCCATTGTCTTAGGAACGATTTAGTGTCAATATCGTGTGCTGCCACCGCGTGCCTGAAGTACTGCTGCCAGTCATCTGGGCATACCCCTGACAAGGTTCTTTTATTCTTCCATGGGGATTTGCTGCCACTCATCGTGAAGTGCGGCCTCCAGTTGTCTTAGATTGTGTGGAGCAGGGTTCCTTTTTGTAGACGTCGACCAATCATGTCCCAGACATGCTCGATGGGATTAAACTCTGGAGACAATGCTGGCAAGTGGAAACGAGAAACAGCATTGTTCTCCAGATGTTGAGTCACAGCTCGTGACGGTGAGGCCGAGCATTATCATCCATGAACAGGGGTCGAGTTGCAAGTCTGTGATCATCAAAATGGTCAATCACAACTGGATCCAACACTTCTGCAATGTAGCGGGGGCCGGTAAGTGTGCCTTGTAGTGTCACCAAATCCAACTTGCAATCAAAAGAAAAGCAACCCCACATCATAACGGATCCTCCACCATATGGAACCCTTGGAAGAATGTTCCTTGGTGTGTATCGACTGTTCTTGACTCTCCAAACTCTGATTCGGCCGTCAACGGTATGGAGGAGGAAGCGACTTGCATCTGACCAGTGGATACGTCTCCATGACCTCAGGTTCCAATGCTGCTGGTCACCACACCGCATCCTACGATCCCGTTTATGATGATTAGTAAGGTTTGGACGTCTGATGACACTTTGCGACCTTAAACCTGCTGCTTTGAGGCGGTTCCTCACTGTCTGATTGCTGATACGTCTATAGGGTAGCCATGCTTGTTCCAAGACGGTACTTGATGCAAACGGTTTACGTCGTTGATGACGCAATAGGTTCCTGTCCTCTTGCAATGTGGTAGCTCGGGGCCTTCCGGAACGTGGTCGATCGAGAGCATGGTTAGTTTGGGCATGTTTCCTCACTGAACGACTGATGACCGAATAGTGATAACCAATTCTTCTCCCAATTTCCTTGTACGAGAAACATGCTAAATGCTGTCCAATAATTTGCCATCTCGTAGCCTCGGACAATCTCCTTCGTGGCATTGTTCATGAATTTTGTGTAGTGAACTGCCGTAAAAGGCGTTTATTTAGCCATGGTAAGTCGAAGGGTGAAACTGCATTTTGCTGAAATCATGGGTTGCATGATATGCATGCCAATAGCTCCTTTCGTGAGAACCGTTCCATAACAGAAACCACACCAGTTCCCATCCAGAATACCATATTTGGCCTGTCTATCGAATTGAATAACATGATCATAAAATCCAAAATGGTATACAACTTTTAATTTGGGGGTGCTGAACTTTTTTTACTGTGTATACATTGTCCTTCAACACACGACCCCTAGCTGACATGGGATGTTTGAAGCTTCACGTTTTGTGTGTAAATTCTCACCATAAAGGTAGTTGTTCTTGTTCATACGTACATGTAGGTTGTACACGCAGTTGTGAGCTTGTAAACTTTGATGAAAATGGTGATTCTCAAAAATTATTGGTCACATGTAAACTTTGATAGATACATGCTTGAAAGTTGTTGTCCTTGATAAAATGATATTACAGAGCTATTACAATGGTTTACGATAGACAATTGCCCAAAGAAAATATCCCTCGATATTCTCAAAGTCACAAAATAAAAATTATCATTGTGAATGTCCAAATTTTGACATAACTGTCATCATTTATATGGCAATGATTTGTGGTATACTTGTTAAGCTAGTTTTGGAAATTGCAGTGGGAAACATAATTTCATTTATAAGATGGTTATGAGTCCGAAAAAAGCCGTTTTTAAAAAGGATTATAATCAGGGGCACATAACTGCAGTCTTAGAACAAAACTTTAAATTCTATGGAGATATATTTTTCATAAATTGATTAAGCTTTCATTTGAGCTAAAACACATAGCTGTATGTATTGTCGTTAACGTGGGCTAGCTTTTTGAAGGCACGTACCCTCAACATCACGAAAGTTCACACAATTTTCAAGGGTTTTTTTTCGAAATAACAAAAATCTATTATTACAACCACGAACCGCTATGATAATATGACTTTCTACTATTTTTGTGTTAATACAGATTATATTTTCTACATATTTAGGCAATACCTAACGACTTGCGGGAAATGACAGATTATCTTTCCCGAGTTCTATTCATTATGTAATTCCCGAGCCATGTCCAACAACACAAGCCCTTAACTAAATTGCCCAACAACACAAGCCCTTAATTATATTGTCCAACAACACTAGCCCTTAGTTATATCGCCTACAACACAAGCCCCAAACCATATAGTTCTACAACAACAAGCCCTTAATTATATCGTCCTACAACACAAGCCCCAAACTATAATTTAAAAATAAACTCAAACAACAAACCAAAATCAAATCTACTTCAATATTTCATATGGATCCAGATTCTGCCAGATAATTCATTCTCGTCTTCGGCTTGGGTGTAGTGATTTAAATGGAGATAGATTCACCAGATTTGTTTTAAACAACCCTGCATGCAACTGAGGGTATGACAACGAAGATGCGTTTCATTTTGTCCTCATCTGCCCTATCTTCAGTGATACAAGGTTAAATGCATATTTCTTTTCCAAAGGGTTCAATTTGTCTTCAATTTTATATGGCAATCCTAGCTCATCAGAACAATTTTATTTAGAGCTGTTAAAACCTGTACATAGTTTCATAACTTCATCGAAGAGATTTTTGGAATATACATAGGTATTGACATGTTTATGCCGTGCCTTGCTGGCTTATACGTTAATTATACCCTGAAATGTATTATGCTGACATCAAACCACAGAGTTTTGTTTTTGGATTTTGTTACTATTAATATTAATTGCCTTCAACGTTTTCGTAGGATTGTTTCATAAATCTACCATATACATATCTGTATATATTGATGTGTTGTTGTATTCTGTCCATGTGTGCGTCACGTTTTATATCTATTTGCTTATATGTACGGGAGCGGCATTCAGATAAGCAGTGTCGCTTGTTTGCCAATCCCGATTTCAATTAATAAAAATATGTTTAAACCATATAATATTGTGGATTTTATTCTGAGCTGTATCGTAATCTACAATGTAAATATCACGTCATCTCACTCAAGCTGTATCTATTCTGCTGGCTGATAATTTGTCTGATAAGTTAAGTAATTATTCGTGATATAATTGGAGATTCGAAAATCATTGCTTATATCTCCCATTAACCCTGTCTACATCAGATGCAATCAATCCAAGGGCCAGTTATTTTTGAATGTCATTGCACATGGTTCATAAAATAAAGTTTCTGATATTTTATTAAATGATAGATGAATTGTTTCTATATCTGCAAGACAGACGTAAGGCAGAACTGAAGTTGCAATACGACTACATAAAAGAAACTTCCAATCTAGGAACACTCTGTATGCCAACTGTTGTAAGAAAATGATTCGCATTCCGGTCTTCATTTTCGTTCTTCTGATAAAAGAAAACTTGATGACTTTCAGTCATGACATTTTTCAACCTTTTGGTCCACAAATGTGTGAAAGGCTTTGTAAATGGAGAGGGGATTGCTCATATCATGTCTTTGACGAGGTACAGTTGTCATGTCGACTCGTGTCCAATACTTCTCACTCGAATCTTGGACAAAAGCCTTCAAGGGAAGTGGGTGCGAAACCCTGTGATGCAAACATTACCAAATCTACCACCTTTTCAAGGAAAAACCCAACTCTTTTCCGAATATCAGGTAATTGTTTTCATTGAACCTCTCTCAATATGGCGGCCGCTGTAAGACGTGTTTAACGAGCGCTCTCGCTAATCCGGTGGAAAGTTAGTAAACGCAAGTCCTAACGTCTACACAGGCTCTCATTTGTCATAACAAGTACTATCTACACCATCCTTGAGTACTATACATTATTTTTGGAGAATATTGTCACAAATGGGACGTAACAAGAACAAGTCGGCTACTAAACCTCCGGCAAGATCTGACAGTGAGAAAAGGAAACCATCATCGTCTCCCGTGGACAGTATGCCTCCTAAGTCTACCAGACAGGATCTAGTACAGAAGACTCTCGATTTCAAGACTATGGCGGAACAGTTTTGTGCGATCTTCACACCTGGAGAGAATGTGACTAGTACTCCCAAACAGCACAAACCGGACTCGGAGAAATCGACAACCATGGACAATGTAAGTGGGACACCATCTTATCTAGACAAGTCAGTCTTCACATTCATCAACTCCGCCGCCCAGGATGCTCTCACCTCTAAACTGTCAACAGCTTTAATGCTCCCACAGCTTCAGAAAAAGTTTCAAACGGCGTTTATGGAAGTCGCCACTTCATTGATCACCGAACATGTGCTGAGTATTGTGAAGCCTATGAAAGAAAGTCTAGAGCAACTGAAAGGGGAGATAGCGCCGATAAAAGAAGACATCAGAGATCTCAAGAAGCTGAGGGATGAACTTTCACCTTTAAAGGAAGAAGTGGAATCTCTAAAGAAGGATATCGGCGAGTGCAGTGAGGAAATAGAAGAACTGAGAGAGGAAGTAGAAAGTAAGACGGAGAAAATCAAGAAACAGAAGAGTGACATTAGAAGTTTAAGAAGGCATCTTGAGGAAAGAACAGACGAACTCGAACAGTACAGCCAACGAAACTCCATTCGCATCACGGGTGTACCCGAGTCTCCACACGAGCAAATCGACCAAGTTGTGATGGATGTGCTCACCACTATCGACGAGAAGCTACCTATATCAGCCATTGATAGATGTCACCGAGTCGGACAGAGAGGCCCAGGAAAGACTAGACAGATCATCGTCAAATTCATGAGCCACTATAACAAGTACTTCACCATCAAGCACAGAAGACACCTCGCAAACAAGTACAAGAACGTCTACATCAATGAGGACTTGACCAAGGCAAGAAGTGTTATGTTAAAGACGGCGAGGGACATGTTCAAGAACAAGTGCTTCTCTGGCACGTGGACAAGAGATGGCAGAATCTTTGTTGAAGAACAACCAGAAGGATCCGAGAGATCAAGAGTGATTGTGACTTGGACAGATACCGCCGCTAAGTTTGTGACTTTCGATTTAGGATTAAGATATTGGATAATCAAGGATTGCGAAAAATATAGTAAGTAATGATGATTTTCAAGCTTAAAACATAAATAGTAATCAAATAAGTATTTTTGTATTATCTCAATCATTCATGTATCAGTAGACAATGTTGTAACTTGTTTTAACCACCAGATTCATTTGTATTACCCTATATAGTTGTGTATTACCATCGTAAACCACCCATCAACTAGTTAGATTAGTCCATTGACCTTGTACATATATCATATTGTGTTATATTGTGTATATATCTTTCATAATCTACCATATATTTCATTTTCCTGTTCCTACATTTTGTTCTGTATATAACTACCTTGTCTCTATCGTCTATTGTTAGCAGGTTTACATTCTTCGTACACATCGAAATACCACTAATGTTGTAAGCATGGGAAATGACATAACCCAACATCGATTTGTCATTGGAATATTTTACAAAATCACGCATCGAATAAGGTCGAAAGTTAAAAAAAACCGCGTAAATGTGTTCACTTATATCTTAAGTCTTTTCAGATCATCATGTTGTATCTTTAATTCAGAGTGTAAAGCGTGTATTGTATTTTGTGCTCTTTGTTTTGTGACTGCGTCGTTAGGTAACACCAACGTGCTTATTTTATTTCTATTGTTACTTATGCTTTCTGGTGACATAGAATTGAACCCTGGCCCTGTGCATGATGTAACCCAATCAATAGATAAAAGCTTACAAATCTTTCACCTCAACATGAGAAGCGTGCGGCACAAGCTAGATCACTTAAACGAATGCTTATCAGAAAATCATATCATTTGTTTCACGGAGACACACTTAGATAATTCTATAATTAATGCAGATTTAACATGGGATTCCTTTCACGAACCATTACGTAAAGATAGAAATGCTTTTGGTGGGGGCGTCATGATCTGTGTAAAAAATAGTCTTACCTTCAAGAGACACTTTGAACTAGAAAATAATTATGATGAAACAATTTGGTTAGAAATACATTTACCACAAAAATCCATCATGCTTTGTGCAGCTTATAGACCTCCGGGAAAGAACGAACCATTTTGGGAGAGATTAGAAACGTCCATTGAAAATGCACTTGATTATACATCAAAAATTGTTCTGGTTGGTGATCTGAATGAGGATCTTCTATCAGAAAAACTTACAATTTTGCAAGAGCTTATGAGCAGAATGGCATTGTGCAATGTCATAAAGGAACCGACACGTATCAGTAGAACGTGTCGAACCCTTTTAGATCCTATTTTAATCAGCAATGACATTGAAATGTATGATAGTGGCGTAGTAAAATTTGGCAGAGATATTAGTGACCACAGAGGCACCTTTATTACCATTAATACTGCTATCTCTATGTCTTTATGTTATACCAGAGATGTATGGTGTTATGATAAAGGTGATTATGAACGATTAAATAGTTACATCCGCGATACAGATTGGAATAATCTGATAACAAATAGTGCAGATATTGATCAAGCAACAAATATATTTTACTATCATTTAGGCAAATATATAAATGAATGCATTCCTTTTAAAACAGTGACAATTCGCCCTAATGCTAAACCATGGTATAATTCAGAAATAAGACGGGAATCAAGAAAACGCAATCGGTTGAGAAAAACAGCCAAAAGAACTAATAAAAGTAAAGATATATTGTTGTACCAAAAACAACGTAATAAAGTTAACAACATGAAGTGTTATGCAAAGGAACAGTATCTTTCGAATATTGATGAATTTATAACCGAATTGAGCAAAGAAAACAAACCCTCATATTGGAAGGTTTTAAGAAGTCTTATCAAAGAATCTGGTTCAATTAACCCTATTCCGGCATTATGTAGCGACTCTGATGATATCCCTAGTATATTTTCTGACTTTGATAAAACGGAAGCATTAAATTCTTATTTTGCCTCAATTTGTAAATTGGATGATATGGACAAAACACTCCCTTTTTTCGAAAAGCGCACGGATAGTACACTTGACAATCTGACTGTAAATGCACGTGAAATTGCTGATATTATCAAATGTTTGCAGATTAACAAGGCAAGCGGTCCTGATCGAATAAGTCATAAACTATTGAAGTTTATTGCAGAATCTGTTAGTATACCTCTTTCTTTATTATTCAATAAATCCCTATCTGCAGGTGTATATCCTGATAGATGGAAAGAAGCACATGTGATGCCACTTTATAAGAAAGGGGATAAATCTAGCTGTAGTAATTACCGACCAATTTCTTTAATTAGTTGTTTGGGGAAAATATTTGAAAGAACAGTCTTAAAGTATTTATCTAACTATTTTCTGGACAATCGGTTGTTATTCAAATATCAATCAGGTTTCCAAGTTGGACATTCTACCACTCATCAATTAATAGAGCTATATAACAATATTTGCTATGCGTTAGATAGACGAGAGGATTACTGTATGGTATTTTGCGATGTGTCTAAAGCATTCGACAGAGTGTGGCACAGAGGTTTGATTCACAAATTAGGATGTTACGGTATAGGTGAGGGATTACTGAAATGGATACGATGTTATCTAAGCGGGAGAAGACAACATGTTTTTCTAAATGGTTCATTATCCAATTCAAAAACATTATCCGCTGGTGTACCCCAGGGGTCAGTTCTTGGTCCGTTCTTGTTTATTGTTTTTGTAAACGATATTGCAGATGAACTAGATTGTGCTGCACGATTATTCGCTGACGATACACAATGGGATTTTCCTCAATCAATCACGGGCTTATGCAAGATACGCTTAACAGAAATCTCAAAAGAATATCATGTTGGGCTAAACGTTGGCTTGTTACCTACAATCCAAGCAAAACAGAGGCAATTATGTTTAGTCTTAAGAATAAATGTGAAATTCTTAACTTTGAATTTGAAGATCAGTCTGTACGTTTTGAAAAATCACATAAACATCTTGGAATTATATTCTCATCTGATAGTAAATGGAACAACCATATTAATAGCATTGTGAAGACAACTTCGTCGATGATCTCATCTATGAGAAAATTAAAGTTTATGTTAAACAGGGATACCCTCAATAAGATTTACATAATTTTTATAAGACCACATCTTGAATACGCCTGTGAACTATGGGATGGTTGTTCCGCAGAGTTAACCGATAAAATTGGAAAAGTTCAGTTTGAGGCCGCCCGAATAGTTACGGGATTACCTAAGTATGCTACGAGAGAATCTCTTTTCTATGAAACAGGATGGCAGTCTCTAAAAGAGAGAAGAATATTTCGTAAACTATCGCTATTTTATAAGATATATAACAATAATGCTCCATCATATCTTTGTGACCTTATGCCACAACATGTTAATACTAGGACAAATTATAATCTTAGAAACGTTCGAGATCTTTCTATGTCGTATTGTCGCACTAACCTTTTCAGTCAATCATTTTTCCCATCATGCTCGCAACTGTGGAATAACCTCCCATTGTACATTAGGAAAGCTGATTCTATTACTCGTTTTAAGTCATATATATCTCCAAGAAAGTTTAAAGCACCAGCTTATTTCTCAATTGGTAAAAGAAAACTGAACATTATTCATACACAGTTACGATATTCCAGTAGCAAATTAAATGATGATTTGTATAGAATAGGTCTCTCAGACCACCCTGAATGCAATTGCAAATCTGCTTGTGAAAATTCTCATCATTATTTTATTGAATGTATTATGTATTATAATATAAGACATCAAATGTTTCGAAACATTAGATTAATTTGCAACAACAGAGCACAGATAAATTTAGATTTGTTGTTGAATGGCTGTCCAGATCTTTCATATAATGATAACGTACACATTTTTAAAGAAGTACATAAGTTTATATCTCTTACTGAGAGATTTGATAAATAAATACATAACCTGCCTAATACCAAGTATTATATATTATGAATCTTTTGCTTTTGCTTTACTTTTCTATACCTTGTCCATTTGTAAATATACCCATCGTCTATATGTATATATGTATGTATATTACTGTACATATTGTAGTCAACGTTTCAATATATTATGTCAACAATGTAAATAGGAGAGGGTTTCATTAAGTTGGCATAACTTGTACCCAATCCTTTCTCATGAATAAATATGTTTAAATCAAAATTGAACCTCTAAAAACGTTTACGCTATATGTGACCTAAACTGATACATTTTCAACATTTACTAATGTATCATTCAATATTTCCTACAGTGCCGGACACAAGTCACTTCCCCTGTCTTGCAGTCTGAATTAAGCTTTACAACGGTTATACACGTACAATGTACATTGCATTTCGATAGATGCATATTTGAAAACAGTAACATAAACATTACATTACACTTAAATTCCGTGGTAATGTATATGTGTGACGAATGTCAATCATTTTATCTATATACTGTATGTTTGTCTTGTACATGCATACACGTTTGTGGACTATTGTTGCTTCGGTTTCTTAGTTGTTTGGTGAATATATTTACACTTCTAAGTGGAATTCTGTATGTATACATTTTATGAATAAACTATGAACTTAAATTTATATTCACACAGCCCCTATGACCTTTGATCTAAAATGTAAACAACATTAGTCCAGTGTGATTGTATATTGAATAGATTATATTTTTTATAATTTAACACACAGTTGACATGACAATTTTAATAAACATACATGGAAACCAATCTCATTAAAATCATAACCTCGATTCGTTCCTAAGGCTAGGCCATTTGGGTTGTCACTCATCAAAGATCTGACTGAATTCCCGGTGTTCGCCGGAAGTTGATACTATCCCGTTGAAAATGCATGCTTTCAGATTTCTGAAAGCGAACACCGGGTTCCTCGGGATTCCGTTCAGACATCATTAACATAACCGATTCAAAAGCATTACTTTAGTATGAGACCGTACCTATATTCCGCTAAAAGAGCACTGCGTGTACATGAGTTAAAAAGCAATCACTAGTTGGGGCAAGAAGAATGGGAGTTTAGGTAGCTTAAGGGATTGTTGCTTTGTGACAGAAAAACGAGATACATGCTGAATGATTTTTCTTTCATCTGTCACAAAAGTTTAAAGGCCAATGACTGTAGTGAAGTTGATGCTTCTATCGTGTATGCATCCATATAGTGCGATATGTATCTAATCATGTAGATTAAATAAATGACTGATGCAATTATATCTACATTCGAAGATCAAAGTAAAGGAAGTAAATTGTCGGTACGACTTTAAAGAAAATGTCATTAAAATCACTTGAGTTTTATATTATCGCACGTCTTAATTCAAATAGACTCAGAATATCATAATGAACACGGTCCAATACTTGAACCTTTCTGATAATTACCCAAGTTATTTATATTAACAGCGCATATACACATAATTTGTGAACTTCCATGTACAAACACATTTGCCTTCAATTAAGTGAATAAAACCGTAATATAAAAGCGTACCGTCGCTGACACTATCAATGTTTATATATTATATCACATATGTGAGCGTTAGCCAAGGAAATTGCGAATATTTGGAATTTTTTAATTACGCTTGATAAGTGGGTGACCAGTGGGTCATGTATTTTGATAAATGTGCGACTACCTATGTTACATGTATGTAATCCGGTATATCATTTATTGCAAACGACCGAATATACGCTTTCAGTATACAACTCGCTTTCATTACACAATCCGTCCCTTGTTAAGCAGTGTGCTTATTGTCTTCGTTGCGTCTCGCCGGGTTTATTGTCTCGCTCGATAGGACATGATTTTGTGGATAATACGTTTTAAAACGTAACATGTGTCTCATAAGTCAATTTGGCTGGGCATTGACTTTTACATTGTGCTATATATTACACAATGAGTTGTATGCGTGACACTTTAATAAAGTACCTATCCCTGTTACAAGTAATATATAATGAATTTAAAATTTGATTTTCCAATAGTTCAAACTACTAGTAATATTGTTCTATTTACATGAAGATTTTATATTTTTGTCATCCAAGCGATACGTTGATCGAGGTCACGGTTACCGATTGGTAAACTGTTGGTACAGTCAGTGCTGGCAGTTGGTGCCTTACGCTGAGAAAGTGTGTTTAAATCCCGAAAGAAGCACTGGTCTAGCCTTCAAATTTCAAATGCAAATTCTTTCGTTTCAATCGACTTGTGTACAGTCATATTTGATAAAATATCAAGACACTATTTCTACAGGTTGTTTATTTGAAACACGTAGAAATGTTTACAGCACAAGGTCGCATTTATGGTAATGATTTTAAGTGCCGAAATCAATTGTTTAATCGAGAAATTAGACAATACATGGATATACGTCTTTGGTTTAATTATGATAATGCGAGGTTATGGCCGACACCTAATGAGATGGTTTGCGACAAGGGGAGAGCGGGCGTAATTCACGTAATTCACGGAATTCACCACTAACGTGAACGGTGTCTCCCTCGTAATACACACAGAGAGAAAGATAACATGTTCATTTCGCCATAGACAGGCATGCAGACAGACGTGTCACAAGTTGAAAACGAAAAAGTTAATTTGAGAGATGGCGTATCTCCCCAAATAAGTTGAATAATCAGTTTTAGAGGTGTATAACTAAAACTATAAGGTGTTTTTGCTCGTAAAAACAGATGTCTCCTCCTCCCCCTAATTCAATTCAAGAAGGATAAAACTACATGATTGTAAAAAAAATATGACATAAAGGACTTTAAAATGTTTACCCACCAGCTGTTATCTAAAATAGCTTCTGAGACACTGTTAAAAAGACATATTTAAACAAAACAAGAAGCAGATGGTTAACAAAAGGCAAATAGCACAAGAGAAATTACATATTACAACATGCTGTTTTTAAAAGTTACTTTCTACAGTTAAAGTCATGTGTGTATTTCTTTACATTTGTATATATATTGCACTACGTAATGCATGATCGTACAATCGTACCCTTCCCAAAATCTTCAAAGGATTGATCTCATATAATTAATATAACTTTAAGTTTCAAGGTATTTTATTATGACGGGAGCGGCGAACAAGGAAGAAGTCACCCTACAAACATATAAAAACAAATGAGTGACGATTATAGAACAGAAACAGTTACTGTCACGGAATATCCCTAGAGTGTCTACATCAACATCACACCACACATATTGAGCATACTAACTAAGTTTATTCACAAGAATTAACAAATCTCAGTTTCACACATCCATTCACAACACGGTTCATAACTCGGATAAATTATCCCTTATTTCAAATTACCACTTCACTATTTATACAATACTAGATCAAAATATTATACTATCACAAACTATACTTAACTATATCAAAACACTTCCAAAAAACATGCAAATAAACTACAAATTCGCACAACTAGAGTTATTTATAACATTACATAGAAGGAAGAATATAACTGATTAAAATGGTCAGTCTTTGATCTTATCACTCGGTCCTGCTCATATCGCACACACGGAGGTCACGCGAATGTCAAGGTCAAGTCTTCACTCAGCCTCTTACAACTTTGAGCCTTCTCAGTCCCGATACTGGTACTAGTATACCCACACTAGTACAATGAGCTCACAGGTGGTCAACCAGCTCGGGTCATCCTAGGGTACACACACATGACGTACTCACGGCAAAACACGACCCTGTCAAGGTCACTCCAAGGATACCGTCCACTCAGTCCCAACACTGCTCCTGTGTCGTCACGACACCACTCCTGAGGTTCTCGGTCCTCAGTACATGACAACGTCTCTGATGACGTCACTATCGCTACCGTCTCCAGCGCCACTACATCTGGGTACCTGTCGGTACCTGGTTTTTGCTGTAACATGAAGTGAATCATAACTACTACTGTCATGTTAAAAACATACATCCTAACGCTATTATGTCATCAAGCAGACTATCCTAAATAAACAACTCTAAATCATACAGTCAAACACTGCAAAGTATATACATGCTTATTACTACACACATCTACATTGCATAAACTATTCATAACTTTTACTCCAGGACACAATGTAATTACATTTTTCATTCTCAAACATAACAATTCATAAACTTACGGCAATCTACACCCGTCATACAATCACCTAACAATCACATACAATTCATACACAAAGCCTACAATATATAAGCACACAACATCTTTCAACAAAATCATACTCACGTTCCCTGTAAAGTAGTCCAGCATATAACTAGACTATAATTTCGCACAAGTGCTACATATAGTCTAGCCATAGAGTGAATTTTCTTTGACGCATTTTCTTGACGACAGAGGCGAAACGGTTTTAGTATAACTGAGAACAAAAATCAAATATTTCGATGGGAATAAGTGCACGGATTGCTACAACAAACATTGATCTTCAAATCCGATCACTTACCTCGACTTAAATCAACTCAGTTTATTTCTTAAAATTGTTAAACCTTGACACCCCACATTTTCAGTATCTGTCGGCCATTTTGACCGGTTGTGTAAAACTTGGACTCGGATTAAAACGGATCATGACTAAATGGCGTGCTTCGCTCGGGAGAAGGGAAACGATCTTTTTGCAGTCATATATTGTTTGTAAACACGATATTTGATGTCTTTTGTTAAAAAGGGTATCATAAACAGTATTTGAACTGTTGTATTGTATTGGCTGTGATACATTCATTTTCATGAACTATTATTTCAGCACAAGTTATATTATAGTCTACTAATTGACAAAATACAGAAAACGTTTAGCTAGCGTAATACTTATTGAAGATAAACGTTAATTTACCAGATACAATTTGATGAACAGTGAATTACCGGTAATATACATAAGTCATCTAACAATCTCACAATTTAAATACAGTTATGATTATTAATGAACATTTTGCTTCAAAATACGACATGGCATTCATGCGACACGAATTGGTCTCTTTCTATTCTGCCGCAAACTTAACTTACTTGTATATTGCTTGCTAATATTTCGGAAGTTCTAATTTTCTTACATGATAATGTAACAATATATTAAAGAGCAAATACATATTAAGTTACTTTGGCCATCAGGAACATCTTTAAGATAAACTACGATGTCTGAAGTGACAGTATCTATCATTTACCAAGCACTATTCAACAACCCACAGTTAATTAAAAAACAATTGCTGTCGAAATAATCTTGCATGTGTAATTTTTTTCAGTTTCCATAAGTTTATATATATTATGTGATACATAATCAAACATGTGGTTTCATAAACATGAATAAAATGTCATTTTCCATCTTCTCTATGCAAGTTACGACATTTCCGAGTTCAATCCAAATGAGTTTAGAAAACATTGTTTATCTCTATTTGCATGGATTTCATCTACGATGGTCAATTATTTTCTTGACAACATATCTATATCGCTGTGTTAATCGACGTGGTGATGCAATTGTGTCCAAATCGTCTAAAGTTAAATTTTAGATGTTATAATTATGAAAAGGTTTACGGGAACTTAATTCCTTCCGCCATTCCAACAATCAGAAACTTGGTGATCTCATTTATTTTAAGTGGATATTTCAGCTTAAGAACTAATTACACAGTCTTTTTATGATTGACAAATTACCAACTTCAGAATGTGTCATATATTCCCCCCGAAAGCTGGATCAGGTGCATGTAGTTTTGTTATGTTTAAGTATCTTGCGCAATGGGGAAGGTCTGATAATTATGGATATATTGTATTGTATTGCATTGCTCACGTGTAAACTTTCACTCGATGTTTTTTTCAAAATAACTTAAGTTAAATAACCAACTTTATTCATTTAAAATATTGATGTAAAATGGTATAGAAGTATCAATATTGATGATAATGTTATTTGTTTTTTTCCCACTGCAGTAGGCTATTTACCAAAACAAGTCTTTCTATATGTGTAGGGTATGTAATAATATTGAGATGAAAGACAAGGACCCTGTTTTGCCTTTGGGTATATTCTTCTCAAAACAAACAAATTGATAACTAACATTATCTAAGAATATAAAACAAAAACAAGCAGGGACTCAATAAAGTAGTAAGTACCTGATTCAAGTTATTGTTTATGGCATTAAAAAAAACTCAGATATCTATATAAAATAAACGTGGGCACGTAATTTTTAATTTACAAAAAATTATGTCGTCCAGCTATAATACATTAAATCAAGGGCGTTTTTTTTTAAATATAGTATCATATGACACTTTCATTGAAATGAAATACTTGAACAAACATCAGGCCATCATAAAATTAAACAAACACAAAATAACCAAGTTTATACTTACCCATACAACAAAAACAGTTTAATGTGGGTCTGATGGTAGCTTGTGATTAAAACTATTTCTTGTTTTAGTGTTAACAACCAATTAACGGAAGCTAAGTTTTCAACCCCTCGATCCCAGAGCGTTATTTAAACACGATCCGTTTTATGCGATTTTGGTTTTATACACACCCTTCATTAGCATATCAACATGGCTGACAAAAAAAAAGAGGGTAGCGCGCTTTCAAGGCCTGTAAATACAAAATGGAGTTGATTTTAGTGGAGATAAGTGTCCCGTTTTGAGGATGAATGATTGTTTTATCTATCCGTGAACTTGTATCCATCTTAATAGTGAGTTTTCATTCCACTTTTTGCCTGCAAGCCGTTCCGCATGAAATCTTCGCGGAAGTGGCGTCAAAGAAAATTCGTTCGATTCATAAACTCGATAAAGGCCTTGGCCGTATACGAGTTTATATTAGATGAACTACTGTAAAGAAGAACAATTACACATCCTAATATAGAACTCGGAAGCCAGACATAAATGTACAACTATATCACGGAACATGACTATTAATTATCCCACAAAATATAGCAATGATAATCAATTCAAATGAAAAACTGTACTTACGTCCAAACGACCAAATACGGAGGACACAGAAAACTCGCTGTGCACCGAATCAACCCTAACTTGAACTTAGAATGCCTTCACGCACGTGCAACACACAATTCTCGCCCAGCAGCCGATGCTCACACACAACCGTTTGCCCCCTCTCGCCCATTCTCTTCCCACAGAGGTTAGTCCCTACAGTTTTCCGGTTCTACCCTCTGTTACATTACGCTTGAAATCGAGAGCAGAACCAAAGTCCCCTAGCGGTGGAAAGAGAAATCTCATACCGTATCCCTGGTTCTTAACCAATGAAAACTCATCTTTAATTGGCCATGTCGACAGGGTAACTTAATAGATCGAGGCATTTTACTCTGAAGGGTCTTGCTCATTAGCATATGTCATTCGAATATGTCTGATGTAAATAACGCAAATGAAATGATTTTGGTATTTGTCTCTGATTTGGTCTTCTTTATTTATAATTATGTTTATGATCAATAGTTTTCACAAAATCAAATAGCATAGTTCGAGGAAAACACAGAAAACACAGGAAAACGAGAAAACGTTGGCCTTACGTTTATTTTATCATTATGACGTGTCATTGGCAAATGTCACTTTTACAACGGCGCCGCTGATTGCACAACTAGATTCAATTGCAACCAATCAGGACATTCCCTTTTCGCTCCCGATTTCAAGCGTAATGTAACAGAGGGTAGAACCGGAAAACTGTAGGGACTAACCTCTGTGGGAAGAGAATGCCTCTCGCCTGGAATATCAGGTTTACTAGAGTTGGTTGTGACAGTTACATACACGACAGAAACAAAACTAGTCAACAAGCATTTAACAATTTGGGTAGGCATTACATAATTTTTGCATTGTGTATGTACATTTCTTAACAAACTTTGGTATGACTGAGTGCACACAATAATGATGGGGAATTGACTTTAAAAGTCTGTGAACACTGGTCAGGGACTAAATTGTTTTCCTAATGGTCACGAACGTTTACAGACATATATTTTATTCAAATCTCACCTCGATTTCATTATTATAAATTTGTACATTTATTGATAAAAACGAAACAGGTAAAACATCGAGCCACACACTATGGGGCTATAAGAGACGTGATATTCGAAGTAGATCACGAGATCAACAAGTGTGCCGGTACGCGTATCTGGCACGGCGGTATCCTTTGATGTGATTAAAGTTGATTGCAATTGGAATGGGAGGCGGTAGACATACGGAAGGTACAAGTGTCTTACAGTTCCGTGCATCCTGTCAAAACACTGTGTAACTAATACCATTATTAATCGGTTTTGCCGACCTACGATACATAATTATTACAAGTAAATAAACACCGAATTATATATCATATTTTGTAAGATATCTACTTTAAGGAAATGTATAATATACAAACATGCACACCCTATACACATGTATGTACTTGGAGAAACACTACATTAACATTAATCCATCTACATGCAACACTATTGTTTTATCGTGGGGAAATACACATAGGGAAAAAAGTATTGCGAAATAGACAATGTATCAGAAAAAGAAACCGTGAAATAAGACAGAAGTGTTATCTACCAGTGTAACAAATAACGTTTTACTTCTTTGTGACATTTGCATTCATAAACTTCTGCTATGTTGGTGTCGTGTAACAAGTATTGTTACACTAAAAAAATCAAAGTCAATAGTGGTTGTTGTAATCTGACTAATACCGTTAAACTGATGAACCTTAAGTAAATGCCTTTCAACACAAAGTCACCAGTTACAGCAGTATGAATCTTCAGAATCAGATTTTCTTTTTAAAAGAAACATTTGAAAGTTACTTACTGACGAAATCCGATCTGGATGACTGTATGACACCTAAAGCATAGATAAGTGTTGATTAAGAACTGAACTCAGAGTTATTCCAAAATCGTAACATTGCCAACGAATACAATTTTCAAGGGGTGCAACACTAATTTTACTATGTATGCTTATCATGAAAAATTGTTAATTATGTGCATCCTCCATATGTACTCTATGTCAGTATGCTGCATCTTAATGGCCAAACTCGTCTCCCTTCCCTTTTGTGATAACATGGAGTCTAAAATACAAACTTACTGTTAGAATGGAGTTTTATTCAGATCTTCGTTTTAATTATTTAGATCCTCAAACGTACAATTTTACCAACATACTTAATAATCTATACTTGATGTTGCAACAACGTTTTTTAAAAATAACTGTAAGAAGTATGTTTTAAGACGTCAGTCTGTTACTTATTACCATTATACAGTTTAATCATATATCGCTTTAACGTTCTGCTTCTTACCGTTTAAGTTTTTGTCGTACATATAGATATATATATATCATACGTTTTTAACATTGTCTCATGAGTCTAATAATGGCTGGCTTTTAAACACATTTTACTTAGTTTATGTCGTATTTAAAATCATGTATACAACTATGTTGAATTTGTGTCACTTTTATAAACTATTTCTATCAGATTTCTCATACAAAATGTATACAGGTAAATAATGTTACCGCCAGTAAATTCCACAACATAACACAATAGTATCTATTCGACGTGAGGCAAAGACAACTTCAACAATCATTTGACAGTAAATGTACATTTCTAAACATCTTTATGCCCGCCCAGTACAGTAGTAGACCTATCAGCTCTTAGCGGCTTAATTTGCAACCTGGACGCATCGGAATAGCTCCTCCTACTTTAACGCAATAACTCGCTATTATCGTGCGACAGACATGACAGAGATGCTAATTTGGCAGGAGAGTAGCATTCCTGTCGCATGAATAACGCAATCACGACCCAACTGTGCTCCGACACGATCGCAGGAATACTGCAAGTTTACTCCCATGACTTTTGTCCGGCACTGTAGCAACACAGTCATTAGCTCTTCTTTAGTTTTTGATCGTTTTATGAATAATGTAGGTGATCATATTGTGTATTGTTAACTGACATAAGATTATCGCAGATGCTTTTTTAGCGTGGTTTTGTCCCCAGAAAATAAATGCAGTAATATGATCATTATTAGAGATTAATGTTTAACAGAATTGTGTTACTTCCTCAATGAAATTGTTTTACCAATATATTTTCAGCAAATTTTGAACTTTTTTGGGTAGACCGATTTATACACTGATAATACTTTATATCATCACAACAAGTCTCAATATTGTAACGAGGTCTTTGACATTTTGTAACAAATAAAAAAAGGAGCAAATTATCATGTAAAAACTGGATTGGATAAAGCTTAAATGGCATGCTAATACGCATGTTTAAACAAACTAAACTTCTTTTCTCTGATGTTATCTACAGACAGGATTACCTCCAGGAAGAAAGCTCCTGTCTGTACACCTGCTACATTGATCAGTGCCTGTCGTCGGGGGGTTGTGCAGAGGCTCCTGACCAGGGACTTTATGAATGACAACTGTTTATTTTGGAATCAATCGCTTGGAATCACACTTCTTATGTTGACAGCTCACAATAAACATGAACATCTGTTTGACTTTCTTCAAAAAAAGTGTGATCTGATAGCTGTTGATGAGCAGAGTTGCGCTGTGTTACACAATGCATGTAATGGTGGTAGCTTGCATACTGTTAAAAAGTTTTTGGATTACAATATACTTGACATAAACTGCAAAGGGAAGCAAGGGCAGAACTTCTTTATCGTTGGCTCTTCGTTATGGTCACAGAGAAATTGTAGATTGGTTGCGGGACAGAGGGGCTATTGATAACATCCTACATGTGGCATGTTCTGTTGGCAATTTAACAACGGTGAAGAATATTTGGTCACTAGGAGCCGTTGATATAGATTCTAGAGGGAATTATGGGATAACTTCTCTGATGATTGCTGCTAAGTTTGGTCACAGATCGGTTTTTGACTTCTTACTTGACAGCGGTGCTCAAAGTACAAACGTAGATGATTGGAACAACACTATCCTATATTTCGTATGTGCAAAGAGGAGCAGATATCACAGTTGATGACAATGACTATAACACTTTACATATTGCCTGCCATATTGGCAATGTAGATAAAGTGAAGTATTTATTGTCAGAATATGGTATTGATATACAATCTAGAGGACCTCGTGGGGGAACTCCTTTAATGAGTGCTGTTAAAAATAATTCAGAGCAGTTGTCATATTTTTATCAAACAAAGGAGCTGATATCAATGCTGTAGATAACTATAACAACAACATACTCCATATTGCATGTCAAGCCGGATATGTAAGTATGGTAAAGTTAATCCTGTCACTGAATGTCTCTAATGTAATAGAATGTCGAGGACGTTGCGGTAGAATCCCGCTAACGTATGCAGTGTGCTTTGGTCACATCCAGTTTGTTAAACTTTTTGTTCAAAACTATAAGGCAAGTCCAACAACATCTGATGATTTTGGTTTTAATGTACTCCACATGGCATGTGTTAAAGGTCATCTTGCTATGGTCAGGTAACTGGTCAGTCTAAAGGAACTGAGGGGTTTGAGGGGAGACCAGACAAGAACGGGAAAACACCTGTTCGTTTGGCCGAGATGAACGCTCACTGTAACATTGTATATTTCCTGAAATCAAGAAAGGAAACATTGAATATTAACTAATATAAAAACTAGGTCGAACATGACGTATATACAACACTAATTCTTAACATAAATGTCCAACCATACAGTAAAATTACGTCATAACTGTGAAAGAGTGCAGCACTCTGATGTTGGTAGTGATCGAATCACAGTGGCTCAACCTTTATTAAGTTCCACAAAACAAGTCCAACAACAACAGATGACCTTGGTTAAATGTATTCCACATGGCATGTGCCAATGGTCATCTCGATATGGTCAAGTGTCTGGTCACTCTAAAGGAACTGAGGGGGTTTCAGAGGAGACCAGACAAGAACAGAAATTCAAGGAAAGAGACATTTGATATTTAAAACGACACCAAAAAGGAATTTTATCGAACAATCATTCTTGATATAGATGTTCAGCCATACATTAAAATGACATTATCATTACTTTTTAAACAATTAATATAAGTACACGCCCCATTGCAGGACATTATTCATGACATGACCATCAACAAAGATGCAATCATAAGAGGCAAATATTTGTCTATTATTATTTGTGTATATAATGTCATTTTGTAATGCAAATATTCGGAAGGCTTTATCACTACTTTGACCTATTCTTCGACTTTTAAATTTCTTCTTTTTGTTTCTCATTTCAATTAAAGTCTCGTTTTAAAAATAAAACGATATGATAATTAATTCAGATCAATAATGTTGTTATTCATTGATAGAGATCAACATATATTCTCTATGTCCTCCATGGGAAAATTATTCGAGTGGGGATGTTTAGAAAAATAAACACAATACCATTTCGGTCGGATAATACATTTTGAACAGACAGAAGCTGAGAAACACGGGGGAAATATACTTAGCCACAGATATGGCCCTAAATCAGTCACATAGCTGTGTACGTTATGTAAGGGATAAAGAACGATCACGAAGGCTTCCATTCGTAATATCTCAAATCAAAATTCAAAATGAAATAAATTATCATTAGGTCCAATCTTGAGAAAATGCCTATGAATCTTCGAAATGAATAAAACATCAAATAACATATATTTACCATGAAAAGAATGAAACTTTGCAACACATAAAAAGTAATAGTTATAACCCTTTATAATTTATAAATTTATGTAGATGTCCCTCTGTGTGGTTGCCTAAGTTCCATCTAGGGGTTTTCTAATGGCCTTCTCCGACGTCCGCACTGAGGATCCATTCTTCTTAGGTAGCTTAGAGATTACTCTTTAATATTTACTCTTAGGACGCTGTGAAATCTGATTGGGAACATAATTCAGATCTGGAGACTCTCTCCTGGTTGACTGCTGTATGTGTCGGTTGTTGGAGTTACTTGTAAAATACCGTAGTTCTTTACTTATATTTATAGCAAGTTTACACCTAAACCTATCTAGATTGTCTCACTTAATCACTCTAGTAGTGATCTTCACAGAGTCGTATTCCTTCGTATCATGTCTTTTGATTGGTTCTACCCCTACAGTTATCGTCTATCAAGCGGTGAATAGACACATTTATCGCCCGTCGGGTTGTTATCCTCACATTCATTACCTATTTACCGCCCTTTTTGGATTTGTATTAACCAGTGATATTCAGTTACAGTGATAGTATAGATACAATGTGATTGTTGTTAGTTAGCCCGTGTGTGTATATTCACGGATGTAAGTCATCTTTCGTGGTATAATTAATTGACTGTTGATTATTCAATTCAAACACTATTGTCTGCTTCTTATCGACTAGCCTAACAAGCATAAACTGAAATCACTGTGAACTCCTAATAATGAAACACTCTTGAGAAACCTTTGTAGATATTTATACCCCGTCTACATGTATGAACAAAGATCCAATTATTTGTCATTACATTAAGGTGTTATAATAACCATCATGTACTGTAGCATTTTGTATGCATTGTAATCAAATTGAACTATTCATTGTGCATATATGTAAATCTGTATATATTTTGTATACGGGCCTGTGGCCTATAGACAAATAGAATCACTTGACTTGACTTGATTTGTCTTAGCACTCTGTCTGACCATATATTAAGTTATGTTACGCTATCCGGGTAGATTAAGTCATACTTCAGTTTGGCAATGATATCTTCCAAAGTTTTCAAATTGGTAGTGTGTCTTGCTATTTCGAAGGTAGTGATGGTGTGTCGATTTCTTGACTGCTGGTAGATATAGATTTAGTCCTGATATGGTACTGTTAAAATGTTCTGTATTGATCATTTACTGTCATGTTGGTGGATTTACTTTATATTGTATTTGTTGGTTTAACTGTCTTCATCTACATGTATATTAGCAAAATTTGTTTTGTACTCTGAATCCCCTCATCAATGCACATGTGTCCATATGATGATACTAGTTATGGACACAATTCTAAATTTCTACATTCTACAATTCTATATGTCGTTTATTGATCCAATGTCACCTTTGAACATTATGTTACCAATGAAGAAGCATAAATCGATGTTATGGTGCCACAAACTTTGCGTAGATATTGCCTGTAGCAATGATATATGTTACATGATTTCGTACAACCTAAAACAATTGGCTGATAATAATAATACAATAATTTGTTTCAGAACCGTTACTCAAGAACACTGAGTGTAGTAATAAGTCAAGACCTTGGAGTTATTTCCAGGAAACTAATAAAAACAATTGTGAACTGACTGATGGTGTCTTGTCTTTTGCAATGTCCAACCTTTTTATAGTGACCGTATTTTGTCCCCCATGATCTATCGAATTCAACTTTTATATAACACTTTAATTATAGTAAGAAGTTTCTAATATCGTAAATACATAAAACTCGAGCCACGTGACATCGGTGACGTCATCATTCCCTATTTTGTTGACCAAACTGCTGAACTAATTCTCGGTAATTAGTTGACTCTTTGGTCTGGTTTGGTTTTCAGTGTTGGTGCATTCTGCCGAGTCAGACTGTCTGTGCTCGTTATGCACGTGCAGGCAGTGCGGGTCGTGACACGTGTCTATTGCTTGACTGGCTGTCAACTGTGTCTTATTTTATATAAATAATTGTCTCTCATAATTCTTATACAATAATGGCACTGTATATACTCATATCTTTTTATATGAATGTGTTTTTACTTTGTATGTATTATATGTTTTACAGTGGTGAGACACAAATAAACATTTGTGACTGCTCCTTCGCGGGTAAGCGTTGGCTCTCGCTAGCCTTTGCGTTCGCCTTGCTTTCGCCATGTGTGAGCTCGTTCTCGAGTGAGTGTCTACTCACATGCTCTCGCATGACAGGTGCCTAAGTGTGATTGTACGAGCGTACATCCGTCTTTTGCTTGACTGGGTGTTGGCTTGTCTCTCACGTGTCTGCTCCTTCGCGGGTTAGCATTGGCTCACGCTAGCCTTCGCTTTCGCCTTCCTGGCAGGTTAGCGAACAGTTAGGGGTACACCCTCCGCCGTGCGAGCATTCGCGTGTGAACGAGCATTCGCCAAGCCTGTGAACGAGCAATCGCCAAGCTAGCTTCCAACTTGAGGATTAGCGTCTCGATACGCGGCCTGCCTCGTGAGACATGTTAGCGTGTAGGGTACGCCATGCGAGTGTGCGCCTCTGGGGCGGGTTGACTTGCGAGTGAGCATTACTCGCGCCAGCTTTCAAATTGAGTGTCAGCGTCTCGTTACGCAGGTCACCTTGTAAGTTGTGTTAGAATGAGAGGGTACGCTTTGGGACCGTCTGCCTCTGGGACGGGTTGCCTTGCGAGTGATAGTTACTTTTGCTAGCCTTCGTCTTGCGACCTCCTTACCATGGGGGTCAGCGTCTAGTTACGCGTGTTGCCTCGGAGGTCGATCGTAAGCCGTGTTAGCGTTTGAGGGTTCACCTCGCTCCTAGGCCTGATGACCAACTTACCATGAAGGTTAGTGTCTCGGGTAGTGTTTGAGTGTACGCTTTTCCACTGGTGAGAGTCCGCCTCAGGGGCTGGATGGCTTGCAAGGTTGTATTGCGACCTCCGTCTAAGATACTAGCTTCTCTTCTAGTTGCTCTAGCTAGCGGGGCCTGCCGTGCTCCTCTTTGCTGACAGGTCCTCAGAGGGGCTTATGCCCTCGCCTTCGCTGCTATGTAACTCAGCTCTAAATGACCCGCACTCTGTGTGTCGTCTGTCCTGTTTGTCAACAGATGCGTAAGGTATGGCCCACTCTAAAATCGCAGTAGTGGAAAGGACGCTGCTCCTCTTAGAGGAGGCAAGCGTACTTATCCCCTAGGCTAGGCTTCAGTCTCCTTGCTTACATCTTCTAGAGAAACTACGTCGCTCTTCACCTCGCGCACATTCAGCGGGGAGCAGACTGTCTAAACGCAGATTCGCCCGTCTATAGGGATATGGCGTCTGGCCCTATTGACGCCAGGGTTAGGTGTATCGGCCAGCTCTTCTCGTTCTTCCTAGGGAAGGTGGGAGGTTGAAGGCAGAGAAGCTTCGACGCTCTGAGTCTCGCTCACTCACGTCAGAGACGGTCTCAGCATAGCTTCTCTAGTCAATAAGGGACACGGCCTTCTCACAGAGTCGTCCTCGTGCCTTTTGCCTCGCTAGTTTGCGTACCCTTCGTTCACTCCTCTGGGAGTTCTTTGACTCGAGCAGCCCGCCTATTACTAGGGTGTTGCCGGGCAGGAGGAGTACGATGCGGACTGAGGCGGTCTCCAATGAGGCAGCTCACTTCTGACTCCGGGGTTCTACTCCCCTGTGTTTGTCACACCAAACACTCACCTCTTCCGACCATTCGCCCGTTCTCGGGGTTCAATGGGACTTCGTTATCCGGCTGTTCATGCGTCCAGTTTGGCTCTAATTTGGACAATCAGACCTAGTGGCGAAGACAGACAGCCTTGCTATTTCCGCGGTTAGGCCTTACCAAATTGCTAACACCGCGCCAGTGGTAGCAGGTGTTGCAGGTGTCTCCTGATCGCCAGGTTGTCATAGGCAGGCCAAGGATCAACGTGA
Organism: Gibbula magus; assembly: GCA_936450465.1. NCBI lineage: Eukaryota > Metazoa > Mollusca > Gastropoda > Trochida > Trochidae > Gibbula > Gibbula magus. The sequence continues at coordinate 67,274,506 of OW388300.1, read as the reverse complement.
GTCTAGACCTCCGGGTTGGGACCTGGCGATGATCCTCATTCGTGTGGTTTAGATGCGAACCTCTGTCGGAAATTACTCTCAAGCGACTCACGGTTATGGTCTGAAGGACCTCGATCGTGAATTATTCAAGCTTCGCACGCTCCTAGCGGGTCCCTTACAGGTGCAGCGTCGAGGCAGAGAGGTCGGCAATGTTGTCTATAAGAACGAGGTTGCGTCGGCTCTTCCTATCTCGCAACGCTAGGAGGTTGACAGGAAGGCATTCGGTTTATCTGTGGTCAGCAGTCATCGGCGCCGATCTCCCTCCTCTGCCTCGCTCCAATCCACAGGAGGTTAGAGCGGTGTTAGCCTCGATGGCTTTCCATTGTAACATCGCCGTGGCAGTCTGAGCAAGTGTTCACTGACTACTACTGCCATGCTAAGGGTTCAAAGTGATGCGTCTCGGCGGCGCACGTGAGTCGGTTCAGCCCACCTCCTTGCTGTGGTAATCTGGGCAATGTTGGTTTTTCAAACCTGATAAGTATGTAAAAAAAATTAACATTTTTGAGTAAATGTCATTTTTTTATATACTTACCTGGTTGAAAAACCAAAGCTCTTTAGTTCCCGCCCTTCCTCCCCTCCTAGGTTTGGGTTTTATGCTCGCTTGCACTAGGGAATGATGTCACAGATGTCACGTAGCTCGAGCGTCACCTATACCGGGTAGCCTCCCTTTTTATTCTGTGTGAGGAACGTTTCCCCCAATAAAAATGTAACTCATATTTTCACTGCAGTAACAAACGTATGACCAACGCCTTGCCGGAATTACTTTTAATGATTATCTCCATTTGAAACATTATAAGCTCCCTCCATTTGTTGGTTTTACGATGAGCGTTACGATGTTTTCAATCAATGGCACAGTTTGTGGTGTTAATATCAAAATCTATATAAGATAACATTCTGAAGTTCATTTAATGATGATATGTTGCTTAGTGATTAGTTTACACGTGGAAAAACTTGATGAGGTGAGAGGTTGGTGACAGACATAACGGGTGTCACTCACTGATTCAATACGCCTCTGAAATTATGTCAAAACTTGTGTTCGATAATGTTTTAGCCACCTTCATTTGACTTCATGTGAACGAAACACACCATTGGTCTTATATTGATTAACAATTCATTGTTTTAAATATTGTCCCTTTTATATCGAAGGAATTATTTTCTTTTTGCGTAATTGTGAGTGGTGTTGTTATGATCACATCAATCAACACAACATCTCACGTTTCAAAGTGTTAAGTCTGAATCTTTTATGCGCAAAAAATGTATATAATAAATAGACTATTTCGATGTTTATGCCAAATATGTTTCTATCTCATCTCGATTTGGGCCACTCGTGAAAATATCACTTTTTCACTTATATTCGGCAGCAACAATAAAAAAAAGTCTCTATGAATCATTTGCATTCATTAAATTAACCTTCCCTCACTGCTCATTGAAATACAATATTTATCATGTCTTAATATTTAGTGTTGACTCAATTTAAATTAGTCTTGTTATACAGTTTTCTCAAGCATGTCTACACGCACAATACTAGCAGCAAGAGAAGACAACTCCTCGTCGTAATATAACATACATACTAAATCATTACATGTCGACGCCAGTACCAATACAACAAATTGAAAAATACCTCATGAAATTCAAACAGGGATATCCTTGTTGTGTTGGACCCGGAAGTGATCAAAGAAGGCTCTCTTCAACTGATCTTTCCACTTTCTGCAGCAGGCATTGGGAAGACGTATGATAGCACAGTTAGAATATCCATGTATCCTTAAAAAAAGGTCGTGGATTTAAGAATAGCGTATAGTAAAAATATGGATTGGTTATTCAAAGAGATAAACTGGAAATGACTACAATGGAACGCATCATTCGATTTTAAAGAGATTTGTAAAATACTCATTTTTTTTATAAAATCAAACAGTGTTCTTTGAACAACACTATGTTAATCATCTCTTTAGTTTTAAATAAATTATTGATAAATATTAATTAGCATTTTTTATTTGTAAAGTTGTGCATATTGAATACACTGAGTCTACTGGATAACTTAAACTTTTGAATCAGAAAACTGTAACTGGGGATTATTTGCTAAACCAAATTTACATTTTTTTATCGGTTTGGGAGATTGCTTCATTCTATCTTTCAAGAGAAGTATAAACCGAGAAACCAGTCTAAAGCATTCAAATGTTCATTAAAATATGCAACTAAATTCAGAAGAAGCTCAACTGAGTGTTTTATGTCTATCCATAACTACTTAAAGGGGAGTCTACTGTACGGTTGACTTTCAAGCGATTGTATTTCGATGTGTTATGTTACAGAGCTATGTACAATGAGCGTACACAACGCTATATCCGGGTTTTGCTGTTTGAGATTATACAGAATTATAAAGCACTTTGAGTTAGTTACATAACTATCCTAGTCTAGTACAGTGCTTGAGCTTTATGGTATCACATTCCTGCAGTCAAACTGCGATAATGTCTGGAGTGTGGCAATGTATAGTCTACTGAAAATGAAACTAATAAACTTGAAGCCCAATACACCTTAATTCAGATCAATTATCTAAGCTTTATGGCCAGCTGAAATTTTTTTGCGTGTGGCAGTTTTTTACTGATTATTCAGTCTTTGCAAATAGTCTTTCTGGAAATGATCTGAAGGGAATGACATAATGTGTAGCAGGAATCAGAAGACCAAAGTAATCTTAGAAAATATCTGCCATGGGAATTTTTCGTTTTAGCGCCACAGGAAAACTACATGTGTGCCTAGACATAGACGTTGGCTTCAATGTTGGTGTCACAAAAATAATACATTCTGTCTCATAACATTATTACTAATCTTTCTTTGAAATAAACTAGTTCATCCTGCGACCATCATAATATTTTAATCCCAAAGACTTCTTAATACCCTCATGGTGGAAGATGTCGGGTAACTTGTTTGAAAGGAAAGTGTGATTTGTGTAAAATACTGTTTTCCTACTACAAAGTGCTGGACAATTTGTGCGATGATACTAAATAAAACTCACAGGATGATGGTGTTTTTAGGAGAGACATCCTTTTTTGTTAGCTTAATGGTGTCAGACTGTGACTGCTTGAGGAATCTTCCATACTTTGCTCTCAAATATCAAAGACTTTTCTTCTGGCAGTACTCGCAAGACATGTTGGTGTAATGTTGAATGATTTAGAAATCATCCGTTGTATTATAAACAATTATCCCAATAGGTTAAAGAAAGATAAAAACCACAACGGCAATTCCAAGCGCTATGCTCCTCTTAAAAGTTAAAAGATAGAAGATAGAACTTCATATAATTCAATCAATACACATGTCGTATATCTTCACATGACTCAAAAAAAGCTTTAAAGTGTTCACTTATCCACCAAAAAGCTTTTAGCAACATAATGTAACAAATTAAACTTGAAATGACACCATTTAGAGTAAGCTTACTTAAGCAAAGACTTCAAAGGAAAAATCGGTTTTTCATTCGCTACTTTACCAACACTATGTTCGATTGCCGTAGGTTAAAAAGGACATGTATTTATAAATAATAACATACTTATTATTGTTCAAACATATCGGGTAAAATCTACAACGTATTCCTTGTCAGGTAGACACAGTATATATTTAACAAAGTAAAAATAATCTTGAAATATCATGGCCAATCTATCATCAGGACAATTTCAACTTTGAAAAGAAAATCCTTGCCCGAACATGATTGCATATGTTTAAATGTGCTTCGGTGCTGGGAGAGGCATCGACCTAAACAGGCAGATTCAAACATCACAGTTAAAGATCATGATTTTCCACTGTTGAAGTTCCATTACTGATACGTGCTCTTCACGAACTGATCAACTGACACAGATTGCTTCATTTACCCTGTGCAAAGAATCAAGGGCAGATTATCTTTATCTGCAGTGAAGCACATTTTATTCACAGCTCTAGCAGATCTATTGTCAATAAACTGATTGACTGCCGAATTAAACTGTTTGAGATGCCCTTAGATGTGAGAGACAGCACTGGTTTGGGTCGCATCATCCAACAGACGAGGTGTCTAAGTTCGGTGATTCCACTAACTGACAATTCATCCAGTAGTTAGTTAGTCTGGTACAGTGCTTGAGCTTTATTGCATCACATTCCTGCAGTCAAACTGCGATAATGTCTGGAGTGTTGAAGTGTGCTGATAATTGAACTCGTAATAAACTTGAAGCCCAATACAGCTTGACTCTGATCAATTATCACATCTTTATCACATGGCAAGCTGAACAGTTTTGGTGTGTAGCAGTTTTTCTCGACAATTTTACTGATTATTCAGTACTTGCAAGTAGTCTTTCTGGAAATGATCTGAAGGGAATGAAATAATGTACACAGGAATCAGGAGACCAAAGTAATCTTAGAAAATATCTGCCATGGGAATTTTTCCTATTAGCGCCGCAGGAAAACTACATGTGTGCTGTACCTTAGACGTTGACTTGACTGTTAGTGAAACATAAATAGTACATTCTGTGCAATAACATTACTACTTATCTTTATTTGAAAACTAGTTCATCCTGCGACCATCATGATATTTTAATCCCAAACACCTCTTAATACCCTGATGGTGAAGGATGTTTGGAACGTGTTTTAAAGGACAATGTGATTTGTGAGAAAATACTGTTTTCCTACTGCAAAGTGCAGGACAATTTGTGCGATGACACTGAATTAAACTCACAGGATGATGGTGTTTTTAGAAGAGACACTCTTTTTTGTTAGCTTGATGGCGTTAGACTGTGACTGTTTGAGGAAACGTCAATACTTCGCTCTCAAATATCAAAGACCTGTCTTCTGGCAGTACTCGCAAGACATTTTGGTGTAATGTTGAATGATTTAGAAGTCATCTGTTGTATTATAAACAATTATTCCAAGAGTTTAAAGAAAGATAAACACCACAACGGCAATTCCAAGCGCTATGCTCCACGTGAAAGTTAAAAGATAGAAGTTAGAACTTCAGAAGTCCAATAATAGAATTCAATCAATGCACATGTCGTATATCTTCACATGACTTCAAAAAAAGTTTAGAGTGTTCACTTATCCACCAAAAAGCTTTTAACAACATAATGTAACTAATTAAACTTGCAATGACACTATTTAGAGTAAACCTACTTTAGCAAAGACTTCAAAAGAAAAATCGGTTTTTCATTCTCTACTTTACCAACACCATGTTCGATTGCCGTAGGTCAATAAGGACATGAACTTATTGATAATAACGTACTTATTATTGTTCAAACCTATTGGGTAACACCTACAACCTATTCCTTGTCAGGTAGACACAGTATATATTTAACAAAGTAAAAATAATCTTGAAATATCATGGCCAATCTATCATCAGGACAATTTCAACTTTGAAAAGAAAATCCTTGCCCGAACTTGATGGCATATGTTTAAATGTGCCTCGGTGCAGGGAGAGGCATCGACCTAAAACAGGCAGATTTATACATCACAGTTAAGGATCATGATTTTCCACTGTTGAAGTTCCATTACTGATACGTGCTCTTCACGAACTGATCATCTGACACAGATTGCTTCATTTACCCTGTGCAAAGAATCAAGGGCAGATTATCTTTATCTGCAGTGAAGCACATTTTATTCACAGCTCTAGCAGATCTATTGTCAATAAACTGATCGACTGCCGAATTAAACTGTTTGAGATGCCTTTAGATGTGAGAGACAGCACCGGTTTGGCTCGCATCATCCAACAGACGAGGTGTCTAGGAATGGTGATTCCGCTAACGGACAATTCATCCAGTTGTTAGTTAAATCGTCAAATAAAAAGCACGCATCGTCAGTACGTAAAATACCTTCGAATTATCTGAGGAGAATAAATAAGTTAATGATGCTATTCGATATGAGTTTCAATGCATATGGATATGTTTACTTGTATTGTTGCATGAGTTATGTCTAGGCCGAGATCATATGATTAAGCAAGAGAATGTGTTGAAGATTAACACATAGTATGTCTCTTATTGTGAAAGTTGTGAAGATAACGAATGAATCCCCTGAACATAGTACCTGGTGGTAAGCACGTCAATATGAAATCTGTGTGTGTGTCCTCAATTTTATTTTTATTGATGCAGGACTTAGAAAACATTATATAGATATTATTAGTAAGTGTGCCACGTGGCTATTACATTGTATTGTATTTTTGTATTGCCCGGGATGGTTATACACATGTTTGCATGAGTTTCGTGAGTCATATGATACACTTTCGATTGAAATGACTTCTGTATTAATCAAGTAACGCAGTTATCATATGAGTGGCGTATCATCATATAACAAATGAGTGTTATAATCTCTTTATTACCCATACTATTTAATTTGAATAGCGTAAAAATGGTCAGGAAACGGCCCACTTCTCTTGCGACCGCAAGCTACAGTGATGTCACGAATCGAATCGTTTTATGACGCCAAAGACTACGAAACACGGCAGGTCGTGGTGAAACAATGTTTGCTAGACAAACGTGATACTTGCACATGTGCTCGTATCGGAATATCAACTCGGGTATATCCCAACATATGGGTAATAAACTATATTCTGCCTTATTATCCAACCATGGTTTATGTTTATTATCCGCTTAAACGGAACTGAAAGCTACGAGTAGTCCAACTATCCACAATGCGCCTGCTAACGGGTTTGAAACCTGAAAATGTCATTTAACTTGAAGATATTATTGAACGCTTATAACTGAAGGTCATAAACTTGTCAGGCAGCATCAGATCAATTTATATTGACTTCATTAACCCACTTGTGTCGCAAAAAGGTTGTTGATTTAAAGTGGCATTTTGTTTCCTTCATATATTTATTTGACTTTCATACGTGTCGAAATACCTCATGTGCTGATTTAAGTTCAAATAATTTCCCTCGACTTGCATATTCATACCCATTTGCCAAACATTTGATAATTACTTGATTTCAATGAAAATCGAGCAACAGCCTTATGAATCAAAGTTTATTTCGTAAAGGGGCCACCGACCCATTATACAATACAAGGTTGATGAATAACAATCACAACAAAGCGCAATATGTAATGACAAAATCTAAAGTATAGTAACATGTACAGAGTCTCATTTAATTATATAGTCTAAGTTCAACAATTTTGCACGTTTTTTCAAGGCAAGAAATATAAATTTTGCAAGATTATTCACAATTGTGGAATCACAAGATAATAGAAGGTTGATAAATTTACTTTTACATGGATTATTTATGTAATACTGTGGAAGTAAGCTGTGTCTCAAATCACAGTAGAATGGGCATTCAATACAAAAATGATATTCTGTTTCGACATTAAGTACAATACACAGAGGGCAAAATCGCTCATGTCGCACTATGTTTAATTTCCTCCCATATTCCAACATCAAAAGATGATCTGAACAACGAAACCTACATAATGCTAAACGGAAACCAATGACAAATACTCCTCAAAGTTAACCCTCAACTTAATACTTTTATAAAGATTTAGCTTTGAATATAAATTCAGACAACTTATCTTCTTTTGGGTATCGTGTACAGAAACCGAAATTAAACGTTCCATGCAAAACAAATTAAGTGACCAAATTGACATGTGTCTGTTATACATACTATATTTCTTTAATTATGTTTGACTAATTGACCAGCGCAAGTCGTGGTACATTGTCCGGTTATAACCTGTATATATCATAGCATGTATATAACTAGCATCAACATAATAAGTTTCAGCATAAGTCACTACATTTCGAAAAAAAACAACACCATGTACAGCATAATTACACAGTTTTACTGCAAAAACAAACTGTATGTACCTTGAAGTATGAACCGGGGATTTAGCTCAGTTGGTAGAGCGTCCGCTCGTCACCCGGTAGATCAGGGTTCGATTTCCGGCCGCGTCATACCAAAAGACGTTAAAAGATGGGAGTTGTTGCTTCCTTGCTTGGCGCTCAGCGTTTGAACTGGCGCTGCCACTGGCACAAATCGAATTTCCAAATTCATTGTAATGAGGACAATAAAGAGTTATTATCGTTATTATAAGTTATCTGTATGTTATTGCAAAAATATTCTCGATGATATAAACATGGTATCAGTGAAGAAAATACAGATATCCTTTATATATTGAATAGTGTTAAGACTGAAATCAATAGACAAAAATCAAAATATCAGACAAATTGAATTGCATCACTGAATTTCATCATTTTGATGAGGAAAAGTGACAGTGTTTTTATATAATTAGTAATGAAATATGTGAATTTATAATGAAAACATAATATGTATTTGCACAAAAGCAGTAGAAAGTCATATTTCCACTGAAGCTTCCTGTCTGTTTTTTTACTCGTCTTTTCTTTTACTTCGAATTCATTGCATTCTATCTTATCTTTTCACATGATCGCATTACTATAGTACCTAAACCTTCATCGCAGGCTGTCTCTTAGTGTTACCTCTTGTCAACATTGCTATCTATTCTTTAACTTTATTGACGGGAGTGTAAAAAAAAAAAGTCAAAAATTCGTTCTATAACTCCATTTCAATCTGTCGTTTTTCTGTTTCCATGTCCTCAAATATATGTCATATATAACTCCATTGCACTCCTTCTCATGTTTTTATCACATTGCTATAGTTCCTGTAACTTCATTGCATTATGTCTCTTCTTGTCACCTGTCTTCATTGCTATCGTTTCTATAAGTTAATTGCCATCTTCTCAAATGTCCTTTTTCCAAATTGTAATCGTTTTCTATAACTTCATTTCATTTTAGTCGGTCTCTTCTTGTCACTTGACCACATCCCGATTCTGTAAGTTCACTGCCCTCTGTTTCTTCGTGTTGTCACTTGACCACATGCCGATTCTGTAAGTTCACTGCGCTCTGTTTCTAAGTGTTGTCACATGACCACATGCCGATTCTGTAAGTTCACTGCGCTCTGTTTCTTCGTGTTGTCACTTGACCACATGCCGATTCTGTAAGTTCACTGCGCTCTGTTTCTAAGTGTTGTCACTTGACCACATGCCGATTCTGTAAGTTCACTGCGCTCTGTTTCTAAGTGTTGTCACTTGACCACATGCCGATTCTGTAAGTTCACTGCGCTCTGTTTCTAAGTGTTGTCACTTGACCACATGCCGATTCTGTAAGTTCACTGCGCTCTGTTTCTAAGTGTTGTCACTTGACCACATGCCGATGCTGTAAGTTCACTGCGCTCTGTTTCTAAGTGTTGTCACTTGACCATATTGGTATCGTTTCTGTAACTTCATTGTGCATGTAGTCTTCATAGGACTATGTTGCTAAAGGTCTCACAACAGCCAACTACGCACTAGATTCAATTGATTGCTCTGCTGCGTTGATATTTCTCTCTTATCATTTCAAAATGCAAAGATGTTGATATCAACTGTCAACTGTCACTTATCATGGCGTCCTCTTACATGCTCACATGCAATGACTTCCATTGACTTCCAGTGACAGTCGCATGAACCTTTGGTCTTATCGTCGGAATATGTTACTCAAGGAAAACATTGAGATATGTTCAATAAAGTCCAGGACAGTATCAATGACATGTTGATCAACCCTTGAATGCTTGCATACGAACACTAACAGTGTAGTCAATGTTTTATAGATTCATGTTATTGATTCCAAAATATATGTTTGCAAATGCGTATCCACAATGCATTCCCCGACTTCCATGACTCGCCATCTCTCTGTGCTCGAACACAAGTTACCAAAGGACACCAGTGACATTTCAGTCTGTTTGTATAAGTACATCAATATCAACAATGCAGCTGTTAATAAAATTGAGAAGATATTAAAAGTCTATTCAGTATTATTTTATTTGAATAAATGCCTAGCCACAAGCTCGGGTTAGACCGAGATCATATGATTAAGAAAGAGAATGTGTTGAAGATTTACACATAGCATGTCTCTTATGGTGAAAGTTGTGAAGGTAACGAATGAATTCCCTGAACACAGTACCTGGTGGTAAGCACGTCAATATGAAATGTGTGTGTCTCCTCAAGGGAAATCAATCAAGAGATGTAATGAGAGATTTTACGTGGGGATGTTTTAGTTTTTACCTCTTAATCAATCACAGCTAGATAAAACCGTGGCGACCTCATCAAAATTAATCTGTAATTTGTCCCCAATACAACACCAGTGAATAATGTCATGTATTGTTTCCTTTTGAGCTTTGGGAATTTTTTCGGTTAAAATGTTTAAATGTTCAAGCTCGTATGATTAAGGTGCACATTCTTATAAGCATGGTTAAATACATGCATTTGATATCTGTTTTGAAACTTGTTTAGGAGGTAGATTTCATCATCATTAAATTTTCATTTTAAACCGTTATCCTATATTTTTCGCATTATGTTTAAATCAGCTTTGATCTCGATCTAATTTTTATTTCATAATATAACAATTTAACATCAATTAACAAATATTATAATTGGAAAGAACGCATTAACAGTTTAAACATTTTACCAATTAATCCATGTTTTAAGCTTCAACTGACATCAAATCAATCACTCAAAGTATTTTAACATTTTGCCAATTTGTTATGGTAAGCCGCATGTGGCAAATCAATAAGCAAGTGTTTAATTTTGATATTGAAGATATGTCCCATGATGCTTCACGCACAACATGTCTGTTATTGCTTCTGGTAGAATTATTGAAACTGTGAGACGACTTAAAATCATTTAAAAGTGTTTGCTAGATTTGTGCTTTTTCTAATTAAAACGATTTAATAAAACAGCTAAAATCGATTCAAATCAAAAGGTTATTCATTATTTGGTTATTCTAGCACAACACTGAAATTAAGTTGCGAGTTTATGTTTAGTCAACTTTATACACAAAAACTGTGGCACCGTCAATTCTTGCTGAACTTCACTGATTGTGGTCACCGTCGTTATACGCAGGGCATGCACGTGCCACCACTGACGCATCTGATGAATTTGCGGGTTCGGTGCTGGTTTTGGATGAGGTGTTTTAGTTTGTAAGACCACGAATTACACGATCAAAAGAGATATCACTTGATTAATTCCAGTGTTAGCGTATTCACCAAAACCTCGCATCATATTGAAATAACGACGTTGTAAATCCAAAGAAGTTATATGGTGTAGCACGAATCTTATAATACATGTGTGGTAATTTCCAAATGAAAGACATTATCTCATACAAATAATTCTACTTGGAGTGATAATAAGACAGTGAAATACGAATATCACTAACTTATGTGGTGGCCTCTTGGTACCGTTATTCTAATGGCGTGAATAATCAACGATCCACAGGGCAGCACTTGTACATGTGTAGTGTTGTAACTGCTATTCAACATGGCATATGAAACACGCGAATCTGTCATAGCATGGACATGAAATCAGCTAGTCTTGTCTAGTCAAGTATAGTGACCAATTCAATATAAGAGCTAACTTTCTTTCCAGCTACAGTAAACCCTCTTTCCTGTCCATACACGATTAACTGCTTTTACCTCAACAATTTGGAAACTTTTTAAAAGTAATACATTGCTTTTTGAAGCATTACAAATATTGAATCAATTAGAGGTGGTTAAAAATAGAGAATACTAAACGACGTCCCGTTTTATAACATATTCATGAAACGGGTGAGTGATTTGTATTTTACAAGCGAAAGCGAGTTAAATACAAATACCATCTCACGACTTTCATAAATATGTTATTAAACGGAATCGAGTTTAGTATTTTATTTATTACTCACTGATTTAAATGTCACTCAATATTCCATGAACTCGTCGATAAATGGGACACTGTCCATTGCGACCGCAGCGCTAATATTGTGACGTCATATTTATGCCATTATGACGTCAAGTCGGCAGCACGCGATGTTATTAGACAATGTGTAATAACATTGTAGATCTATTTAACTGCGACATCTTCAACGGGCGAGTAATAAAGATTTGTTTTAAACGTGTCATGTTCGTATTCAGTTTGGTAAGGGTAGATGTATCTGTTTGCGGAGCGAACGTACCTCAAGGTTCAAGATAAGTTGAACACGTTCAGGAAGGTTATCCCGGAAAAAGATGAGCGAGCGATCACTGATATAAGCAAGTTGAACACGCCTAGGTTTATGCAGTGCAAAGCGTAACTGGTGCTATGATATCATTCATATCGTCATGAAAATGGCGATGGACCAACTTGATAAGTAAAGTAACTTCATGACTGCCTCAGAAAACTACATTTACGTTTTGTTTTAATGATATTTATTACAACACACGTGATTCGGTTTATTTCTATTTTTTAAATGCCAAGGAATAAGTAGGTTATACTTCTGGACCCATATTTTCGAAGCTCTCTTAGTGCTTAGATAGTCGTAAGTGCCATACATTAACATTGACTTACGACTATCTTAGCACTAAGAGAGCTTCGAAAATATGGGCCCTGGTTTCTTGACCCACCGGCAAACTACTGAATGTCACATAATTTTTATTTAAAATATGATTGTCAGTTTGAGGTCATTCTCTTCAACAGAGATTACTCCCTTCAGATTCTCTATCGTCACCTCTGTTATATGTCGGCGATGTGTCACTATTCTCGCATAGTCCCCTGGCGGTGAAAGTTTGCAACACGTTTAACGACCTGATTGTCGTCCAATCAAACATCGTTTTACATGACCGAATTAGTTTAAACAATATGTGCGCATCGCACATAAGAAGCAAGTCTAGTCATTTCGACAGTAACATAATAGTTACTATATAATTTAAAACAACGTCGGTGATTGCACAATTAACTTTTGATGCCACCAATCATGATTCTCCAATTCTAACCGAGAAAGAAGCCTCAATAATAACAGAGGTTCGGGTAGAAATCTGAAGGAAGAAAACCTGTGGGAAGAGAATGTCTGAGCTGCTTCTATGCTACCTTTAAAGAGTTTGAAAGCTTCATGTGTCACTGTCATGAATAAGTCATAGAAACAGATCATAACGATTCAATATGCATAGGAGATCTCCTCCCAGCTCAGAAAATAGCGCTATCACTCAGAGAATATGATTTCCCATGGGGCAATGTTTTCAGTTTAAGTATCGGGTAACTCTCTTAGGATGGTTATCATATTTAAAGCAAGATGGTTGATATTAAAACATGACACGAGTGATTAGTTGATGCGTGAAGGTCTCATTTAGTTCATTACACATTATGACGTTGTTTTAAATGAATACAATCAATGAAGACCAGAAATTCGCTCAAACTATTTTTTGTAATTGTTTATTAAAAATATGACCAAATTAGGACGTCAATGGTAAGAACAAATTATTGCCATCACATAAATGTCCCTAAACTGACTTCTCACATGAAAATTTATTTGGACAAAGATGAGCAATTGGATGCGAACAAAACGGAATGATATAAAGAACGTTTCATATCATAAAATAAGCTATGCATAAAAAAATAATTAATAAATCACAACTGCAATTAACATAACACTGTAAGAACACCCTTCATGCTAACCTTGTGAAACTTCTATGCTTGAAACCCAATCAAACTTTAACAAAATAATTTGTAGTAATAGCTTCACGCTTTGACTGTACAATTCATCACCTGACCTGCTTTATTCAGGTTAAAAGCTCACAGTCTAATACTAATACTAATACGATTGTTTGTTTTACAACAACATTTACAAAAATATAAAATAAAACAAATACAGTAGATGTGAAATAATACAATTATTGGTGAAGTAACGTAAAAGTATAGTTTTAAAGCGATGACAACTTTTTGACTCAAACAATGGAGATATGTGACAATGGACTGAGGAAGTGAAATGCTGAAATATGAGCTCTTAGAATATTTCCTGCGGGTATTGAGTGTGTCATAAAGTAAGAAATTGCAATAAAATTAACACCATTATTCGTGAGTTATAATTATTCAAAAACTCTATTATTCGCGTGATTCATTACTGTATCTATACAGTACAAGCATATTTTCTCTACAATTCCATATAACAATAGCTATTGTATTCTTGTAGTACATGTATATTCATTTTTCCTGTGTTCACATCACATCACATTTTTTTCATTATTTCTACTCAAGCGATACGCTTCACATCATATCTTCCTGGCAGACAAGTCAACACATTGCCCTAAACGCCCTTTAACAAAACAACCAAATTGTTTATATAAGTGCAACTTTCACCAAATGTTCACTGTAAATTTTTTTTGAAATAATGTTTTATGTATTCCTGTAATGTAATCATTTTCTCTGTACTTTGAACAATAAATTCATCAATGAATCAAATTCCATTTTCCTGGTAGCCATGTTAATATATGTACGCTGAACTTTCCTTGATCCGCCATATTTCCTGGTACAGTTCACATCCTCCAATGAAGTATGTCCATGGTGTCTTCCTGGTGAAATGATGTAATGATATCTGTACTCTAAATGAGGATGTGCTTCAAACGCAACCGTTGTTCATTTGCTAGACTTCTATCTTTCCTATTTACATACCTGACAATCCATCTGTACAGACAGACCTTATCGCTAAGCAGTCGAAACTACATCGACGGATACAAGTAACGATACCAACATTTCAATAAAATCAACAGAAAATATTTCTGCCGGATTAAGTCTACTTTTAATGTTTGTAATAACTATACATATCGTATAGAGAGACACAAAATGTTATTCATGAATGCTGACATTGCTATTGCAAAGGGTTTTCTGGACATTATGTTTGGTATTTTACGAAATGTATGAAACATGGAAATTATGGTAATATAAGATGTTGTCGACATAATGTGTCTTCTTCTAAATTTGATGACGCATCATAACTTTTAAGTTAGGATGTTATAGAATAAATTTAATAGCGCTGAATTGCTAGAAAATCGTTATTAGTGACGCTCACTTGCGAATAGGTCATCCGCTATTGCGGTCGCGCGGATAACATTGTGACGTCAACCAAAAACGACTATGACGTAACGCGCCGATTATGACGTTACGACATGTATCACACATGTGTGTTACCAACTCATTGTTATCTAATGAGTAATCTCAACACGGATGTGTAATAAATATAGAATACTAAACCAACCGCTATTTACATCATTGAGTAATAAATGAAATACTAAACTCGGTCCCGTTTGATAACATGTTTATGAAACGAGTGGATGGTTTGGTATTTTAACGAGCGAAAACGAGTTAAATACCGATGCCCTTCACGCGTTTCATAAACATGTTATCAAACGGGACCGAGTTGAGTATTTTATTTATTACTCAATGATGTAAATAGCGCTAAATTGCAAGAAAATCGTTTTTAGTGACGCTTACTTGCAAATAAGCCACCCGCTATTGCAGTCGCGCGGCTAACATTGTGACGTCAACCAAAAACGACTATGACGTCACGCGCCGATTATGACGTTACGACAGCACGCGGTGGTATCACACATGTGCGTAACCAACTCATTTTTATCTAAGTGATCTCACCACGGTTGAGTAATAATATATCGCCTTTGTCTTGTATAAACACAAATATTTTCCCAATCGTTATGAAAGAATGTCGGTATACGTTGATCTTGAATGTCTATTTTGCACGGGATTTAATAAACTTCGTATTGGCGTAAGTAGGATCTGAAATAGATTACAAGAAATTATTGACACATAAACAAACTCATACCAAAGGTAACTACCATTTCCTACGGCATTTGTAGGCACATGTTATTATATCCATACATTAAAATTATAATAATCAGATATATAATATATAACCTATTAGTGTTACGTTAATGAGAAATAATAAGTGACTATCACAGTTCATTGCAATTGGCTATGATAATAATAACAAGTAAATCAACATCTTCCCACATAACCAACGTGACACTACGGCAATTTTCGTGTAAGACTGTTAGAGGACTGTGATTGATGCATTCAAATATTGAGTTCAATCATTGATCGATATTCATGTTGTTTTCTCTCGAGTACACACTATCGCTTCACCAATACGATGAGTATATATATATCTAAAACAAAGTCGGTGATGTTTACAAATGCCTATATATTTTTCTGATTGGAGAGAAATAATTCTGGTAATCTACGTTAATATTTTTCGCCGCTGGGAGTGTATTTGACTATCAGAAAATTGATGTATAGTCACAGATGGTATGTGGTACGCATTAATTGTACTCGCCTCTTAGAATTGTATTCCGGTAAAACATGGTATAAGATATAACACTAAAGTATACGATACAGGTCGTTATCCTTTTAAAAGAAAATTAACATGAGAACATTCTTTTACCAGAGATATTGCATGTATCTGGCATAAAGCCAGTGGCACCTGATTTGACGATACAGTGCATGTTATGTCAACTCATTTATTAGATGCTATAAGGAGAACGGACGTCATTCTACAGAGGTTATAAATACCAAAAGGATACTATAGCAAGATACGATACGCATTTTACTGCTATGGAGGTTAGCATTTCGTCCGAGGACGGAGATCGACCTACCTTTCGTATCATTCTTTGACTTTTTCTTTGGTACTTTAGCAGTGACATTTGCATTCGCGTAGATTTGCATATCTACATTTTCGTATGAATTTTCGGTTCCAGTTTTCGCGATCGGTGTAGCTGTCCCTGCAAATAAACAACACGAATCATAAATATGACGAATGTCAAGTCTAATTATCTAATCCAAAATCCTGTCGGGTTTTAACAATGTTCCATTGGCCCTAAAGGAAATGTGTCCAACATCAGTTGCTGTTGTAAACGTGATTATAAAGAGAAACCATGATACCTCGGATATGGTAAGGTTGTGGACCCCGGTAGAAAGGAAGGGTTTTTCCTGACTATCAGGGTCTACAACCTTATCATATCCTCGGTATCATGGTTTCTCAATATTATCAACCGTTTTTGAGTGTATACAGGCTTTTTAAATGTTATCGCGTTATATTGAGGATCCCTTGTAAATAGAGTCGTTCATAAAATCCTTGTTTGGTACCTGAAATCAGCCTGTTAACAGCCGCGATATATGAGTGAGTTGTTTTGTACCGTAGAATGTTAACAGCCTTGTTGGCGGAGTAGACTTAAGTGCTAGCTCACGTAGTACAGGTGTTAGTGGATACCGGTTCGAGACGCACTTTCTTCACAACATTTGCTGTGCGTATTCTGTCATAAATTTGAGAAATTAGTCAAAGTTAGTTTCTTCAGATCTTTACTTTCAAGCCGACATCTTAGCAAATATATCAGGGTTTACAATCATTGTAATTATTCCTTCTGACAGAGTTTACAACTGTCTGTGTAAACCCTCCTGGGGGACTTACACTGTTGTAAATCCCCGTACCGGGTGATACGGTTTCAAAAGGTCGTTTCAAGTATCACGTTATATGGCTAGTAGGTTGATAATATAAGAAGAAACCATGATACCGAGGATACGGTAAGGTTGTGGACCCTGATAGGAAGGAAAAACCCGAGGATGTGAAGCATCTCAGGAATGTTCTGGGTCGCAGAGTTCAAGAATGTCAAAGACCTTAAGCAACTGTATGGTGTTCTGGTAGAGAAGTGTAGTATTATTTCTAGAGCTGTGAACGGGAGCTCAGACAAAGTCTACGAGACAGGTGTGGTGCAGTAATAAACAGACATTGGGGACACACGCCATACTGACTTTTGACAATTTCCAGCTCTATGTTTCTGTTAAACCACTCTGACATTAAAAGGACACAAAAAGATATAAAATATCAAGATTATAGCCTTTTCATAAATTCTTACAACGAAAAGGCTTTTAATCGGTCTTTTAAAACGTATTATATATTTTAGTAGAAATAGAAAACACATGATAGTCACTCTCTCTCTCTCATTCTCACCTTTTCTCTTCCCTTTAGGTGTAAATTGGTCGTAGTTATGTAGAGAGGAGCTCTTTGTTGCCAGTCGTTCATAGGTTGCAGACTCGCTTGCCACTGATGCTAGTGAAGGTGAAGAACGCTGTATAAATATCTCGAACTTACATGGAAACGTACAGTATTTTATTCATTACCATGAAACTGTCATTCAGTCTATCAAATCAAATAGGTTCCGAAGATCGGAAATAAATAAGTAATAAGTTAGAATTTATTTCTTCATTCCATTATTGCCTCATAATCATCACCATCATATAAATACTTCTATAGCGCCAATATCTGATTTGTCGCCACTGCAAGGCACCCATGACCACTGACAAGAGCGCCACTCACTTGATCGAAGCTGCACAATTGTACATGTCCCGTAGGCAATGGAAAAGAGGTTATTTCTAAAGACAACTGCATAACTGAGATATTATCTATGTTCTGGTAACATATTATTTATTTTGGAATTTTAATCTAGTGCTAATTTACTAGGATATTAAGGTAATACTCAACGCAGCGTATTGCGGGGGTAAAACAAGTGTGTCCATTAAATTATTTGAGAATTATTATAGAAGGTAAATAAGTGTGTCAAACAATTTTGTGAGGGCAAACAAATGTGCCAACAAATTTGTTTCAGGTTTATAAAGAAGGTAAAACAAGTGTGTCACACATCAATGGATATCATAGCAATTGAGCAGATATTGACTTACCGACGTTCACATAAGGCTTCTCCTCCTCATGGACATTGTCGGTTGTTCTACAAGGAAAGATGGGACAATGTATCGATTTCAGATTTAAACGATAGAATTGCAAGATGCATGGTTTTAGTAATGTTAGACAAGACATGTTCCTAAGCACCAGGGAATGTTTAAGAACAAACTAACGTCTGTATCACATGATTAACGAAAGCATAACTTTTAACTGAAAATATTTGACCTCTGTCACAAACAAGTAAAAGGAATCCAAGGTGAACAAACTGAAGATTAACTTTTACCTTCTGTAAACGGAGTGTATTTTATTTTTTAAAATAGTATTAATACAAATCCCTATTTTTAACATGGAGCTAGAAGTACAGAAGAAAAAACGGTATCCAAAATTCGATGTAAATTTTTCTACTTACGGTGTTTTGGAAGCTGAAAGACACAGCAAAGAATAATTAATATAAATTAAATATAGAATCTAGCTTGTAAGATTGTTTTCATTCACATATATTGAAAAAATCAACGACAATGCAGATACGTATCTTTTAAAAGAATCTAGAGTCTACAAAATGTGCAACTTAAAAGTCACTGTGGAAGGGGAATAAAATGTTCCTTTCATCTACTCAGCCAATCCCATTTACTCTATATATCCCAATTTTATTATTATTTTTATTGACATACTGACATAGAAAGAACGTATGTGAATGTATCTATATCATCTATCTCTATCTCCACAGC
This sequence comes from Gibbula magus, assembly GCA_936450465.1. Classification (NCBI taxonomy): domain Eukaryota; kingdom Metazoa; phylum Mollusca; class Gastropoda; order Trochida; family Trochidae; genus Gibbula; species Gibbula magus. Next base: position 67,255,235 of record OW388300.1, on the reverse strand, counting down.
TTACAAATGTGTATATATATCATCTATCTCTATCTCCACAGCTTACAAATGTGTATATATATCATCTATCTCTATCTCTACAGCTTACAAATGTGTATATATATCATCTATCTCTATCTCTACAGCTTACAAATGTGTATATATATCATCTATCTCTATCTCTACAGCTTACAAATGTGTATATATATCATCTATCTCTATCTCTACAGCTTACAAATGTGTATATATATCATCTATCTCTATCTCTACAGCTTACAAATGTGTATATATATCATCTATCTCTATCTCTACAGCTTACAAATGTGTATATATATCATCTACCTCTATCTCTACAGCTTACAAATGTGTATATATATCATCTATCTCTATCTCCACAGCTTACAAATGTGTATATATATCATCTATCTCTATCTCTACAGCTTACAAATGTGTATATATATCATCTACCTCTATCTCTACAGCTTACAAATGTGTATATATATCATCTATCTCTATCTCCACAGCTTACAAATGTGTATATATATCATCTATCTCTATCTCTACAGCTTACAAATGTGTATATATATCATCTATCTCTATCTCTACAGCTTACAAATGTGTATATATATCATCTATCTCTATCTCCACAGCTTACAAATGTGTATATATATCATCTATCTCTATCTCCACAGCTTACAAATGTGTATATATATCATCTATCTCTATCTCCACAGCTTACAAATGTGTATATATATCATCTATCTCTATCTCTACAGCTTACAAATGTGTATATATATCATCTATCTCTATCTCTACAGCTTACAAATGTGTATATATATCATCTATCTCTATCTCTACAGCTTACAAATGTGTATATATATCATCTATCTCTATCTCTACAGCTTACAAATGTGTATATATACACTCTGTGGCATCTTTAAGTGAACATAAGACAACCAAACAGGACAATCAGTATCATTTTTCAGTGGAAAAAGTAGTCAGCATACCTTAACGTTTACCTTGAAAGGGGAAACTAAACGGAGAAAACTAACAACATTTATTAAATTGGCCCAAACATTGCCATTACTGAAATATATTTTTATCGGAAACTAGTGTTAATTTTTCACATAAGTTGACAACTCTTATATATCTACATGCCCTCAAATGAGATTTCATATTAAAATTTCATTTGAAAGCAAAATTGATTTCTTGGTCAGTGATCTCAGTGAGATCATGAACATTGTGATGCTATCACCATGTGCTAAAGTATATCATTGTGACGTAGCCAATATTATGACGTCATCAGTATCACAATGTCATAGCATTGTGACAACGTCGACACTATGGTATCAAAACGTTCCTCAATCAATTCTGTCACAGAAACTGAGCTATACATATTGCGCCGTCAAAAAATCATTCATTTAAATCAAAATCCTTCAATTGGTGTTGATATGATGAAACAAGTTGCACTAGTCATCTTGAATGAAGGTAATCAAAACAAGATAACCTCATTAAAAGTAAGGTTAAGATAAATATTCCTATTGAACCATCTGTCCTTTCTGCTACTGTTTGTCTCGTGGGTATACAATCACTTTGTTCCCTGCAGATAACACTCGGGTTCCATCAAGCGACTGAGAATGCCGTTTCGTTATCATATCCCAACACTGACTTATCCGCCCTATCCTTGTCATGGTATTGTCTTCATCATTCATTTAAAACAAACACAGTTTGTACATAAAGTAACTGGAGAATAAGATATGTAACATGTATTGTTGTAAATTCATGAATGAATAAAGTAGTACAGGCAATGTCATAGTTCTTCATGAGCCAATCAAATTACTAGAAGGTGTTACATGTAGGACACATCCATGTAGGTGCACTTATTATCTTTTATGAAACCCCTTAAACTAAGTACCGCGTGGGTAACAAATGAATGTATTATAAGAAGGCAAGTGCTTCTTACCAGGCTTTGCTACTGAGCACCTGTATCCACGTCTGTAGAGGACGAAGACAACAACGCCGACAGCAACAGCTGCTACTACACAAGTCACCGCAGCAGCTACAGGACCAACTACATTGGGCTCTGGTGTTGTCTTCCCTGAAACGTAGATATTGTTCACCCTGTTCCATCAAAGTACATTGTGTAGGCTCCTACAATCTGCTGATTGTCTTCGAACTAAGTTCGCAGTTTACCTCGTATCGCTATAATAAACCGGCCAATAAAATGACTTTGAATCCTGAAATACTGATAGTCCCGGATGAGTAGACCGACAAGCGGCTATCAAATTTCAAATCACGACACTTCATTTGCTGACAAAATAATGCTATTTTGAACGATGAGTCATATAACCAACTTTCAGCGATACGAGGCCAAAATGGGAAGACATTCAGGATGTCTAGGAGCAATGCTGATATAAATACCCTGATGAAGCAGGTTGACAGTGCTATTAACCGTTTCCGTTGAAGTATTTAAGTGTCAGTAGTCGATATGATTTCCTTTCATAAAAGTACCACCTAAAAGTAGACAGTGTTTATATCAAAGGGCGACAGCAAATGATTAGGACTACACTAAGAGAACTCGACGGTTTTCAACAAATGATACATTATGTTTAAACAATGGTGCTGAAAGTTCTAAACAAAGTTCTTTATGTCTTGACAGATGTTGAAGTTATGTTGATCCATATTTCTCCCAAGAAAGGGATCACATCCTTAGTCTACGCCGCACCAGTAGCTGTTTCACTCAAACATCGACCATAGCAAAGACATGTCTGAAGAGCAAGTCAAAATGCTACTTCGCAAGACATAACTCGCGCCACCCTTTATGTGCTAGCGCAGCATCGAGCTGCACCTGAACGTCATAGTGTGCGCTGCTACACGAGCACAGACAAGGTCAAGAAATGAAGCAAGGTGTAAATTAGCCAGTGTTGGAGACTGTCATGAGTTATTACTTGCGGTGAAAGTTGGTCATAATGTGGATACATATCTAACATTCTCATTTATCAGAGGCTCCTTTATAACATTTTGTGACGAATAGATAGATTATAAATCCTACCAGAATCAAATTTCAGAAACTACATTGTATCTATCCTCACCCTTCGTCACTGCCTGTAGTCGAGTCGTGTATCCGCTGTGGTTATTGGAGATCCTTGTGTTTCTAGCGTGGACTCTAAACTCGTACTGTGTTCCCTCAGTCAGACCCGTCAACTCTACAGTCACCAGTTCTCCTTCTGTTCCATTCACTGGCTCGTTGTATTCTTCCCAGTTTTCTCCTTGCCTTCTGTACTCCACTACAAACACCTGGGTATAGGCGCCTCCGGGGAACTCAGCCTTCCATGTTAGATCGACGGCAGTTTCAAGAATTTTGAAGATTTTGAACTGCGTTGGTACTGCCGGTGGACCTGTAGTTGTCAACAACACATTACAAACCCATGGTTCATTTTAACATTACATCCAAAGTTTCAGCTATCTATACAAGGAAAAATCCGTAAAAATAATATTGTTTACTCGATTCATACAAAATAGTATATATTGGCATTCAAGGTGACTTTCAAAATCTACTTGTACAGATATCAATGCAATTTCAAAAGGCGAGTAACCAGCAACTCATTTACAAATACAATGTATTTGGTTTTCAATCTAAATCTAAAACAATATTGAATATTTGACTTTTAATTTATGTCAAAACACAGCATTGTCAAATTTTAAAAAGTAGCCAGCATGTTAATAAAACATCTGCTATCTACAAGAAACATGTTTTTAAATATCTAATGTCTTCATATCTCCTTGTAATTTCAGTTTCGTGCCATTAGTACACCAAGGCATTGGCAGGGACAACTAGATTGAATATATACAAGTAAAGATGTTGATTGTTGATAACTGAAACATACGACTCACCATCTGCAATCAAGGTGATGAACAATGACAGACATCCGTGAGAGTTGCAAACTCGAAGAGAATATTCACCAGGGTCGCGCAGGTGATCAAAAGGTCCGACATTTAGTGTCAGTCTGTACCCAGTGTCCTGAACCCTGACCCCGTAAATGTCCAACTCTACAGAAGTGCTTGACGACCCGACATTACCAAGAGTCTTCCCTCCTTTACTCCAGGTGTATGTGCTGACTCCGCTCCTGCTGAAGACGGTACTGGACAAAGTTATGTTCTCTCTCAGAGCTGCCCCAACAGTGGTCCGACTATTCTCCCCTGCTGTTAGCTTTGGGCGTGCTGTAACATGTACACATAACTTCATTCAAACGAGACCATATTGCCTGTACGTCAATGTACGACTAGGGGATATTTACTCATCTACTCAAAGTGTATCAGTTGGTTCTACTCCAGCTTCAAGACAACATAAAGTTATTGTTCAGAAAGATTTCAAATAGTTTCCTTGCTATTCTAACCCGCTTCTACCATAGGAAGAGACTTTAATATATATACAAAAGTTTATATATATATATATATATATATATATATATATATATATATATATATATATATATATATATATATATAAATAATATATATATATATATATATATATATATATAGACTCCACACAAAATCTTAACAGGAAGACTCCCAAACCCCCCAACCCCACTCCCCGTATATTTCAATTGTTTTAAGTTAAACAAGAGAGATGTGTTATTACCAAACATAGCTGGATCTTTGAATGAAAGTAAGTAAATTCGTATTTACCATGTACTTGTAATGAAATAGTTGCTGTTCGTTGTGTGGTCCCACTTGAATCTGCTATCCCATTGCTGACAGAGCACAGGTAGACACCGCTATCCTGGTAGCTTGATGTAGAGAACTGCTTCTGATATCGACTGCCTGTCCTCTGGCCAGATACGTTACGGATGGGATGACCTTCCCAGGTGTGTACAAACTGAGCAAAGTTGTAATTTTCAGGGTTTCCATCAGCAACACAACTGATCAGGGCTGTCTGGGTTTCAACCACAGACTTGCCAGTCACTGCCAGGTCCGGCGCGTCTGTAGAACAGTATTTATTGGTCATTAAGAGCCTTCTGAGCTTGGATTACATGAGAACTTCATAGTTAAGATTTTCTGATAAATTTACATTACTTCTGGTTAAGAGCAAATTATTTTGTCTTTGTGCTACATAATTCGATGCTTTTATCAAATCATATAGGGCCGGATACAGAGGTGGTGTCGCCCCACTGAGATCATTTTGGAGTTTCGAAAAAGCTGTACCCACTCCTGTTATATTCCCAACATAACGGTAAATCAATAACGTTACATGTTTTTAAAACTAAACTACTTACAATATATGTTGTCCTTCGTAATTGATCTCTTCTGGTCGTATGATCCTGCCGGGTTTTCACCCGAGCACACACAGGTTTGGTTCCTTAATGCCCTGGTTACTGGGAATGTTAGGGTGGTGAGGCGCGTCGTGCTTCCTTCAGTCCGTGTTATGGAGCTCCGGTGTCCGCCAGGGCAATACAAAGTGACCGTTGTCACGAGTGGACGTCCGCCAACAACTCTACAGGTCAAGGTTACCGATGTTCCCTCGTTGATTGGACCACTTGGTAAACCAGAAATATCTGGTTTATTAGGGGGTGGAACTGAAAACAATCACACATGGTCTTTTATACGTTTGATGATAAAGATTAATAATTAAATAAGATAATAATATCATTTTGATATTCAACTCTAAGCATGAAACATGTCTAGTTTGGGAGATATGCTATGGACAATATGACATATTTGTAGAGCCGATGTATCTGGGAAACCAAACCAAATGGAAATCACACACCCATCTCTAGAGATTAATTGATATACGTATCAAGGTATGGAGACAGGAGGAGGACACATTGATCCCTATCCCCCGTTTACGCTTTTGCAACAATACAAAATTTTAAAAACTTCGATTGAGATCAAATTATTGTAATGCCCCGTACGTTTGAAGATAATTAGAGGAATTCCAACATGAGTCTTACCATAACCCGGGGTTCGATTCCCGACTGCATCTTACGAAAATATGCCAAAGGTAGGAGTTGTTGTTTTCTTGCTGGGCGCTAAACATTTTGTGCCTAAAGACCTTTCCACGGCCTATTTCATGGGCGCAGCCATTTTGTGGCAGCCATTAAGCGGCTGCAACGTTAAACTAGCCTATGTTATTTGCAACGTTGCGGCAGTCAAGTATGACGTAATCAAGGATAGACGGTGCCTAGTCAACGCTTACGCTGTATAAAAGACGTCAAACTTACTGGCCAAATTATGATTCATTTTTAAGATTTTTGATATCATATTTGCGACAAACAGTGCAAACAACGATTCGTGAGTGATAGATTGAAGAAGTTAACAGATAGAAACTGTTTTGTGTGTTGTTAGATGTAAATTGGCGATATCAAAGCGCACGGAAACTTCGGGTATTTGAATGGAGGCGCATATATGAACTAGTTTTGAACTAAAGCTTACATGTACTTGTATTATCTGTGAAAATAGTTGGGTTTTTTTTCTTCTTTGTATTTCAAGAATTGTCAATAGTGACACATATATAGGCCTCATATCTGGACTATTCAAGATTTATCTGTACCAAATGTACATAGACTTACGTGTTAATTAGCTGTTGCGAAAATAATTATCATAAATTAACTAAAGGTTCCATTGCTTTCATATTTTGCGGACAAATTGGTAATCATCTCAGCTACAGGCACATAATTTCATTTCATCTATCAGTTCATTCGTTTTCGAATGAAACATAATTAAACGTCGCATGTACAATTTTGATTCCAATGTCCGATTGACGGCCATGTTAAATCAAATCGGTATGTTGTAGGCTATGTGTTGTTTGATAAGAGGTGGGTTTCTTAATGATTGTCCGAAAATATTATGGAAATTTATGTATCTGTAGCTGAGATGATTTCCTATATTTTGGTAACGAATTCAGAATTAATCGACAAATAATATGTTCATGAAAATTATTCTCGCAACAGCTAATTAACACGTAAGTCTAAGGGAATTACGTTACATGTACGTAATACTATGGCCACCTGCTGTATAAACTTTTGTTCGTATGTTATTTTATTAGAACAGAATGAAATACTATATACTTCACTCACTCACCTACACAATCGAGAAATACCAAAGTCCGAAATATGCATGAACTACAAAACATGAATTAACCTAATTGTTCAAGTATAGTATGTTAGATACTATTTTGCACAGTAGCAATGTAGGAAGATGAAGCATATTTAGGTGAATGCACCACTTATGAAAATACCGGCTTTCACCCGTCACTAGATGAGAGATAAGTGATATTACACTGTAAATATACAACATTTTATGTTTATTATATGCTTTTGTGGTCAGAAATGTGGCGTTTTTAACACCAAATAATCCTCTTTTTATTTGGCCAACCAAACACCTAAGTTCTCTCAATCATATCATTCTCATAACCCCAAAATGATTCACTTTCTAAACGTTAAGCAAGGGGGAAAACGTAAATTTTTAAAAACTCTTTTTAATCATCAAATTTAATTATGTTGATTAAACACACATACCTTTAACTGCTTCTACAGAAAATAGATATCTTAGGCGAAAAGACTTAGCACAACTTTAAGAAAACTTTATTTTCTCACTTTGTGTATCGCTGCATAGGCCCAATTATAGTTTACCATATTTTAAATTATTTTACATATTTATGCCATTGCGAGAATAGTGGGTATACAACACTTATATATTTCCTCTTTCAATAATCTATATTTTTATAACATATAATTCCATAATGCGTTTGTAACGTTTTTAAGAAGAAACAGGTGTTACTTGATTGCAAATTATATGAGAAATGTAAACAATAATGAGAAGAATTATCTCCCTTCGCTCAGAAAAAAATCTCAACCATTACAGAAATTCAAATAACTCTTTTGAAAATTGATGTTCGTAGTTTAAACAAAATCGAAATTTCATTGTTACACATACATCTGTTTCTTATACCATGAATTGAATCGGGGCTAAATAATTCATTACCATTTCAAATCATAAATGAAATGTAGGCTAACAGTTTGAGGAAAAATGTATGTTTATGAATTTTATTTTTCAAAAATGTATTATCTTTACATTAGAAACCCAGTTGGACCAGAACAACATTTTCTCTTTCAGAAGATATGTAATATGTAGAAATGTATTAAGAACTTTTGTTTAAAAAAATAAGTTTTTCAATATTGTTTTAACTTAGACCTTTTGCGAAACTGCATGCTGATTCATCACTTTAACATGCCTACTTTCATTATTAATTAGTATCCGATGAAACATTGCATTTTTGGAAGCAGTAAACAGTAAAATTTATATATTGTTTCTGCCGTCACCCAAACCTTGGACTTTATTTTAGAGACAAGCTACAGCTTTCGACCCATCCCCTAACGTAAAACGTCATTTTGCAGCCACTTAATGGCGGACGACGCTAGCGCGACCACAAAGGGGAGTAACTGAGAGCGTCGTGACGCACTGCTCCGTGGAGAGGTCTATAGAACAACGCATTACCTGGCCAGTGCCAAGGGTACAAAACATAGCTGAACCAAATAGTACTTCGGACAATCAGTTGTCATTTACAAGTAAAATATGTAATATCCAGTGTCACTCTCGATACTAGCGAGATGTAGAATTTCAAAGATGTAATAATGAAGTTATGGAGATAACAATCCAGCAGAGTATTAGCTAGATTAACCAACCAAAACTTACATGTAATATCAAGTTGCACCGAAGCTGTGACTTGATTCTGAACTGGTATCGATGGATTGCGCCCTTCACATACAATGATGTCGTTGTTATCATGCCAGTGAGGATAAATCGTCAGAGTTGATTGGAAGACGTGACCGCCATCTTCAGGTGAACCAACTTGTTCCGGACCGGAAGCACTCATTTCACTTCCGCTTGACGAGTTCTTCCAGGTCAAGGTCGGGTTAGGGTTAACGGGGCCAGTCGTAGTGCAAATCAATGTCAGGTTGTTATACATCTCAGTCTGTACGTTGCCCGTGATTCTCACCCCACTAGGGCCGACTGTAAGGACAACATAAATACTTAGAGGTTCGAACATGTCCTTTTGTTTATATAATATACACTCGAAGCAGTCATATCAACTCTCTCACCGTTTGGGTGTAAGTTCTCATCCCACCATACTATCAATATTGATCACGTACCAACTTCAACGCAAGTGTTAACTCGAGCCAGTCTCCATGACTGAGTAACATGGTAAAAACTGGCGAGTTATGACTATCCAGTCACTGGGGCGTGAATCGCTAAGAAACAGCGTTTGAAAGTCATATAGGATAGAGCGGGGATGGTTTGGACAGCGGGATGGTTCGGACAACCCCGCTAACTCCCAAACCGAAAATGTAACAGATGTTTCTAATGGTTGAGGAAGCTCGCGCCATGTCATATTCACGAAGCGGGAAGTTTGATCAGCTAAGACGAGTTTAGTTTTTTTTACGATATCCCATGTAACTTTTGACTGTCAGAACGTAAGCGCTCACTGCCGTAAAATGGATCGTATTTTGATTAATATAATTTTACCTTGCAGTGATAAGCACAACTCATGTATGGACAGTTTCATTCTCGTTTAATCTCTCCTATCTGGTTTTAATTCATATTTATCTGAAACAAGTTACAGTGGGATAGCTTCATCAATATGGACGAACCTACCCCATACATGTCCCTTATTATGTGTGCGATTGTTTTAAACTTTCACAGACATGGCAATTAATCAAAAGCCTTTGCTTGTGACATTTTTAATTTTGTTCAATGCATATTTACTATCTGCTTCGGTATTACACCGTTAGTCCATATTCATTAAAAACTGGTTGCTTATTTTCAAAAGTCCAACGAGTAATGGTCTATATTGCAGTTTCCTAAACGTTACTTTGTTGACCTATTTGCAGTTGTAGTTAGAAGTGAATTGACTTTAAACATGTTTGGTCAAACACACGGCAACGACGCAAATGACAGGCACGTACAATTGTTGACACCTTCATAAACATTGCTACGATAAACGAGTCCTCGACGTATGACTGGATAAGATCGCTTTTCACAATCATGCCTTCTCTTGAATGTCACTAATAAAATATAGAAACATTCTGCAATAACCTCAACATAAATCTTTCAAACGATTTTATTGAATTTCGAGAACGTGTAACTACTTTTGATTCTTCTTTTATTCATTGTTTGATTTCTATAAGAGCTGTAAAGGATTCTATAGTGTTGTAAGAATAAAATATTCTGGATTTCGTTTTTGATTCCTTATCTTGATGTTTTATCATTAAGTTCTGGTTAAAGAAAGCAGGAGTTTATAGTTATACTTGATGATGGTTCATATTCTTTTAATTTTCATGTTTACTTCATTGCAATAAACTTGTTTTTCAGCAAAAGCAGTATACGAGGTGTACCCCACCCTGTGTCCGAAGTATCACTACCTGTGGGGTAACTTCGGACAATGTGGACATCTTTCAAAATCTGATACACTTATTTTACTATGAGAGGTAGCACTTTCATTCAAGGCATATACATAGATAAGATATTAAGCTTTATTGAGGCTTGTATCATGGCTTTCATATCTTAGTATTTAATAGTCCAAGTGGATTTGTCTGAAAATCGTCTGAACCATCCCCGCTCTCCCCTACCAATATATACCCTACCCTATTACTATATAGAAGGGGTGTAACGGTCGACACCAACCCATGATCGATTCAAAGTCATATTTTGGGGGTTTTTTTACGTTTTTTATGGCACAGTCGATGACTACGATACGAAAGCTAAATGATTTTCCGACAAAATGAGCTCCTCGTCTGACTGTTAACATCATCCAGACAATAAACCGGCCAGCTCTGAGTCCATCCAATCCAGTGGAACGTCTCTAGGATGAGATGGAGAGACGTATTCACCGCAGACCCTAACTTACAATGAATCACCGACAGCTGCGATTGGCCGTCTTAGATGTTTACAATAATATTTCTCGTGCCTTCCTTAGACGTCTGTGCATGTCATATATATAAGTATTAGACTTCACTCAGATTTTAACACCTGTAACTTAATACTGTGTCGATATCATTTTCTTCCCACCGAGGTTACTCCCTTCAGATTTCGGATGTATCGGGGACGTGTCTTTTGTCCTAACAAGTGGCGCCCACCTTTGGATTTCCATTTCGAAGCTAAAGAAAGCTACTGTACAACACACAGGGTCCGGTTTCGGCTTTAAAAGAGGAAGAGATTTATTTCAAAGCAAAACGTGCAAAATTAACTTTATTCAAGAAATCATAAGTCTTTTCCCTGTCAATTGTGTAATTTCATCACCTTTGTTTTTATTTAAGGTTTGGTTATTATGTTCCAATTGATAAATTGAGGATACTAAAATATGTTCCATTTAATACCATTTTGACTAAACGAGTAAATGATTTAGTATAAAACGAGAGAAAATGTAATTATATGGAAGGTAGGTTTTTCTTTTTATTACTTTTCAACATTAATCAAACGAAATTGCCGACAGTGTGCCTTAACTAAGAATTTCGCGATCCATGTACTTTTGCGACGTCGGTACTACACTACATGTAGTATAATATTGACGCATAAATATTACACAGCAGTATATTTCATAGGCGAGTAATACTTACTTTCTAGTTGCTGATTAAGTTTTAAGGAACAATCGAAAAAAAGTACTTTATCATTCAATAAAGGTATAGTTTTGTGATGACGTAACAATTGAATGACGTTCCCGCTGTTCCACGCCACCTCCTCGTGCCGATGGTAACGTAACTTCGATTAGCTTCAGCCGACTGCACTCATTCTTCGCAAGCAACACAGTGTGTACTCCTTTCCATTGTTTGCAACTCCTGCAGTCGGCCAAAATAAGCGGTGGGACAATGAACATAAAAATTTATGATAGTAGCAAACAGTTGATTTAGGCAAATGTACGTTCCGCCATCACGCTTAGACAGTTCAAGCTCTACCCATTATTCCTTTTGGAAAGTTAGTCACGTGATTTTTAAATTTAATTTCAATATTAAATGTACGATTCAAACCAATGAAATGTACTTCTTATCTTAGTTTTTCCCTAAACTATTATAACGTCAAACCACTGGGACTAACGTCCTCGTGCTTTAACTATAATTCTTCAGGGCAAAACTATACTTTATTTCAAAACACCTTGGGGTACAGCGAACTTTATTTCTTAAATAACATGTCAATCTTCATATCATATCCGATTTCTATAAGCCCCTGACAACCATATCAACCCAAAAAAATCAAAATATTCAAGGACCACTTCGTGCATATATTAGGTTAGGTTTTTAGGTTCAGTTAGTTAGTAACTAACTTCTTTTACTTACTTACTTACGTACTTACGTACTTACGTACTTAATGAGAAATCGACCGCCAACTTACATTTAATATCCACTGTGTATGGCGTGTTTTTGTTATCCTGTGAGTTGCTGATATTACAGGTGTACTTCCTCTTGTTGTTCGACCTGGGAACGGAGGCCAAATTGAGCTGAACGGATGGCGAACTGGACTCGGACACCTGGTTATTGCCTGGGTCAAGCCACTTCATTGTCCCAGCAGGGTTACCTAGGTCTGAGGTCTGGCACGTGCAACTTCCGGTCTGACCTAGCACTATCGAGGATGGACAGTTGTGCGAAGGTTGTGCTGGAGGCCCTATAAACATGAGATTATATATCAAAGTTCAGGAGGTTTATTTTTAAAAAGGTAAATAAATTCAACTGCATCAAAGTATTAAGGGGGTTAGTCTTAGAATATCTATTCCTTTAAAAGAGCAAACGTTTAACCAAAACTTCATAACACGTAGAATAGTATCAACAAAACATCATTTCTACCACATAGATGATGAAAAAAGATAAGGAATAACAATATTCTTTTATACAATTTACTTATTTGGCGTAGTTTTGTTCTTGCAGATGTTAAGAATCAAACACGATAAAATGATTGCTTGTTAAATGTAACCTCCACACTTTCCCTACCATTATATGGACATCTCTTAAACTCACTTGCTCATACATCAATACTCGTTTTATTGGTTTTCCAAGAGAATGATTTTGAAGCAACGGAAAGAAACAATAGGATGCTAGTTTTACAGAGCTGTTATTGAGCAATCATAGTGTACACTTTCACAAGAGTGGCTTATATTGACAGATTAGTATGGGTATTATTAAACACTAAACACTTAACAGAGATATATTTTCACCAAATCGTAATTGTTTCAACGATCATAAATTATATAAAACAACAAATATGAAGTTCTTCTGTTCCTCGCTTGCAATAATTCATTGACAATAATTCATTGAAGTAATTTATTTAAAAGTTGTCGAGTTTCACACGTGGTAGCAGGATCTTCGCATGTGCAGTATTATAAGGATAACCCATGATACCGAGGATATGGTAAGGTTGTAGACCCTGATAGGAAGGAAAAAACCCGAGGATGCGAAGCATCCGAGAGTTTTTTCTGACTATCAGGGTCTACAACCTTACCATATCCTCGGTATCATGGGTTATCTGTATTATCAACCGTTTTTAAGTGTAAAACAGGCTTTTGTTATCGCGTTATCGCGTTATATTGAGGATCTTGCGGATCCCTGGCGTTATATTGAGGATCCCTCGGTGATGTCAGCCTGTTAACAGCCGCGCTATATGAGTTTCTTTTGTACCGTCAAATCACGTCTGTCCCCTTAGTGCAGTAGGCTAAAGCGTTGACTCATTAACTACAAGTGATGGTGGATACGGGTTCGAGGCGCACTTTCTGCAAAACATTTGCTGTACATATTCTGTCGTAAACTTATGAAATTTTTCAAAATTAGTCGAAGTTAGTTTCTTCAGACCTTTCCTTTCAAGCCGTCATCTTAACATATATATCAGGGTTTACAATCATTATAATTCCTTCTAACAGTGTTTACAACTGTCTGTGTAAACCCTCCTGGGGGGAATTACAAGGTTGTAAGTCCCTCGTACCGGGTGATACGGTCGTTTCAAGTATCACGTTATATGGCTGGTAGGTTGATAAAACAGGTGAGTCAACAAGTTATATAATTATGTCTTTATGATTTAATTTTTTCAGGCATCTTCATTACTCTGAAGTCATAGTAACATATGCCGAAAGGTGAATGAGATGACATAAATACCCCTAATGAACGCTCTTTTCAAGTACTTAAATACTTTCTAGTGTTCATTTTCACTTAACCAACCTAACCATACACGCCATTTAACATTCAACGTTCTACTACTTTATATGATAAACGGTACGTACATAGCGACCAATTACAGTGTGGAGGCGGTGTGAAGAACATCTGTATTTAGCTGATATACGTGTCGTTTAGGAGAGAATGGGCGCTACTTGAGCGCTACATTGAGCAATCAATGAGCGATTATAAGCGCTCGCTGTTATGGAACGGAACCAAGTATTTAGCTGATATACGGGTTGATAATGAATGTCTATATATCTTTTCAAATGTTTTTCTTCAACAAACTGGCAGTGAGAGTTGGTCAATAACCCTATAACAAAACCCCTGAATTAGACTACTCCAGTGAACCGCCATGCTTCAGTGATTGCAATTCGTCAGCGAGTTGGGTCCTTATAATTAAACACACTTGTATGTAACTGTATTACACCCCTATATTTTGTAAATGAAACATGTCTGTTGCAACACTCAGCCTTTGTGATTACAACGTTATTACAGATAAGGATTTGAACTTTCAACAGAGTTCAATTCGTGTCAGTTGGGGTAAATGTGCAGTCACACTGAGAGTATAAATATGCCTTTGTCGTATCTGTGGCGTTATAACTAATATTTGATATGCACGTTCGGTCATGCATGATAAAAATCGAATGGATCTACTGAAATACTACGATTCAAACGTTACAGTAGAAATACACCTTTAGAATCAAACACATAACATAACCTTGGTATACAAGATGAATAGTGTTCTTAAATTAGTTTTCATTTGGTGCACAGCTTAATATTTCAATAGTTAAACAAATCTCTATCACATCGATGCTGCCGAACCGAGAGAAGAAATATGGTTTTGTCGTAGCGTTATTACTAATGTATTTATGTTTTTATTCTTTACTTCAGAAGTGCAAACGATATTCTAACGTAATCAAAACGAACAGGACTAATGGCGAGTAAGTAGGTGTTAGCTCGTCCAGACGTGACGATATGTACAGCTTGTGTACAAAGACTAGAATTCATCTACGCTCAGGTCAGCCTCTTTTTGAAAAATTTAGTCCATCATTTCATCTTAGTGAGATACGTTATACTGTATGTATGTCAAGTTCTATAAACGATTCTGATATTACCAAAATAAACTACAAGGGTCGAAGTTGAGAAGAACGATGCATATTTATTATTTCTGAATCAGGATTTTAAGTAATGGGATTTTTTGAACTGATATTGATAAGTGTCATATAATATGTTATTAAGCTTTTGATAAAACAAATTGCTGTGTCTTTTTCAAAAAGTTATTGTCAAATTCCATATTTCCCTCTTCTCCCCTACTGCTACATTGTAATCTTATCTAACGGTCCATAAACGAGTAAACTGACAAACAAAATTTTGAGATTTCTACATATTTTAATGTTTGAACGTCTGTTATTGTTTATTTCTAAAACACATGAAATGTAGTTACATCCAACAATTCACCCTTTAAGTCATTGATGGTTTTTAAGCAGTAAAATAATGAAAATCACGTACTTTAAACCAGGGTGCCATATGTAATATTTTGAGAAATATAATATAAGTAATTTTGTAAATATATGACTTAATACAAAAATAGAAAAATATAGCAAATATTGACCAATGCATAAGAAAAGTGAAATGCTATAACAACAAACAAAAAACATAAAGACACAGCGAAGATCGACCTTGGCCTCCAACATCCGGAGACTCAAGAGAGTTCATCTGCGAACAATGAAACTGTACACTAATCAAGCTAAATAGAATGGACCGGAAGTAAATGCTCATATAAGGTAATGCTGTTGCCAGGAAACATTAATCTTGTGTGGGGATGCAAGGACAAATCATTGTCAAACATTCGCAAAAAAGACATGTGACATGATCCTAACATGAAAAGATACGTGTTTCGTACTCGTGAAGACATCCTCTGATACGCATGCGTGTATTGTCAAGCATATTGTATACATGTATCGAATTATGGACTTGATAACGATAAACAATTGAGTTGAATTTATATACGAATAAATGCAATTAAATAAAGAGGTATGTTCAAATGTTTTACAAGCTTTTAACGAAGAGCTTCTTTCAAATTGACATACATCTATCAAACTAATGTAGCTAAATGAAATTTAGAGTATGTAAAAATCAAACATAACTACTGTTTTCACAGTGCGGCCATGAGAAAAATGTAACAAAATAATAGATTTAACAGTTTAACTTTTCGTATATGATGTACAAATATTTAACAAAAAAATAAAGTGTTACATTTTTCGTACGCGAATTTTTTCCATTTTCGCAATTTTCTCATTTTCTCTTTTAACAATGCTAGACCCCTTATTTAACACGTACTTGTACTTCAAGCTCGACTCAAGTCGTGCCTTTCGAAATATTTCTTTGCGGTCTAAGGTAATCTAAAATGAATATTTCACATTATTCTCAGTTATTTATTTATTTACTTCCCTTGATACCCCACTTCTTAACTCTACATAAAACTTGCGTATCAGTCAAGTGTCCTCGCTTCTAGCTGAACAGGGTCAGGAAATTCTATTCTCATCAAATAGACCTAGTTTGGGTGTTACTGCGCTTTCGGGTGCGCGTTGTCAAATCTTGTGACTGGGCAAATGCATCTCAACACGATTCGGTGCAAGGGTACTTTATCTAATCAATGGTCAGCATCATTAGTGGGCAGTCTTCTTAAAGAAAATAAAGTTTAATGCTTGAGACACATATAATAAATGATGATAGCTTATCGAGAATATTGATTGTTTTTAACACTTAGCCTTCAATGTAAGTTCATTCAGGGTAGGGAAAAATAACATGTATCGTGGCTACAGCTTCCTATATACGTTATATATGGCTTCTTCTGGTGGATAACAAGTGGCCTGTTGACATGGTTAAGTCAACCCACTAGGGGGCGCTCAAATGACCTAGACCTAACTGGATTCGCGGTCATAAGTTTGAATATCCGACGTCTCGAATCTATATGATCCATCAGTCAATACTGCCTGTTTGTTTATCATTTGACTATAAGAAACGTTTACCTGCCGATGTGAAAATGTCGGTTAAATACACTGAGAGTCAGAGAAAAATATTACTTATTTTCAACAGAATCGAACACAATATACTTATGCCGGATAAAGTTTATTTTGAATGAGATGAATCTGAATTTGAATGAATCTGATTAGGATATATCTTGTACAAACATATATATTTTCATTCATGAGTGTATGATAGCTATATTGTAAATATGTTCAAACAAACAAACATATTAACATAATGCTAGGTGTGTGAGCTAAACTTTCATGAAATATGAAAATTATGTTAAATATAGTACAAGATGTTGTTGTTGTGGTTGAGGAGATTCCAAAGGTTGTATAAAAAAACGGTATTGTTCAGAAATATGGACAGATTTTGTTTTAAAATATTACAAATTAAGTTTAGTTGTCTTTTACAGACATGTGGTAATTACGTGTCAGTCCTGTCCATCACTCGTTGATTAAAACATCTTTAGTTTGTCGTGTTTATGTCCACATCGTGTGTGTTTGTTATTGTATGTAAGCAAAACTTTGTTCGTTTACCGAATCAGATTCTTTATGAATAAAATCAACCAAACAAAAAATTAATGTAAGCATTTTAAATGGTGAAATTTGTAATTAAAAAAAAGCTTGTCGCGACACTTGTTTGGTCACAACAAACTTAGGACTCGGCCGGATTTCGAGAGTGAAACCGACGACAATTGTGTGCGTGTGACGCGGACGCTTATTCGAGAGGAAAAAGTCAAACATACAAGGAAAGTTTTGATAGCAACTCTGCTGCTTTTCATCAACTATCAACTATATTATGGTTAGATTCTTATAGATTATTGCCTACACAAAGTAGTTTATCCTCATACACGTGCAAAGCAGGCAAATGTAGCTGACATACTGACATACATAAATAATTGTTTATCCTCAAATTGTATAACATTATAAACATATATTTGATATATTCATATTATTATATCAAATCAGATCAAAGCATTCTGTACACGTATGGTACTGTTTGAAATATGAACTTTTTTTAGTTGATGTTTGTACTAGTTTTTATTATGTTTGACATTTTCATATCAGAAAAAACACATGATACTCAAAATGTACAAATGTAGAGAGACAGACAGACAGAGAAATAGAGAGAGAGAGGGATAAGTTACCTATCATTATTACTTGTAGGGATCCCAAAGACATAGTTTTACATATAACATAGATAATGAAATTTAGTTGTCTTGATTCGCTATACAAATAGACCATTGCCTTGAATAGCGTGTAAATAAATACGACATGCTAAATCTACGAAGTAATAGAACAGACAGTCACAGTAATCAAACTCGCAATTCCGAGAAATTAGAACAACGACTTTATATGGCCATGCCAAAATAATAATTGAACTGTTTAATGTCACTGGAATTATGTACTGGTATAACGTTAATAGCCTTCTTTTACATAAATATATTCTGTTATAAAAGAAAGTTTAGTTTCATAGATTCTACACTGTGATCAAAATCGGATCAGTACAATGTAACGTTTGTGTGTGTCATTTCAGTAGTTGCAAGTAAAACATGCTTGAATATAATACAAAGTACATGTTTGTGTCAAACGTCGCACTGTGGAAAAAAATAAGTTATCATCAAATGTTTTTCTGCATATAAAATGTTGAAGGTGAGTGTGGTCATGTGGAGACTCCCAGTATAACACGGGTAAAAACAAAAGTTTTAAATTCCGATTTATGTGCAGTTTATGCTCCATCGTATTTATAAATCTCATGGAGTGACATGAAGGTTTATGTCTTTAAGATATTAAATATCGTGTTCAGTATAAATGTGGTTGTTAATCCCATGAATCTGCACAACTACATGTGTAAGGCTAATAGAAAATGAAAGCTAATATTTGGTTTTTGCAATGTTTCAAAATATACTCTATCATAAGAATGAGATGATCAAATTAGAGTTGTGTAAACCTCATGTAATACAATAGTTTCTACATACTTACTGTATACAGTCAGCGTTATGCGCGGACTCTGTGAGTTATCAGCATCACATAACCACCCGCCAGCGTCTTGTTGACTGGTTCTTGTAATGTTGAGGTAGAACATGCCGCCAGTATCACAGGTACACGTGTAGCCGGAGAGGGACTGTGTCACCGAGCACGTGGACGTGTTTCCTGTGGTGTCCATCCTGCACACAGTGGTGGAATCTCTTCGGAACGCGACATCTCGAGTAGATTCAGATGCCGTACAGGTGAACTGGAACGGTTCATCCAACACAGAGAACGATGCTGAACCAGATAAGGTCTGACCTGAAGAAGTTGAGAGTGTGGCTGAATTTGTGTATGATAATAATAACTATGAAAATGATTATAATAGTATTATTATATTAAAGTTATTACCAATAATAGTATGATAATAATAACTATGAAAATGATTATAATAGTATTATTATATTAAAGTTATTACCAATAATAATATTATATAAGTAGCAGAAGTAAAACTAGAAGCAATAGTAGTAGCAAGTAAGTACTAGTGGTAGTAGTAGATATGAAAGTTTTAAGTATCAGGGGTACTAATAGTTAAAAGTAGTATTGATAGTAGTAGTAGTAATAGTTTAAGTTGTAGTAGTAGTAGTAGTAGTAGTAGTAGTAGTAGAAGTAGTAGTTTGGCAATAGTAGTAGGTAGTAGTACTAATGATTGCAAGTAGGAGTGGCAACAGCTATAGAAGTAATGGTATTTAACAGGCTTAGTTTTAGAAATAGTAGTAGTAGTAGTAGTAGAAGTAGTAGTAGTAGTAGTAGTAGTAGTAGTAGTAGTAGTAGTAGTAGTAGTAGTAGTAGTAGTAGTAGTAGTAGTAGTAGTAAGTTGTTGTACTAGTAATTGTAGAGGGAAGTAGAAGCAGCATGAAAATATGTTGTAGCAGTAAAAAATTAATGTGGGCAATAGTAATACTAGGTGTGATAATTGTGGTAAGAAGTAGTAGTAGTAGTAGTAGTAGTAGTAGTAGTAGTAGTAGTAGTAGTAGTAGTAGTAGTAGCAGTAGTAGTAGTAGTAGTAGTAGTAGTAGTAGGAAGTGACGGTAATGGTATTGTCAGGACCACCTTATCACCTGCTACAGATTCAGATCTAATTCTACGATAAAAGCCTTGCACCCGCTGCCTTGGCTTCCTGTAAACGGAACAAGGGTGATGAAGAGCTGACTTTGATGTGCCCGATTGACTTATGCAGCAAGTTTACCTTTACATTTAACTGCAAAGCTTAAGCATACTATTACTTATGCCTTTGTGTATCGATGACCACACGGTGGAGAATATCCTGGAGAATAAACTCCCGTTGACTGTCACCCACAACTGTTTATTCAGGATTAACAAAGTTAAAGGGAACGATTTATTCGGCAGTATTTTCCATCTTGTTTTTTGGCATTACACGAATAGAAAACCGCGCTGTATTTTTACTAGTATATTTACTAATTTAGAAAACATATACATTGAATATCAAATTAATAAAATATAACGTATCATAAAACTATGTCTTGTTACACTTAGCGAAACTGTTCTAAACTTTGTGCCGATGAATGCCTTCACTTCTCATCGTTGTTTTTTCTAATGAATGTGCAATATTCTTGTCAATTTGTAAAACCTCGAGTCATCAAAATGTTACCTTCAGTAATATGTTTCATTTGGATTGTGTTATAATCGTGTTTTCATAACATATATTTAATGTCTCCACGTATTTCGTTTCCACAAAAGTACTTCGATAGAACTTTCTCTTTTAATGAACATAAGTGTATTATAAATTATCTTAGCTTTACTTGCATAAATACAAACCAAGTAATATGCTTTTGGCCTCGTACTGATTTAGCGGTTGAGGCATTGCTAATCTTTCAGCAAGTCTAATTGTGAAGTGTAATAGCATACACTATATTCTTCCACACGCAAGGGGAATGATAGACTGGCCCTGAACAAGTAGGTCAAGACAAAGTTGATCAAACTTTTTTGTCAGCCAAGCATGTTAACAAAGCATGTCAGCTTTGGATAACACATAAAACAATTACCTGTTGAATATTGCACCATAAAGAGCAGTAGTATTGCAATGTTTGTAGCTGTCATCTTTATCTCAGTCATCTAGAACATACAAAAACATGTACAAACAGTCCTTATATCCCATAAGACCTAGTTGCCCGTGGTAACAATTCATAAGAGTGTTATGTTCATTATCGACCCAAAAAAGTCCTGATATCTGATACACGACCATTTTTTTAAAACTATCTTTAACAAGGTAAAATAAAAAAATTCAACGCCAAAAACCTCAACAATGAGCTAAATGTTTCACCAACATCATCAACGTATTGAATTTGGCAGATATAACGCTGGAAAGAAATGAACGAACAAATGAACAAATGATTCAGAACATTCGCAATTTTAGTAAATTAAATGTTAATCTAGAAATAAATGAATATACTACATTGAAAAAAATGAATAATAATAATACATACCAAATAAACGAAATGAGAAAATTCAGGTACCTAAATAATGACAGTCCGAGCGAAAAATTTTCTATTAAGAATAAACTCTCGAAAATTCACTGCAACACAGATGTGCGTTCCTTCTAAACCTCGCCTCGAACATTTAGTTAGTGCATTAGTGCGAGGAGCACGTGCTAAAATCGCTCAAGCTAAAACATCCATAGTAGCATAATAATACGCACTAAGTCTTCATTCATTACCTGGTGAAGGGGCAACAAAAAGGTTGTGTGAATTTTCATAATTTTAATTTGTTCACTTTATTTCACTCGGAATGAGTGAGATGGAAGTCAGTTACTACCATACTTTACTCGTTGCATCGGGGAATACCAGGGCAGTTTGTCATCGAGCCCCGTCCTCGGCCAAGACCTCGGACAAACCGTCCTGATATTTCCCGATACTCTGAAACTATGGTAGTACACATTTGTAACTATTACTTATAACGCATACACTTAGAAAATGGGTGTAAATTTGGTTCAATATTTTTCGATGAAATAAGAAATTGGTTATATTTATGATGATAATAATAATACATTGTCATTTCACTTCACTGAATCAAGGGTATATATTGTAGGATATTACATGAGTGTCAATGTCATACTATGTTTACGACACGTGTGACGTCACAGCATTGTTGTTTATCACGTCATGACAAACCGTCCTGATATTTCCCGATACTCTGAAACTATGGTAGTACACATTTGTCAGAGACAGACCAAGCGTGAAATAAAAGCTAAACCTTTCTATCGCAATGCAAATAATATCCAGCCAACTCAAAACCAAACGAGATCACCAAATAAAGTGAAGCCTACGCCAATGAGGGAGCAAGGCAATTTCAAAACGTCGCAATCTACAAACTGTGTCTCTGAACAATCTGACTCGGAACCCCAGAGTGACACAAACCCATGCGCTGACGATGACAGAGGATATTTGACACTACAGCAGGAAGTCAGTCATGAACCTGAGCGACAGGAAGCCCCGACATTACCCCCAATGACATTGCCACCGATGCCGACAACTCTTCCACCATGGATGTGTAACCCTGGTTGGCCCGGCATGCCGCGACTCCCAACCCCGCCGGGATACCCCCAGGGATTAGCGAAATGGATGTGGCCCTACTATGGATTCAGTGCTCCCACCTCCATGCTGGCCTGGCCACAGTGGCCCAACTATCAGCGGAGATACTAAAACAATAAATGTGTGGCGCGATCTCTATCTATGTAACGGACAATGCTTATCTTCATTTTAAGCAAGTATGATCATGAGACATTATCTGCCGCGCCACCAGAGAACTACGTTTTTTATTTCAGCTTCATCTCAAATCTTATATACATGTATTGTGTATTTATGTGTATTTCCATATGTATTGTCTATATATGATCGAATTTCATTTGTGCCATTTAATCACTTGCCCAGTGTAATATTGTTATAATATTTTGCCAATTATTCAACTTGTTCACTATGTCTAGGACATTTTCATTTGCATTTTTTAATGCTCAAAGTATTGTTAACATTCAACACCCAATTGACATTCTTCGTAATTTTGAATTTCCAGATTTTATAGGATTAACTGAATGTTGGATTAGCCATGAAGATGCTAACATTAATATCCTTAAAGAAAGGTATACAGATTATAATATCATCTACAACCCAAGACGTGCTAGTATCAGCAATGTGTCTAACATAACTAGAGGCGGTACAGCTCTATTATATAAGAAAGACCTTGGCGTTGATGTTGAAGTACTTGATACTGGTGACGGTGACTCTTTGTGGGTTAAAGCCAAAGGCAGGTCATTAAATATTTCACAAGATATTATTATTGGAACAATATATCTTCCACCAGAAAACTCAACTATCTGGAACAAGAAAGACCGCGATGCTTTTATAGACTTAGAACAAAAGCTTGCACTTTATGCCCATCAAGGCACCCTTGTATTGGGTGGAGACTTTAATGCGCGGACTGGGAATCTAAAAGACTTACCGCAGTCCGAAATTCATAATACATTATCACCTCTACCCCCAACTGAGGATCCCCCGTTATGCATCCCTGTCCAGAGGAACAACACGGACCTAACCGTTAATAAATTCGGCAAGGAGTTACTTCAAACTTGTGCTATTACAAAGACACGTATTCTAAACGGAAGAACGGTTGGAGATATATATGGTAATTTAATATGTTATCAATATAATGGATGCAGTGCAGTTGACTATATCGTTACCAAATACGAAGATTATGACAAATTTAACTATATGAAAGTATTACCCCTTACCCACATGTCTGACCACTGTGCTCTCCAAGCCAGTATTACTATCACGTGTCAAGGTCAGTTGAATTTCACGAAGTTCAAGAAAAAGAGAATAAATAATAAAACATCCAGGAACATCAATAAGATATCAAAGTTTGTGTGGTCAGGAGAGTGTGAAATCAAATATATAAACAGACTTCTATCCTCGCAGTGTAAATCTCTTGCTGATAACTTTATAATGAAAACTCCTGAAAATGATTCCCAGGAAGAAGTTGATGCTATGACATCTCAGTTTTCTGACATTATCTTGTCTGCAGCGAACGGCTCTGTAAAACTGGTACACGTGAAGCGGAAGTCAAAAAAGAAGAAAAAGTGGTATAATTTTCAGTGTAAGGATTTGAAAAGTGTCGTTCAATCAGCCTGGGTAGACCACGTTAAAAACCCATTCGACAAAACGAAGCAAAATAAGTTTTACAAAGCACGCAAAGACTATAAAAGATGCGTAAAACAATCAGAAAAACGATATACAGAAAATCTATTGGAGCAACTTGAATCATTATCTGCGACGGATTCCCGAGAATATTGGAGGCTGGTCCGCGAGCTAACAGGAGGACAGGAGACAGGTCACAGCAACAACATCTCTCCCACGGATTGGATTGAACATTTCAAAAATCTCAACTGTGATATTCCTAACACCAGTGATTTTCACCATAGTGTATCAAGGTCAGTTAGAGATATATATCCATCACCTGACCTAGACTGTAATTCTCTTAATGATAATATAACAGCCCAGGAACTCATTAAAGCTGTACGGAAATTGAAAAATAGAAAGTCAGGCGGTCCCGACTTACTACTAAATGAGATGATTTCTGTGTCGTCAACCGTTATCATCGATCATTACTTGAAACTATTCAATCACATCTTAGCAACTGGACGATTTCCCTCGGATTGGCGAACATCATATATCATACCAATTCACAAGAAAGGAGATGTTAACGATGTCAACAACTATAGAGGAATTGCCCTTGGAAGTTGTCTTGCAAAACTATTTCTTTCAATTATCAACACAAGAATGACTTCATATATGGAATCTAACTCTCTCTTTGACTCAAGACAGGCCGGTTTTCGATCGGATCACAGAACAACAGACCACATATTCATATTTAGAACTTTGATTAAAAAGTTCAAACAGGCAAAGAGAAAACTATATACCTGTTTTGTTGACTTCCGAAAGGCGTTTGACTTTGTATGGAGAGACGGACTATTGTATAAAATGCATAATTATGGTATAACAGGTAGAATATTTAATCTTTTACATGACATGTACTCTAATGTGATGTATTCTATCAAAACGCAAGATGGAGTGACATAACCAATTTCATCATCAGTTGGTGTTAAGCAAGGATGTGTGTGCAGTCCTACCCTTTTTAACATCTATGTGAACGATATACAGGACTACCTTGAAGCCCGTAGTGACCACGCTCCTCTTTTGGATGGTCAACACCTCGCACATTTGCTCTTCGCAGACGACCTAGTTCTTTTTTCAAAGTCACCCAAAGGACTTCAACAGAATATAGACAATTTAAAAACATTTACAGAAGATTTGAAACTCACTTTAAATCTCTCTAAAACAAAAGTATTAATTTTCGGCGGTACCAAGGCAGATTCCAGACACTTGTTTCACCTTGATAACACGGCTATTGACTTTTGTGACTCATACACCTATCTTGGTGTGACCCTTCATAAGAATGGTACTTTCAAACTCGCTATTGAAAGCCTGAAAGGAAAAGCAATGCGCGCCTGGTTCAAAATCCGCCACAGCCTGACTCAAACAACTCACTTCCGCCCCGATGTCATCCTTCGTCTCTATCGGTGTCTCATATCACCAATCGCCACTTATGGATCAGAAGTTTGGGGCAGCGATATATTTAAATCGATATCAAATCCGTTTCAAAACTGGAGTAAGCTGGCTTGTAATACAATAACCATTAAAACAGCTAAATCAATACTCTGAGTACCAAAGAGAACCAGTAATATCGGATGCCTTAGCGAACTTGGACTTTACCCTCTATCTATAGAAATACTTTCTAACGTATTCAACTACTACAAACGATTATTGCGAATGGATCAAGACAGTCTTATATATGCTGCCCTACAAGAAGATAAGGGTCTTTCAAAATCATCCTGGGTTTCAACAATAGAACAACGTCTTAAAATATCATTCCCTTCATCAAACATTTACAGTATCTCAAGACAGCAATTCATGGAATGTTTAAAAACTGAATTTATTCAAATATACCTCCAGGAAACTGATCAACTACCATCTGATAAAGGAAAGAAATTACGCCTGCTTGGACATATTAAAGACTCGTTTGGCTACAAAGACTATTTAAACATTAAGAATAATGACCACAGAAAAGTTTTAACTAAGTTAAGACTTAGCGCTCACCAGCTAGAGATTGAGAGAGGAAGATATAACAACACCCCTGTAGACAAACGCCTCTGTCAACAGTGCAGCCAGGGTGTTACAGAAACGGAAGAACATTTTATATTTGAATGCCCAAAATATGTTCATTATCGCTCGAAACTAATTTCATCAACTGGTCTCGTTGGGGTCTCAAGGATAGAGCTCCTCTCATCAATTGTAAACCCCAAGAGTCATCATGCTTCTATCACTTGTAAAGTACTTTATGACATGTATTCAATGAGATTAAGCCACATTGGTTAATTATTGTACAATCTTTAATATGCATTGTTTGATATAATTGTCTCACACTGAGATTATAATGCTCTTGTATATATTTTACTTATAATATGTATAAACATTGGTTAACTTCTTTGTACACTGCCCATAATGGGTGTTCTATGTACAATACATATCTTGTATCTCTTGTATCTTGTCACCCTGGCAGTGAAATATTTTGCCCTATGGCAATGTATGGAAAATATGAACCCAGATATGATTGTCCTCGTTGGTAATAATAGAGAGTAATTTAATACACCTCTCGTTGACACTGCTAAGCTTGACACAGTAAGAATGCAATTGTCAACAGTACTGAAAATGCGAAGCTAATAAATGTGTCTACTGTAAGACATATTTTTTTGTCCCGGCGTCTGTTAGAGATCGATAACTATTAATTTTGATCAGACCCTTTCTATCACACAGATGAGATCATCAATGAACTCCCATAATGTAATCCTAAAAGACAGTTATTCAAATGGGCGAGGTGTTACAGACCTGGCGTGATTCTAATTGGACTTGAATACGCTTATACCTGATAACCAGGGAGAAAGTTCGGGCTATCTCCTAGCTATAACTATTGTATTTCACAGAGTCCAGACATTTATATTTTCCTGGAATTTTCGTGACAAAAAAATGCCACATGTCATCAACATATAGTAATACAAAATAGTATTTTATTAGAAATTAACTAGTTGTGGTCATTCAAAATGCATGGGAATTTTATCGATATAATGCATCATGTAACACGTTCGTCATTTCTAAGCACATAAGTTAAAACACATTAGAACACATACAGGTAACAACACATACAGGTAACAACACATACAAGGTTACCCCAATCGCCAAATCAATTGGATGACATTCATACTTGAAAACGATTCGAAAATCTGTAACGAAACGTCATGCTCTATAGAATAAAGAAGTTTTTCCATAAATAGTTGCTCTTGTAAGTTAAAACAATATGACGTTGTGTGATTGTGTTAAATTCTCACCTGGTTGTCGGAGCACCTGTATGATTATGATCCTGTCATACCAGGAAGTAAAATGCCCTGTTAGTTACGAACAGTATTCGAGCATGGTGGACTGACAGCTAGTGACTGCAAAGTGAATAAAGATTACCGACACTCATAGATCAGGTGACAAAACCTCTGACTAGACTGACGGATTGTCGTAATACGAATAGGATACATGTGTGTGGATATTGGGACACAGGTCATAATATAAAGATAGAGGGGAGCTTTATTCCGCAAATATCTACGCTCAAAAGCTACAAAGCTATTATGTTTCAGTTAGTGAAAGTATACTTTCATTCCATTTCCCTGGGGAGTAATCAAGCAGAGAGAGGTATACAAGAATTTATCATAGACCTAAAATATGTATAACTGACATAACTGTAGGCAAATCACTTCAATACCACACACCCAGATGGACCTAACATGTGTATAACTGACACAACTGAAGACAAATCACTTCAATACCACACACCCAGATGGACCTAACATGTGTATAACTGACATAACTGTAGACAAATCACTTCATTACCACACATCCAGATGGACCTAACATGTGTATAACTGACATAACTGTAGACAAATCACTTCAATACCACACACCCAGATGGTCCTAACATGTGAATAACTGACATAACTGTAGACAAATCACTTCAATACCACACACCCAGATGGACCTAAAATATGTATAACTGACATAACTGTAGGCAAATCACTTCAATACCACACACCCAGATGGACCTAACATGTGTATAACTGACATAACTGTAGGCAAATCACTTCAATACCACACACCCAGATGGTCCTAACATGTGTATAACTGACATAACTGTAGACAAATCACTTCAATACCACACACCCAGATGGTCCTAACATGTGAATAACTGACATAACTGTAGACAAATCACTTCAATACCACACACCCAGATGGACCTAAAATATGTATAACTGACATAACTGTAGGCAAATCACTTCAATACCACACACCCAGATGGACCTAACATGTGTATAACTGACATAACTGTAGGCAAATCACTTCAATACCACACACCCAGATGGTCCTAACATGTGTATAACTGACATAACTGTAGACAAATCACTTCAATAACACACACCCAGATGGTCCTAACATGTGAATAACTGACATAACTGTAGACAAATCACTTCAATACCACACACCCAGATGGACCTAAAATATGTATAACTGACATAACTGTAGGCAAATCACTTCAATACCACACACCCAGATGGACCTAACATGTGTATAACTGACACAACTGAAGACAAATCACTTCAATACCACACACCCAGATGGACCTAACATGTGTATAACTGACATAACTGTAGACAAATCACTTCATTACCACACATCCAGATGGACCTAACATGTGTATAACTGACATAACTGTAGACAAATCACTTCAATACCACACACCCAGATGGTCCTAACATGTGAATAACTGACATAACTGTAGACAAATCACTTCAATACCACACACCCAGATGGACCTAACATGTGTATAACTGACATAACTGTAGACAAATCACTTCAATACCACACACCCAGATGGACCTAACATGTGTATAACTGACATAACTGTAGACAAATCACTTCAATACCACACACCCAGATGGACCTAACATGTGTATAACTGACACAACTGTAGACAAATCACTTCAATACCACACACCCAGATGGACCTAACATGTGTATAACTGACATAACTCTAGACAAATCACTTCAATACCACACACTCAGATGGACCTAACATGTGTATAACTGACATAACTCTAGACAAATCACTTCAATACCACACACCCAGATGGACCTAACATGAGTATAACTGACATAACTCTAGACAAATCACTTCAATACCACACACCCAGATGGACCTAACATGTGTATAACTGACACAACTGTAGACAAATCACTTCAATACCACACACCCAGATGGACCTAACATGTGTATAACTGACATAACTGTAGACAAATCACTTCAATACCACACACCCAGATGGACCTAACATGTGTATAACTGACACAACTGTAGACAAACCACTTCAATACCACACACCCAGATGGACCTAACATGTGTATA
The DNA here is from genome assembly GCA_936450465.1 of Gibbula magus. Lineage (NCBI taxonomy): Eukaryota > Metazoa > Mollusca > Gastropoda > Trochida > Trochidae > Gibbula > Gibbula magus. Next base: position 67,225,429 of record OW388300.1, on the reverse strand, counting down.
ACTGACATAACTGTAGACAAATCACTTCAATACCACACACCCAGATGGACCTAACATGTGTATAACTGACATAACTGTAGACAAATCACTTCATTACCACACACCCAGATGGACCTAACATGTGTATAACTGACATAACTGTAGACAAATCACTTCAATACCACACACCCAGATGGACCTAACATGAGTATAACTGACACAACTGTAGACAAATCACCTCAATACCACACACCCAGATGGACCTAACATGTGTATAACTGACATAACTCTAGACAAATCACTTCAATACCACACACCCAGATGGACCTAACATGTGTATAACTGACATAACTGTAGACAAATCACTTCATTACCACACACCCAGATGGACCTAACATGTGTATAACTGACATAACTGTAGACAAATCACTTCAATACCACACACCCAGATGGACCTAACATGTGTATAACTGACATAACTGTAGACAAATCACTTCAATACCACACACCCAGATGGACCTAACATGTGTATAACTGACATAACTGTAGACAAATCACTTCAATACCACACACCCAGATGGACCTAACATGAGTATAACTGACATAACTCTAGACAAATCACTTCAATACCACACACCCAGATGGACCTAACATGTGTATAACTGACATAACTGTAGACAAATCACTTCAATACCACACACCCAGATGGACCTAACATGAGTATAACTGACATAACTCTAGACAAATCACTTCAATACCACACACCCAGATGGACCTAACATGTGTATAACTGACATAACTGTAGACAAATCACTTCATTACCACACACCCAGATGGACCTAACATGTGTATAACTGACATAACTGTAGACAAATCACTTCAATACCACACACCCAGATGGACCTAACATGTGTATAACTGACATAACTGTAGACAAATCACTTCAATACCACACACCCAGATGGACCTAACATGTGTATAACTGACATAACTCTAGACAAATCACTTCAATACCACACACCCAGATGGACCTAACATGTGTATAACTGACATAACTGTAGACAAATCACTTCAATACCACACACCCAGATGGACCTAACATGTGTATAACTGACATAACTGTAGACAAATCACTTCAATACCACACACCCAGATGGACCTAACATGAGTATAACTGACATAACTCTAGACAAATCACTTCAATACCACACACCCAGATGGACCTAACATGTGTATAACTGACATAACTGTAGACAAATCACTTCATTACCACACACCCAGATGGACCTAACATGTGTATAACTGACATAACTGTAGACAAATCACTTCATTACCACACACCCAGATGGACCTAACATGTGTATAACTGACATAACTGTAGACAAATCACTTCAATACCACACACCATGATGGACCTAACATGTGTATAACTGACATAACTGTAGACAAATCACTTCAATACCACACACCCAGATGGACCTAACATGAGTATAACTGACATAACTCTAGACAAATCACTTCAATACCACACACCCAGATGGACCTAACATGTGTATAACTGACATAACTGTAGACAAATCACTTCAATACCACACACCCAGATGGACCTAACATGTGTATAACTGACACAACTGTAGACAAACCACTTCAATACCACACACCCAGATGGACCTAACATGTGTATAACTGACATAACTGTAGACAAATCACTTCAATACCACACACCCAGATGGACCTAACATGTGTATAACTGACATAACTGTAGACAAATCACTTCAATACCACACACCCAGATGGACCTAACATGTGTATAACTGACATAACTGTAGACAAATCACTTCAATACCACACACCCAGATGGACCTAACATGTGTATAACTGACATAACTGTAGACAAATCACTTCAATACCACACACCCAGATGGACCTAACATGTGTATAACTGACATAACTGTAGACAAATCACTTCAATACCACACACCCAGATGGACCTAACATGAGTATAACTGACATAACTCTAGACAAATCACTTCAATACCACACACCCAGATGGACCTAACATGTGTATAACTGACATAACTGTAGACAAATCACTTCAATACCACACACCCAGATGGACCTAACATGTGTATAACTGACATAACTGTAGACAAATCACTTCATTACCACACACCCAGATGGACCTAACATGTGTATAACTGACATAACTGTAGACAAATCACTTCAATACCACACACCATGATGGACCTAACATGTGTATAACTGACATAACTGTAGACAAATCACTTCAATACCACACACCCAGATGGACCTAACATGTGTATAACTGACATAACTGTAGACAAATCACTTCAATACCACACACCCAGATGGACCTAACATGTGTATAACTGACATAACTGTAGACAAATCACTTCAATACCACACACCCAGATGGACCTAACATGTGTATAACTGACATAACTGTAGACAAATCACTTCAATACCACACACCCAGATGGACCTAACATGAGTATAACTGACATAACTCTAGACAAATCACTTCAATACCACACACCCAGATGGACCTAACATGTGTATAACTGACATAACTGTAGACAAATCACTTCATTACCACACACCCAGATGGACCTAACATGTGTATAACTGACATAACTGTAGACAAATCACTTCAATACCACACACCCAGATGGACCTAACATGTGTATAACTGACATAACTGTAGACAAATCACTTCAATACCACACACCCAGATGGACCTAACATGTGTATAACTGACATAACTGTAGACAAATCACTTCAATACCACACACCCAGATGGACCTAACATGAGTATAACTGACATAACTCTAGACAAATCACTTCAATATCACACACCCAGATGGACCTAACATGTGTATAACTGACATAACTGTAGACAAATCACTTCAATACCACACACCCAGATGGACCTAACATGAGTATAACTGACATAACTCTAGACAAATCACTTCAATACCACACACCCAGATGGACCTAACATGTGTATAACTGACATAACTGTAGACAAATCACTTCATTACCACACACCCAGATGGACCTAACATGTGTATAACTGACATAACTGTAGACAAATCACTTCAATACCACACACCCAGATGGACCTAACATGTGTATAACTGACATAACTGTAGACAAATCACTTCAATACCACACACCCAGATGGACCTAACATGTGTATAACTGACATAACTCTAGACAAATCACTTCAATACCACACACCCAGATGGACCTAACATGTGTATAACTGACATAACTGTAGACAAATCACTTCAATACCACACACCCAGATGGACCTAACATGTGTATAACTGACATAACTGTAGACAAATCACTTCAATACCACACACCCAGATGGACCTAACATGAGTATAACTGACATAACTCTAGACAAATCACTTCAATACCACACACCCAGATGGACCTAACATGTGTATAACTGACATAACTGTAGACAAATCACTTCAATACCACACACCCAGATGGACCTAACATGAGTATAACTGACATAACTGTAGACAAATCACTTCATTACCACACACCCAGATGGACCTAACATGTGTATAACTGACATAACTGTAGACAAATCACTTCAATACCACACACCATGATGGACCTAACATGTGTATAACTGACATAACTGTAGACAAATCACTTCAATACCACACACCCAGATGGACCTAACATGAGTATAACTGACATAACTCTAGACAAATCACTTCAATACCACACACCCAGATGGACCTAACATGTGTATAACTGACATAACTGTAGACAAATCACTTCAATACCACACACCCAGATGGACCTAACATGTGTATAACTGACACAACTGTAGACAAACCACTTCAATACCACACACCCAGATGGACCTAACATGTGTATAACTGACATAACTGTAGACAAATCACTTCAATACCACACACCCAGATGGACCTAACATGTGTATAACTGACATAACTGTAGACAAATCACTTCAATACCACACACCCAGATGGACCTAACATGTGTATAACTGACATAACTGTAGACAAATCACTTCAATACCACACACCCAGATGGACCTAACATGAGTATAACTGACATAACTCTAGACAAATCACTTCAATATCACACACCCAGATGGACCTAACATGTGTATAACTGACATAACTGTAGACAAATCACTTCAATACCACACACCCAGATGGACCTAACATGAGTATAACTGACATAACTCTAGACAAATCACTTCAATACCACACACCCAGATGGACCTAACATGTGTATAACTGACATAACTGTAGACAAATCACTTCATTACCACACACCCAGATGGACCTAACATGTGTATAACTGACATAACTGTAGACAAATCACTTCAATACCACACACCCAGATGGACCTAACATGTGTATAACTGACATAACTGTAGACAAATCACTTCAATACCACACACCCAGATGGACCTAACATGAGTATAACTGACATAACTCTAGACAAATCACTTCAATACCACACACCCAGATGGACCTAACATGTGTATAACTGACATAACTGTAGACAAATCACTTCAATACCACACACCCAGATGGACCTAACATGTGTATAACTGACATAACTGTAGACAAATCACTTCAATACCACACACCCAGATGGACCTATCATGAGTATAACTGACATAACTCTAGACAAATCACTTCAATACCACACACCCAGATGGACCTAACATGTGTATAACTGACATAACTGTAGACAAATCACTTCAATACCACACACCCAGATGGACCTAACATGTGTATAACTGACATAACTGTAGACAAATCACTTCATTACCACACACCCAGATGGACCTAACATGTGTATAACTGACATAACTGTAGACAAATCACTTCAATACCACACACCATGATGGACCTAACATGTGTATAACTGACATAACTGTAGACAAATCACTTCAATACCACACACCCAGATGGACCTAACATGAGTATAACTGACATAACTCTAGACAAATCACTTCAATACCACACACCCAGATGGACCTAACATGTGTATAACTGACATAACTGTAGACAAATCACTTCAATACCACACACCCAGATGGACCTAACATGTGTATAACTGACACAACTGTAGACAAACCACTTCAATACCACACACCCAGATGGACCTAACATGAGTATAACTGACATAACTCTAGACAAATCACTTCAATACCACACACCCAGATGGACCTAACATGTGTATAACTGACATAACTGTAGACAAATCACTTCAATACCACACACCCAGATGGACCTAACATGTGTATAACTGACATAACTGTAGACAAATCACTTCAATACCACACACCCAGATGGACCTAACATGTGTATAACTGACATAACTGTAGACAAATCACTTCAATACCACACACCCAGATGGACCTAACATGTGTATAACTGACATAACTGTAGACAAATCACTTCAATACCACACACCCAGATGGACCTAACATGAGTATAACTGACATAACTCTAGACAAATCACTTCAATACCACACACCCAGATGGACCTAACATGTGTATAACTGACATAACTGTAGACAAATCACTTCAATACCACACACCCAGATGGACCTAACATGTGTATAACTGACATAACTGTAGACAAATCACTTCATTACCACACACCCAGATGGACCTAACATGTGTATAACTGACATAACTGTAGACAAATCACTTCAATACCACACACCATGATGGACCTAACATGTGTATAACTGACATAACTGTAGACAAATCACTTCAATACCACACACCCAGATGGACCTAACATGAGTATAACTGACATAACTCTAGACAAATCACTTCAATACCACACACCCAGATGGACCTAACATGTGTATAACTGACATAACTGTAGACAAATCACTTCAATACCACACACCCAGATGGACCTAACATGTGTATAACTGACACAACTGTAGACAAACCACTTCAATACCACACACCCAGATGGACCTAACATGTGTATAACTGACATAACTGTAGACAAATCACTTCAATACCACACACCCAGATGGACCTAACATGTGTATAACTGACATAACTGTAGACAAATCACTTCAATACCACACACCCAGATGGACCTAACATGTGTATAACTGACATAACTGTAGACAAATCACTTCAATACCACACACCCAGATGGACCTAACATGTGTATAACTGACATAACTGTAGACAAATCACTTCAATACCACACACCCAGATGGACCTAACATGTGTATAACTGACATAACTGTAGACAAATCACTTCAATACCACACACCCAGATGGACCTAACATGTGTATAACTGACATAACTCTAGACAAATCACTTCAATACCACACACCCAGATGGACCTAACATGTGTATAACTGACATAACTGTAGACAAATCACTTCAATACCACACACCCAGATGGACCTAACATGTGTATAACTGACATAACTGTAGACAAATCACTTCAATACCACACACCCAGATGGACCTAACATGTGTATAACTGACATAACTGTAGACAAATCACTTCAATACCACACACCCAGATGGACCTAACATGAGTATAACTGACATAACTCTAGACAAATCACTTCAATACCACACACCCAGATGGACCTAACATGTGTATAACTGACACAACTGTAGACAAATCACTTCAATACCACACACCCAGATGGACCTAACATGTGTATAACTGACACAACTGTAGACAAATCACTTCAATACCACACACCCAGATGGACCTAACATGTGTATAACTGACACAACTGTAGACAAATCACTTCAATACCACACACCCAGATGGACCTAACATGTGTATAACTGACACAACTGTAGACAAATCACTTCAATACCACACATCCAGATGGACCTAACATGTGTATAACTGACACAACTGTAGACAAATCACTTCAATACCACACACCCAGATGGACCTAACATGAGTATAACTGACATAACTGTAGACAAATCACTTCAATATCACACACCCAGATGGACCTAACATGTGTATAACTGACATAACTGTAGACAAATCACTTCAATACCACACACCCAGATGGACCTAACATGAGTATAACTGACATAACTCTAGACAAATCACTTCAATACCACACACCCAGACGGACCTAACATGTGTATAACTGACATAACTCTAGACAAATCACTTCAATACCACACACCCAGATGGACCTAACATGAGTATAACTGACATAACTGTAGACAAATCACTTCAATACCACACACCCAGATGGACCTAACATGTGTATAACTGACATAACTGTAGACAACTCACTTCAATACCACACACCCAGATGGACCTAACATTTGTATAACTGACATAACTGTAGACAAATCACTTCAATACCACACACCCAGATGGACCTAACATGTGTATAACTGACATAACTCTAGACAAATCACTTCAATACCACACACCCAGACGGACCTAACATGTGTATAACTGACATAACTCTAGACAAATCACTTCATTACCACACACCCAGATGGACCTAACATGAGTATAACTGACATAACTGTAGACAAATCACTTCAATACCACACACCCAGATGGACCTAACATGTGTATAACTGACATAACTGTAGACAAATCACTTCAATACCACACACCCAGATGGACCTAACATGTGTATAACTGACATAACTGTAGACAAATCACTTCAATACCACACACCCAGATGGACCTAACATGTGTATAACTGACATAACTCTAGACAAATCACTTCAATACCACACACCCAGATGGACCTAACATGAGTATAACTGACATAACTCTAGACAAATCACTTCAATACCACACACCCAGATGGACCTAACATGTGTATAACTGACATAACTGTAGACAAATCACTTCAATACCACACACCCAGATGGACCTAACATGTGTATAACTGACATAACTGTAGACAAATCACTTCATTACCACACACCCAGATGGACCTAACATGTGTATAACTGACATAACTGTAGACAAATCACTTCATTACCACACACCCAGATGGACCTAACATGTGTATAACTGATATAACTGTAGACAAATCACTTCATTACCACACACCCAGATGGACCTAACATGTGTATAACTGATATAACTCTAGACAAATCACTTCAATACCACACATCCAGATGGACCTAACATGTGTATAACTGATATAACTGTAGACAAATCACTTCAATACCACACACCCAGATGGACCTAACATGTGTATAACTGATATAACTGTAGACAAATCACTTCATTGCCACACACCCAGATGGACCTAACATGTGTATAACTGATATAACTCTAGACAAATCACTTCAATACCACACATCCAGATGGACCTAACATGTGTATAACTGACATAACTGTAGACAAATCACTTCAAAACCACACACCCAGATGGACCTAACATGTGTATAACTGATATAACTCTAGACAAATCACTTCAATACCACACATCCAGATGGACCTAACATGTGTATAACTGACATAACTGTAGACAAATCACTTCAATACCACACACCCAGATGGACCTAACATGTGTATAACTGACATAACTGTAGACAAATCACTTCAATACCACACACCCAGATGGACCTAACATGTGTATAACTGACATAACTGTAGACAAATCACTTCAATACCACACACCCAGATGGACCTAACATGTGTATAACTGACATAACTGTAGACAAATCACTTCAATACCACACACCCAGATGGACCTAACATGAGTATAACTGACATAACTGTAGACAAATCACTTCAATACCACACACCCAGATGGACCTAACATGTGTATAACTGACATAACTGTAGACAAATCACTCAAATACCACACACCCAGATGGACCTAACATGTGTATAACTGACATAACTGTAGACAAATCACTTCAATACCACACACCCAGATGGACCTAACATGTGTATAACTGACATAACTGTAGACAAATCACTTCAATACCACACACCCAAATGGACCTAACATGTGTATAACTGACACAACTGTAGACAAATCACTTCAATACCACACACCCAGATGGACCTAACATGTGTATAACTGACATAACTGTAGACAAATCACTTCAATACCACACACCAAGATGGACCTAACATGTGTATAACTGACATAACTGTAGACAAATCACTTCAATACCACACACCCAAATGGACCTAACATGTGTATAACTGACACAACTGTAGACAAATCACTTCAATACCACACACCCAGATGGACCTAACATGTGTATAACTGACATAACTGTAGACAAATCACTTCAATACCACACACCCAAATGGACCTAACATGTGTATAACTGACATAACTGTAGACAAATCACTTCATTACCACACACCCAGATGGACCTAACATGTGTATAACTGACATAACTGTAGACAAATCACTTCAATACCACACACCCAGATGGACCTAACATGTGTATAACTGACATAACTCTAGACAAATCACTTCATTACCACACACCCAGATGGACCTAACATGAGTATAACTGACATAACTGTAGACAAATCACTTCAATACCACACACCCAGATGGACCTAACATGTGTATAACTGACACAACTGTAGACAAATCACTTCAATACCACACACCCAAATGGACCTAACATGTGTATAACTGACACAACTGTAGACAAATCACTTCAATACCACACACCCAGATGGACCTAACATGTGTATAACTGACATAACTGTAGACAAATCACTTCAATACCACACACCCAGATGGACCTAACATGTGTATAACTGACATAACTGTAGACAAATCACTTCATTACCACACACCCAGATGGACCTAACATGTGTATAACTGACATAACTGTAGACAAATCACTTCAATACCACACACCCAGATGGACCTAACATGTGTATAACTGACATAACTGTAGACAAATCACTTCAATACCACACACCCAGATGGACCTAACATGAGTATAACTGACATAACTGTAGACAAATCACTTCAATACCACACACCCAGATGGACCTAACATGAGTATAACTGACATAACTCTAGACAAATCACTTCATTACCACACACCCAGATGGACATTAACATTGTAGTAGTTCATATACGTGTACAGATCTGAAATGCTACCCTTATGTGTTTCAATATGGACCTAAGTATTGTGTAAAATACCCATGTACCAAATATCTATGTAAACTGAGGTACAAAAGAAACTTAACACCTGATTGTTTCAGTCATACAGTAAAAATAACAAAACAAATTGATATGATAGAACCGGGATATTATTTAATGTTCAATGTTGACTGATTCGGCAAACAAACATACTCGTTTTTTTCAAACATGCAGAGTTAGAGTCACTGAAAGAACCAAGGGGTATAACATCATGTTTACACCAACATGACCCCTACCATGTTTATAATGCTGTAAATGTGTGCAGAATGAGGCACATTTAATGATTTTCAATCAGCAGATGTCTTATATTTCGATGAACAAATGTGTTTTATCCAAATTAATTTTGGAAGAATTTATGAATTTAAAAATTTAATTTTTTCCGCAAAAAATTAAAACCATATAGAATTATTCCTTGGCTGATAACTAAACGCCTGCACTTTTCAGTTTTAGCTAGAGTACTACTTCGAAAACATAAGATATTTGTAATTGAAAATCAAACATATGATAAGACGAACTGAGGTGTAAACTTTCTTTTGTACCTCACTTTATAAAGCTTATATGAGACAGATATAGACTATATTTTCATACGGATATCAGGTGACTATCTGTATAAAAATGTATAGCGAGTTCACAGAAATATGAATGCTAAACTAAGATTATCATTAATGTATAAAGCAGAATGTATAAAGCATACAAACTTGGTCAGTAGAATTTGTAAATGGACCCGAATTAGATAATATGTTCACTTGATGTTCATGCAGTCTTCAGGAAGAGAGATGCCTGTAGTTATACAAGTCTTATATATAGAATTGAACCAAAGATCTTTCTATGCAACATGTGTACAGCTCTGAACAAGGAACATGTATATACGAGACTTTACCTGAAATAAATAAATACATATACTTCGTAATCATAAGCGCCTCGAACATGAACTTGAAGGTACACACTATATTCCTTATCAACATGAGGAAGAGTAATTTGTGTAACAGACTAAAAGGTAAACATAAACTATATACACTTAAATTAGAGGATAATAATACGGCTTACATATTGAGCTGAAATAGTACAATATGCTGAAATATATGGGTTTTTTCCATATCATTCCAAAAGAATGATACTTATGTTGTATTAGAACAATAATTATATCTAATTAAATATATTAAATGTGGTTAAATTTCCTTCAGTTCATTGCCCTCTGTTAATTTTTGTATTCATTTGATTTATCAAATTAATGTTTTATTTGTTTACTCTCTATCTAATTTTACATTGATTTGATTTACTAAAAAAATTAATTTTTTATATTAGTTTGAATGTGCTATACTTCAGTTTCGAGATCTAGAGATCTATTGTCTTATTTATGATGAGGTACAATGTTCAATTATGTTCATTCCTTATCTTTCTCATCCCGTTTCAATACTCTACAAGTGTTTTATAATAATTACAAAATGATTTTGTTACACTAATTTCCGCGGTTCTGATTGGACGAGAGCTCTCAAAAACCTGCTGCCATATCTTGATGAATGCAGATAAAAGGTGCCACCATACCTCATGCATTCGTACCTTGTGACGTCACAATCCATCAGAACAAACGGTCGTGTCAGTCGGGTTTTATAATTACAACTGAGCGTAACGTTTTGATGCTAAATAAGAAATACATATGTCATTTCGTCTTCACATTTACGCCGATAACTGGAATAGACATTACTTTTCCAAATGAGACAATTAATTTCACCGGAAACACTTCATTTTAATAGATACAAGTCCTCAAGCCTGTTCATCCACTCGCGCTTCGCAAACGGTAACCATGTTTGAAAGTCGCGTGCTATGCTAATGAGGGTTTTATTTACAAAATGCATAAACCAGAAAAAACGAACCCTGATTGTATGCATGTGAATGCTGGGGAAACGAAATTGAATCCTCTGCCGTTTTAGATTAATGATTCCTCAATTTTGCTTCAGCCGTGCATTGCTTCGTGTAACAAGCTGCTGCCTCCCGTGATAAATGACAAATAAATTACATTTGTGTAAATATTTAAAGACAAATTTGTTGATTTTGTAAGTATAAGGATTGTTTTACATGTACATGTTTTTTGTGCCTCTATCGAAGTAAAACAACAAATGATAGAGACTCTATTACATATCACAACTTGCAACTTGTCCGTCGTATTTATCACAACTACCGGGGTTTCCAAATAGAAGCCCATGGGCTTCTATTTAATTCCAACGTGTACCCAATGAGAGTAGCTTCCCCTTTCTACAATACAAATAGTCCATGTTAATTGAGTTGTATAATGATTTGTTAGAAACCCTGTAGATGATGTGCAGGTGGTGCTGGTTGCGGCGATCCGTTGTGTGATGCATTGACTCCTTTGAAACTTCAATTCTCATGAACAAATCTTCAACATTACTGTACAGTTTAGTGTTCAAGAGTTACAAGAGTTTCAATGCGTTCCGTTTTCTTAACCATTTCAATACTCCTGAAGTTAAAAAATATTGACATCACTTATTGTGTCATGTTTATTATTCCATATGACTGTCACTGTCACCGACTACAAGCCCATTTTTCCGAATATAAGCCCGGGCTTCTATTTTGTGTCAATGTTCACTCGTCAAGAACCCAATTTTCTGTATAGAAGCCCTGGGCTTGCTGTCGGAGAAGCCCGGTACACCACTCCCACTGCAGTAACCAAGTTCCCTATCAGTGACCCCATACTGTATGACTCGTTTTGGGTGAGCTCATTATGTCAAAATTGTCGTATGTCGTTTTAACTCATTGTATTGTACCTGTAATGTAATTGAAATTGGATGTAAGGATAGGTTTGGGATACAACTTCTCGTGTTTTATGAGAAATTAAATTGTGGAAACGTTGAAAGTGCAGTTGAAAGAAAACCCTCCTGCACTGCGACTGGGTCAGTTCAGTCGATACCCGTGACGTCGGACCACACTACACGCCAACAGAAACGTGAATTTCTAATACATGTAAAATTAGATAATGAAAGAGTGATTCAAGTAAACAATTTCGAATTTCAAGATAACCAAACCAAATGACTAAACGGCTACTTCCTGTTTATATACTAGCGCACCATGACCACGTGCATCTACAGCGTTGTCTCCACTTCAACACGAGTGTGTTGTTGTTCGTGGTTGTTTGTAAATCTGTTTCAAGTGCCATTTCTCTCATTAAACACTGATCAAATACTAAACAGTAACTTTTGTCTCATTTATACCATCGCCATTTTTAGTAACAATTTCTAAACTTTGAAATCCTGTGCAGAAATAGTGCAACTTCTTAATGCTATAATATGTCTAACATGTACTTATAGTTTTATCATATCTTCTGTCCAGTAGCGTATAGGATTCTCCTAATTACGTTGTATCTGTACGTATCTATTTAAGAAATGAGATATACGTCACGAGATATTCCCTAGTACGTTTAAGTGTACATGTACATCATTGACATGAATGCATTTCGTGAGTCGTAAGAGGGGTATGGAGTTGTGCCTTTAAGACATTGCTCTGAAAATAGTGACAAAAAGTGATTAACTACAATCACGAGTTGCAGTATGTGAAATATAAGGGGCATGTAGTTTGGTTGCTGTGCATGGAGAGATTAAGCGAGAAGTTCAGATAATAAATCAATGCTTACTACAGACAGCGAGGTGTCTCTAGGTTTGCGTGTGGTGAGTAAATTACACTGCAGTTCTGTGTTTTAAAAAATTGTTTGCCTTTTATTTGATACATTTAAACTACATGGATAAACTAGCTTATATATTATGAAGAAATGATTATACTCGAAACTCTTGAACATTCATGTGTAACCCACTGTCTTCTTGTGAAATAATGTATATTGACCTAACAGCAATACCGTTAGAAAGTTTAACTAGCATTGTACTATGGTAACAGCAGGGCTAATCTAATCTAAGATTCATCTCACCCCGGAAGTTAGGGGCTAAAATAAATTGACATGTAAAAGAAACGTCACCACATTTGTAAAAAGCGAGAAAGGCGAATTTGAGTGTCTTTGATGGCAGAGACTCACAGTTTTATAATTTTGAATATGATACTTTCTTCTTAAAACGTGTGTTTTTTAGAAATATCAAAAAATAATGTTTTGAAAATTCAAAACTAACTGAGTTTTTAGTCGTGTTTACTCTTGGATTGAACTATTTTGTATTGTGACGTTTATTTTGCACATGAGTTTATTAACTGTATAATATATGTCCTCGAAACAGTAGTTTTGTTTGATTTACCGAAACGGTAACATGGTATTTATTAAAGTTTTTAACTATTAAGAAATACTACTTATTATTTATATATTACATTTGTATGCAATCAGTGCTGTATTATGATACTGACAAAATATTCCAGAAAAATAAAATACACGTACGGTTAACGACAGAAAATAGACCACATCAAAATCAAGATAAAACGCATATTTTGTACAGAGAATCACTACGACAAAACACAAGTTCCCACCATAGATCCATAAGGATAAAACACAGGTTCCCACCATAGATCCATAAGGACAAAACACAGGTTCCAACCATAGACTCAGAAGGACAAAACACAGGTTCCCACCGTAGACTCAGAAGGACAAAACACAGGTTCACACCATAGACTCAGAAGGACAAAACACCGGTTCCCACCACAGACTTAGAAGGACAAAACACAGGTTCCCACCGTAGACTAAGAAGAACAAAACATAGGTTCCCACCGTAGATCCATAAGGACAAAACACAAGTTCCCACCATAGACTCAGAAGGATAAAACACAGGTTCCCACCGTAGACTCAGAAGGACAAAACACAGGTTCCCACCATAGATACATAAGGAAAAAACCCAGGTTCCCACCATAGACTCAGAAGGACAAAACACAGGTTCCCACCATAGACTCAGAAGGACAAAACACAGGTTCCCACCGTAGACTCAGAAGGACAAAACACAGGTTCCCACCATAGACTCAGAAGGACAAAACACAGGTTCCCATCGTAGACTCAGAAGGACAAAACACAGGTTCCCACCAAAGACTCAGAAGGACAAAACACAGGTTCCAACCATAAACTCAGAAGGACAAAACGAAGGTTCCCACCGTACATCCATAAGGACAAAACACAAGTTCCGAACATAGACTCAGAAGGATAAAACACAGGTTCCCACCATAAACTCAGAAGGACAAAACACAGGTTCCCACCATAGACTCAGAAGGATAAAACACAGGATCCCACCATAGACTCAGATGGACAAAACACAGGTTCCCACCGTAGATCCACAAGGACAAATCACAGGTTCCCACCATAGACTCAGAAGGACAAAACACAGGTTCCCATCGTAGACTCAGAAGGACAATACACAGGTTCCCACCGTAGAAACATAAGGACAAAACACTGGTTCCCACCATAGACTCAGAAGGACAAAACACAGGTTCCCACCATAGATACATAAGGACAAAACACAGGTTCCCACCATAGATACATGAGGACAAAACACAGGTTCCCACCATAGACTCAGAAGGACAAAACACAGGTTCCCACCGTAGACTCAGAAGGACAATACACAGGTTCCTTCCGTATATCCACAAGGACAAAACACTGGTTCCCACCATAGACTCAGAAGGACAACACACAGGTTCCTACCATAGATCCATAAGGACAAAGCACAGGTTCCCACCGTAGACTCAGAAGGATAAAACACAGGTTCCCACCATAGATACATAAGGACAAAACACATGTTCCCACCATAGACATAGAAGGACAAAACACAGGTTCCCACAGTAGACTCAGAAGGACAAAACACAGGTTCCCACCATAGACTCAGAAGGACAAAACACAGGTTCCCATCGTAGACTCGAAAGGACAAAACATAGGTTCCAACCGTAGATCCATAAGGACAAAACACAAGTTCCCACCATAGACTCAGAAGGACAAAATACAGGTTCCCACCATAGATACATAAGGACAAAACACAGGTTCCCACCATAGACTCAGAAGGACAAAACACAGGTTCCCACCGTAGACTCAGAAGGACTAAACACAGGTTCCCATCGTAGACTCAGAAGGACAAAACACATGTTCCCACCATAGACTCAAAAGGACAAAACACAGGTTCACACCATAGATCCATAAGGACAAAACACAGGTTCCCACCATAGACTCAAAAAGGCAAAACACTGGTTTCCACCGTAGACTCAGAAGGACAAAACACAGGTTCCCACCGTAGACTCAGAAGGATAAAACACAGGTTCCCAACGTAGATCCATAAGGACAAAACACAGGTTCCCACCATAGATACATAAGGACAAAACACAGGTTCCCACCATAGATACATGAGGACAAAACACAGGTTCCCACCATAGACTCAGAAGGACAAAACACAGGTTCCCACCGTAGACTCAGAAGGACAATACACAGGTTCCCACCGTATATCCACAAGGACAAAACACTGGTTCCCACCATAGACTCAGAAGGACAACACACAGGTTCCTACCATAGATCCATAAGGACAAAGCACAGGTTCCCACCGTAGACTCAGAAGGACAAAACACAGGTTCCCACCATAGATACATAAGGACAAAACACATGTTCCCACCATAGACATAGAAGGACAAAACACAGGTTCCCACCGTAGACTCAGAAGGACAAAACACAGGTTCCCACCATAGACTCAGAAGGACAAAACACAGGTTCCCACCGTAGACTCAGAAGGACAATACACAGGTTCCCACCGTATATCCACAAGGACAAAACACAAGTTCCCACCATAGACTCAGAAGGACAAAACACAGGTTCCCACCATAGATACATAAGGACAAAACACAGGTTCCCACCATAGACTCAGAAGGACAAAACACAGGTTCCCACCGTAGACTCAGAAGGACTAAACACAGGTTCCCATCGTAGACTCAGAAGGACAAAACACATGTTCCCACCATAGACTCAGAAGGACAAAACACAGGTTCACACCATAGATCCATAAGGACAAAACACAGGTTCCCACCATAGACTCAGAAAGGCAAAACACTGGTTTCCACCGTAGACTCAGAAGGACAAAACACAGGTTCCCACCGTAGACTCAGAAGGATAAAACACAGGTTCCCAACGTAGACTTAGAAGGACAAAACACTGGTTCCCACCGTAGACTCAGAAGGACAAAACACAGGTTCCCAACGTAGAGTCATAAGGACAAAACAGTTACAAACAAAATTTCTCAAGGACAATCAATAAATTCCCATGATAGTTTCAAAACTGAAGTTCCCATTTTAGTTCCACAAGGACAAAACACAGGTTCCCTACATAGACTCACAAGGACATACAGACGTTTCCAACATAGACTCACAAGAACAATACATAGGTTTCCAACAAAGACTCACACGGACAAAACACAAGATGCCAACATACTCACGAGGACTAAACAAAAGTTCTCAACATAGACGCACAAAACTCAAGATCCAAACATAGACTCATCGACAAAACACAATTCTGAACATAGTATCACCACGAAAAACACAAATTCTCAGCAAAGCATCGCCCAGTGTCTCAACATTACAATTAAAGATCAAAGTATCACCAAGAACACACAAAACGTGTTAACACAACATCGCAGAGGTCGAACATTATTTTGAGCACAGTTTTACCAAAACAAAGCACCGCCAAGAAAATCCCAACTTCGGAGCACGTCCGCTGCCCTCAACAAACTACTCTACACCTCCTTTTATGCATGACCTCTCAATCTCTTTATATCCCTTTAAAACCATTGTAATGGACTTGTCAATGCCGTTTACAGGTTGGAAATGTAGGAGAAATACTAAGTAGGCTTAAGTCTGTGTTACTGAAAGACATTTACATCACAAGATTGACCCTTACCCTTACAACATGCAAATATCAACGTGGAATGGACAGTCTGCATATTGTGTAGCTGTAAGTGCATGTACTGAATACCTTCCTACAATACTCGGTTTGTTATACAGTCTTCTCCTGGCTGAATTATGCCCGAACACGTATCAGTTAAGACGACCAGATTTACTTGCCATTTAAACTTGCGCACCTTGGTAACTGCACATCATTGCATTACAGGGCTCCTGGCGGTACAGGGACAACGTTTAGAATACAAATTAAGGTTTCAAGGGATATCTGACAGATGGACAGATCTGGGAGTTTTGTTGTTCACACAAAGTCGAATTTGATTATTTTGCTTATCATAATATCAAATCATTCGCTGCCAATCTCGTTTCAACTTCTTCTTGACCAAACAAACCTTTTTTGCAAGCTGATATAGCTTTGATCCTGGTACGACCTACCAATCGATTGCAATAATGTCCAGATCATTAGTAGATGTGTAGAAATGTAGTGAAATGATAGCATTGAATTTGCAAGTGAAACCAACTATCAACATTCAAAACAATCTGATTCGTCTATCTGATAAACAAACTCTTGTACTTATATGTCGATCTCATGTATTATATAGTGATTGTTGTATACATGTGGTCATTGCTACCGAATGATATTATTAAAACGCGAGGAGGGATAACGCAGTGGTAGCGAGTTCGGCTTGTTGGGGTCCAGCTAGGACTGCCAACTTTGTCTACTGTATAGAAGTGTTCTACGATCAGTAAGGTTTGGATGCAGCGCTACACACAACTACGTGCAGTGCAAGCCATAGCTCGCAATTTTCACTGCAATACAAAGTCACAATGGCGCCTGGACTAGACTCATTCAATAACAGCCTATTGATAAAAGTGAAATACTTTAAAGGTGCCGTTTATTTTATCGTCTAACGGAGGAACACTATTCTGTGATAGACGATTTCCCTCGTTTGAATACATGATCATGTAATAATCAATGTGATCAATAAGTCATAAACATAAGGACATTCTTAAAGCGATCATGTGGTTTTATCAACTATTTTCAGTTATTTATTCACACTAATCATATATATTTCCTCTTGATCCATGGAATGTGTTCATGGCTTATATATGTAGTTTTTTGGCAAATCTATAGAATCGCTATACATTGTATTCATTTGGTATTATATTGGCATTTCAAATGAATTGTTTGAAGTGAATTTTGGGTTTTCACCTCTAGATTTTCCAAAGTGTCCAGCCTTAAAATTAGGAGTTTCAGAAATAATTCTTAGAGTTGGGTATGGAATCAACCCTTCAGATTTTGAACTTAACTAGGGACTCTATAAACCAATAAGAGAGATCCTGGGTTAACGAACAATGAAACGGGTTATCCAACCGATCATAAACCGCGTTCGTTGTTGCTGAACTGCATTTGATGGTGGTGCTAGAACTGTGCTTAAACGAGACCACATGTTCAGCCAGAATGATAAACTACATGTAATTAAATTGATTTGAATGGTAATTACAAGCATAAATTTCAAAATGTTTAATAATTTTAATAATCCAAAACCTTAATATCATTAAATTATGTTGTAAATCAGAATGCAATTCTTAATCATGGTAGAATTTAATTGAATGATTTTCTCATTTCTCGTTTAGCCCGCTGAGGATGGCGGAATAATACTCTAAAAAAATGAATAGTGATTTATAACGTGCTTTCAACTTATAAATTGGTTTATGTACAATGTCTAACAGGAAAATACTATATTTTACAATCCAGAAACGATAATAGAATTATTATAAATCTTTCCAATTCGAAACTATGCTCTTAACTATTCTAGGATATTAAACCATAAACTAGTTTGAAATATGGTGTTATCTTGATGAAATATCGCTAAGGCCGAGGTTATTTCTGTATGGAGAGAGGTCCATCGTAGAAGTTATTGCATGCATTAGTGGTGTAAACAGTAAATATCCACATATATCGTATCTAGTTTTAATATCTGAAGATGTTGGAAAGAAAAAGTTATTTATATTTATAAAAGTAAAATTGAATAAATTTTATTAGAAATATGTACCTTTTAAAGCACATATGCCACAGTGTTATCGTTTGGACATACTGTCTGCAGTGGTCCAGATTCGTATACCTTATTCGGGTAGAGTCCCTTTCGGGATTCCGACACCCTCTGCAGAGTAAGGCACCAATCGCCAGCACTGACTGTCCCAACAACTTACCGATACAGCCAGCGAGATATTGACTCGACACGAAATAAAACAGATTATGTCGTAAATGTAATAATTGTAGTGGAGAAGCATATTCGACTTACCATGGCTAAATGTTCCGATCCTCTACATTCAGAATTGAGATTTTTCATCTCAGGAACTGAAGACCTCAGTAGATAGTTTGTTTTTTTCTGATATGTACAACTGCATGGTGGCAATTAAGCGGTGTCATATTTAACAGACTCAAGTGCCCGTATCAAGATTGCCAACTAACAATTGGTTCAGTGCGAGTTGCCGTATTTCGTCTATTGTCGCGTCATGATACAACAGTTAATGTCGTCATAGAGCCCCTCAAAGGAGAAATGGGTCATTTTCTGCCTTTTTAAGCAATGAAGATGGAAAAGAATAGCTTATAGAGTAATCATTAAATTTGGAAGTTAGCCATGTTTAGAGCCTAGTTCATACTACATGTACACTCACGTGCCATACAAAATACAACATATTTCAATCCACGAGCGATGCATAGCGCTGGAATAGAGTTACACCATGAAATTTCAAAACGTTATCTGCTCATAAATCTGAGAAAGACACTTTTAAAAAATCGTTGTTTTCTAATCTCCTTCCCTAGACAAGATCGGGAAGTCAGAAAAAGGCAATTGATTGATTTATGACGTCCTTTTTGATGATGCGTCAACAAATTTAAGTCCAAGAAGGTACATTATGCCGACATTATTTTATATTATATCATTTTATTTGTATTGGTATATTGTTTGAAGAGATGTAAAATATTAGTATCATACCCTCGTCAATGACATTTTAAATATCTCTTTATGAGATATACATTGTATCCTCATCACAGACATTTAAAATCGACTTGACCAGGCAGAAATAGTTTTTCCTGTCTATACACACTACACTAACATTTAGTCTATGGATTTTTTTTTATAATTAATGTACCTTCATCCTTATGATTATATATTTTCCAATACTACCAGTTCTATGTGTATTCAGTTTATCTAGACTTGCTGAATAAGCATCTAGACTGTATTAGAGGCTCCTATGTCAAACACAGTCACGGGGCAGGACTGCATGCACGTACTCGTTACATTAACTGTATATTACAAAAGTGCTCGGGCGATACAATCTATCCGTCCTTATTCAATACATGTCACTGTATGTTAGTAGAGGTAACAACAGATCAGGCATCATAAAAAGCATTGTTGATATTCAACATAACTGAACATATATTAAAACCATGACGAATTGATAGCATTGTGTTTGATGGGCCCTTAAAGAGATGGTTCTATGTTTTGTGGATGCGAAATTCGAGAGGACATTCCTCTTTACACATATGTTATTAACACATTCTTATTTCGCAATCCGGGAGAAAAATATTACTGATGGTAAAATTGTATGGCTAAATACTTTTTAAACGCTAGCGCACATTCATTCAAAACTTAAAACAATGAGAAGTGAAGCCATTCATCGGCGCTACGAGAGTGGAAAGCCTTACTATGGCACAAGACATTGTTAAGTAATTTCATGACAAATTATATGTTACTTAGTGAACAATCTATCAATACATATGTTGTATTACTTAAACAAATTAAACTTAAAATTACTTCAGTTAGTGAAAATACAGCATTTTTCCATCTCATGTAATGCAAAAAGCAAGGTGGCAGCCATTCGGCGATAGAAACCTCTCTTTAAAGGGGCAGTAGCACGTTTTTTCGCTCAAATAAGTTGATGAACTGTATTTGAAAATCAATTTCACCAATAGTAAAACATCCTTTTCTATTCGGAAAATAAAGTTTAAAATGAGTGTACATGTTTTGGTTAAACTATGGGAATCGTTTTTGTAATACAAAATAATAAATTGTGTTCACAATAAAATGGCCGCCATGCAATTTTTGCATTATACGCAACATAGTTTTTACCACTACAGATAATTGGTTTGTGTAATAAGATGTTTTAGCCTCTAAAGTTAATTTAAATGACTTAAACTTTCATTATAAATGGGAAATTTGAAAAAATAAATTTTGCAAAAAACGTGCTACTGCCCCTTTAATATTAATTTTCACCATAAAAATCGATAGTGTTTGAGTTCCACTGCAATCAATGTGTACACATAACACGTGCAGACAGTTCAAAGAGGAAGAGATAGAATATCGCTCTGCTTGGTAAAGGATCAATGGCTGACGAGTTCTTTTGCCAAGATACCGTAACCCTTCAGAACGCCTTTGTTTATAGTCAAGTAGTATATCATACATGATATGTCAGCCTAACTTTCCTACTTGACATATCGGGGCGGTGATATCGGGGTACTTTTTGTGGAAACCAAATTCCAGAGGATATTCCTGTTTATACATATTAAACATTATTTTAACACAGTCCAGTTGAAATATATTACTCGGTAATATGTTGGGGACTTAAGATCTGACTGTTTGCTATGAGAACATTCCTTGAAATTAAAACAATGAGAACTGAAGCCATTCGTCGGTGCTACGAGTGTGGAAAGCTTTTTTACGGCACCAAAAAGCATTGTTAGTCTAATGATAAACTATTTGTTACTTTGTTGATAATATCAATGCCAATATATATATTTTATTATTTAAAAAAATAGTAAAATAAAGTGTCTTTCTCATTTCACGAAATGCACAATATCAAAATGGATGATACTCCTGCATAACCCTCTCTTTAACGGGAACTTATTTTGAGACTTATATTTAATCTTCATATTAAAACATTGAAAAAATATAACTATCATTATACCTTGATTTGTTTTGATAATTCAAAACGGGTGTGTGAGTGATTGCCGTAAGGTGTTACATAATAATCACTCAGGTGACAATGTATACAAAAACAAATGATGAAACCGATAATGCAACTTTAACTTTTGCTATTGCTATATTATCAGTTTGCCAATGAATACATTTATATCTTTAAATCTACCAATTAATATACACCCTTAGTTGTTTTGTCTAGTACATTACATCTTCACTGATACTGTTGATCGGCAGAGCATTAGCTATGAAATATTCAAGTGAAATCTCACTGCAGTATTTTTTAAAATAAGACAACCCAGTCGTATGCAGATAGTAAAAATTCATAAAATCAATTTTACTTTTTAAGTTTGGGTTTCCCGTATATTTTTCTAAAATTTAGAGATCTGAATTTTTCCAAAATGGTCTGAGTGTTGTTTAAACGGCCTATTTCCCTGTTGCCCCGAGTTAGATTTTACACAAGCTGACGAGTGGTGATTTGTCTGCTGTCGACGCTTCGAACTCGATTGTATCTCTGTTAACTGAACTGGAAAATTCCTTCCGCACGTTTTACTGCCTAATTTGTCGTAAAATTGTCATTAAATGGCGTTTAAAGCCACCGCGTTTATGGCATCGGATTGAATAACTATCTAGAGCATCCGGAACAGATTTACTGTTACAAAACAGTCACCATTTAATTTAATTTTTAGAAAAATAATTTATTTATTTTTTAAATAATTTATTTTTTTTATAGCAAGGTTTAATTGGATCGTGGTGCCTGCATGCTAAGTCCAAGAAGAACCTAAAGTTAGGTTCTATAAGAGTATAGGCCATGTTTTCCGCATTACATGAATAGAGAAAACACTGTATTTTCACTATTTTACAGATTTATGATAATAAAAATATATTTTGATGTATGTCCACAAGATAACAAATAATTTTTCTTTTAACTGGTCAACAATAAATGTTGATGCCGTAGCAAAGCTTTGAACACTCGTAGCGTTGATGAATGGCTTCACTTTTCATTGTTTTTGTAATATTTAATGAACGTGTGGTAGTCAAAATCAATCAAATTGTCAAATAGAAAGTCGCAAACATATTACCCCCAGTAACGAACTTCAATTGGGTTGTGTCAAAAAACTGTATAAAAATATATTTGTTTAAAGATAAGTGTCCAATCGACTTTCGTTACAACAAAAATACGCCAATAGAACTCTCCCTTTAAATGACAGTGGTATCATCCATGGAATGGACAGACAATGTGGTGAAATACGTTAACGTTAGTTTGTTTGTTTCTTCGTGAAAGTATATACACGTCTAATTGTCCGCTGTATCATCACGTCCTGCACAGTATATTTTACTGTGTCCTTCTTACACTGACAGAGCATGTTGTTGGAGTACTAGTCACATATGTCGCACGTTATCAAGTGTCAGTGTTTGTAACTGAAAAACAGCTTTATAATGCTTACAGACTCAATAGTGTCACAATTGAATGTGTAAAGTCGTGACTTTTATCGAAAACTGGGCAATGTAGCCAAGTAGCAGAATATAGCTTTGGGAATTTGATATACCACAAACAACAGATTTGGGTGGCAGTGTTTAATAGATGTAATTAGTGTATATGTTAATGAAAAAATAATTTCTGCATCTGGACAACTTAGGTCGTTGTTGAATAAACAGCAAAAACAAGTATTTGTTTGGTTTTGGGGAGGAATATGTATGTCGAGTCAAAAGAGTTGAATAAACATCACCACATGTAAAATTTTGGCACATATTTAAATCAAATAAGTATAAAAGGATTTGAAAAACATCTTTTACTGATGATGGTGTGGCTAAGGATTTTGTCAGTTTGAGAAATAGGTACACAGGGATGTGTTTGTATGAGCGAGTTAAAAAAGTCGGACTGGTTAAACAAAAAATGAACCAGTGTATATTGTATATGTTAACCTGCTTGTATGTTGTCAGATATATAGAGGATACAAAACGATCTTCAGGGTAATACCAGTTAAATTAGAAGGAGAGTTTAAAAATTGATGAAAGATCTTTCACGAATTTGATAGAAGCGATAACTGATTATTAGGAGTCGATTTTAATGTTAGTTCTCATGCTATTGAGACGAAGTACTGCCATTGTGACGTCATAAGTAAGAACCAGTTTAACAATTTGCGGTATTTCATTATGGTGATGTTACCGTAGTTGGTGTAATATGTAGTATCTTACACGGGCAAGTTGCAAACATGGATTATTTCTCGAGCCAACATGTGAGATGCCAGTTAAGAAATGATTGTAATGCTTGTGCCCGAGTTGCTGAACAAGGGATAAGAACAAATGGCACAAAACCGCCTCAACAGCATTTTCCATGTAAATTCACTGTTGTTGTTTTAAACAAAAATACCAAATGTGTAGACTGTCAATTGTTCATTTCTATAAATCTAAACTATGCTA
The DNA here is from genome assembly GCA_936450465.1 of Gibbula magus. Classification (NCBI taxonomy): domain Eukaryota; kingdom Metazoa; phylum Mollusca; class Gastropoda; order Trochida; family Trochidae; genus Gibbula; species Gibbula magus. The sequence continues at coordinate 67,199,976 of OW388300.1, read as the reverse complement.
CACGGTCGTTCACAATTATACATAAACCTGTCATCAATGTTCTTATTTTCAAAGGATATGTACAAACGAAGTCGTTAAATCATTATTTAAAGGTAGATTGGTAACCTCTGTAACACACCGTCATCAAGTCACTGTATATACTAAATGAAACACGAAAGGCGTGTTAAATATATTTTACGAATGCTTCAATTGAATTCAACGAATGTGCTACATGTATATTCTTTTTTAATATCGATTCTCTCGATGTTAATTTGGTGATGACAAAAGTGATTAGCAGTTTCTACTCACATTTTATGATAAACAAATCCCTCAATTCGTGAAACTACTGACAATACCACAATGCATTATTCGTTTAACCAGGGACCATTATTTTGTTGTCTTTGTATGGTTTTACAAAATTGCTGAGCAAACGAAATCATGTCACTACAAATACAAGACATATCTATCCAACAGTGATAGAAACAGCTAACTCATAGTTACACCTTGTCTACAGACGGTAACTAATCTGAAGTTTTGAAAAAATTAGTTATTAGTTTGAAATCGTCGTTTTAGAAATTCATTTATTAGGAGAGATGGTAGAGTGAAATAAAACAGTTTTCTTTGTTTTATGACGTCCTGCGGCAAGGGTGTGTCTAATAATTAATGATTTTGTGGGAACCAATCAGATCATTTTCAATTTTGTTATTTTAATTATTCAAAAATGTAATCAATAAACTACAGTATAAGCCTCGACTTCAAATCTCTACATTCCTTAAGTAAACTGTCCATAAGATAAATATATTGGCTGAAACTGCCTTTCTCTAAATCCTTAGAAAATCTTACTTATCAAATAGTATAGGCAAAGTGACGTCCCTTGTAGATATGACACCGATGGTCTTATCATGTTGTCGTTTTCAGTAATGACTGAAAATGATATCCTACAATCCGATACACTTATGTTCACTGTCATTAATATTTCTATAAGTGTTCACGATTTGTTTTTCGGTGATATTTGGTGTGTTACGACAGTTGTAATGTGTTTCCCTTAGATAACAATCAGCTATATCAACATGACTAAACGATAACGATAACGACAACGATAAGTGGCTGGTATGAGAGTGTTATCATATAACCTTTAACCTCTCCAAGTATCCCTTCTCTTTCTGCATCGGTATAACGTAAAAGTGTACTCGTCAAAACATACAGTTTACAAAATGCGAGTGTTGTCAATATTCACTGTTGTAGTTCTACTACAATTAACAGAAGCTACAAACATAAATCAAACAGAAGTTTGTTCCTTCAGGAAGGGTTTAGAAGAAATCAATCTCGCCCCGTTGTCTTCTCTTCATGTCTTCACAGAGTAAGTAAAACTTGTACCAGTTAAACAAATATCAGACAGGACTATGTTTCTGTTGGAAGGGTTTAGAAGAAATTGATCTGGCCCTGTTGGTTGTCTTCATACCTTCACCGAGTAAGTACAACTTGCATCAGTTAAACATATACATCAGACAGGACTATGTTTCTGTTGGAAGGGTTTAGAAGAAATTGATCTGGCCCTGTTGGTTGTCTTCATACCTTCACCGAGTAAGTAAAACTTGCATCAGTTAAACATATACATCAGACAGGACTTTGTTTCTGTTGGAAGGGTTTAGAAGAAATTGATCTGGCCCTGTTGGTTGTCTTCATACCTTCACCGAGTAAGTACAACTTGCATCAGTTAAACATATACATCAGACAGGAAAATGTTTCTGTTGGAAGGGTTTAGAAGAAATTGATCTGGCCCTGTTGGTTGTCTTCATGTGTTCATTGAGTGAGTAAAACTTGCATCAGTTAAACATATACATCGGACAGGAAAATGTTTCTTCAAGACTGGTTTGGGAGAGATTATCTCTACTAACCTGACGTCCTGACCTCCATAATGCCCTGCTGCACCTGACCTCCTTAATTCCCCGCTGCACCTGACCTTCATAGTGCCCTGCTGCACCTGACCTCCATAGTGCCCTGCTGCACCTGACCTTCATAGTGCCCTGCTGCACCTGACCTTCATAGTGCCATGCTGCACCTGACCTTCATAGTGCCCTGCTGTACATGACCTTCATAGTGCCCTGCTTCACCTGACCTTCATAGTGCCCTGCTTCACCTGACCTTCATAGTGCCCTGCTTCACCTGACCTTCATAGTGCCCTGCTGCACCTGACCTTCATAGTGCCCTGCTGCACCTGACCTTCATAGTGCCCTGCTGCACCTGACATTCAAAGTGCCCTGCTTCACCTGACCTTCATAGTGTCCTTCTGCACCTGACCTCCATAGTGCCCCGCTGCACCTGACCCCCATAGTGCCCTGCTGCACCTGACCTTCATAGTGCCCTGCTGCACCTGACCTCCATAGTGCCCCGCTGCACCTGACCTTCATAGTGCCCTGCTGCACCTGACCTTCATAGTGCCCTGCTTCACCTGACCTTCATAGTGCCCTGCTGCACCTGACCTTCATAGTGCCCCGCTGCACCTGACCTCCATAGTGCCTCGCTGCACCTGACCTTCATAGTGCCCTGCTGTACATGACCTTCATAGTGCCCTGCTGTACATGACCTTCATAGTGCCCTGCTGCACTGAACTTCATAGTGCCCCGCTGCACCTGACCTTCATAGTGCCCTGCTGTACATGACCTTCATAGTGTCCTGCTGCACCTGACCTTCATAGTGCCCTGCTGCACCTGACCTCCATAGTCAATATCCTTTCATGCATGTTGTATTTGTTCAGATTCATACAGACGGAGAATACACACGGGCTGAAGGAGGTGTACTGGAACCCATGTAGTCCCGTGTCTCGAGGAGTGTGCAGTGTAGCTCTGTGTGCACGGTTTACCAAGAGGCTCAACAAGAGACTGCTCGGCTTGGCGACTCAATCCTCAGCACGTCTTGTGGTGGAGAGAGATGATGTGTTCCTGCAGTATTCTACAGTCTTTGGAGGGTAAGACACATTACAGTTTTTAAGATACAGATCGTAACACTGACAACATCTTTAAAGAATCCACGTTTGTGAACTCAAGCAATCGCATGTCAGGGTGGTGTGTGGGAGGGGGGGTCGTCATGGTTCACACGAATTAACACAGATTTTGGAGGAAAAAATTGTCAAATTTCAACGGATTTTGAAGAGTCATACCTCCACGAAACAACTACGGATAAGCTCAGAACGTTAACGGCTTAGGCGGAAGACCCACGGTCTCATCACGGCGGAGTGCAGTAGACGTACTCAAATTTCCACGGAGGAGGTACTGAAATTTACGGGTGACTTACGAAATCCCTGCAGAATACGGAACGGAATATTTGCGGACAAATTACGGTATTCGCGGAAGAGTTACGACACTAATCCGTTCTACACGGAAGAACTATCCAAGGAAGGCCTACGGAATGATTGGGAAATATACCGAAAATTCAGAAGATGTCCTTGCAAAACCTACACTTGAGGTAGACAACTTGCAACTACTTCACTCATCAATGAATTTAAAGGCACTGATCTCCAAAAAGATCCATAAGATTTACCAATGACCAAATAATACTCCTGAATCAATAAAACGTGTTCCATTGTTTTAAATGAATGTACATGGTTCGGTTGAGCCATGCGTGTCCATTTACCATCGAGGTGTTCACAACTAGGTGTGGAACAACTAAGGATGGGGAAAGATGAGGAAGACTTACGGCAAACTAACGGTGGATTTACGAAAATAACGGAAGGACTACGGAAGATTTACAGTTTGCCCTTGTTCCCCATGGAAGAATTGCGGACTGGAAAACCGCACGATTTATTTTCGACTACGGCACAGTAGGACTGCGGTTCTTTACGGACTCTGGGGGAAGAATTACGGTGTTACAAGATGGAACACTCGGGGTAGACTTACGATTTCTCACATTCCAGGCCTTTTTATAAACCGTAGCTCTGCCGTAGCCAAGTGAAGTGTATTAGAAAGTAAGGAGGGAAGGTTTTAGTATCGGTACCATTAAAAGGACATGCGGTCCAAACACTCAAGGTCAACAAAATCGCTCAGTACAGATTATAAATCTGGGAAATGTAATTTGTTCCCAAGAAAATAAGTACAGGTTTATATCAAAGTAATTAAACTCTCAAATTTAATTCAAAGAATGTACATGATGTGGATAACATGTTGTAGTTACCTCCTATGCCTGTCAAATAGTAAACATAAATGCTGAAGTTGGTGTCCAGGTATTCTTTTCAAAATACCGATTCCACCCCGTGTGTGTTTGAACGGATATACATGTACATATCAAAAAGCCTATTTTGCTTTTGTTGATAAGTTGGAGTAGTTTCCTTAGTCGTGTAGATAGTTTCAAACATATCTGTATTGATATTTACAGAATATTTCCAACACACCCGGAGTAGAAACATATTGCATAATTCCAATAAATTAGTAAGATACTTGAAGATTGACTGATTGTATTGCAGTAAAGTGTCCATCCTGTTGGTGTGCAGTGACAGGGAGAGACTTGTGTATATAGATAAAAACCTACAGCGGCACATGGACACTTATGTAAGTAAATGCGTTCTTCATTCAGAGTCATAACTACGTACATAGGTTATCCATTTCCCTATTCCAGCAAATTTAACGAATGCAAGAGGATTCCAATATTTTGTTAAAGTCGTCATTGTATAAATTTATCGTTGAAAAAATGTTGCTTTGTGAACGGAAACATATGTTGAAATATATGTTGAAATAGGATATTTTATGACACCTCGAATTCAAAATTAGTGTTTCGTAACATTCGTACTGGTATCCTCATATTTCAGATTTGAAGATACCTTCAATCAACTGAATTGAATAAGGGCATGCTATGTGTTAACTTTATCAGGTTTGTTTAGTTTATGATTCTATCATGGGCATATATCTGTTGAAGATAATCACATCCATTACCAACGATGTCTACAGTGACTGTACGTGTCACTCACATACCGGATTTTTTTATCGTGTTAATTATGTAAAGTTTATTTGGCAACACTGAATATCCAGAAATGCCTATTGTAGAGATGCCTCGTACATCTTTCGACATACCGTCTGAAAGTGATTACATCCATAGCACCCCATACTGGTCGTCTCTGTTGATGTCAACCTCATTTAAATCAGATCGAACGTCACACTCGTGTTGGTTTGTTTATCTCAGTACTGCACCATGGAACTTATGCCAGGTGATTTAATAATCCAGCCAATTTATAGAATTATTGAATTTATAGAAAGCGAAAGTTGACAGTGGAGGTCAGCTGACATGTAGTACTCGGCGAGCGAGGAACAGCTATTACGTTCGATCTGATTTAAAACAGATTGTATCACTTTAATCCTATTACAACGCTTGATATTTGCAGCTGATGACCTTGTCCAGCAGACACGCATGTTGGAGAGAGTTTGCACCCGTTACCACTGCATCCCCGCCCAATACGACGTCTAACGTGACGGTACCCACTCCACCAGCCGTCATTACCGTAACGTCAGCCCCTTCTGACGGTAAAGCCGTCGCTTTCCTCCTGCTGATAGAAGTGTGAGTATTCAACATTTGAATCAAGCATTAGTTGTGTTATCGTTATTTAGGTGACGTCTATCTTGTTCTAATATAATTTCAACTGTACTATGGGCCACTGAGCCTTACATGCTGAATAAATATGTCTGTCTGTCTGTCTGTCTGTCTGTCTATATGTCTGTCTATCTGACGAGCTTCCCCTTTAATGTCCCGAGTGAACTAATTTCGGTATGTCCCGAGCCATGGCGAGCAATGATATGTCAACAGGGGCATAAACGTGATATGAAAGGATACTTAGTTATGTCCTGTACATATTCACAATTTATATGATTTATTACATAATTGAGAGTGGGATACTATGTTCTGTGAGTGAAATAACTCTCTATCAGGCTACAATGTTGGTAAACTCTATCCCCACTCGCGTGATGTCACTAGGACACTGTTATAACGTCATATCCGAACCCCTCATAATTCTTCTTGCAAATGGATATAACATTTATATTGACTCATACCAATCAAGACCAGGTAATTTGAACACGAATTCGCCTAAAGAAAAACAACCAGGGTTTATATATTTTAGAGAATGGCAACAACAAGAAAGGCGTTTAGAAAGGCATGGTTGGAGGCATCTTGATTAGACTAGAAAAATTATGAAAAGGATATGTATGCCATATGTACATACAAAAAACTGGCGGTTGCATTGTGGTAATGTCCGTGACAAAAGCTTCGACTATTAATCAAAAATGTTTTTCAATTTTGAATATCTCAAAAAAGGTATTGTAATTCGTTTTTAAAGTAATATATACTGTGATAACAATTTGCATACATTATTATTCAAAATAAGAAAATATATTTAATCATTTGAAAATAAAGTTTTTAAATATTCAACTTACCCGATTTAGTCTATAGAATTAAATTATGAATTTAATCAAACCGCTGTTGAGAGTTTTGTCACTGCAAGATTCCAGCAATATTCATAAGAATATGTGCACATATAAAATATTTTCCTTAAACAAGCAGTGAACCATTTGTTCAAACTAGTTATTTAAAGTATACCCAGTCGATTGATTATGGAGCATAGTTTAGGTTTATTTGTGGAAGGAAGGCAGAATGGATCTCTTGTAGTCCATAGATATGACCCGGTCACAATACCGTCACGAAGTGCTTGATGGCTTTTGAATTATATATAATAGGAGATATTTCCAATATTGTTTATACAGGTGCATGATTCACTGTGATGAATACATTCTCGGTACATTGAGTACAATACATATCTAAGTGTTATTGGCATTTAAAAAGTTGAAGGAGTTGAAGGTTGGTTTGTTGAATGGTCGCCAATATTATCGATTTGTAGATGCTTCCTTCTAGAGATTATTGCATTATGCGGAGAGATATTACGCACTGGATGTTTACATGCCTGCTCATTCAGGTGTAAACTTGAAAAATCATATGTTTACTGATGTTGAGATTCAAAATAACACAACATTCGTTTCAATTTGAGATGTTTAGACACAGTCTCTGTTCGCAGTAAGACTGTTCTGCTTTAGACTTTCAAACAACGATATCCTGAAATTAGTAACACAGGTAATTGACTCCATTCCTCCCTCATTATACAGGCCAATTGAATTCGATTATTAACAAAGAGTCATGAAAAAAATATGAAAAAGTATTTTATAAACCATTTTTCGAATTAAATTTATTCCAGGTTGGCCACCATCCTAATCCTACTAGTACTCCTGTCCGGAACCTTTGTCTACCTCAACCATAAACTGAAGCAGAGACGAGAGGCAGCCACGCCCCCTGCCTACGAGCACCTATATCTAGACGAGGAGCATAGCCCTGATCACACACACATCCTGTTGATGAAGGATCTGATCAAAGAGTGATAACCTTTCACAATAGATCAAGCAAATACCCTACTAATGAACAATCTGATCAAAGATTGATAACCTTTCACAATAGATCAAGCAAATACCCTACTAATGAACAATCTGATCAAAGAGTGATAACCTTTCACAATAGATCAAGCAAATACCCTACTAATGAACAATCTGATCAAAGAGTTATAACCTTTCACAATAGATCAAGCAAATACCCTACTAATGAACAATCTGATCAAAGAGTGATAACCTTTCACAATAGATCAAGCAAATACCCTACTAATGAACAATCTGATTCAGCAAATACCCTACTAATGAACAATCTGATCAAGCAAATACCCTACTAATGAACAATCTAATCAAGCAAATACCCTACTAATGAACAATCTGATCAAGCAAATACCCTACTAATGAACAATCTGATCAAGCAAATACCCTACTAATGATCCAACTGTGATAACATCTGAAATAAATTCACCTACAGATTCATCAAATAGCTTAGCTGATCAAATAGTGATTACCTTAATCAACAACAAAAACAATTATCTTTCTAATGGACGATCTGATCAAACTGTGATTACCTTAATCAACAACAAAAACAATTATCATTCTAATGGACGATCTGATCAAACAGTGATTACCTTAATCAACAACAAAAACAATTATCATTCTAATGGACGATCTGATCAAACAGTGATTACCTTAATCAACAACAAAAACAATTATCATTCTAATGGACGATCTGATCAAACAGTGATTACCTTAATCAACAACAAAAACAATTATCATTCTAATGGACGATCTGATCAAACAGTGATTACCTTAATCAACAACAAAAACAATTATCATTCTAATGGACGATCTGATCAAACAGTGATAACCTTTCTAACTAATTCAATTAATACCCTTCTATAATGTACGTTTCGATACTTAACAAATATAACATTGTAATACTTAGGATCACACTATCTGCAATAGCGCACCTTCTTTTGATTTCCCTTTCCCCTTGCAGGACGCCTACCCACACCCTCAGAGTCAGGTACCTATTGTCAACACTGACTTTACCAACTTATCACTTGATTTCCAGCTGTTGGGCCTCTTCTTGTGGAGGTCACGGTGGCCGAGCGAATAAACTATTGGTACTGTCAGTGCTGGCGCTTGTTGTAAGACTCTGAGAGTGTAGGCTTCAACATTGATAACCTTATAAACAATTTATTTAAAGATCCTGATTATGAACATTGTGATAACATCACCAAATAATTCACTCACAAACCCTGCTAATGAAACATTTGATCCGAGCTGTATCGTCATATCTTCGTTGAAGGTGACCTGAAATTCCATTGTAAATTTAAAAAATCAAATCAATTTCGTCAAACAGCAGAAATTCTCTTTGCATATTAATCGAGGCTATCACACCCATTCTCTTTATGATCAGCTTATCATCTAATAAATAACTAATTACTTGTGTAATAACTTGTATTATTATTCACCCGTTGCAGATATCGCTATTTCATAAATCTACTATGTTGTTTCACTTTTTGTAATAACATCGCCTGCTGCCGATTGACGTAACGTCACAATGGTTAAGGTATGACGTCACAATGGTCTGTGACGTACTCACAAGTGGGCCTTAGATCAACGATTATATTACAATTTCGTTAGATTTGAATAAGCGGGTAATAAATAAAATATTAAACTCGGTCCCGTTTAATACCATATTTATAGAACTCGTGAATGGCATTGGTATCTACCTTGCTTTCGCTCGTTAAATACCAAACCACTCTCTCGTTTCTGGTATTAAACGGATCGTCATTTAGTAATCTATATTTAACTCTTACTGTGTATCAATGACTTCTGTGATAAATCATATTTGCTATTTCCTTGTTAATTTGTCTCCTTCACATGTCGTATTTGTTGTACATTTCTGTGTAAAATGGTAATTAACTATGTTGTTGGAGTCACATTATGTCAAACGTTATAAATGAAAATTACCAGTTTAATGTTAGTTCATTCGTGTAATGATGATATAAAGGTGCAAGTCGAGTATTTGTCTCGCAGACAATGTACTGCGGCCGTCGCATGCAAATTAATTAGTCAAGCGTAATTTTGGAAACTCATCTACAACATGATGATGATGAGTACGGGGATTTTACGAGCGGTTTTCAGCGGAGCTGTTCTCCCACTCGGGTCACAAGGACCATTAATAAAGTTCCGAAAGTTCCAGAAATTTGGATAATTTTGAAGCCAGGTCGAAAGGTGGAGGCAATTTTGAAATTTTGAAATTTGGAATGATAATTACCCAAGTAAGGTTAAGCCGGGAAGGGGGGGGGGGGGGGGGGGGGGGAGAGGAGGTAGGTTTAAATAGTTAATTTTGGAAAATAAAATTTTTTAATTTTTATTAAGTTTTTAGATTCGGTTCAAAAGGCCCGAATCCTTTAGGTAAGTGCCGACCGCTTGGAAGGTACTATAGTTATTATGTGGATTTAGAATTTGGTATATGTTATTTGTTTGGATATTGTTTGCCCTTAATTTAAGGTTAAGTATTTGGCGGAAGGCCGCATACTGTGGGCATTCAGTAAGGATGTGGTGAATTGTTTCTGCTTGTGGGCAGTGTGGGCATGTTGCGGGAGTGCTTGCTTTAATTTTGTGGATATGATAGTTTAATTTAGTATGCCCCGTTTGGAGCTTAATTATTGCCCTATCAATATTTTTATTTTTGGTATAGATTTTTTGTTTAATTAGGGGTTTGGAAATAATTTGTTTGGTGTGTTGAGCCTTTTTAGAATTTGCATATTGCCTATGCCATACTCGCTTTGCGTGTGATTTGGAAAGGCTTTTTGCCTCTTGTTTCGAATGAAAAAGGGGTAGAAATTTTGGTAATTTAAGGCCCTCCTTGGCAGCTTTGTCAGCTTTTTCGTTGCCAAATATGCCGACATGTGCTGGTATCCATAGGAGCTTTACTGCCTTGCCTTGAGAGTTTAAGTTATGGATGGAATTGAGAATTTTGGAGATAAGATCAGGGCGGTTTTTTGTAGATTTGTTTTGAAGTGCCTGAAGGGCACTGAGAGAATCCGAAAGGATGAGAATTTTGCCCTGATCATTAATATTAGGATTGGATAAAGCGAGTGCTATGGCCATAAGCTCAGCCGTGAAGACCGATTGGTCATTAGGGAGCCTATTGGAGTATGAATGTTGCGTGGGATGCTGCATGTGTAAGCCTACACCTGTTGTGCGTGCATCCGGGTCACGGGACCCGTCTGTGTATATGTGACACCAGTCGGACCAGTGTTCTTGGATGTAATTAAGAGAAGTAGTTTGAGCGTGTTTGGGGTTAAGTTTAGAAGTTATTTTGCTAAGATGGAGATTTATTTTGGGCGTGGGTAGGGGGGCGATTGGGTGATGCACCGTATTTTTGGGGGGGAGATTGATATGTTCCATCTTAGCTTGTGATAGAAGTGTTTTTATGCGGTGCGAGATTGGAGCCCTTAAAGGTACATCCATTGTGTTGTTTGGGGTCAAATATAGCAAACGTTATATGTGGTCTTATTTCATCGAGAAGTACCAACTGTTACTGAAAACTATCATTTTAATGATACTCGACTTAGTATATTGACGATATGAAGGTAAAAGTCTCAATTTCTGATCGAAAACCGGACAATGCACAGCGTGTGGCGCGCGCCAATGAGTCAAACGTAATTTTGGAATCTTATTTAAACCTGACAAAATAACAAATTTGGGTTGATAATGTTCAATAGGTCATATAACTACTGTTCATGTAAGTAGGTAGTGCACTTTCGGTTTCGGCACATGCATTATGATGTTACTCGATTTTAATTGGAAACTAGTAATTATGATATGTTTTGCGATTGGGGATGAATATGCAAGCTGAGTGAATTTGTTTGCATTGTAAACAGCACATATGATGTGTTGGAACGTATTTTAGCCAAATAAAATTTTATGAAACACAATGGATGCACCTTTAAGGGGTATTTATTGAATATTGCTGTTTTAAGTTTAGAGAGATCACTAGTAAGTAGATCCCTGATAAGAGGGTCCTCCGAAGATCCAGCCCAGAAGTTTAAGGTGAGTTGGTCCCTTCTCGTTTCGAGGGGAATTTCACCAGTTAGGGCTTGGAGAGCTTCGAGTGAGGTACCCATTTGGGTGCGCGTAGCAACCCTTAATGCCTGATATTGGATAGAATTTAAGGTTTTAATTTGGGTTGGTTGAAGTGAGTTATATATGGGTGCGCCATAGTCCAGTTTGGACCTTATAAGGGAGGAATATAAATGGAGAAGGGTTTGCCTATTTGCACCCCAGCCTGTGCCGGAGATTGCTCTCATGACATTAAGGTCTTTCGAGCATCTAGTTTTAAGTTCTTTGATATGAGCTTCCCAGGTGAGATGCTCGTCAAAGATTAGCCCTAAGAATTTAGTTTGTTTTTGGAATTTAATTAAGTTATTTTTGAGATATAAGTTGGGGGAGATAGGGCGCGAAGATTTATTTTTAAATACTACCCCTACAGTTTTTTCCGCATTTAATTTAAAGCCCCATTTATCAGCCCAGCGGCTGATTTTATTTAGTGCGGTTTGGAGTAGGGAAGTAGCGTTACCTGGATTTTTACAACGTGCCCAGAGGGCGCCGTCGTCTGCAAATTTGGAGGTGTTTATTTTTTTGTTGATACCTTCGAAAAGGTCATCAACCATTATGTTGAATAAGGTGGGGCTAATGATGCTGCCTTGTGGGGTGCCGTTTTCCAAAAGGTGGTTTTCAGATTTTTGGTTTTCGACCCCGACAGTTATTTGCCTATTGTGTAGGAAATCCTGGATGTAATTAATTATATTGCCTGAAAGGCCTTCTTTGATTAATTTTTGCGTGAGGCCGTTATGCCACACCATATCAAAAGCTTTGGAAAAATCCAGGAATATTGCGAGTGTATATTGCTTGTTGGATTGAGAAAGTTTTATATCTTGCTCGAGGCGAGCAAGATTATTTAGGGTTGAACGACCAGGAGTGAAGCCACTCTGGTCGTTATTTAGTGGGTTGGTTTTTAGGTGAGCTTGGAGGCGATGTTTTACCATTGCTTCCATTACTTTACATAGATGTGAGGTTAGGGAAATAGGCCTATAGGAGTTTGGGTCCCCGGGGGATTTGTTGGGTTTAGGTATTGGTATTACTAAAGCTTCCTTCCAGTTGGAGGGGAGCTTTCCTGCTTGGCAAATTGTATTATATAAGTTTAGTAGAATGGTAAGGGTGGAGGTGGGTAGCTTCTTAATTATTTGATAGGAGGTTAGGTCGAGCCCTGGGGCTGTTCCTTTTTTCCTATTGTTTAATACAAATTGAAGCTCCTCCATTGTGAATGCTTTGTTGATTGGTTTGTTATCTGTGGGATGCTTTGCGGTGGGTGCGGTTTTGTTTTTGTTTTTCAAAAACTCCGGAGAGTAATTGGTGTTGCTGCTTGCCTTAGCAAAGTGTGATGCAATTGCGTTAGCTTTATCTTTAGGATTTTTAAGATTATTTATAGGTGGGATTTTACTTTTGCTTTTGCCGCCACGAATGACTCGGAGTTTATTCCAGACTTGTCTGGAATTGGTTTTACCATTCAACTCCTCGCAAAAGTTTTCCCAGTGTTGTGTTTTTGTTTGTTTTATGAGTAAATTTACTTTATTTTTTAATTGCCTAGCATAAGGTAATTTTGAGAGGTTGCGCTTTGCCTTTTTAAAGGCCGCTTTACGCTGTTTGCGCGCAACTTTAATTTCCTCAGTCCACCAGGGAACTGAGGGTTTGGAAATATTTGGGGGGGAAAATGGAATAGCTTGTTTTGCAGCATTGATAATAGCGTTAGTGAAATTATCAGAAAAGGTTTGGGGGTCATTATTTTCAAGGTCTGCTGGGTTTATTGAGTTGCAAAGTGCATTAAATTTATCCCAGTCAGCCTTGTTGTAATGGAATTTAGGGTTTGGGGGTGAATTTGGAATGTTTGAATTACTTACAGGAAGAAAATTATTTAAGGTAATAAATATAGGAAAGTGGTCACTTCCCCACGGATCATCAGATACCTGCCACTCGGTATTTATAGCGATGTCCGGGGTAGTGATTGTTAAATCGATAGCGGACATAAGGTCCCTAGTGCTATCGTACCTTGTTGGAGAATTATTGTTGTGGATTACAAGATTGTTATTTACGACCCAATCGGCAATTAGTTTGCCGTTGGAATCGACCTTATCTTTTACTCCCCAATTCGGGTGGTGGCTATTAAAATCGCCCAAGTACATGGAACGACCGTTAGAAGAATTTAGAAGGGCCTGAAGGTCCTCTGTTTTAAATGCCAAATCTGGTTTTTTGTATATATTATAAATATTAACCCTATCCTTATTATGATGAATAGTTATGGCATGTGCCTCTAAGGAATTTAGGGAAATATTTAGTTTTTGAGAATTTAGTTGATCCTGGATGAATATAGCTAGGCCTCCAAATGCGCGACCGGGATTGGTTTTGGGCCGGTCCAGCCTTACTAAATTATATCCAGGGATGTTAAAGTTAGACCTAGGGCCGAAATGGGTTTCCTGAATGGTGATAATGTGAGGATTAAGTTGTTTAAGTTTAATTTTAGCTTTAAGCTCATGGCCGTGTGCCGAAAGGCCATTAGCATTCCATTGTATAATTTGCATGAATGAAAATATAAGGAAAAATAAGCAATGGAATAGTGAAAATAGATTTAGTTTGTGCTGCATAATTGGTTTAAGTAAAAGTTATTTAGGGAGATGGTAATTATTTATTGGTATTGATTTAGAATTTGAGTAAATTGAGAAAAGTTTAGGTTGGTAAGTTTTGCTTTGCGGAGCAAACGATGCATTTGTTTGATGGAGATATTGCGAGTGGTGATTGCAATGGTGAATACTGCGATGAGTTGTGTTGGGTAGTCGTGTTTGCGAGGTGTGGATGAGCCGGGTTTAGGTTTACGAAGAATGTTAACAAGATGTGAAGGAGAGTTGTTAGTGGTTTTAGTTGGGTTATGGTTGTTATTTGAGAGAGGTAGAGGGGCTTGTTTAGTTTTGGGTGTGGATGAGTTGAGGGGTTGGGGTTGGGTTTGAGTGTGTGTGTTTGGTGGGGGGTGAGTTTGGGAGGGTGGGTTAGGAGGGGGTTGAGTTTGGTTAGCATGCTGAAAGTTAGGTTGTGGGAGGGAGGAGAGGGTTTCATGCTGTGTTAGGGTGGGGGGGGGGGGGGGGGGGTTAGGTGGGGGGTTTTCCGTATCCATGGATTCGGATTGGTCAGTGGGGGGGGGGGGGGGGGGGGGGGGGGGTTGGGGGTTGGGTATGGGATTGGTTTAGTGGGGGTTGGATGAAGGCCATGCTGTGGTTATTGGATAGAATGTTGTTAACAGTGGTGGGAGTAGAAGATTTGATAGGAGTGTAGAGTTTTTTAGGTTTAAACATGCGTTTAGGTGGGTTAGGGCGGGTAAATTGTGAAGAGGGGGTGGGGTTTTGGTTAGGAGCTGGGGTTTGGTTACTGGGTGTGGGTGGTGGGTTAAGGTTAGTGGGTGGGGGTTGGGGTGGGTTAGCGCGGGTTAGAGGTTTAGTGGTTTGTTTTGGTTGTTGTTTTGCATGCGGGTTTGCTGCCATTTTATGTTGCCGGTACGTCGGACAGGAAGGGTGAAGAGATGGGTGCTCGTGCGACTTGCAATGTACGCAGGTCATGTTGCAGTTCAGACTTTCGTCTGAACTGTTGCATGACCTGTCGCCGCAGTTTGCACACCTCTTAGCCCGCCTGCAGTTGGTACTCGTGTGTGTTTTGTAGGTGAGGCAGTTGGTGCAGTAAGTGATTGCTTTATGTAAAGTTTCCACAGTGCGTGTACTGGCGCCAAAAAAGATTGTGGTTGGTAAGGTGGGAGTATTGAAAGTAAGTATTACCTTTGGGGTATTTATTTGTTCGCCAGAGGGAAGCGTTTTTTGGATACGCCGTGCCGAAAGAATTTTTGTTTGCTCCTGCCGAAAATTTGCTTCCTTGACGTAGGTAGAGAGATCATTCTCGTTTTTCGAGAAGCTAATTACACCCCGAGACTCCGAGAACCAAATTGGAGTATTATAGGTAACATCGTGGCCAGCGAGTTTTTTGTATGATGCTTGTGCAATGTTGGCCAATTTGAGAGATTTAAATTTAACTAAAAAGCCATTGCCAAGTTGTTTAAGTAAAGTGTATTGAAGCCCGTGGCTGTTGAGGACTGAGCCGATCCTTTCACGGCTTAACACCTTTGAAAGGTGTTGTCCTACAGTGGCAGCCAGGATTACAAAGGTGAGCATTTGCGGTGTTGTTTTAGGAGAGTGAGTGTTGCCTGACATGTGAGTTGTTGTGTTTGCGGAGTGGTGAGCTGGGGGCTCAGTTGTGAGTTGTGTTGTTTGAGCTGAGTGCTCGGTGTTTGTAGGTGAGTTGTTGCGCTTGCGTTTTTGTTGTGATGAGAAGTTTTGTGTAGGGTCCACATCCGGGTGGTGTTGAGATTGTAGCGCGGGAAAATTGCCGTTTTCGGTGGATGTTGGTGTGGTAGAAGATGTAGAATTTGGAATTTTGGAAGATGATTTGACCATTGCGGAGGCCAGGAATGATACCTTATTGAGAATGGAGGAATTTGTCGAATTGTTGAGTTTAGGTGAATGCGTAGTGTGTTTAGTTGTAGAAATACTCGCGTTGGGGGCGTTATTTGAGTCCATGGCCTCCAAGGTTAGGACTATAAGATAAGGGTTGGATATGGGAATAAGAAAAATAAAACTTACAAAGTTAGGGAGTAGAGAGGTGAAGTCCGGCCTGGACTTCCTTGGTAGAGTGCGTGGGCAGCGGTGAGGCGTGGAGAGCTCCGAGGAGAGGTGTGAGCAGCAGGCGAGCCAAGCTGCTAAAAAAACTATTGGTACTGTCAGTGCTGGCGCTTGTTGTAAGACTCTGAGAGTGTAGGCTTCAACATTGATAACCTTATAAACAATTTATTTAAAGATCCTGATTATGAACATTGTGATAACATCACCAAATAATTCACTCACAAACCCTGCTAATGAAACATTTGATCCGAGCTGTATCGTCATATCTTCGTTGAAGGTGACCTGAAATTCCATTGTAAATTTTAAAAATCAAATCAATTTCGTCAAACAGCAGAAATTCTCTTTGCATATTAATCGAGGCTATCACACCCATTCTCTTTATGATCAGCTTATCATCTAATAAATAACTAATTACTTGTGTAATAACTTGTATTATTATTCACCCGTTGCAGATATCGCTATTTCATAAATCTACTATGTTGTTTCACTTTTTGTAATAACATCGCCTGCTGCCGATTGACGTAACGTCACAATGGTTAAGGTATGACGTCACAATGGTCTGTGACGTACTCACAAGTGGGCCTTAGATCAACGATTATATTACAATTTCGTTAGATTTGAATAAGCGGGTAATAAATAAAATATTAAACTCGGTCCCGTTTAATACCATATTTATAGAACTCGTGAATGGCATTGGTATCTACCTTGCTTTCGCTCGTTAAATACCAAACCACTCTCTCGTTTCTGGTATTAAACGGATCGTCATTTAGTAATCTATATTTAACTCTTACTGTGTATCAATGACTTCTGTGATAAATCATATTTGCTATTTCCTTGTTAATTTGTCTCCTTCACATGTCGTATTTGTTGTACATTTCTGTGTAAAATGGTAATTAACTATGTTGTTGGAGTCACATTATGTCAAACGTTATAAATGAAAATTACCAGTTTAATGTTAGTTCATTCGTGTAATGATGATATAAAGGTGCAAGTCGAGTATTTGTCTCGCAGACAATGTACTGCGGCCGTCGCATGCAAATTAATTAGTCAAGCGTAATTTTGGAAACTCATCTACAACAGACAAATAGACAATTTTAGATCTTAATGTATTATAAGTCATGTAACTTATGTGCGTGTAAATATTACGTGTAACTTCGATTTCTGCACATGTATAAAGCGGTTGTACGATTTTCATTGAAAACAAGTACTTATCATATCTTATATTGATATGATAGTGCATATCCTTTGAAATTATTTGAACACATCTCTTATTTCGGCACGTATGACAGCCAAATAAAATATAATGAAATCGTCTTAATGTCAAGTTGTCTTTATTTATCATTTACTTAAGAAGCTCTCTTCACTTGAGAAGGATGTAAGGAGTCAAGACGCTGTCACGCGGGCTCCGTTCCATAACAGCGAGCGCTTATATATAATTGCTTATTGATCGCTCAATGTATCGTTCAAGTAGCGTTTAAGTAGCGTTTAAGTAGCGTTTAAGTAGCGCTCAAGTAGCGCTCAAGTAGCGCTCAAGTAGCGCTCAAGTAGCGCTCAAGTAGCGCTCAAGTAGCGCTCAAGTAGCGCTCAAGTAGCGCTCAAGTAGCGCTCAAGTAGCGCTCAAGTAGCGCTCAAGTAGCGCTCAAGTAGCGCTCAAGTAGCGCTCAAGTAGCGCTCAAGTAGCGCTCAATCTCTCCTGAACGACACGGTGCAAGTCCTCGATGTTTGCTCGCCTTGCTACGTAGGGCTACATTGAGCAATTGCGTTCAAGAGAGGTTTAAAGGGGTTAGGTGTAATAACGTCTACAGTGACAATTGCCTACGGGGATTAATAGCTACAGTTTGAGTTGTGACAGCGATACGCTTACCTGCACACAAGTGAACTGTTCCAATCAGTGTGCACTAATACCTACAGTAGAGAAGTAATAACACAAGCTGGGGGATAAGTGGAGCCAAGAGCAAAAAGCAACTGTCATGAAACTGCTATATGTTTCAAGGTTTCAAGGTTTCAAGGTTTTTATTAACTCAATTCCACCTTCGGTGGTACATGAGCATAATACATTCACATTTATATAAAGAATAAATTGATCAAGATGGCGTATGCATAAACACATATCATGCAGATACAAAATACAAGTAGAAGGTTAGAAAATGTCATAAAATTGTCTGGGATATACTTGATACGTTGTTGGAGAAGAGCTTCACATCGAAAGAGATAGTGAAACTCGTCTCCTGTAGCTGGTGAATTACATAAACGTTCATGTTTTGGAATATCTTGCCAGCGTCCGGTTTCAATCGGGAAGTTATGATTACTTGTCCTAAATTTCAAAATTGGATAGTATACAGAACGAGGAATGAACAGATACGTTTAAAAACACGGGGATGTCTTAAAGATTTGATACTATATACCTTTAGAAATTTAATTTACTGTGTAGGTTAAGCTTTCTCAGTTATTTCCATTATCAATTATCTATTACAACATGATAACACAAAGCAAGAAGGAAATGTATAAGTGTTTGTGAGACATAATTCTAAGCGAGAAGGAAATGCATTGCTTTATAATGCTTGTAAACAATGTCTTCATCGCGAACCATGGCAAATCCAAGTATCCAAATCGAGTACTACACATCACAGAGAGGAGGACAGCAGATACTAGAACCACATACCTAATAAATGTGAGGGATATCAATCAGAATATAACTTTTGTCCATACTGTTACCTTGAAATTTTAGAACTTTCTTAAGGTTTTTTTTATCAATTTTTCTTTGAAAAAATGTCTTTGTATGTGTTTATATTAACTGGGCACAACAAACTAGTATTTTGCTCTTCTTTAAGTTTACATTTAAATAAATGAAATAAGTTTTACTCCCTGTCCATATTGTTACCATTGTTGTCCTTACTGTTCAGTTCAGTTAAGTTTATTTCCCATAAAACCACCAACGGTGGTACATGAGAATACAAACAAATATATATACATCAGCAACAGTATATTTCTGAAAATGAAATGGAACTTCTTTTCTTCAACGTTCTTGTTAGTGGTAACAGTAAGGACAATTATGACGTAATAATGTTTTAAAACATTCTATTTAAAAAAATTCTATAAAAGGTTAAGCTTGCATTTTTTAGATTAATTACCCTGAGTTAATGTATATTTACAATCAATAACAAATTCTTCATTACCCCTCATTTAAATATTCTTTTTTTTCATCTTTCTAAATTTACACTCTTCGGAAAATGACTCATATAGTGTACATAAAAAATACTGTAGGCATTAGTCCACAAAATAACGGGTCATTCCACTTTGATGAAAGGTTGAAGGATGTTTGTTTAAGACTGTAGGCGATCGTCCCTGTAGGCGTTAGTAGACTCAGTTAGTGATTACTTTTAAACTAATCACTAATTGGGCGATTACTTTGATACCTATCTTGAACATTGCCCCGGTATACTTAAACACTTAAAATAGGAAACCTCTAATGGGGAATTAATGACTCTCTATTAACCCCCATGCCTTTTCTTCCCCCTCTCTCCTTGAATTAATACATATAAGAACTTCCTTTTTGTAATATTCCAAATATATATATCCCTATGATATCCCCTTTTCACATTTGCTCAGCTTTCCTATTTTCCCCACAGAGGTTACACGTACTCATAAACCCATAACTGAAGCGCTTACTTCGCCAGAAGGAGAGAGCTAGAGAGGGGTCTGCTTGGTTAGAGCATTCACTTTGTTTCCTTAATCGTTGAGAAAACTGAGATGATGTACAGTTTGTATTTCTTACAAGACGGAAGTCCGTCAAAAATGGAGGACGAGTTTTGATTAGATAGAATAATTACAGAATCCGTGTTACAATAAGGGGTGGAGAGCAATAGACACGCCCCACCTGTTGTTACAGAGGCTATGTGGGAGGAATAATTTGAGTGATTTCTGTGGGGAGAGAAGGGAGATATCTAAAGCCTGCGGACTATCCAGATGTGAAAAACAATTCCGTGATGATCATGGTGTACAAGGCCATGTCAAATCTTTGTGATAGACATTATCCATTTCCATAGCGAAGTGGTTAGCGCGTTTGGCTTCGTTCAAGAGGTCCGGGTTTCGAATCCCGACGGATCTCGGCAATTTTTTCTTTTATAGAAACTGTTCTAATTGAAGCTAGGTTTTGGTACAACGATGTATTTCAGTGCAGTACCACTAATGGTTTTTCTAGTTCCAGTCCATGCTGGCATGTTTCAGGCAATGCATTGCAACGGTGCTGCGGGCTTTCTCCCTTTAAAGGTGCTTCCATTGTGTTTCATAAAGTTTTATTCGGCTTTAATACGTTCCAACTCACCACATGTGCTGTGAACAATACAAATAAATTCAATCAGCTTGCATATTTATCCCCAATCGCCAAATATATCATAATTACTAGTTTCGAATATAAAATTGTGTAACATTATTTTGCATGTGCAGAAACTGAAACTGCACGTCCAATTTACATGCACAGTAGTTATGTGACCTATTAAACATTATCAACTCAAACCTGTCTTCTTGTCTGTTACAAATATGATTCCAAAATTACGTTTGACTCATTGACGTTCGCCACACGCTGTGCATTGTCCGGTTTTCGATCAGAAATCACTACTTTTACCTTCATATCGTCATATGCTAAGTCTGCTATCATCAAAATGATAGTTTTGGTTTCAGTCTGTTCTTCTGAATAAAGTAACACCATTTATAACGTTTGCAATATGTGACCCCCAACAACACAATGGATGTACCTTTAATATAACTAGCAGCTGTGATTTAAGTGAAATACTCTTGAAAGCGGCGTTAACCCTAAATCGCCTTACCTCCATCTTTACAACTTCATCTTTGTAGTAGAGTTTTTTTAAACAATTAACAAACCTTACAAATCACTCATGAACACGGTTTCCTGTGTTATTCCAATGTATGATACATGTATTGAGTTTACTGAATATCTTTGCGAATGACAAGTGCTATCAGTTGGAAAGAACATGCTCACATCTGGAGACTTACATCTAGTAACACAATCTTTTAAAGTATTGGTTTAACTCTCTGGGTGACTGAAAAGCGTAACAAAAGGAAGGCGTCGTATAAAACATTTGTGCACAGGTGCACGCATCCGAACTCTTAAAATGTGTTGGTAACCCTCACTCTTACTTGGGTAATACCAATAACATTCTCTTAGAGGAGAATATTAGAGAAAACCTTAGTTTTAATAGGTTTAACAATATCGTTTAAGACATAGTGTATCCAAAAAAGTATAAAAATGCCACATTTTATGTAGAAACGTTGAAAAAAGGTTTCGGTGCAAGTTGTTTAACGGAACCTTGCCGAGAGTTAATCAGGCTGGCAGCAGTCACGTGATATGACGTCAACTATGCTCTTCATCCAAGCTCAGGTATAAGCGATACAGCGAAGTGTCTACGTTCGTAGTACTATTATGGCTTCCTCGGATGGTGATGATGTGTTGATTTTCAACAACCAGACAAACAACATCCGTCCTTATCAGTATGAACATATTGTGAATCAAGACGTAGCTGAACATCAGGAATCAAGTGAGGATATGAGTTGTCAGATGTCAACCCTGAGAGAGTTCGAAATACCGATTAGTAGATTGGGACTGGCAAACTGTGACGTTACAATTTCACAATTATTAGTGGATTATACCGTATATTGAATAATTATTGTTTAAATATAGCTAAAATTGGTGTCAACAACGTATATGATGATAGCTTATTAAAATCCGTAAATATAAATTACAATTCCACAGTCAAATGCTTTCGCCCAATCATATGATTGTATTGTGGTCACGTGGAGTACATTTATATCCCGATAGATGTACGGTTGTCTGGTTGCGTTCGGGTATCAAGCTCATAAAACTGGTTCACAGACTTCCATAAAAACAACAAACAATGTCAACTGATCGTTTTATTTATGTGGATAATACACAATTAAACACTTATTACATTGACAAATGATATGCTGTGTTCCCTTTCCGAAAGGAAAAAGTCGCTTCCGTCGATGGGGGTCTTCTATGTTAAGGAGCTTGATATTCCTAAAAGAAGAATAAAATCATGTAACTAAAGCAAGGAATGTGAGGTCAATTGGGAATTTTCAAGTGTATTTCATTTATATCATGAGTAAGTGAAACAACGACAAGCATCAAACCATGTTACCAATGTTTTATATATTTTCAATCACGATATTCAATTCAATTCAATATTCAAATATTCAGACGTTATATAGAACGACATAAAACAAAATGAGAAGAAAGTGATATAAAAGTACCTTCTATGGGTGTTAGAGGATGGAGGCTACATTGTCGTCTCAATGAAACTCCTGTATCGTCACACAGTTCGAGTATAATTTCGTTGCTGCAGTAACCTGAAATAATTCATATGCAATATAGATGGGATGCACAATAGCATATGCAACAATAGATATTACAACTCGCATATTGATAAATACAGCTCAACAAACAAATAAAAATATTTTAAATACAAAAGACAATAACTTTTATTAAATAAACCAATTTAATGTAATTTACTTTGAATTTTAAAAATATACACTTTAAAAAGTAAGGAGTAAAAAAGTAAAGTTACCTTTCCTGAATGAATAGTGTACTTGTCCTTGGACTGTCCATGATGAAGCAATTGTGTGAACTGATTCATTCTAAAAACCACTCAGTCTTTATAGGCAATGAAATGTATTACTGCTCAATGTTGCTGAATAAAAACGTGCTTAAATCATGCATGTTCGTGATTCAAGCACGACGCTTATGCTGTAGCACGACTCGTACGCTTTATATAAAATGTACGCCTCATGCACCTCGGACAATTTAAGAAATTCAGTGCTCACAGTGCTGATGATGACTTCAATGTCCCTAACATTTGCATATGAAAATGAGAAATGTCAATGTTTTTTATGTTGTGTTCGAGAGAATGTTTCCCAAATTTGTTGACAATTCATTTGAAATATTTTCATTTTAAGACATTTTCTTGACGACTCAAGCATTTGACTGTGCTCTAAGATAGATAGAGAACTCGCAGCAGTACATTATCGCCCAACCCTCTCAAACCCTTACATTTATATCCCGATAATGTACTGCTACTCGTCCTCTATCTATTACTTACCGCTGGAGAAACCAATTTTACGGGACAAAACGTGTCTAGATTCTCGATTATTCATTTCATGTTTGCTATAAAATTTTATTAATTATAAATAATATTACTTAATTCTATGGTCAAAACCACTCTTCAATAGTAATCAAAGACAGTAAGATCAATACATAGCTAAATGTGAGATTTGGCAGTCACTAAAACCCAACTTCCACGATAATTGGGAACTCGTGAGAAGCCAGTAATAACGTAGTGTAGCTGGTTATCGAGTTTTTTCAGAGAGATAGAATCATAGCCGATCGCGCGAATGTATCTTTACCAGAATCATTACTACTGATATAACTGAGTATCTCACGCCAGATTTTATAATAAAAAATAATCTTGTTTGTTCTAGGGCTCACCGATACCGTGCGTCGACGTATAGGCGTCTGTCTAGATTACTTTAACACAGATTGCCAAAGAAGTGTAGAAAGGTTCACTCATATTGTGCTATGCAGACAATTAGAGCTTCATCACAGTCGGTGACTGGATTCTAAGTGTCACAAATATTGACAGTTCATTCTAAATACATAATTTATATGCATGAATAAAAATTATTCTTGATCGTTTCATTTTCTTAACTTATCTCAGTACTAAAGGCAAACTTTCATGCGAGAATAAGAAATGCGGTCACAAAATAATTTGACTTACTACATTTTGCTTTTTCCATGCTTTGCTTGCTCAAAGTACAAACATTATTACCTTGGATACACGATCTATAAATGTGTCTTTCTTTTAATTCCCTGAGGAGTATTCAACTCCAATTTCCCAAAGCCAGACGTAACACACACCAGTCTCCATTTCTGACTAATTTAAGCCTTTCAGCATTTCCATCACTTTTCTATACTAGCGAATCAGAGCCAACTACGCATTTTATGTACAGTGCTCCACTATTTTAGCACGGAAAAGTGAAGGAAATATTTAAATCAGCCAGTTATGAAGACAGGTGCGAAGGGAAACTGATTAAACTGAAGTTGCTAGACCGTTGAGTGTACCCTACACAGACACCCTATACTTCTGCTGGTAGGAAACAAGTGTTGAAAACTGAAACTGATTATTTTTTAAATAAACATTTATTGTGAAAATATTATCAATCAGTGGAAATTAATGTTTTAGTAAATATATCTGAAAAACAGAATCCAGTAAAACAGTAGCCAAACTGAGCATTAGACAAACATTGCTCTGAGAATGTGATGATAATGTGCAGGTGTCACATTTCAATCTATTTCATGCATAAACAACTTTCTATCAATCATGCCAAAAGTTTATTTTGAATATGGTAACCATATTCAAATTGAAATTAATCTCACACATTTATTAACTCATGACAAATAATTGAACAGCTGTGTATCAGTATCACAGAGCACGGCCTACACATCCCATAAGAGTGCATGATTATACATAAGTTCTATATCCTCACAAAGGACTGTAACGAGTACTCTAACAGTAACTTTTAAACGGCTTTAATTATATTTCGTGGCAGATGCTGACGGTTTCCAGTCCTTCTCCCATCTTTGACACCGGGCTATTCAAACCTTTCGCCTCGTTGCATCCTTCTTTTCACTTGGAACTTTTTAAAAATGAAACTTTCTTCCAGGCTTAGATGAATGACTACACCCTAAGCTACACATTATACCATATCAAATCAGAAACTGTCTGATTCTTCCTCCGCATTAGTGGTTTCCCATTCACTGTGTTAGAACAATTGCGGGACGTAGAGCATCTCTGACGTCACAGCCCAACCCCGCCGAAGGCTCCCAGGGAAATATCCATATCATTACACAGGCACAGGCAACAGTCGGTGCGTTTCTTTTGTCGCGTAATTAGTATTTAAACACAGCTTTCCATATTATTTTCGGGAGATTATGTTTTTGAAAGTATAGTTTATTATAACAGAATATAAATGGTTATAGATATTTTCCTTTAAGCGCTATATTCGTAAGATTCATATGACACATTGATTCTTGTAGAAATCTATACATATCGCCAGTTTTCGGTTAATAAGTCACTATAACTTGGCACTATAACTCTTCATCCGGTCAATCAACATTTTACTTGAGATCACATTGCTTCGGGATTAAATATTACCCTTACTTCAGTCTATTTTCAACATATAAGATCTATATATACATATACGACTCCACTGATAACAGTAACTGCGAGTGATATGAAGCTGTTATCACCAGTAGACCTTTAACCTCTCTAATTGTCTATCCTTTCTACATCCAAAACATCGCGTACAGAGGTGTATACAGGTTTCACAATGTTAGCGTTATGTATATTGACTGTTTTAGTTTCAGTACAATTAACAGAAGCTACAAGTATACATCAGACAGGAGTCTGCTCCTTCAGGAAGGGTTTAGAAGAGATTGATCTCTCTCCATTGGCTGCTCATCCTGTCTTCAAAACGTAAGTACTTGAATTAACAGGACTGTCAGACTGGTGTTTACTTCTGCCGTAAGGGTTTAGAGAGACTGATGTCTTCATCCAGTCTCCACTCATTATCTCAAGTCAGTTCTTACCACGCAACATGTGTTCCAAATAGGTATTACTAACATTTGTTCATTTTAGCAAAATCCCTTAGCAGCAACATTCGTACTATGAATTTTGTCAATCTTTCTATCCAATGAAATTCAGTCTCACAAGTTATATTGGCCGAAGTACTTCAAGGGCCTTAACATTTGACTGTACAGGTTTTTCGAATTATCATATTTTAAAAATAATGATAATACTATGTCATCTTGCATAGCACTCTCACCAAACTAAGCAGTATGCCCGATATAAATGATAGATATAAACTATTTTCAGGTTTCGTCTCGTATTTGATCTTCTATATTTATCAGTTTGTTTATGGTCAAATGTTTTCACAAATTCAAATAGCATTCATTGAGGATCTCACTTTAAACACAAATGGTTAATTGAACTTTTCTGTTTCCAAAATAGCATCATAACTTGTCTTAAGCAAATTTAAAAGGGCGTTGATGATTGCACAATTAGCCTTTAATGCAACCAATCAGGATTCTCCATTTCTAGCCCAGAAAGAGCTAAACTTGCAATATGTGTTACTCTGATAGAACTTTATTTGAGCAAAAATGTTTAAGGGGAGAATGGTCTCCATCATGTGATTGTTACTCACACCAATTTCACGTTTACATCATACACAATATTTCTCCTTCCAGAAGGGTTATTGGGAAATCATTTGAACTTAGCACATGTATTATTTCGGCAAGTATGAAAGTCAAAAATAATGTTATCAAAAATACTTTATGACACGTTTATCTCTCTTCGTTAGAGCCAAACACCACAACTAATAACAAGTTAATATTATGAGTGTTCATCTGTTTATTTCACATCTGAATGTATAACTGTTCTCTAGGTTCACAAAGACGGAGTATAACCACGGGTTGAGGGAGGTGTACTGGAACCCGTGTAGTGGGGTATCTCAGGGTGTCTGCAGGGTGGCTCTGTGTGCACGATACACTCACAGTAGGGACGACAGACTGACCAGTCTCGCTCCTCACTCCTCGGGACGTCTTGTGGTGGAGAGTGATGGCGTATCCCTTCAATACTCTACAGTCCTTGGAAGGTAATGTGCACAGGTCAATCAAAGGGTTATGAGATACCTTTTCCATAAAATAAACATAAAATATACATAAAATAAACAAATCTAAAGCAGACTACATACATACATACATACATACACACATACATACATACAATGTACACACACATATGTACACACATACATACATACACACACACACACACACACAGATACATACATACACACATACATACATACATACATACACACACATACACACATACATACATACATACATACACACACACATACACACATACATACATACATTTCAGACACGCCTTTCAACACTCCCAGCCACAACCTCTCCCCTAGAACACCACCCCTGCCTTCAACACAACTTGCATACAATGATTGTAAATGCCACACTCAACATTTCAACCATTCTATCTCAACATATATTTTACATCATCTACCACATAAAGTCAAGCATTCATTTACCCTCAACAAACACATTCTATAAACATTCACTCACCAACTGACATCCAAGCAAAGACAGCATATGTATATTAAAATAGAAATCTACCCTGCCACCCATCTACCCTGGACTCCCCGCACAGTCCTACGATATCACACAACCCATTGCACCCGATGTCTTTAA
The DNA here is from genome assembly GCA_936450465.1 of Gibbula magus. Classification (NCBI taxonomy): domain Eukaryota; kingdom Metazoa; phylum Mollusca; class Gastropoda; order Trochida; family Trochidae; genus Gibbula; species Gibbula magus. The sequence continues at coordinate 67,172,428 of OW388300.1, read as the reverse complement.
ATTTGGTGATATTCTGTCTTAGGGTATTACGCAGACACCAGTCAAATTGGGTGACCATGACCTTATTTTCAATCAATTTACATCATTTTGATTCTTGATAATGTTCTCATGAACCGTAGTACCAAATGTTTTCAAATTTGGTTATCATGACATTATTACCAGTGATGCAATGTATGAAGAACTACCTATTGACCAAGTCATAAAAACTCAAAATTGTGTCTAACTTGGCTCAACGTTAGCGACAGGGGACATTGCCAATTTAGTGGCAAACACTTCTTTATGAAAATGTTAAATCTGCTGATAGAGTTTTGTGTTATTAGGGTAATAAGTACTACAAATAATCTAGTTTATAATCTAGCCTCAATCTGGTGATCTGTGATATAATCATGTTACTTTTTTCGTTTAATGTAATCATGAAGTACTGACTCCTTCTCAGCGCTGACTACTTTTCAAAATATTTATATCATTTAGCTTTTTTCAAACGACGTTGTGAATGAAGAAACCAAAGATCGAAATATTCGCCAGTGTCTAAAGCAACTTTACATTATAGATCTTACTGAAAATGAACTTGTCGTCCGCGTATGAATAACTCATTTTTGTTGAAAGGACATTTTCAGATTGTTTTAAACTTGATATATAAGCGTCATATATTTCAGCAAAGTGTCCATCCTGCTGACATGTAGTGATGAGGAAGCACATGTGTATGTAGATAAACGAAACCAGCAAGGCAGGGGCAACTACGTAAGTAGATACTTTTGTTATAAAGCCCATTTATGCCACTACTTATTTACGAGGAACTATGTGTCTGGAAGTTTATCCGACACACTAACCCGGATATGTGTTTTTCTTGTGAGGGATATTTTCTTGAAATGTTCATTCCCAGATTCTAATACATGTATGTTACAGTTAAGAGGAAAGTTCAAGTGTTACTTAGTAACAGACTGTATGGTCTTCCATGTCAAACCTTTTCACTGGATTAAAGAAAATATATAGCATTGTTATTAAACGAGTAAGTAGTTTGCAGTCTAATGAGAGAAAGCGAGTTAGATATCGATATCATTAAAGAGTTTCATAAAAGAAAATGCTATTGACCGAGTCGGAATACAAGTAATACTATTAATGACTCTATACAATACACACGCGAAATACTTATATCAAATTGAATTGTCGATATTAAGTATCTTTTTATCTTATGAAGTCTCAATTACAAATATAATTAAGTTATAAACTCTTTATATTGAATAAGTGGTGAGATGCTGTTGATATGATTTCTTAGTTTATGTAACATTTATTTATTTATTTATTTATTTATTTATTTATTTATTTATTTATTTATTTATTTATTTATTTATTTATTTATTTATTTATTTATTTATTTATTTATTTGTTTGTTTATATAAGAAGTTATGTATTTATTTAAACAGTTATTTACAAAAGAGTTACATAACCCGAAGTCCTAATTATCCTTTTAGATCAAATACATGTATACGATAAATCATATTTTTGTTCATGTGATTACTTTAATAATTCCAGCTGATGACCTTGTCAAGTAGGCATGCCTGTTGGAAAGAGCTTCCAGCCGTTACCACAGTTCTCCCGTCCAACACAACGTCGAACGTGACTGTGCCCGTCCCTCCCACGGGGGGTGTAGTCACTGCTACTGCAACTCCTTCTGACGGTCCAGCCATCACATTGCTCCTGCTCATAGAAGTGTGAGTGCCTAGCATATCAATTAAATAAACGTTTATACGTATCTTTGGTCTCGAATATATGTTGGTCTCGACCACTCAACTTAAGAGATGACCAATGAAAGGGGTTTGACACCTGAGTCATAATATATTAAATGTTACTTCCACAAACACCGAGTGTATAGTCTACGACATCTTAACTACCACAACCATTGATTTCATGCTACAAATGTATACGATATATTAACTACCACAAGTACCATGGCATGGTGTATAACAACTTGGCTACCACAAGTATTAAGGCATGGTGTACGACAACTTTACTACCACAAGTATTTAGGCATGGTGTATAACAACTTGGCTACCACAAGTATTGAGGCATGATGTACGACAACTTGGCTACCACAAGTATTGAGGCATGACGTACGACAACTTGACTACCACAAGTATTGAGGCATGATGTACGACAACTTGGCTACCACAAGTATTGAGGCATGATGTACGACAACTTAACTACCACAAGTATTGAGGCATGATGTACGACAACTTGACTACCACAAGTATTGAGGCATGATGTACGACAACTTAACTACCACAAGTATTGAGGCATGATGTAAGACAACTTAACTACCACAAGTATTGAGGCATGGTGTACGACAACTTGACTACCACAAGTATTGAGGCATGATGTACGACAACTTGACTACCACAAGTATTGAGGCATGATGTACGACAACTTAACTACCACAAGTATTGAGGCATGATGTAAGACAACTTAACTACCACAAGTATTGAGGCATGGTGTACGACAACTTGACTACCACAAGTATTGAGGCATGATGTACGACAACTTGACTACCACAAGTATTGAGGCATGATGTACGACAACTTGACTACCACAAGTATTGAGACATGGTGTACGACAACTTGACTACCACAAGTATTGAGGCATGATGTACGACAACTTAACTACCACAAGTATTGAGGTATGATGTACGACAACTTGACTACCACAAGTATTGAGGCATGATGTACGACAACTTGGCTACCACAAGTATTGAGGCATGATGTACGACAACTTGACTACCACAAGTATTGAGGCATGATGTACGACAACTTAACTACCACAAGTATTGAGGCATGATGTACGACAACTTAACTACCACAAGTATTGAGGCATGTGTACGACAACTTGACTACCAAAAGTATTGAGGCATGATGTACGACAACTTGACTACCACAAGTATTGAGGCATGATGTACGACAACTTGACTACCACAAGTATTGAGGCATGTGTACGACAACTTGGCTACCACAAGTATTGAGGCATGATGTACGACAACTTGACTACCACAAGTATTGAGGCATGATGTGCGGCAACTTGGCTACCACAAGTATTGAGGCATGACGTGCGACAACTTGTCTACCACAAGTATTGAGACATGGTGTACGACAACTTGACTACCACAAGTATTGAGACATGGTGTACGACAACTTGACTACCACAAGTACCATGGCATGGTGTATAACAACTTGGCTACCACAAGTATTAAGGCATGGTGTACGACAACTTTACTACCACAAGTATTTAGGCATGATGTATAACAACTTGGCTACCACAAGTATTGAGGCATGATGTACGACAACTTGACTACCACAAGTATTGAGACATGGTGTACGACAACTTGACTACCACAAGTACCATGGCATGGTGTATAACAACTTGGCTACCACAAGTATTGAGGCATGATGTACGACAACTTGACTACCAAAAGTATTGAGGCATGGTGTACGACAACTTGACTACCACAAGTATTGAGGCATGACGTGCGACAACTTGACTACCACAAGTATTTAGACATGATGTACGACAACTTGGCTACCACAAGTATTGAGGCATGGTGTACGACAACTTAACTATCACAAGTATTGAGGCATGACGTACGACAACTTAACTACCACAAGTATTGAGGCATGATGTACGACAACTTAACTACCACAAGTATTGAGGCATGACGTACGACAACTTAACTACCAAAAGTATTGAGGCATGATGTACTACAACTTGACTACCACAAGTATTAAGACATGATGTACGACAACTTAACTACCACAAGAATTGAGGCATGATGTACGACAACTTGACTACCACAAGTATTGAGGCATGATGTACGACAACTTAAATACCACAAGAATTGAGGCATGCTGTACGACAACTTGACTATCACAAGTATTGAGGCATGACCTGCGACAACTTAACTACCACAAGTATTGAGGCATGATGTACGACAACTTGGCTACCACAAGTATTAAGACATGACCTGCGACAACTTAACTACCACAAGTATTGAGGCATGATGTACGACAACTTGACTACCACAAGTATTGAGGCATGATGTACGACAACTTGACTACCACAAGTATTGAGGCATGACCTGCGACAACTTAACTACCACAAGTATTGAGGCATGATGTACGACAACTTGGCTACCACAAGTATTAAGACATGGTGTACGACAACTTGACTACCACAAGTATTGAGGCATGATGTACGACAACTTGACTACCACAAGTATTGAGGTATGATGTACGACAACTTAACTACCACAAGTATTGAGGCATGATGTACGACAACTTAACTACCACAAATATTGAGGCATGATGTACGACAACTTGACTACCACAAGTATTGAGGCATGATGTACGACAACTTAACTACCACAAGTATTGAGGCATGATGTACGACAACTTAACTACCACAAATATTGAGGCATGGTGTACGACAACTTGACTACCACAAGTATTGAGACATGGTGTACGACAACTTGGCTACCACAAGTATTGAGGCATGATGTACGACAACTTGACTACAAAAAGTATTAAGACATGATGTACGACAACTTAACTACCACAAGTATTGAGGCATGTGTACGACAACTTAACTACCAAAAGTATTGAGGCATGATGTACTACAACTTGGCTACCACAAGTATTGAGGCATGATGTACGACAACTTAACTACCACAAGTATTGAGGCATGATGTACGACAACTTGACTACCACACGTATTGAGGCATGATGTACGACAACTTGACTACCACAAGTATTGAGGCATGGTGTACGACAACTTGACTACCACAAGTTTTAAGGCATGGTGTACGACAACTTAACTACCACAAGTATTTAGACATGATGTACGACAACTTGACTACCACAAGTATTGAGGCATGGTGTACGACAACTTGACTACCACAAGTATTGAGGCATGATGTACGACAACTTAACTACCAGAAGTATTGAGACATGGTGTACGACAACTTGACTACCACAAGTATTGAGGCATGGTGTACGACAACTTAACTACCACAAGTATTGAGGCATGATGTACGACTACTTAACTACCACAAGTATTGAGGCATGATGTACGACAACTTGACTACCACAAGTATTGAGACATGGTGTACGACAACTTGGCTACCACAAGTATTGAGGCATGATGTACGACAACTTGACTACAAAAAGTATTAAGACATGATGTACGACAACTTAACTACCACAAGTATTGAGGCATGTGTACGACAACTTAACTACCAAAAGTATTGAGGCATGATGTACTACAACTTGGCTACCACAAGTATTGAGGCATGATGTACGACAACTTAACTACCACAAGTATTGAGGCATGATGTACGACAACTTGACTACCACACGTATTGAGGCATGATGTACGACAACTTGACTACCACAAGTATTGAGGCATGATGTACGACAACTTGACTACCACAAGTATTGAGGCATGATGTACGACAACTTAACTACCAGAAGTATTGAGACATGGTGTACGACAACTTAACTACCACAAGTATTGAGACATGGTGTACGACAACTTGACTACCACAAGTATTGAGACATGATGTACGACAACTTGACTACCACAAGTATTGAGGCATGATGTACGACAACTTGACTACCACAAGTATTGAGACATGGTGTACGACAACTTGACTACCACAAGTATTGAGACATGATGTACGACAACTTAACTATCATAAGTATTGAGGCATGATGTACGACAACTTGACTACCACAAGTATTGAGGCATGATGTACGACAACTTAACTACCACAAGTATTGAGGCATGATGTACGACAACTTAACTACCACAAGTATTGAGGCATGATGTACGACAACTTGATTACCACAAGTATTTAGGCATGATGTACGACAACTTGGCTACCACAAGTATTGAGGCATGATGTACGACAACTTGACTACCACAAGTATTGAGGCATGATGTACGACAACTTGACTACCACAAGTATTGAGGCATGATGTACGACAACTTGACTACCACAAGTATTTAGGCATGATGTACGACAACTTGGCTACCACAAGTATTGAGGCATGATGTACGACAACTTGACTACCACAAGTATTTAGGCATTATGTACGACAACTTGGCTACCACAAGTATTGAGGCATGACGTGCGACAACTTGACTACCACAAGTATTGAGGCATGATGTAGGACAACTTGACTACCACAAGTATTGAGGCATGATGTACGACAACTTGACTACCACAAGTATTGAGGCATGATGTACGACAACTTAACTACCACAAGTATTGAGGCATGATGTACGACAACTTGGCTACCACAAGTATTGAGGCATGTGTACGACAACTTGACTACCACAAGTATTGAGGCATGATGTACGACAACTTGACTACCACAAGTATTGAGGCATGATGTACGACAACTTGACTACCACAAGTATTTAGGCATGATGTACGACAACTTGGCTACCACAAGTATTGAGGCATGATGTACGACAACTTGACTACCACAAGTATTGAGGCATGACGTACGACAACTTGACTACCACAAGTATTGAGGCATGATGTACGACAACTTGACTACCACAAGTATTGAGGCATGACGTGCGACAACTTGACTACCACAAGTATTGAGGCATGATGTACGATAACTTGACTACCACAAGTATTGAGACATGGTGTACGACAACTTGGCTACCACAAGTATTGAGGCATGATGTACGACAACTTGACTACCACAAGTATTAAGACATGGTGTACGACAACTTAACTACCACAAGTATTGAGGCATGATGTACGACAACTTGACTACCACAAGTTTTGAGACATGATGTACGACAACTTAACTACCACAAGTATTGAGGCATGATGTACGACAACTTAACTACCACAAGTATTGAGGCATGATGTACGACAACTTAACTACCACAAGTATTGAGGCATGATGTACGACAACTTGATTACCACAAGTATTTAGGCATGATGTACGACAACTTGGCTACCACAAGTATTGAGGCATGATGTACGACAACTTGACTACCACAAGTATTGAGGCATGATGTACGACAACTTGACTACCACAAGTATTGAGGCATGATGTACGACAACTTGACTACCACAAGTATTTAGGCATGATGTACGACAACTTGGCTACCACAAGTATTGAGGCATGATGTACGACAACTTGACTACCACAAGTATTTAGGCATTATGTACGACAACTTGGCTACCACAAGTATTGAGGCATGACGTGCGACAACTTGACTACCACAAGTATTGAGGCATGATGTAGGACAACTTGACTACCACAAGTATTGAGGCATGATGTACGACAACTTGACTACCACAAGTATTGAGGCATGATGTACGACAACTTAACTACCACAAGTATTGAGGCATGATGTACGACAACTTGGCTACCACAAGTATTGAGGCATGTGTACGACAACTTGACTACCACAAGTATTGAGGCATGATGTACGACAACTTGACTACCACAAGTATTGAGGCATGATGTACGACAACTTGACTACCACAAGTATTTAGGCATGATGTACGACAACTTGGCTACCACAAGTATTGAGGCATGATGTACGACAACTTGACTACCACAAGTATTGAGGCATGACGTACGACAACTTGACTACCACAAGTATTGAGGCATGATGTACGACAACTTGACTACCACAAGTATTGAGGCATGACGTGCGACAACTTGACTACCACAAGTATTGAGGCATGATGTACGATAACTTGACTACCACAAGTATTGAGACATGGTGTACGACAACTTGGCTACCACAAGTATTGAGGCATGATGTACGACAACTTGACTACCACAAGTATTAAGACATGGTGTACGACAACTTAACTACCACAAGTATTGAGGCATGATGTACGACAACTTGACTACCACAAGTTTTGAGACATGATGTACGACAACTTAACTACCACAAGTATTGAGGCATGATGTACGACAACTTGACTACCACAAGTATTGAGGCATGACGTGCGACAACTTAACTACCACAAGTATTTAGACATGATGTGCGACAACTTAACTACCACAAGTATTTAGACATGATGTACGACAACTTGGCTACCACAAGTATTGAGGCATGTGTACGACAACTTGGCTACCACAAGTATTGAGGCATGTGTACGACAACTTAACTACCACAAGTATTGAGGCATGATGTACGACAACTTGACTACCACAAGTATTGAGGCATGTGTACGACAACTTGACTACCACAAGTATTGAGGCATGTGTACGACAACTTGACTACCACAAGTATTGAGGCATGATGTACGACAACTTGACTACCACAAGTATTGAGGCATGATGTACGACAACTTGACTACCACAAGTATTGAGACATGGTGTACGACGACTTGGCTACCACAAGTATTGAGGCATGATGTACGACAACTTTACTATCACAAGTATTGAGGCATGACGTGCGACAACTTGGCTACCACAAGTATTGAGGCATGATGTACGACAACTTAACTACCACAAGTATTGAGGCATGATGTACGACAACTTAACTACCACAAGTATTGAGGCATGATGTACGACAACTTGACTACCACAAGTATTGAGGCATGATGTACGACAACTTTACTACCACAAGTTTTGAGACATGGTGTACGACGACTTGGCTACCACAAGTATTGAGGCATGACGTGCGACAACTTGGCTACCACAAGTATTGAGGCATGATGTACGACAACTTAACTACCACAAGTATTGAGGCATGATGTACGACAACTTGACTACCACAAGTATTGAGGCATGATGTACGACAACTTGACTACCACAAGTATTGAGGCATGATGTACGACAACTTGACTACCACAAGTATTGAGGCATGACGTACGACAACTTGACTACCACAAGTATTTAGGCATGATGTACGACAACTTGACTACCACAAGTATTTAGGCATGACGTGCGACAACTTGACTACCACAAGTATTGAGGCATGATGTACGACAACTTGACTACCACAAGTATTGAGGCATGATGTACGACAACTTGACTACCACAAGTATTGAGGCATGACGTGCGACAACTTGACTACCACAAGTATTTAGGCATGATGTACGACAACTTGACTACCACAAGTATTTAGGCATGACGTACGACAACTTGACTACCACAAGTATTGAGACATGGTGTACGACAACTTGACTACCACAAGTATTGAGACATGGTGTACGATAACTTGACTATCACAAGTATTGAGGCATGTGTACGACAACTTGACTACCACAAGTATTGAGGCATGATGTACGACAACTTGACTACCACAAGTATTGAGGCATGATGTACGACAACTTGACTACCACAAGTATTGAGGCATGATGTACGACAACTTGACTACCACAAGTATTGAGGCATGATGTACGACAACTTGACTACCACAAGTATTGAGGCATGATGTACGACAACTTGGCTACCACAAGTATTGAGGCATGGTGTACGACAACTTAACTACCACAAGTATTGAGGCATGATGTACGACAACTTGACTACCACAAGTATTGAGGCATGATGTACGACTACTTAACTACCACAAGTATTGAGGCATGATGTACGACAACTTGGCTACCACAAGTATTGAGGCATGATGTACGACAACTTAACTACCACAAGTATTGAGACATGGTGTACGACAACTTGACTACCACAAGTATTGAGGCATGATGTACGACAACTTAACTACCAGAAGTATTGAGACATGGTGTACGACAACTTAACTACCACAAGTATTGAGACATGGTGTACGACAACTTGACTACCAGAAGTATTGAGACATGATGTACGACAACTTAACTACCACAAGTATTGAGACATGGTGTACGACAACTTGACTACCACAAGTATTGAGGCATGATGTACGACAACTTAACTACCAGAAGTATTGAGACATGGTGTACGACAACTTAACTACCACAAGTATTGAGACATGGTGTACGACAACTTAACTGCCACAAGTATTGAGGCATGATGTACGACAACTTGACTACCACAAGTATTGAGGCATGGTGTACGACAACTTAACTACCACAAGTATTGAGGCATGATGTACGACTACTTAACTACCACAAGTATTGAGGCATGATGTACGAAAACTTAACTACCACAAGTATTGAGGCATGATGTACGACAACTTGGCTACCAGAAGTATTGAGGCATGATGTACGACAACTTGACTACCACAAGTATTGAGGCATGATGTACGACAACTTAACTACCACAAGTATTGAGGCATGATGTACGACAACTTGACTACCACAAGTATTGAGACATGATGTACGACAACTTGACTACCACAAGTATTGAGACATGATGTACGACAACTTGACTACCACAAGTATTGAGGCATGGTGTACGACAACTTAACTACCACAAGTATTGAGGCATGATGTACGACTACTTAACTACCACAAGTATTGAGGCATGATGTACGAAAACTTAACTACCACAAGTATTGAGGCATGATGTACGACAACTTGGCTACCAGAAGTATTGAGGCATGATGTACGACAACTTGACTACCACAAGTATTGAGGCATGATGTACGACAACTTAACTACCACAAGTATTGAGGCATGATGTACGACAACTTGACTATCACAAGTATTGAGGCATGATGTACGACAACTTGACTACCACAAGTATTAAGGCATGTGTACGACAACTTGACTACCACAAGTATTGAGGCATGATGTACGACAACTTGACTACCACAAGTATTAAGGCATGTGTACGACAACTTGACTACCACAAGTATTGAGGCATGATGTGCGACAACTTGACTACCACAAGTATTGAGGCATGATGTACGACAACTTGACTACCACAAGTATTAAGGCATGGTGTACGACAACTTGACTACCACAAGTATTGAGGCATGATGTGCGACAACTTGGCTACCAAAAGTATTGAGGCATGATGTACGACAACTTAACTACCACCGCAACTAACACCGTTATTTTTTAATTAATATTTCAAATATCTATGTAAAAATTTAGTTAAATACTTAATATTCAATATTTTGATTTTATGAAATTTACATTTTATAGATTATTACTTATATATGAATCGGATCACTGTCCGAATTTCGGTCAGTTTGCTCTATGCGACGACCACCCGACACCCCGTCCCCTCCTTTTACAAATTGTGCATGTAAATTTGGTGAACCTCCTGGACGACACCTCCACCACCTCCCCCCACCCCACCCCACCCTTTTTTTCTCAATTTGGCCTTATCAAAACACTTGCTATTGTTTGCTGCAGGTTGGCTACCATCCTCATCCTGGTGGTGCTTCTATCTGGTGTATTCGTCTTCATCAACCACAAACGGAAGCAGAGACGAGAATCTAGCTCACCCCCTTCCTACGAGTACCTCTATCTGGATGACGATACCATGATCAAACTGTGATAACATCTCCGACAATACCATGATCAAATTGTGATGACATCTCCGAAACTCTAGCACCGTATTAATGAACAATATAAGATACCTACGGCAATAAAACACAGGCGGTCAATAGGACCGACATCGTGCTTTATGAGACAATAAAACATGCTCGTGATTTTAGACGACAATTAGAGCGTCGCTTAGCAAATGACGTCATATGTTACGTCACTTTGATTGTCCAATGCTAGAGAATGTGTTCTACGACGGGAGACATTATTTTCAAAAAATAGTTTTTACAAACAACATAATATTTCCACGTTTTTTAATATAAAAGCGAGTAACTGTTTAAGGGCATCTCATATATGAAATAGAAGACTCGTTGTTGTGCTTTATCGTAGAATAAAACATAGCAGAGAGCATAAAACACTCAGGGCTGCGCCCTTCGTGTTTTATGCTCCCTGTTATGTTTTATTCAACGATAAAGCACGCCAACTCGTCTTCTATTTCTTAAATATGATTACACTATGACGGATGAAGATATGTCGTCATGCGCTCATTTAATGTGGTCCAATCCCTTGAAGTTCTAAACAATACATCCGTAATCCTAAGTTTTTAGCAAAGGCACATGGACAATGATCAAACTACGATAACACCTCTACAAAATCCCCCTTCTACACACCTTGCTAGCGGCAGTGTGATTAAACTATGATTATATGACAACTGTGTCTAACAATGATAAACTGAAGTACAAAAGAAACTTTACACCCTATTATTTCACTCATACAGTAAAAATAACAAAACAAATTGATATGATAGAACCGGGATATTATTTAATGTTCAATGTTGACTGATTTGGCAAACTATCATACTGTTTTTTTCTCAAACATGCAGAGTTAGAGTCACTGAAAGGACCAAGGGGTATAAAATCATTTTTACACCAAAATGACCCATACCATGTTTATAATGTTGTAAATGTGTGCAGAATGAGGCACATTTATTGATTTTTACTTTGCAGGTGTCTTATATGTCGATGAACAGTTGTGTTTTATCCAAATTAATTTTGGAAGAATTTATGAATTTAAAATTTAATTTTTTCACAAAAAAATTAAAATCACATAGAAATATTCCTTGGCTGATGACTAAACGTCTGCACTTTTCAATTTTAGTGTATGACTTCGGAAACATAAGATATTTGTAATTGAAAATCAAACATATGATAAAACCAACTGAGGTGTAAACTTTCTTTTGTACCTCAGTTTATTATGTATGTCTTTCTGTAATTTTATGTCCCCTTATTTCGTTCAAATGGAAAACTGTATTACAACAAGTTTCAATTGACAAGGAGTGCTTCTATCGTCCATATCTGCAGAAGGGATCAGAAATAGCACAGAAACGTCGTGTAAAACAAATAAAGATGTCATATCGCCTATAAGACTTGTCTCTTCTAAATGCCATTGAAGATTTGTGTAAAATGTGTTGTCTGTAATTAACCACATGTAACTAATGTACCTTAGAAACATAACCATACATAAATATACTTTTAACTGTTTCACAGTATTGAAAGGTTTAAACTAACTGTAATGTCATACGTCCAGCACCTTTATTTGTTGGACAATGATTTCTGCCCCTATTTATAGACCTCTGCACAGAGCAGTGCGTCACGACGCTCTTAGTTACCCCCCTTTGTGGTGGCGCTAGCGTCGTCCGCCATTAAAGCCCCTGTCACAACCCATCGTGCGTGCAATTCGTTCTTACGTTTTTTGGAGAGGCCACGGTCGCTACGTTTTTCTGAAAACGTAGGGTGGATTTTCGGCTGCAAAATGACGTTTTACGTTAGGGTCGAAAGCTGTACGTAGCTTGTCTCTAAAATAACTTTAAGCCCAAGTTTTGGGTGAAGGCAGAAACAATATATCAATTTAATCCTGACTGTTTACTGCTTCCAAGAATGTTCATGTTTCATCGGATACGTCTTAATTATGAAATTAGGGCATGTTAAAGTGATGAATCAGCATGCAGTTTCACATAGTATATATCTTCTGAAAGAGAAATGTTGCTCTGTTCCAACTGAGTTTCTTATGTAAATATAATACATTTTTGCAAAATAAAATTAATAAAAATGCATTTTTCCTCAAACTGTTAGCCTACATTTCATTTATGATTTGAAATGGTAATGAATTATTTAGCCCCGATTCAATTCATGGTATAAGAAACAGATGTATGTGTATCAACGAGATTTGGATTTTGTTTAAACTACGAACATCACTTTTCAAGAGAGTTATTTAAATTTCTATAATGGGTGAGATTTTTTTCTGAGCGAAGGGAGATAATTCTTCTCATTATTGTTAACATTTCTCATATAATTTGCAATAATTCAAGTAACAACTGTTTCTTCTTAAAAACGTTACAAACGCATCATGGAATTATATGTTATAAACATATAGATTATTGAAAGAGGAAATAAATAATTGTTATATACCCATTATTCTCGCAATGGCATAAATAGCCTATGCAAAATAATCACAAATATGGTAAACTATAATTAGGTCTATGCAGCAATACACAAAGTGTACGTGAGAAAATAAAGTTTTCTTAAAGGTGTGCTAAGTCTTTTTGCCTAAGATATCCATTTTCTGTAGAAACAGTTAAAGGTCTGTGTGTTTAAAGAACATAATTAAATTTGATAATTAAAAAGAGTTTTTAAAAACTTACGTTTTCCCCTTTGCTTAACGTTTAGAAAGTGACTCATTTTTTGGTAATGAGAATGATTATGATTGAGAGAACTTATGTGTTTGTAGTTCATGCATATTTCGGACTTTGGTATTACTCGATTGTGTAGGTGAGTGAGTGAAGGAAGACACATATTTACAGATTATATAAAAATCATTTTAAACATCTACGGTAAATCTTGACAGTACATACAACAAATGTACAAATATATAGTATTTCATTCTGTTCTAATAAAATAACATACGAACAAAACAGCAGGTGGCCATAGTATTACGTACATGTAACGTAACGTAATTCCCTTAGACTTACGTGTTAATTAGCTGTTGCGAGAATAATTTTCATGAACATATTGTTTGTCGATTAATTCTGAATTCGTTACCAAAATATAGGAAATCATCTCAGCTACAGATACATAATTTCCATAATATTTTCGGACAATCATTAAGAAACCCACCACTTATCAAACAACACATATATCCTACAACATATCGATTAGATTTAACATGGCCGTCAATCGGACATTGGAATCAAAATTGTACATGCGACGTTTAAATATGTGTCATTCAAAAACGAATGAACTGATAGATGAAAGGTAATTATGTGCCTATAGCTGAGATGTTTACCAATATGTCCGCAAAATATGACAGCAATTGGACCTTTAGTTAATTTATTAAATTATTTTCGAAACAGCTAAGTAACACGTAATTCTATAGGCATATACATGTACATTTGGTACAGATAATCTTGAATAGTCCAGATATGAGGCCTATATATGTGACACTATTGACAATTCTTGAAATACAAAGAAGAAGAAAAACCCAACTATTTTCACAGATAATACAAGTAACCTTTAGTTCAAAACTACGTTCAAGTGATATTCGCCTCCATTCAAATAAAAAAAGTTTCCGCGCGCTTTGATATCGCCGATTTACATCTAACAACACACAGAAATGTTATTATTTGTTAACTTCTTCAATCTATTACTCATGAATCGTTGTTTGCTCTGTTTGTCGCAAATATGACATAAGAAATCTTAAAAATGAATCATTATTTGGCAAGTAAGTTTGACGTCTTTTATACAGCGTAAGCGTTGACTAGGCACCGTCTATCCTTGATTACGTCATACTTGATTGCCGCAGCGTTGCAAATAACATAGGCTCGTGTAACGTTGCAGCCGCTTAATGGCTGGCACAAAATGGCTGCGCCCATGAAATAGGCCGTGGAAAGGTCCATACAGCATAAGCGTTGACTAGGCACCGCCTATCCTTGATTACGTAATACTTGATTGCCGCAGCGTTGCAAATAACATAGGCTCGTGTAACGTTGCAGCCGCTTAATGGCTGGCACAAAATGGCTGCGCCCATGAAATAGGCCGTGGAAAGGTCTATACAGCATAAGCGTTGACTAGGCACCGCCTATCCTTGATTACGTCATACTTGATTGCCGCAGCGTTGCAAATAACATAGGCTCGTTTAACGTTGCAGCCGCTTAATGGCTGGCACAAAATGGCTGCGCACATGAAATTGGCCGTGGAAAGGTCTATACAGCATAAGCGTTGACTAGGCACCGCCTATACTTGATTACGTCATACTTGATTGCCGCAGCGTTGCAAATAACATAGGCTCGTTTAACGTTGCAGCCGCTTAATGGCTGGCACAAAATGGCTGCGCACATGAAATAGGCCGTGGAAAGAGTCGTCACCTTCCGTTACTAATTACAGATATCCTTCTGGTCCATGAGAAGCTGATATTGGAACGATATTGCAATGATTCAATCTTTATTTCGTCATAAATCAGCCGATGATAAACTCAATCAGTTATTACCTACATTCAATGAGACACTATGGAGTCGTCATTACGGATAGTTATACTGTCAGTGTTACCACGGACTTAATTTTACTCAATATACAAAATTTGTTCTTCTCTAAACCCAGCCTGCGTCATACATAATCGATAAGGAAAGGTCTGGTGTGAAGTTCGGGGTAACTTAAGATTCAATAGATCACAAGAGAAGGCGTGCGCGAAAGAAACGAGCAGGAATAATATTGATATTAAGAGCCAGGTTTACGTTTTGTATTTGTGAAAGGCTATGGCATACTTACTTGCATATCTTCTTTAACTATATCCATGTAATGTTTCCTTTATATTCATTTTATATTTCATTTATCCACCTGATGTTTCCTTTACATCTAAACAATATTTCCTTATATTTATGTATAATGTTTCCTTTATGTCCAATTAATATTTCCTTTATATACATGCAATGTTTACGTTATATCAACGTATGTTTCTTTTATTTCCATGTAATATTTCCTTTATATCTATCTATTGTTTCCTTTACATATTAATCCAATTAATAGTTCCTTATATGCAAGTAATCTTCGCTTTATATCCATGTACAGTACCCTTTATATTCAAGCACTGTTTCCTTTATATGTATGTAATGTTTCCTGTATATTCATGTAATTTTTCCGTTATATCTATGTAATGGTGCAATTCATTAATTGACGCTACCCTAAGTTTTCTTACGTCACAAATGACGTCACAGCCAGTGGTTTCTTGGAGCTGGAATGTGTACACAGGTACACTTACGATTGTTACGTCACAGTTTATATTCAACTACATGGATAATAATAGATATTGGAATGACATTGCTGTAAAAACGATAATGCAAAACTATTTGTTTCCTTTCAGAACTCGATTTTTGCCGTTATGCTATATGTTTTTTAAAAAACAGTAATAAGGAAAAATTTATCGTGTAAAAGACGCCACTGCCTATCATGCAGCTCCCAAATGACAAACAAACCTCCTTGTTCACAATAACTGTATGTCGGCGAAAGCTTGGACGTACAGCAGCGAGGTAAGCGTATGTAGGTCAAGGGGTTGCGTTTTGGCGCAAGTGAACCGTCACACGTTTTAAATAAGAACACCTGTTTCTCCGTTCTCTATTTTTTCCTAAATTGCATTTAGAATTGGTGACTGAGCTCGCACCACTTAGGTGTATGTGAGACTATATTAATTTTGTAACTTCATCACCTTGGTATAGCATTGATATTTATGGGAAATAAATAACGTGTTCGTTGTCAATTTTATAAAATAGATACGTTATTTACTTAAGCATGTAAATACTTTCCCCCTTTGATTTACAACGGACTGACATATGCCATGCAACATTACATCATATATATGTACAGGTATGAAATAAAATGGGCTATGTGTAACAACCTTGGCGCATCAGGACACATTTTCATTCATTCACAGTTTCACAATTTTACCAAAAAAGATAGATTTAACTAAATAAACATGAAACACGAAACAACATGCTTGTGCTGTTCTACCAAACGCAGCTTCAAGTGTGTCACTCAAAGTCATCGCCTCTGGGTAAGTCAAACGGAGCATGTTTATATCCTGTTGAGAACATTGTGTTTTTGGAAAGCTATATTCACTCTTCTATCTGTTGTATATACATATTCATATACTTTTTAAATCCCCCTGTTTACAAGTGATTATACTTTAACAGGTAGTGTTAACTCAAGCATGTCATTCAAGTCACGTCGTTCTCACTCTCACTTGGTATTAATAGTGTATAGGCATTCCTTTAAAGGTCAAAGGTTTAATGTTAACATGTGATAGGCTAACGTGGTGTCTCATATACATGTAGTAGCAAACATTCGTGCAGAGATAACAGGGTATACTATATCTTAGTAGCCAACTTCCTGTGCTGTGGACATCCATATCATTACCACTTTCTACTATATCACATGTCTCTCGGTAGCAACATGTATGCACTGTGAACATACATATCACAGTGCGCTATAATATACCATCTACCTATTGTATTGTTGAAATGCATATATCACGTCACTCAAAAGTATGCCATATATCATATAGTTTCAAATTCCGCTGAACTGTTGGCACACACGAAAGTATATCATATACATGGAGTTGCAAATTCCCAGACAACAATCAACAATCTTATAGCTGCAAACTTCTCTGTAGTGTTGATATAGATATGACTCAACAGCTTTGTTATATCTATGACAACAGCACAAGGGAATGTGTTACTGTAAGGCATATACATGTATTTCAAAGAATATGTATGCACACTCGGTCCCATTTAAATAGAAACAATAAAGGATACAATATCTATAATAATATTTTTATCATCCTTATTTCGGTAGATTGTTGTATAATCCTATTTCGCAATGTTATTTTGTTCAACAGTCAGCAGCAAAATGAAAACATAATATAAACATGACCACAAATCTCATTGTCATCCCCCTGTCAAAACTTTGTCTTTATATATACATGCCTTCGTCAGCATTCACCTTAGCACACCCAAAAGCATAAAAACATATTCTCAGAAGGTGTAGTGTGTAGTCGGACGTCGGACGTCAGGCATATGCAATTAAAACCTTATAACTGCTGTGTGTATGTATATAGTCAATCTTGTTGAAGCGTTCTTACAGTTTTCCTATTTCAATATATTCGTTTATAAACTATAAGTATGACACGTATTATGTATTTCGAAATCTTAATACTTTCTGGACAATATATCAAGCTACATAGCCATACCAATCTTTAATGATGAATAATGAAGGAAAATTCATATGGATTTATAACTCTTTATTCTGGAAAGGCGAATAAAGACGTTGTAAATAAAAATTGGCATTAACATTCTTCGCAACCTCAACGTCTTGAATGCCCATCAAATAAATATCTGTACAACTGTAGTTTGTAAAACGACATCAACGAGTTTCATAGCATTTAATGTTTGTAATAATTTACTCTTCAAAATAAATAAGGGGAATTATGTTACTAATTTCTAACCGAAAACAAACGCAGTTTTTGGACTTTGCAAATTGCACATATCATTGTATCGTTATTTCCTGTACCTCGGCGTGATTTTGGCAACTTTTAAATGTATTCAGCACTTGTGCCTTTAAATAGTCACTGTTACAAGTCATTCGTTCATTCTTTCCACCATATTTATTTATTTTCTTTAAAAAAAAATAATTTGAATTTCAAAGAAAGGTATGTGTTTTTAAAAAAATAAAACATGTCATGTTATTTTCACCACAATATAAGTAAAAATGAGGAACTGAGTAAGTTTACAAGTCTACACCCATGGGCGTTGTATGTTCCCAGACTTTAGATTGGCAAGACGATTAACGTCCACTCCAACGAGAGAGGTAGACATCAAACACTTAGAGACAGATGACTGGCATATTCTTCTCTCCTATCAACCCAGTGACAAATGCTTACGATAAAACTCTTGACATGGCTCGGGGGTTTATCGGTTGAGATGTTTATTTTTCAAATATAAATTTTTATAATGTGTGGTATGTAGAAAGTTAATGAATTCTAGTTGTACTATGTCATATTATAGTGTAATTATGTATGATATATACACTGCTATATCTTCCAGGGGCAAGTACTAATCTATTTCATTTTCGTATTTAGATTTCAATGTTTGGATATCGATGTTGATGTTTTGAAATGATAGTGCAGATTGCAGTTCAGTAAATTAGAATTATGAATATACTCACGTCCAAAAGAAACTTGACCGCTAACATGTGTTGTTAAAAGCTGACGTTGCGTTTTAAATATTATGAAATAAATCGTTATGAATTCTCCTCTGTTTTGGATACTGGAAATGAGCTTCAGGAACGCAACATGTCAAAATATTCTCCCATCTGCACGAAATGCAATTGCACAATTTGGGTAGAAAGGGGCCCACTTGCAACAGCGTCATTAGAAAACCACCAGAAGAATGTCGAGATTAACAGCGGAGCAGTTGTCATGATCGACACGGGGATTTCTCCTTCGGTTGCTCGACTACAGCAGTATTCAACCTCACCCAGCGTTTCAAACAGACTGACGAGACAAGGGACTACAGTTGTATTCAACCTCACCCAGCGTTTCCAACAGACTGACGAGACAAGGGACTACAGCAGTATTCAACCTCACCCAGCGTCTCCAACAGACTAGCGAGACAAGGGACTACAGAAGTATTCAACCTCACCCAGCGTTTCCAACAGACTGGCGAGACAAGGGACTACAGCAGTATTCAACCTCACCCAGCGTTTCCAACAGACTGGCGAGACAAGGGACTACAGCAGTATTCAACCTCACCCAGCGTTTCCAACAGACTGACGAGACAAGGGACTACAGTTGTATTCAACCTCACCCAGCGTTTCAAACAGACTGACGAGACAAGGGACTACAGTTGTATTCAACCTCACCCAGCGTTTCAAACAGACTGACGAGACAAGGGACTACAGCAGTATTCAACCTCACCCAGCGTCTCCAACAGACTAGCGAGACAAGGGACTACAGCAGTATTCAACCTCACCCAGCGTTTCCAACAGACTGGCGAGACAAGGGACTACAGCAGTATTCAACCTCACCCAGCGTTTCCAACAGACTGGCGAGACAAGGGACTACAGCAGTATTCAACCTCACCCAGCGTTTCAAACAGACTGACGAGACAAGGGACTACAGTTGTATTCAACCTCACCCAGCGTTTCAAACAGACTGACGAGACAAGGGACTACAGTTGTATTCAACCTCACCCAGCGTTTCAAACAGACTGGCGAGACAAGGGACTACAGCAGTATTCAACCTCACCCAGCGTTTCCAACAGACTGGCGAGACAAGGGACTACAGCAGTATTCAACCTCACCCAGCGTTTCCAACAGACTGGCGAGACAAGGGACTACAGCAGTATTCAACCTCACCCAGCGTTTCCAACAGACTGGCGAGACAAGGGACTACATCCGTATTCAACCTCACCCAGCGTTTCCAAGAGACTGGCGAGACAAGGGACTACAGCAGTATTCAACCTCACCCAGCGTTTCCAACAGACTGGCGAGACAAGGGACTATATCCGTATTCAACCTCACCCAGCGTTTCCAAGAGACTGGCGAGACAAGGGACTACAGCAGTATTCAACCTCACCAAGCGTTTTCAACAGACTGGCGAGGCAAGGGACTACATCAGTATTCAACCTCACCCAGCGTTTCCAACAGACTGGCGAGGCAAGGGACTACATCAGTATTCAACCTCACCCAGCGTTTCCAACAGACTGGTGAGACAAGGGACTACAGCAGTATTCAACCTCACCCAGCGTTTCCAAGAGACTGGCGAGACAAGGGACTACAGCAGTATTCAACCTCACCCAGCGTTTCCAACAGACTGGCGAGACAAGGGACTATATCCGTATTCAACCTCACCCAGCGTTTCCAAGAGACTGGCGAGACAAGGGACTACAGCAGTATTCAACCTCACCAAGCGTTTTCAACAGACTGGCGAGACAAGGGACTACAGCAGTATTCAACCTCACCCAGCGTTTCCAACAGACTGGCGAGACAAGGGACTACAGCAGTATTCAACCGCACCCAGCGTTTCCAACAGACTGGCGAGACAAGGGACTACAGCAGTATTCAACCTCACCCAGCGTTTCCAACAGACTGGCGAGACAAGGGACTACAGCAGTATTCAACCTCACCCAGCGTTTCCAACAGACTGGCGAGACAAGGGACTACAGCAGTATTCAACCTCACCCAGCGTTTCCAACAGACTGGCGAGACAAGGGACTACAGCAGTATTCAACCTCACCCAGCGTTTCCAACAGACTGGCGAGACAAGGGACTACAGAAGTATTCAACCTCACCCAGCGTTTCCAACAGACTGGCGAGACAAGGGACTACAGCAGTATTCAACCCTACCCAGCGTTTCCAACAGACTGGCGAGACAAGGGACTACAGCAGTATTCAACCTCACCCAGCGTTTCCAACAGACTGGCGAGACAAGGGACTACAGCAGTATTCAACCTCACCCAGCGTTTCCAACAGACTGGCGAGACAAGGGACTACAGCAGTATTCAACCTCACCCAGCGTTTCCAACAGACTGGCGAGACAAGGGACTACAGCAGTATTCAACCTCACCCAGCGTTTCCAACAGACTGGCGAGACAAGGGACTACAGCAGTATTCAACCTCACCCAGCGTTTCCAACAGACTGGCGAGACAAGGGACTACAGCAGTATTCAACCTCACCCAGCGTTTCCAACAGACTGGCGAGACAAGGGACTACAGTCGTATTCAACCTCACCCAGCGTTTCCAACAGACTGGCGAGACAAGGGACTACCCGAGATCAGGGAGAACCACGCATCACATCAGCGCAAGGAGACCGGTACATCCGTAAAGTCCAGCTAGGAAACCGCTTCCTGACGTCATCGTCAACGACAACAATGGCGTTGGGTCATCGCGTCAGTCGGCAGAAGAGATGGGCACGTTAAGTGCGACGTAAAGTACGACGCTAACAGGTACGGGACTGGCAAAGCTCTCGGATGAAAGCAAGTTCTGTTTGTTCCAGAATGACGGAATAAGACGAGTTTTCCGGAGTGAGGGTTAACCTAGAGTCATTAGACGGCTTACGACATCAATGCGCAGATGAGTATTTGCATTAATCGAAGCGCGGAGGATACTATTGGTATTGACAATGTGTTCCAGAAATATGAAAGTCTTTGTAAGAGTAAAACTGTTATATTTTTATTGTGTTTAAATTAATGTTTTCACCCCATCTGTGAATATCACATCATCAATCAAATATCATTGACGTGTGTGAGTTGCTTGTCCATAGATTTATGTTGAAATTAAATTACAAAGGGCCTAAGTGGCATTCGACCATTAGTGTGCACATGGTATTTTGTTCCGGGTCAAGTTTCTTTTGGACGTGAGTATAGAGCATAGATTAATATATTCATGCCATATACAGTAAGACGCCACACGGGCCTATTTCGAATCGTCTATATGCAGTTCCATGGAAATGATGATTTGCTTAACCGTATGACTTGCTATCCGTACGATTTTCAACTGTAACCACATTGTGCGGATAAACGAGGTCTGATTGAATGTCGATTAGGGCCTTTAGCAAAATTTCTGAATTGAAATATATATATATCAAAATATTTAACAATTTTACACTATTATATTCTACAGCTATTATTTTAAAACTGATTGTCCAGTTTAAAAGATATCTCAATGTATAATCGTGGATGAGCATTCAGCCTATAGATGGAATAACTTACCATGACTTTATAACATAGCTATCAGAATAAAATACATGTGACAAATCTTGATTATGATTGTGGTCACTTCCTTTAAGAAACATAACCACATTTGTTAAACATGGTATAAAGATTAACCACGTCCTCGAAACCAGACATTGCAAGACATGATGTCCTCGTCAATCTTTCAACGTGTCTCCTAAAACGTTACCTCAAAAGGTTTCATCTCTGTTACCATAGTAACTGTTTTCAATTTTTTTAAGTGTAAGCTTTTAATTGTAAGATAAAGTTACTGGATTATGTTGTGTCAATGAAGGTTGTCAACCCGAACAATAATTTGAAAAATGTAAAAAGATAGTTCACTAAATGTTAACTGTTGACTTTTGAGCATGAACAATTACAAAGAGTCCCACGAAAATGTGTTTCAATCAATGTTGCGAATAGTGTTTTGTACCTAAATATTGTCTTTTGACATTTGTGTTAAAGGGAACATTTCTGTTTTTAAAAAAGGTCGTTCAAATATAAAACCATAGTAATGTAATGTATTCAAATACATACGGACATAAAGATGATGTATACATCTAAAAGTTGTAACATAAAACTTTGTAAAATAAACGTTTTCGTTTTTAATTGTAAAATGTTTGTTAAAATAGAAAACTGTTTAGAAATTACAATCGTTTTCAAACAGAATCCAAACATTAAAAAAAATCAAACATCTTGCTTTCCATTCTCTCCCCGAAGAGGTTACTCCCTTCAGACATCCGATCCTAATCTCTGTTCCAGATGGCCTGAATTTCAAGGCTCCAGCAACATCCCCTAGCGGGGAAAAGGGGAACCTCATACTGTATCCCTGCTTCTGAACCAATGAAAATTCATCTTTCAGTGACCATGTCGACACACTGACTTGTCAGATCTAAACATTTGACTTTTAAGGGTCTCACTAATACGCATTTGTCCTTCTAATATGTCTGATTTAAATAACACAAATGAACTCTTATTCGTTTTGTGTCTGATTTAGTCTTTTTTTTCAGTAAGTTTATGAGCAATTTGTTTCAAGAATTGAAAAGCATATTTCGAGGAAAATACATTAAACGAGAACACTTTATCTTATGTTTATTCTATCATTATGATGTGTCATTGGCAAATGTCACTTTTACAACGGCGTCGCTGATTGCACAACTAGATTTAATTGCAACCAATCAGGACACTCCATTTCTGCACTCTGAACAGAGATGAGGATCAGAAGGGAGTAACATCTGTGGGAAGAGAATGCTTGCCCTCCGAACAAACACATTATTTCTACATTTTTAATTCTAACTTCTCTATATCACTAAAAAAGACGAAATAGTTTGTGTTTAATTATTGCATGCGCTCCACTTCTTCCCCTGTTCACATGACGTTTTGTTTATGAATTTATGACTCCGGAGAGTTTCATAATTATATCCAACGACCCCGGCATTGGGTGTTACTCTGTTTTTTAACCTTGGTTGTATTGTTATTATATACTAAACTTCTCATAATGTTAAAATAATAGGCCCATTATCATCATGGTGGGTGTTTTAATTCACATAAAAAAGTCACAATACATCTTCGTCTTGAGAAATGAAATGAAAATGTATCCTTGAAAAAACTGAATGTGAAAATGTTTTCTGTAATCACGTTGTTTTTGTACTTAGTCTCGTTTTATCATCAAGTAACTATTTCGTGTTGTTCGTGTAGTTATGTGTTTATCTTCCCTCCAGCATATAATGCAATGATGTTTATGGTTTAACCAACGATTTGTTGTTGAATAGACAGGACAATGTAATGAAGTTTTCTCAGAGACTCCCTTCATTTTATAATACAAGAAGTAAAAATGACAATTTAAAGAAGATTAACCTCAGCAAATTTAGAGCTTTGGGTGCTTTGAAGAGTAATTAGAAGCGGAATACATAAAAAAGCGAAATTTCCGGGACACACCGTGTGTGTGTATTTATGTACCCAACGTTGTTATATCCCATCTTCCACCTGATGACGGAGTAAGCAGATGTTCCGAAAAGTCGTGTACGTCTTGTATCAATATTTCACTGCTTCCCGGGGTCCTTGCTATGTCCAAGGAGAGATATGTCTAGATTATGAACCGACTGAGCGACAACTGGGCCATGTTCAAGAGAGGTTTCAAAGTAATCGCTCTATGAGCGATTACTTTTAAACCTCTCTTGAACGCGATTGCTCAATGCAGCGCTACGTAGCAAGGCGAGCAAACTTCGAGGAATTTGCACCGTATCGTTCAGGAGAGAATGAGCGCTACTTGAGCGCTACATTGAGCAATCAATGAGCGATTATAAGCGCTCGCTGTTATGGAACGGAGCCCTGGTATTTACTATTTCCTTGAATGTATATGACAGGTGATACCGTTCAGGCAGGACATGTGTATTACCCTCCAAGTTTTATCGATACTGTCAGACATTGATTCGGTCGTTTTAATTTTTTCTTATATTCAAATTTCATTTTAAACTTTTTGCTTCAATTACTATGATTCTATTGCTGATATTTATTCAGGCAATGTTTTGCGTTAGTGCATTTTGTCGATGGAATGTTGAAGGAGCTATCAACATACGTTTGGATAGAAACATAGTACACCATATATACAACTTTGAAAACATATATTTCTCTGCCCGTTTTTAAAACGTGTTTCCATATACAACAACGTGTTGTATAGCGTTGAGTTCTTGGTAACCTCTTGTCCCTTAATTGTCATCCTTACCATACATTGATGTATTACCTACCTACTTCGAAATGTCCACCACTTTCACTACATCTTTCTTCTTTTCAGACCTTGTTCTTGGCAGGAACGTGTGATGAGAACGAACCGAGTCGGTTTTATCTTCATTTTTCTACTGACATGCAACCTTGCAGTTTGGACGTACTTAACATGTATGTGTTGCCATTTTCGTTTCAGTTCCTTCATTTACTACCTTTCTAATAATTTTATTTTCTAATTTATTTATTTTCTTATACTTTATTATCCGTTTTATGACAAAACAATAACGTCAGTTCTATTGCGTAATATGTATCAATCTTATTAACCATCTCATCAGGTTTCGTTTCGATCTGAGAAATCCTCCGCAGGGGTCATGTCTTGTGACCTTTCTCTCCAGCCAATCAGTGAAGAAACTAGAAAGGCGTCGGCACGATTTTATACGAATGTAGACCTGTCAATGGTTGAATTTATCGAAGACGAAACGTTCCAGAAACGGTCACGAAACATGACCCCTGCGGTTTTTAAGGGGGTTTTGGTGGACCTCGTTTGAAACCCCGTTTGTCTCGAAAATTACCCGGTGAAATATGTACAAATATGTATCAAAAAAATAACTGCCAAGAGACTTTAATGATTGACCTTATAGCTATCTTATGAAACTAGCAGTCCAATTAATCATCCCGTTATATAATGTGTTATATAATATGCCCATTCTGGTTAGATTGGACAGTCATTGCACTATGAAACATAACATTCAATCGTAGAAAAATCGACTTTATACGTCACTAAAATTATGTTTAGAAAATAAATTCAAAATCCTAGTGCAGTTGATGAAAATCGATATACATGCAGCGGCTTATAACATATATTCTCCACATGAATTTGGTTATAAATTATGACAATAAAACGCTTTCGAGAAACAGAACCTTACCCCAAGATGCAATAATAACAATAATATTATTTTCATCATTTTAATTCCTTACCACAAACATATATGCAACGTATATTTTGATCATAATAGTGTTTATGTTTTGGTAAATATTTCACTTTCAATAATTCAATCATATTTGACTTGCAGTTTTCAGCTTCCCACCATTTGTTACATGGCTCATGGGGACAGGTGCATACAATGTGGTAAGGGAATTCATTGAATTTAATTTAATTTATTGAAACTGTGTGACCTTATCGTCTAACATTCATTTTTTTAATTAAATATAAGCTTTCTATCAATTACTTGCGTTTATATTTCTGCGTGTCTGCAAGTTAATATACGGTATATATTTAAGTACACACAACTTCACAGAATGTTAATGTTCTAAACCGAAAGATTTTCCTAAAAGAGATCAGGTTTTAAATGACACAGAGAATATAACCGTTTGAAATATATATGCCGGTTTTAAAAGGTGTTAAAATGATTCATAAAAATTACCAAAGATTTCCCTGTAATGATTGTTTTTTCAGGGAGATGATAAATACAAACAAGAATTACAAAGCGTTGAAGAGGAGCAGAAACGCCGTCAGTATTTAGTCAAGAGACACTGCCAAGCGTCTCATCCTGGAAGCGCACAGAGCATCATCATAGAACCATCGTCCAAAGTCTCCTACTGTCTCAGCAGGAAAATAGCGTCCACATTCTGGCTGCAAGTCCTCTCCTTCCTCACCCTGTATAATGAGCAAGATGTGGAGAACTTCTCACCTCTGGATCTTCCCAAGGTTGATGTTCATCTTCGTCCAAAGCTTCCTTTTTACCGAATCGATAGGCTAGACCATAGGAATCTCATCTTCAACACAACCCGATTCATGTTTGTAAGAGACCCATATTCAAGGTTGTGGTCATTGTACCTTGATAAATTTGTTATAATGGATTCTTGGTTTTTCAATAAATTTGGGACCATCATTCTGAAGAGGAAGGGAGTCAAGGTCACAAACGTGGCGGACGTTTGTAACAAAGACTATCATATCACCTTTCAAGATTTTTTAGATTTTGTTATATTATGGAATAGAAAGACCAATGGACATATGGATGATCATTTTGGAACCATACTCAATCATTGTAATCCTTGTGAATATAAACCAGATTTTATTGGGAAGCTTGAATCGTTCGGACAGGATAGTAGGTACGTTTTGGGGTTACTTAATTTTGAGGATTTTAGCAATTTTCTTCAAGGACGTGATCATGTTTTGACAGAAATGAAAATGCTTATCGACTACAACATGTATATGTTTAAGAAATTTAAAAATTGTTTAACATGGTGTATAACACGGATGTTGAATGCCTTCAAAATGAACGGATACCTCAGTTATAAAAGTGTTCATACGATAAAGCAGAGATTACCTCTCAACAAAACAGAGCTGCTAAATCACGTAGTCAGAGAATATCAGAAGCTGAACAGAGGTACACGCCAGGTTTCACGACTGAAACACATTTGGAAAGTCAGGGCCTACCGGAAAATCAAGAGGAAAACACTCATGGCTATAGAGAGGATCTACGAGGACGAAATGTTGATGTTTGATTACGAACTTTTTCCAAAAGAATTATTTAGTTGATGATAACGGATTTATTAACGAAACGTGCTACCGTATCAGTATTTATAATTTATCATTAAAATGAAACATTGGTTTTCATGGATATTTTAACTTACATTGATCAATGGAAAACTTTTTTTTTTGGATATGCAACTTCTGTATTATGTGCAGGCGACGTTTCGACATAGATACTAATGTCGTTGCCCAGCATGTCGACATTAGTATATATGTCGAAACGTCGCCTACACTGTAAAAAGAATTTGTATTTCCATAAAATAGTTCACCATTTTTCATCGTCTCATTTTCTAGAATGCCTTTCAAAGCTATTTACATTATTACAAAGGTACATTTCAAGAGTATAACCCGTGGCATAAATACGTATAACCTAAGTAAAAATGGACGTGTAAAATCATTAGGACAAATGTGAAAGAACAGTGGTGGAAAGAGGCGTCCTTGCCTTACTGGTATCACCATCATTTACATATGGCCCATTCATTGGGGGAAAACAGTGAGTAGTGAAGGTGTGAAAAGCTTTGATACGACACAAGACAAAGCTGATTAGTTTAATGATACAGTAGATGTTACTTTGTGAACATTCTATCAATAGACATGTATATGTATTTTTTTAAAATATGATTAGTTAAAATACATCAGTTTTTTTTGCGTCCATAATGCTAAAAAGTAAGATGGCCTTCAGTCGGTGATAGAATCTTCTCTTTTTATTCATTAAATCTGGTGTAGTCACTGTCGAGATCGTTTTGAATCGTGTTTTGTAAATTTGTGAATTGGCAAATGTCTCTCTACGCTGGCATTGTAGAAATTCTCAACAAAACCTTTGTTCACATGCCCCTAGTAGAAGGAAGTGTATGACAAGTAGGACAAAATTGATCTATATTGCTAAACACATATTAGTGGTACGTGCGGCTACATAGAGCTCTTACGGCAATTATAACAGTTCACTAGGAGTGACGCGTCAATATGTAGGTCTTCAAGGTTTCCGGTTTGACTTTTAACTCTATAATTGACTCAAAATACAGTTTCCCTGTTTTAAAATGAGCAATCAACCATGTCTTTATCCTCAGTATTTTTCCAAAACAATTTTCCAAAGAAAATACGCTGAAAGAAATTGAATACTTACATATGTTTGACCCCTACACCATCAATTACTAGACATTTTAATAATAACTTGTACACATAATATTTTATGCTTGAATCGACGACTATGTATATGTAAAAATGTTCGGATTGCCTCCTTAGTTAATGAATAAGGATAATACTTGAAAAAGAGCCATGGGCTCTGCAACTCATCAGGACTGGTTTATCCAAGTTTGAACATCTAAACAAATAGAGCCTTTGGCACTGTAGCTGTAGTGAGTGAGTTATTGTTTAACATCTGCTACAATCAGAAGAAGAGATGTATATTATGTAAATTATAACTGCCTGGAAAGGTATGTTTACACACGATTTCAGTATCCTGTGGCTTTTTGTTCATTTTAATAAGTAAATATAGAGCCATGATCTTTTTTGCTATCCTGCTATTTGGTGTTGTAGACATAGTTGAATATTTCAGATAAAACACAATTCATTGCTATAAAAAAAATATATAACTTCTAAAACTGCCCAGTGCATGAGACCAACATATAACTTGACACACAAAATAAAAAGAATGACATGGTCGTCTACATATAGCCTATTTATTCTACAAGGTATATAACCTCAAATCATGATACATCATACAAAGCAGTACAGTCTTTGAAGAAATGTAATACTTACGATGGTGTCGTTGGTGCCTTGAGAGTAAGACACCCTTCCCACTGACAACCCCGTCCCTTCTCGTGTTATCTTTCTAACCTACCCCCTAACATACACACAATAGAACTTTACCCATAATAACCCTCCGAACACCTGGACCAGGACTTTTACCCTCTATTACATTAATTATGTAAGACTCCATCATGTAATAGTTCTGCCAAGCTGCGTTGAGAAAAACTGCAGTGTTGTGCATGGGTATTTTCTCAACACAGTATACTAGCACTAACCTAATTATGGATTATTAGAGAAAACATGCAATTTTATGATCTCATGAAACTGCAAACTTTGCGCATTCTAGCATCACTGGTTCTAGGGGGAAAACGCAACTTTAAATTTCAACCCTACCACGTCCTTATTTTTCGGAGTAGGTTTACAAATTTACAAATTTACAAATCTGAGTCCTCATCTAAAACAAATCATATTCCCAAACTTTCGAGCATTGTTGGTTCGTTTTAGGATTTAAAGATGGACTCCCATATATGAGGAGGGCCCAAGACCAAGATCGGACGGACGGACGGACGACGAAGGTGCATTCCAAAAGCCCACCTGGCCTTTCGGGCCCGATGAGCTAAAAAGTATCAAATTCATGAAATTTCTTCTCTTTTTATGCAAACGTTTATATTAAAATCAACATATTTTGAAATTGATCAGTAATGTATTAGAATTAGATTACAATAAGTAACTTTGAAATAAACTACTGAGTTAGTATATATTGCTTTTAAAATGAAACAGCCGTTTGTGAGAAGATTTCCAAAGATGCATATTGTCAAAACCGCAACGGAATAATAAATAAAAAAAACACTTTATTATTAGGAACGTTGTAACGTAATACTGGAACATGTTTTGTGAAATTCTCTTGTTATTGAGGTTTGAAGTTTTTTCCTTCTGGGTTCCGGATAACTTCGAAAATAAGTCGAAATTTTTTTTAAATCGGGATCGACACAAAATCAGTTGTAGTCTCAAGCTATACCAACCCTGCGCATGCGTATTGCAAATCGATCCAGTGGCCAAACGTTAATCCTCTTCCCAAAGAACACATAGGAACTGAGATCGTCCATGCTTTGTCTTGAAGACCTAATACGTTCTAATACAAGTGCAATGTAGCACTCTCTCTCCTCCTGGTGACATAACTAAGCAACAATGAGGAACAAACCTTTTTGGTTTCAATTTATTAATACAATCTCCCCATCCATTACACTTTCTCGCCTTTGAGGAAGGGTCATAGAAAATATAGAAAATACAAACAAATAACCGGAAACATAACAAGTATCATTAATGTAGATTAAACAACTGAGATGTCATTTATAACGTCATATAACGACCTAATCAAAACCTGATAACGAGACAGTCGTCGAATTCGAAAGTTCCACATCGTTGTTTGGTTTCAACGAATTGTCTATACTAACTTTGATTGAGTTCAATACTCGCTTATCCTTATTTACTTTTGTCCAAGTAGCCACAAGGAGGTGAAGTCCATGTTTTGGTTCATGTTTTGGTTTTGGTTCATGTTCATATTCGGGTTTTGGAACATGTTCATATTGTTATTGTTCATGCTGTTCATGTTGTTCATGTTGTTCATGTTGTTCATGTTATTCATGTTATTCATGTTATTGTTCAAGTTGTTCGTGTTCATATTGTTCATGTTCATATTGTTCATGTTCATATTGTTCATGTTCATATTGTTCATGTTGTTCATGTTGTTCATGTTGTTCATGTTGTTATTGTTTCCTTGAGAAAACAGATTACTGAGGTAGAACATTTCTGGCATATCAAACATTGGCGCGAAAGGCATGCCCATTTGTTGGTAGGCCATGGCTTCCAAAGGGTTTCCTCCGTCCATCAAGAAGAGAGTTGTAGGGTCCATGAAGTTGAACATCGGGGATGCAGGAGCTTGTTGAGGTCGACCCCAGCCCATTTGTTGCATCTGCTGCTGCTGCATCATCTGCTGTTGCTGCTGCTGCTGCCGCTGGAACTGGTCATAGGGATTTGTGTATCTTCCATACCCAAACGGTACCTGGACGTTCTGCATGTTGTTCATATTGGCTTGCTGAACTTGATTATTCCCGTAATAATTGCCCATCTGGTTGTTGTTTGGTTGCATAGTATTATATGGTTGCATCTGGTTGTTGTTTGGTTGCATATTATTATACGGTTGCATCTGGTTCTGTTGCATATTATTGTATTGTTGCATCCGGTTGCTGGTCATTTGATTGTTGTTATTATTGACATTATAAGGAAACGTCACTTGACTGTTTTGGTTCATCTGATTCTGGTTTTGGGTCATCTGATTCTGGTTTGGCACCTGATTAGGCATCTGGTTTTGCGGAGGCTGGTTCTGGATCTGTTGATTGGGAACTGCTTGTGGTGCCATCTGCTGCGGGTCGGGGTACTGAGCCCCGGGCTGGGTGCTAGGAGGGCCACTCACCGGCTGACCCCCAGTGGTTGGAGGTGGAACTGTTCAACAAAAGACACGTACAATGTCAACAACGTCAGACTCCCTAGCCAACATAACACTAGTCCTCCACAATCTTTAGTGATGTGAACGACGAATATTACCTGTCATTCAACAGCCTGCTCCTCCGGGTTATTTTATCCGTTACACTCCTTAATATCCGGAGTGTGTTATACGGGAAAAGCTCGTAACGGCTAAACATAACCAGCCAATGAAATTAATAATCGAGCATGACGAGCAATATTGGCAGTCCCCAAATAACCGATCAGCGATCATCAAATCACGATATTTCATTGGTTGACAATATGCGCAACCAGCTAAAAGCTTTACGAGCATATTCCGTATAACACACTCAGCGTGAGATGAAAATACAGGAAGCAGGAAGGTCAATGATAACACTGATGGATAAAAATATCAACACTTTAGGGAATGTGGATTTCATTTCACATAAATATCCTAAAATAAAGTAGCAATATACAAGTCAGTGTATGAAATAAGGTCTGTGCGCCAGCCCGGAATCTGGCAACTTTTGGTCAAGTCTGGTAGATATTTGAGGTTTTCTTTAATTTTGCTATTAAATTGACAAATAATAATCGGCTTTACCAACCCTGCGTATTGCAAATCGATCCAGTGGTCAAGAGTTAATCCTCTACACAAAGAACACATAGGAACTGAGATCTTCCATGCTTTGTCTTGAAGCCCTGGTAGATATTTTAGGTTTTCATTAATGTTGCTATTAAATTGACAAAAAATAGGATTGTTGGCTGGATGCCTTTCAAGTTTACTTCATACACTGTATAAGAACAACATGAACCATGATAAAAACTATGAAATACAGGCACTTCAATACATGAAATATGGGTAGTCCTTTAGGCTTGTAGACAGTATATGTAGGTAATACACCTGCTCAGTAAGAGAGTTCACATGTCCCTGTGACAGACATGTACATATCAGTATAAGTCGAAGTTTCGATCAATGCATTTTTAGCTGAAGAACAAACAAAAATATTATTTTTGTAATATTATATTTTTGAAAGAGAAATTTAAAAGTGACTTTATTTGCGTTTAAGTATAATAAGTACATACTTTTATCATAACAATGTAGTATATCACATGTATGCATGTCTGTACGATTTTATTTCTCACATTTTTGAATCTAGAATGTTGTTATTACTTGTGGTGGTGCATGTACATCAAAGATGCAGCTTGCTCAGTAAAGATGGAAACATTTTGGTATAAGTTGGTAACAGAGCAGAGCAAATCTTGTGATCAACATTAATTCTTAACAAGCTCTCAGAATGGGTTACAATTTTGTATATCAACATGAAATTGTTTATCAGGTAAAAGTAAATTGCAGGTTGACCAGGATATCATTAATGTACTGCAGTTGCAAGTTGAGTAAGCATTATACTTGTTAATATTTAAGTCTTTTTCATATCATTTCTAATATAATTCATGACTGGTTTCATTCCGTTTTGCTTTTGTTTAATATGGTTCATTTAACAGTTGTGATTATCAAATGTGGAAAGTTAATAAATAAGATCTTCTTGGACTTAAATTTGTTGACGCATGATTACTGGAGGTCGTCGTAAAACAAGCCAAAAGCCATATTTGGTTCTCCAATCTCGTCTTGTCTAGTTTTGTATTGTGACGTTTACTTCTGACTGTAGGACAAATAAACAGTGACTTGTGGTCTCTTTCTCCTCCTCAGAGAAGCAACATTTATTTTCATCTTTTAAAAATTCATGTCATGTAGTAAATAATTCGTTGTGAATTTATGTATAGAATGTAATATTGAAAGCATTTTTTTTCGAATTATGAATAGACATAAAGGGCAATTTGTTTATGTGTTGCTATTCAGTTTCGTTGATTCAACATTTTAGATCTCGTTCTCATTTCATTTTCTATTTTTACAACTTTTACACTCTTAATATATATCATAAGGTATTAGGCAACATGTTTCCTTGGTGGTAATAGTTTCAATAAGATATATACTGAACACCAAAAGAAACGCGGAGCAAGAAAGTAATTGAAACCTAACGTATTTTGTTTAAATAATAATAAACATAATGAGTTATGGATACAACATAATTCAATAGCAAACATATAGACAATAGAACTACAGCAGCCAACCGTTTTCACAATCATTTTCAATAAATATGAACTTGAAGATTTCGCTTTTTTTAGTGTTCAGTATATTATAAGTGGCACATCTAATAAGTCTCTATTCTCCATTGTTTTCCCCATCTAAAATGACTAAAGTTCGTTTTTATTTCCTTACATATTTTGAATGTCTTAATTATTCTTTGTTGACATGTTATTACACCATGGACGAAGCGTTGCTTTTAAATGTTTAGTACATGTTTTAAAAGACGCTTAGCATATTATGAAGAATGGATTTCTCCTTTACGATATCATTATAAAATTACAAATAACTTACCTCTTTTAACTTTTGAGCATATATATCGCGGACAAAATTCATAATATCCTACTTTCTATACTGTCATGGATGAACAATTTCAGAAATGGTCTTACCTGCCATCGACGAAATCATAGACACGGATAGCACTACACATACTGCCGCTAAGAGCTCCATTTTTATGTATACTGTAAGTAAAAAAGAAACACAAGTGAAAAACGAATAAAAAGCATCTGCATCAGGTTAGTCCAGCTTAGAACGCTTAGAAAGGTTAAACAGGCTATAATATAATAATGCTTTACTTTACTATGTATCTCATTAGATTTTACCCATCATTTTACATTCAGGAATATATAGTATCTACAAGTGCACAATGTGTAATCGGGTTTTTGACAGTAAAATATGAAACAAAATGTAAAATGGCACTACAAATTATGGGCGGATTTGTATGTGATAGGCTGCAGACAAAACTGTCTTATATCTCAGATATTGCTTGAACAATGTGTCCCCTGAAGAGAAAGGTTGCACCCGCTAAAGATTGTTTGTCAAATTGTAAATTCATTGATTCATTTAGAAAAACAATTCAATAAGACACACTTATACAAATTATGAAAAAAAATAAGTAAAAATGAATGTTAAAAACTAAATAATAAAGACAATTACGATAAACAAAATGCATGATATCACACAAAAATGAATCATGTTATAAAAATCGGCTATGTTATACAAAGTAAATCATACTTCATGTTCATTTACAGGAATGAAATGGAAAAGAGTTTTTAAAATGTTACATTTCAACATCTTTACCTTCAGAATCAGCGAGATGTCCGAGCAGGTAGATCCAACGAAAAAAGCTCCACTACAAAAAAGTACGTGTCCCACTGGTTTATATATGGGGGTCTTGGTCACGTATATGTACAGCTCCTGTCAGACTGGGCTCCTGTAACCCTTCGTCACTGTGGTCACGCTTTGTATATTGATTGGTGAGAATGACGTGTCGCAGGCGCATCGTGTCCGTAATGCCAGTTTAATTACCCGAAAGAAAAAATGATAAATAACCCGGGCCTTGTTTACCGTATGAACGCACTTGCCTTGATGCTTTGCTTTGTAGTAGTATTTCGATATTACGAAGAAGAACTTTGTTGTTTATTTAATTAGAAGTTTAACAAACCTACACTAGATGTAAAATTAACAGAGGTAGCGTATGTTATTAATAATTTATTATAAAACAATCAACTTGAAACATATAAATGAGCGTAATATGTTGATGAGATTTTAATGATGAGAATTTAAAAAGGACGTGCACACGTTCATTCCAAAAAAACAATGAGACCTGACGCCACATATAAGAGAGTGGAAATCTTTGCTACGGCAAAACAGGACAGTGTTTATCATCATTCTTATGATAAACTTGTTGTTACTTTGTGGATATTCTAAATGTTTTATTATTAAAGGTAACTACAATGGGAAATACATCGCGTTTTTATAATTTCTCTCAATACAAAAAAACAAAATGGCGAATTCTCCGGATAAATTCGTTATGCAAGGATATATACACGCTGGTCAAGAAAGTCTCCAATAGCAGACCATAGGAGAATATTTAAACACTTATATTTCTCAATGTAATCTCCATTTGATACCAGTTATTTTTAGAAATGCGCAGATGTGACCTCGCTTCTGTGGTCATGCAAAGAAAACCATGTGTCAACATCCCACAGCACCTCTGTCGAATAGAGTTCCACAAGTCTTTCAATAAATTAACGTTATACTAATAATTGATTGAACTCTTGTAGTTAATCAATAATAGTGTGGTCATTTATTTGCCAGCAGATGGTTGAGTGTGAAGCTACTGGCGGAGATTTCGGTTTTTATACTACACTCTCTAAAAAAAGAAACGCAACCCCTGAATTTAGAAAGTGTTTTTATCATGTTTTAACGTTTTATCAAACATGTATTATTAAGGATACAACAATGAAATTTGGCATGGTGGAACGTCAAAATCTTACAGGTCTCTAGCAAACACTCGAATCAAACTAGGGGGCGTTTTATTCAGTATTTCGTACGAGCCCCGTGAGCTGTAATTACAGTATTGCATCCCTCGGAACAGAACGATGAATGCAGCGAATCCTTTCCTGTGGTATTGCTCTCCACTTCTTGTGTAGTGATGTGGCCAGTGCTTACAACGTTTGCGGTCGAGGTGTACGTGCACGAATACGGCGATAAAGATGGTCCTATACGTGCTCGACGGGGCTGATTGTCGGGCGATCTGGAGGGCAATGTTGACATTGATATTCCGTAGATAATTCACTGTTGCACGAGATGTGTGAGGGCGGGCCTTGTCCTGTTGAAACAGCTCCCTCTGTTGGTCGATTATCGGCAGAAGATGAGGCTATAAAACGTCATTGATGTTTTGTTTGGCCGTCAAATTGCCGGAAGTGATGACCAGGTGTGATCGTTGGTTGTAAGACATGGCTCCCCGTACCGTGACGCTTCCTCCTTCAACTCTGTCGACCTGTCGAACGCAATTCGGAAGAAACGTTTATTTCCTCGTCTATAGACACGTTGCCTTCCATCACGCCTGTAGAGTAGGAAACGGGACCTTATCAGGGTCCATATCCTCACGTTAGTGCTCCACCTGAGACGTTGGCGTCGATGTTGGCGTCTCAGGACGGGTCCGACAAATGGTTTCATGCACGTAGATTGGCCTCACGTAAACGATTCCTGACGGTTTGGGCCGATACTCTTCTCAAATCAGGCACCTGTGTTGCAGTGACGGTTGGTGTAGCCTGCCGATTACGAAGGTGGTGACCCGGATGTAGCTATCCGGAGTAAATTAAATGACAGAATTACCAAACTACCCGTCCTTTTATAGACCCCTACATCAACTGTGTTTTCCTTGATTTGCACGTGCAACCGACGTTTAGCACTTTCTCCAAAAAAATCGGATAAAATGTCAGCGTGCTTGTCAAAGGCTGCGTTTGGGGGCTAGTACTCATCATAAGAGAACAATTTAAGAGTACATGCCAAAACATTATAATTTAAGCTCACTATTTTTGTTCAGGGGATGTTGTCAGATATTAAGATAGGGGTTGAGTTTCTTTTTTGAGAGAATTTACATTGATTCCTATTATATTCTTGATCCCACAGCAAAGGAATACTTCATTTTTTGTCTATGTATTTTATGATATAATTACATAACTTTTCTTATCACAAAGTTCCAAATCCATTTCTCACAACATCATATTTTTTTGTAACAGCTTAAGACAATTGAAAAAAAATCACAAACAGATATATTTAAATTAGTAATATCCTCTGTTAGTGTCGCCTGTTCCTTTTCACCTTATGTGGCGATAGATATTTGATTGTTTTAACTTTGGATATTGATTGATCAAATATAATTAATTTATTTAACTATTCAAATAAGTATTGTAATACTTCCAGTGTTGTAGGGTTTGAGTTTGTTGGAGTTTACTGTTCCACCAGAGAGAAAGCTTCCGCGTACAAAACCTCCATAGGTTTGTTTTTTATAGATATAGGTTTTTTATTAACTCCAAAATATTACACAGATGTCACAATTTTCGAAAAGGATTTGTTTTTTTAACTTCTTTATTTTTGTTGTACATGTACATGGCATGAAAGACTTACATAACATAGATCAATAAATACAACGACATGATTAAGGACAATGTGGGTTTTTTTCTATACATTTGACAGAAGCTGGTATTGGATATAGTAAGCATTATCTTTTTTTCATTTTTTCTCCTCATTGGCAAAATGGAGGTATCAATACTAGGGACAAGGTCTAATCATTTAAAACAGTAAATGACAACTTGACCAAAATTTCATAAATTTGGTGTAATTACAGGTTGAGTATGAGTTGTATTTATCAACATTGTATGCGGTTTTGAGATCTTGTTTTATGTAGCTAAAGGAAGGTTTAATTCCAATATGGCTGGATTTGAAGATATTATATTTCGTGATGGTCATTGTCATGTTAAGTACTTTATTTCTGTTTTCCGGATACCCGAGACAAATGTTTCTTTTTGTGAATTGAAGTTTTGCATTTGTTTTTTCCTCTAACCTCTCTTTGATCTTTATCCAAACACTTGTAACATATTGACAATCAAATAAATCAATAAATGGGGTATTGTTTTTATTTATTTCTCACAGAAATTGCATATATTTGTATCTTTTAATATGTTATGTAAGAGATAATTTGTCGGTAGAATTCTATGTAAAACAGAGTATTGAAACCACATAAGATTTTAGATTAGATGCAAAAGGCATTTTATGTATAATTCTCCATTCATCTTCGTCTAGTGAACATTGCAGATCTCTTTCCCATTTCCGTTTATATTTATTTTGATTTTCGTGACTTGGTGTTTTTTGTAATATATCATAGAAAACTCGACATCCCATAGTTTTTACTATGTGCAAACGCGTTATTCTAAATGGACATTCATTATGTTGTTAGAGCCTTATATGTCAAATAAATGTGTTATTTTATCGAAACCTTCTGAATGTTGGTGTAAATCTCTGTTTAAATGATAGCCGATTCAATATATAATGTCCATAACGATGAAAGTAGTGAATTAATTAGTCAAACGTAACAGACAGATACTGTGCATATACAGTAAACGGGTAGTTTCGATTTCTGCACATGTATAGAACTGTTGAAATATTTTATTGGAAACAAGTAATTATCATTTAGTTAGCGTTTTGGGATGAATATGCAAGTTGAGCAAAATCATTTGAACTGGAATTCAGCACATGCGGTATTTTCACGTATCAAAGCCTAATGATATATATTTATTTGACTTTTATAGAAAACCATCCTGAGGGCTTGATTATGATTAGTTTTTTTTATCACAAGTATGGCATACTCTATTAAGTCACCAACTTTTACAGAACTGTTTATATCTTAAAAGAAAAAGTAAAAAAACAGTGTTACGTTCGATGTGATCTTAATTAGATTGGTCATTCTGACAATTGAAATTGTCCTCTTGTGAAATGAATATTTTCCAGCGAATGTTAATACCTCACTTCATGTAATCAGGTGCTGCTGCTGTTTCCCAAATTGAGAAATGATAATTACATTTAAAGGGGCAGTAGCACGTTTTTTGCAACTTTTATTTGTTTTCAAATTTCCCATTTATAACGATAGTTTATGTCATTCATATTTACTTTAGAAGGTAAAACATCTTATTACACAAACCAATAATCTGTAGTGGCAATAAAGGTGTTTTGTATAAAGCAAAACTTGCATGGCGGCCATTTTATTGTGAACACATTTTATTATTTCGAATGACAAACATGATTCCCATGGCTTTAAGGAACCATGTACATTCATTTTAAACTTGATTTTCCGATGACAGAAGGGTGTTTTACTATTGGTAACATTATTTTTCAAATACATTTCATCAACTTATTTCAGCGAAAAAACGTGCTACTGCCCCTTTAATAGCAGCATATTTATGTATGTAGAATTTGTAACCTGAATCATCAGCTCTTAAGTTATCTTACGAATTGGAACGAGTCCAGCGGTACTGTGGAAAATACAGCACTGGACACGAATATATACCGTAGAAGATACTGTACATCCTGTACCCTCGGAGTATTTTAATGCGCTTCACTATTTAAAGAGGCAGTAGCACGCTTTTTGCCCAATTTATTTTTGCAAATTTCCCATTTATAATGATAGTTCGTGTCATTTAAATTTACTTTAGAGGGTAAAACATATTA
The DNA here is from genome assembly GCA_936450465.1 of Gibbula magus. Lineage (NCBI taxonomy): Eukaryota > Metazoa > Mollusca > Gastropoda > Trochida > Trochidae > Gibbula > Gibbula magus. The sequence continues at coordinate 67,131,482 of OW388300.1, read as the reverse complement.
TTACACATACCATTTATCTGTAGTGAAAATGACCATGTTGCGTATAAAGCAAAAATTGCATGGCGGCCATTTTATTGTGAACACATTTTATTATTTCGAATTTCAAAAACGATTCCAATAGTATGATGGCCGAGAGGGGACATCGCTCTTTCGCCCTCTGGTATCAACACGACAAAGCGATAAAGCGATATAGTCACACGACAAAGCGATAAGGCTGCACGACAAAGCGATAGAGCAACACGACAAAGCGATAACGTCGCACGACAAAGCGATAACGCCGCACGACAAAGCGATAACGCCGCACGACAAAGCGATAGTGTCGCACGACAAAGCGATAGTGTCGCACGACAAAGCGATAACGCCGCACGACAAAGCGATATAACAACGCGCTAAAGCGATAATAACAGCACGATAAAGCGAAAGAGCGATAAAGCGAAAGAGCGATAAAGCGATAATAACAGCGCGATAAAGCGAAAGAGCGATAAAGCGAAAGAGCGATAAAGCGATAACAACAGCGCGATAAAGCGAAAGAGCGATAAAGCGAAAGAGCGATAAAGCGAAAGAGCGATAAAGCGATAAAGCGAAAGAGCGATAAAGCGATAAAGCGAAAGAGCGATAAAGCGATAAAGCGAAAGAGCGATAAAGCGAAAGAGCGATAAAGCGATAGAGCGAAAGAGCGATAAAGCGAAAGAGCGATAAAGCGAAAGAGCGATAAAGCGAAAGAGCGATAAAGCGAAAGAGCGATAAAGCGAAAGAGCGATAAAGCGAAAGAGCGATAAAGCGATATTGACATGTCGACCTTAATCTTTTACATAACAATAGAATACTGGTTTCATTCAATTTCTTTTCATTTCACTTGATATTTGATTCACTAACATAAGAATGATTTTGATAAATGATTCCACTTTAAATCCCCAAAGGTCGCTATTATATAAATATAATTAATACAAGTTTATTTTTTTATTAAGAATTTGAATAAACATATAATGAGATTTCTCTATAAAACAACTAACGGTGAATAATTGAGAAATCCATGACAATTCAAACTATAATAGATTAATTCAAAAAGTTGACATCGTGTGTGTAAACCTGTACATAGATACTTCCTTAGACATACTTATGTGACTGAATATGATAGATTTAATCGAGCAAAGTAAAGTTTATATAAATCGGCGCACTTTGATTACTTTTGATATATATTCATCAAAATAATAAGGATGCAGGTTAGTAGGAAGTCTATGGTATCAACACTTGTATATTATTTAGCCATTCAATAAAAAATTAAAGGAAAGAATAAAATCATAATAAAAAAAACTTGTTTTACTTGGTTTTAATGTACACATCAAATTGAAGCAGTGTGCGAAGAGTATACTATATAAAAATATATATATATATATGTAGAATATTTGTATGACACGGAAATAGTTCTAAAGGGAGATAAGACGTTTTGGGAAAATTTACTAATAGTGAACTCAGCGCAATGTCATGAATCATTAGTATGACTATAATAGGATTAACGCCTTCAGTGTATGGAGCTTAGCTTACATTCGGATAAGTTAATGGGACTTACACAATCTTCCCTTTAAGACTTGAATGGTTTTGCTCATATTTATTAAATTTGAAAAGTAATTATTGTAGATTATTATAGATATGTACATCTTATTAGTTTATTAATAATATCACTGTGTAAACGTAGTTTAGCAACAATTTACCACTGATGAAATTAATAATCATATTTTAGCTCTTCAAGCCTAAAGGTTTGGGTGTGAGGGCGAAAGAGGAAGGGAGCTTTACTTGGTTTAGTTTAGTAGTAAATGTCTTTTTTCACTGTTTGTCTCATGATTTGAGAATATGCCTTCCCCATTTGCATTCGATAGGATTCACTAACTGTGAGAATGTGTTCAATCATCATTATATGTGTTCCATCTATTGAGTCTGGGAAATTAGTTAGTTTCCATTTGCCGTCATAGCCTATTATATATTTCGATATCATATTGTTTTAATTTTTTAAACCGCAAACCATTATGCATGGCATGGTATGATTTGGTATAATTGTACCCTTCTCAGCACACGGATAGCCAACAGACTTCCAATGGTGAATAATAGGATCTGATTGAGGGAATAATACAAAAGGGGAATAACTAAAAGAATTAACATTAACCTTTCTGCATTTGAGTTTTTACACACTCTGCTAATCACTCACTCGCAAATTTGCTAAAACATACATGTTAAGATATGAGAGCAGCATGAGTAGACCCAGATTGTTAAAATGTGAACATTTTAATTCTCTGTATCAAATCGTTTTGAAGAAGAAGTCTTTTAAAGATTTTAGGTTGGACCCCCTGTCACATCCATATTTGGTGAGGGGTCAGGACCAAATGAACAAATAAAATTTTATATGTAAAATCTGAAAATGTCATCTTCCTATGTCAACTGGTTCCGGAGAAAAAGTCGTTTAAAGGTTCTGTTAATAATGCCTGCCACGCCAATATTTGATGGGTGGCGAAGTTCAAATGAACAAACTTTGATCCCCTGTGTGCAAGGTACCTCTCCGCAAAATTTCAGCTTTGGGTGTGCTGCGGTTCATGAGGAGGAGTCGAAAATGTGAAAAGTTTATGGTTTGACGACGGATGACGGACGGACGCCGCACAACGGGCCATGTCACTTACAAGAGAGATCTGCAAATAGTATCGATAATTGACAACGTTGACCCGGTGTGTTTATACCCGTACACGTAGATCCTCCCATAGACATACTTGTGTCAGCTCTCTTTTACCATTGTTTCATTGAAAGCATATTAATTTTTGATTTCCAATGGCGGCATGGTTCTTTGTCTCTAGTAAATAATTATTTCGCTTAGAAGAAGTTCTTCTAACGCCAGTAAAATAGCAGTTTCGTTTACGACAAAATAGTTTTAAAATTATCCCTGAAGATTTCTGTTGATCCAGATGAATACGTCAAACTTTCTGCTTACTACAGCGTTTAAAAACCAATAAATTCAAAACACACCTATTCCTCCAGTATTCGTCCTTTAAATGATGTTGAAGTTGATCAAGTGTGATTGTTCTCTGTATACAATGTATGCTTGTGACTTCTATTTTCTTTATTGTAAACGAGGTTGTCGTGAAATGAATTCATTCGAGGTAAACACTTATTATAATTATTATTAAATGAGTTATAAGTTTTATTGCGCAAAGTTCAATGCAGTTTAACTAAAATAACGGTCTATGCAAAAATCAGAATATCTGACTACTCTTAATCAATATATGTTAATCAGAATAAGCAATGTGAAAGTGCAAGTGCGGACACTATTGTATCAACATTGGTGTAAAATATTTACCCATTCACTATTTTAACAATGTATTATCATCAATATAATATATATTTGTCTTACATGTTTAACTTATGTGAATGAAATTGATTCAGTTTTTGGAGTATATAAAAAAGTATATCATAGTGGCATATTTGTGTGACATTGTTTATCGAAATATGCCTTGAAAATGGTTCTGAATGCCATGCTTAATGAAAATAAACATGTATTTGCATATGTACTAATAGAGTGTGAGTCACCATAAATTATTAGTGTCATGATAATTATATGTTCGCCTTCAGTTTACGTAGTTTACAATAGGATAAGTAATTGGAGGTTAAGAAATCTTTTCTTAAGCACTTAAATGACTCCATTCTGCTTACATTTATGAAACTGTAAGATTACTTGTTCAAATAATATGTCATTACATGTATGTCGAGACACCCATTTTGTTTCAAGATACTTTATTTGGCTTAAATACGTGCACGTGCTGAATACGATATATGCTGATTTCAGTTCAATTAATTTCACTTAACTTGCAAATCAACCCATATCGCCCAATATATATGATTACTAGTTTCAAATGAAAGTCGAGCAACATCTGAAACCGAAATTTCACGTCGCATTTACATCCACAGATGACCCAGTAAACATTCTCAACCAAACTTTGTCCTATTGTCTGTTGTAAATAAGTTTCCAAAATGACATTTGACTGAATGACGGGCGTCAATCGCGGTGCATTGTCACGTCTTTTAACTTTACATAATTACATTGTTACGTTAATGAACCGATAAGCATTAACATTGTAATTTTCAACAACAGTACATGTACTTCAGGATTCAAATTGCTCGACATGTATTACAGTTTTCTGATAAATTTCCGCATAAATAAAACAGCCATTTCTTTAAACTGTTTTACATATCAAGTAGCATCATTTGCTTCATATATATGTAGACCATTATCGTTCTAACACTCATTATATATACCATAGAAGGAAGTATTATCTATGCAGTTAATAAATAATGGTAACGAGGAATTTTGTAAAACAGAGAAGGAAAATGTGATTCATAACTGTTATCAACTGGTGGTGTGTAAAACTATTTTGCAATAAACATACGAATCTTAGTATAACTTTGGATAACGGCCGCCTTCTCTTTTGGTTTTCTCTGGTCAAGATGTTAAACCACTCAATCGTACTGCGCACAATGCACATCTTTATAAGGGTTGCAATCCGGCAGAGCCACATGTAAGAAAATAAGGTTACATACAACTTGGCGCTCCCGGTTTTTGTGATCGTATGAATGTGGCTCTCCCGGCAATGGTCGGGAGTGCTGGTCCATGTTACGGTATATAATAAACTATGATGTGTCTTGCAGTCTTTTTACTTTGTATTATCATATTGTAGGAAGGCACAGGACAGGGGAGTTTCATATTTCATTGATGTTTTCACCCCATAGCAACATATTTTATTTTATGTAATGTACACGTATGTGTGTCATGTTTTATATGTTATTTGGTCAGATGTAATTTTATCGAATACTGAACGTTGCTGAAAATCATCATTTTAATGCTAACCACTTCAGAATAGTGACAGATATACAGTTGAAAAGTCGTGCCCTAAAGAAAAACTACTACAACACTTTATTTAAAACTAAACAAACAAGATTAACTCCATATTCACTTTATAATAAGCTCATTATCTATCAATGGGTGGCGCTAATTTGATAAACGGTATCATCCCGAAATCAATCGTGGGCTTCGCGGCAACGAGGAGTTTACACGACGTGTGGCCCTCGCGACATTTTGTAGTTTTCTAGTGTGGCTTTCGCGGCAACGAGGAGTGTACATGTCGTGTGGCCCTCGCGACATTCTGTAGTTGGCTTTCGCGGCAACGAGGAGTTTACATGTCGTGTTGCCCTCGCGACATTCTTTAGTTTTCTAGTGTGGCTTTCGCGGCAACGAGGCGAGTTCATGTCGTGTGGCCCTCGCGCCATTCTGTAGTTTATTAGGGTGGCTTTCGCGGCAACGAGGAGTGTACATGTCGTGTGGCCCTCGCGACATTTGTAGTTTTCTAGTGTGGCTTTCTCGGCAACGAGGAGTTTACATGTCGTGTGGTCCTCGCGACATTTGTAGTTTTCTAGTGTGGTTTTCCCGAGCAGACAACCTTTCGAATAGCCAAACTCAATTCATTAACTTTATATTAATAATCATAGAAACCATGTCAAGAATGAAAACCAAGATTACACGTACAATGCTAAAATATTGACACTATATTCCGAGATTATATAGACGGTTGAAGTACACTCAACATTTGCATTATTATAAGCATTTATGTAGAGTTTACACCTTGAAAGTCAATGTGTAAGTTTCTTGTGCAAGCTTTACTATGTAGATGAATAGTAATCTCAACAAGGTGACGTGCAAACTTGGATATCTACTGAACAGCAAAATAACGCCAGTCCACTAAACAATTTCGTAATTACTGATAACGCTGTAATGAGAAAATTTATAACATCACAGCATTCCAATTTTGATGACATCATAATAATAACGTGTTGAACACATGCAGACGTAACGATAAGTCAATACTTGTATAGAACTTCTGGATAACATTATATTGTGCCATAATCATTCTCTGGGAAAATAGCCACATTTCTGTTCAGATGATGAAGGGCAAAATGTGCTTTTAAATGCAATTGGAACATGTGCAAACACTCCCGTGAAGTTGTTTGATGCAAAACCCCTGTCTTTGCTGATGTTGATTTGACGTTATGGCGTCATTCATGAATTTCATTCAGAATGGTTCTATTGGTCTCATTTTGGTAAAACTTCAAGGTATTGTATTCCTTGTCGGTACCAAGGTGTTCCACGAGCACATTTATAGTAATTGCAAACTGTACAGCATGCAGTTAGCCAATATCCCAGTTTCCGAAAAAAATTCACTTTTATTTTGCAAAGCATTTACTTCTTAAACATTGAGGCAAGAGTCACAATTTTGAGTCTTTTCAAAGAGCAAATCTCGGATTACAGCACGAATAATTGATTTTTTACCAGGCTCATGCAGATCATGTTACTATGACAACATGTGACGTGCAATTTCGCGAACTGATACCATTTGACTTTGCAATGGTAACCAACTATACTCTACAGTATCAATAGCTCCACATGTTCTCTGACATTTACTAATGATATGAAAAACCATAGGTTTATATGCAAACAGAAACTATAATCAATATATTAAAGATACGTAGTATAAAATTTGAATATTTATTTCACATACTTAATTACTTTATAGTGTGTCATGTTCTTAATACAGGTCAATACTGGTATTTTTGGTGATATGGTGATTTAACCATCAAAACTAAGTTACTCACACGAATTAAAATAAAATGGTTTCCGGTATTTAGTTATTCATTACTTGATAACGATATGTGAATCCACTAAATGCTGAAATATATACGCTTTTGGTTGAATAATCTTATATCCAAAAAACTTATTTACAGATAAAATGTAAAAATAATGCATATGGATAAAACATTTACAAATATGTTTTAAAGAGCCATTAAACATTTATAGGAATATTTACTTTGCCTTCATGCATGCCGACAGACCAGATATTCTGATTTATTCTGAAGTACAAATAATTTCACTTGACTTGCATATTCATTCCCTAACGCCAAATGTATGCTAATCAAATAAAGTCGAGCAACAGCATTTTGTACGTGAAGAAGCCGAATTTATACGTTTCCTATATGTGCACAGTAGTTATATGACCAATTACATAATACCAACCCACATCTGACTGTCTATTAAAGGTAAGTTTCCAAACTTACATTTAACCAATTAACCCGCATCTTTGTCAAGTTTTCAATAATAAATCGTGACTTTCACCTTTATAATATCACTACTAAATGAACTAGCCTTAAATTGATAATGTTCATCAGCAATCAGTACTTTTCGATAAAATAACTTCATTTATTACGTTTGACATAATGTGACCCCAACAACATACTCAATGGGTTTTAAAAGGAACACTCAGTGTTGCATTGTAGTATTTTATCAAGAAGTATTGACTGTTATTGAAAATTAACCCTTAAGCGCCAATCACTAAATGATATTAATAAAGAGAATTATTTTGTTATAATGATTGACGTTCAATGTCCGCAATTATCATTGTGATGAACGTCACACCAAAAATATAATAAAATCCCTTTTCACGACAAGAATAATTGTTGAATTATGATGAAACGGGAAAATTACCCACGCTCGGATAAAACCCAAAGTACATGGGAATTGAAACACGTTTGACAGAAAAGTTAACCAAAAATAGAAGCTGACTCTTTGGTTGTTCCGTATTAATCAGTTTGCAAATTTATGTGTTTACAAGCACTACCGACAGGGTCAAAACGTCTCATTTTTATCAAGAACATATACTTTTCACTGAGTCAGAATACCCTTTTGTATTATTTATCCATTTCTCAATGTTTTAAGAAAGACTTTACCCATATATTACATTGAATTCCTGGTTATGAAAAATATATTCAATTGTTTAACTCTTTAGCGAAATAGATGTAAACAACTAGGATGTCCTCAACAGTCAGGAAAATGTATTTTACTACTATGCACTGTATAATGCCATGGGCCACCTTTCTGATTAAAACTATCTCTTTATGTGAGCAGAATGAAGCCATTCAAGTGTAAAAGAGACGATTTTGTAACCTCAAATACGCATTCGAATGTCGCTGAGCTCCATGCACTGAAGGCGTACAACCTATTACCATCATACTAATGATTCATGGCGATGCGCGGAGTTCGCATTTTCAATAAATTTACCCAAAACGTGCTTTTTCATGAATCAGACCCTTTAGAATTATTCCTGTCGCACATATTAAAACACAATGTCACACAAATATTCTACTGTGATATAGCCTAATAGTGTCTTATACGTTATGATGTGCACAATGTAACCCAGTAAACAAATTTATATATTTTATTTTGATAATGATAGATTATTTTATTCTTTCCTTTGATTTGTTAGTGAATGTCTAAATAATATACCAGTGTTGTTACAATATATTTCCAAACTTGTTTCTTACATTATGTTGATGAATATATATCAGAAGTTATCAATTTCAATTCTTTATTTCTGAAGTGTAGGCCATCGGCCCGTAACTACATATCGTATATATGACAAGACATGATGTGTACAGCAACAGTCATTCAATTAACATTTTTGGTACATGGCATGAAAAATAAAGCTTGCTAAATTACAAGTTTACAATTCGATATTGACATGAGGATTTTAAATTTAGTTTTATTTGGATTTGTACAAACAGTTTCCGGCAAATGATTCAGGCGGAGCTCTTTAAATTTGGAACACACAAGAAGGAAATGGTTTTCATCCTCAATTATAGCCGTCGTCGCATTGTAAACATAATCTATCATTTCTATCTATATTATAAAACCGACCCGTTTCAATTCTTAAATGAAAAACACGTAAATTGCCCGAATACTCTAAACATTTTAACAACAACCGCATTCAAATATAATTTTTTAGACAGTGAAGCTTTAAAATAAGAGTAAGATATGGAGTTGGTGCTGTTTTGAAGTGAACTATACCAATTCAGTTCATGAATACATTTTAGTCGACACAGAAATTTTGAGAAACACGAAGTAGGAAGATAAACAAATTGTTGGTCCCAAACAAAACCAAAGCCCAATTAGCCAATTAGCTAATTAGCCAGTTTGGAGACTGGCGCTAGTTAGGCCTTGCGTGGGTAGATGAAGCCCAAACTGTACAATTAATCTGGAAACTTCGAAGCCCAATTAACTTTATTATTTTCTATACCTTTTAACATCATATATAAAATTTTTTGGGATGCCGAGTGTCAGACATATTTAATGATTTTAAGCTATATTTGACAGCTTTTTCAGTAAAAATATAGAGTAAGTAGAAGAAATCAGAGTGCGCCGATTTAAATTTATATAAACTTTGTTTTGCTCAATTAAATCAATAATAACCAGTCACATAAAGTATGTCTAAGAAAGTATTTATGTACAGGTTTACACACACCATGTCAGCGTTTTGAATTAATCTATTAGAGTTGCAGATGTCTGTTTTAATTAGCATGGATTTCTCAATTATTCACCGTAAGTTGTTTTATAGATGTTTATTCAAATTCTTAATACAAAATAAACTTGTATTAATTATATTTATATAATAGCGACCTTTGGGGATTTAAAGTGGAATCATTTATCAAAATCATTCTTATGTTATGTGAATCAAATATCAAGTGAAATGAAAAGAAATTGAATGAAACCAGTATTCTATTGTTATGTAAAAGATTAAGGTCGACATGTCAATATCGCTCTTTCGCTCTATCGCTCTTTCGCTCTTTCGCTCTTTCGCTCTATCGCTCTTTCGCACTATCGCTCTTTCGCTCTATCGCTCTTTCGCACTATCGCTCTTTCGCTCTATCGCTCTTTCGCACTATCGCTCTTTCGCTCTATCGCTCTTTCGCTCTATCGCTCTTTCGCTCTATCGTTCTTTCGCTTTATCGTTCTTTCGCTTTATCGCTCTTTCGCTTTATCGCTTTCTCGCTCTTTCGCTTTATCGCTCTTTCGCTTTATCGCTCTTTCGCTTTATCGCTCTTTCGCTCTATCGCTTTATCGCTCTTTCGCTTTATCGCTCTTTCGCTTTATCGCTTTATCGCTCTTTCGCTTTATCGCTCTTTCGCTTTATCGCTTTATCGCTTTATCGCTCTATCGCTCTTTCGCTTTATCGCGCTGTTATTATCGCTTTATCGCTCTTTCGCTTTATCGCTCTTTCGCTTTATCGCTCTTTCGCTTTATCGCTCTTTCGCTTTATCGCTTTATCGCTCTTTCGCTTTATCGCTTTATCGCTCTTTCGCTCTTTCGCTTTATCGCGCTGTTATTATCGCTTTATCGCTCTTTCGCTTTATCGCTCTTTCGCTTTATCGCGCTGTTATTATCGCTTTATCGCTCTTTCGCTTTATCGCTCTTTCGCTTTATCGCTCTTTCGCTTTATCGCGCTGTTATTATCGCTTTATCGCTCTTTCGCTTTATCGCTCTTTCGCTTTATCGCGCTGTTATTATCGCTTTATCGCTCTTTCGCTTTATCGCTCTTTCGCTTTATCGCTCTTTCGCTTTATCGTGCTGTTATTATCGCTTTAGCGCGTTGTTATATCGCCTTGTCGTGCGGCGTTATCGCTTTGTCGTGCGACACTATCGCTTTGTCGTGCGACACTATCGCTTTGTCGTGCGGCGTTATCGCTTTGTCGTGCGGCGCTATCGCTTTGTCGTGTTGCTCTATCGCTTTGTCGTGCAGCCTTATCGCTTTGTCGTGTGACTATATCGCTTTATCGCTTTGTCGTGTTGATACCAGAGGGCGAAAGAGCGATGTCCCCTCTCGGCCATCATACAATAGCTTTACCGAACCATGTACACTAATTTTTTAACTTGATTTTCCTAAGAGAAAAGGGTGTTTTACTATTGCTGACATTTTTTTTCAAATACATTTCATCGACTTATTTCAGCCATTATATATGTTATTTTATGATTATTTATGCCCCTTTAAATCTAAATAAATGTAGAAGCGAGCTGAGCTCACATACCCCCGCATCCCGCTAAGGTCACAGAACTTTTTAATAAGTAAAAATCACATAAATAGATACCGATATAGAGATTATTGCCCGACGAAGTGTGTCATATGACTTTTACGAAACGAGTGTGAATTGTTGTATTGCCCGAGCGAGAGCGAGGGTTATACACAAATTTGCACGAGTTTCGTAAAAGTCATATGACACACTTTCGAGTGTAATGATTTCTTTATTATCTATTTTAATCCATTTGATTCGAGTAAGAATAGCCAGGAAACGGCCCACTTTTCTTACGACGGCAACCTACAGATACGTCACGAACAATAGTTTTATGACTTGAAAAGACGACAAAATACGGGAGGTCGCGGTGAAACAGTGGTTGCTAGGCAAACGAGCACAATGTGCTCATATCAATAATATTAACTCGGTTATTTTCAACCATATGGGTAATAAAAACATATATGTTTGATGATAGGCGCACATACAGTGTCAAAGTCAAGTCAAAGAAGTTTATTGTAATGCAGGCCTCCGGCCCATATACAAATGATACAAGTTTACCAGGTACACATATACAGAAAATTCACAGCAGATTTTACAATTCAGATATTAGATTGTCTCTTCGGACAACAGCATATTTCACAAAGAGCGCTAAATTCCTTATTACATTCTCATTTGTCGAGGACAAAATTGAAATAAAGGCAGTTTTAGGATACTTTAAAAGGTAATGATTTGAAATATATCGTTTTCTTAAATCAGCATAATGTGGACATACAAAAGCAAAATGGATTTCATCTTCTACAGCAGATTTACATAACGGACATATTCTTAAACTTCTTTCTATGGAAAATCTTCTGCCTTTATTTACTGATAAATCTAACAAGCCTAATCGAAAGTTGACAAATGTGCGTCTTATATTTTTAGATGTCAGTGCAGAAAGATACAACTCTGGTTGAATTAAGCTTTTAAATGATAGAGGTGTTTAAAGATCAAGGATTTGAATCAAGTTTGGTGTAGCTTTTAAGTTTAGTTATCAGATATACATGTAGGTCTCAAAGAGTTACTGTTGTCATGTTTCCATGGAAACCACCAAAAAGTAAATTCAGATACAGGTCTAACCCTCATAAAGCATATTCAGAGATCATGAGTGAAATGAATATAAAGTTTGGTGTAGCTAGAATGTAAATGTAATAATTAAAAAAAAAATGAAATTACTTTAAATCGAGCAATGTCGGCAGGTACCCGGATGAGAAGACCGATGAGCGATCATCAACTCTCAAATCACGACATTTCATTGGCTGACAATATACATCCTATAAATAGCGTTGCGTAACCAGCTTGTAACTATAACGACCATTTCCCCATCACACATCTAGGGTATTAAGTAGTGAAAGTGAATAAAATAAACCGGGAGCGCAGGATAGATACTGAATGGTAGGGGTGACTATTGACCCAAAGAGACTAATGCAATAGCGATAGTCTATTGCCACTTACTATTGCGATAGCGATAGACTATTGTAACTCACTATTGCAATAACTATTGCGATATGTTTTTTTGTACAAATACGCAATAATCATCTAGATCCCTTATAGGTTTTAGTAGAATTGTTTAATTGATGTAAGGACTATGGAACCAAAATCAGTAAAGAAATCATAAATGAAAAGACTTGTTGTCATTTTGCTATTTCCTATCTCTAGTTCATCACTTTTGATTTTCTAAAATGAAAAATCTTGAATTAAATGCAGTGAGGCTTGTGTAAATCATTCAAAATTAAGGGAAATTTAATAGTTTCGATAGTAACGATAGTTAACCTTACTATTGCGATAGCGATAGTGTTTTTGTATATACTATCGATAAAGTACTATTGCCAAGCCAACTATTGCGATGCATCGATAGTTCGATGTATTGTTACACCCCTACTGAATTGTATTTACATACAACATAACATATTTGTATGAGTCACGCCATGCTTCAACTACAATAACAAAACAACTTGAACCAAGGGATACAGTTTTATTCAGGTACAGCACAAACACTCGGCAACCTTGTCAGAACGTCGTCGTTACTTGTCATAATCCCAGTAACATTTTAAAATCGGGAAACCTTTCTTTATTCTCAAATGTTGCCAGTTCAAAATGGATGTAATGGATGTGACTTTATTGATCGCAACACTTCTCTATTCTTTTGAACAGTTACGAGTTACTAGGCTTTGGTGGAAGGTATACAGCTGACTTACAGGTACTCGCAACGTGTTCGTACGTGGCTAGTGTATTTAAATAAGTGTGACCATTCAAAACGTCAGGTTAACAATATCCAACCATTTCTAATTGCCGTGCAAGATCCTAAAAGCGAAACCAAAATTTCGACCTCGTTTTGTATTGAAGCCAACACCTCAATTAAATTAAAAGCTAATTCAATTTTAACCCCACAAGTTGCTCAAGGCAAACGGGTTGTTGAGAAAATTCAAACCATTCATACCAGCCATACCATTCATACCATTCTGTTGCATATTATTTCTACCGAAGGGGTTGAACATGTTGCCACCATAAAGCATAAAATCAGGAAGGTCCATCTGAAGCCCTGCAGGTCCGAACCTTCTGTAGGCGAGGAAGTCCTGTGGTCCTCCCAGAGTCTCCATGAGCCAGAGGTTGGAAAAGGGGTCATTCTGTTGTTGCTGTTGCTGTTGCTGTCGCTGCTGTTGTGGTTGCATGTTCCACGAGTTCCACCCGTAATTATTTGGTTGGGGGTTGTACTGGTTGTTCCAGGTACCTTGTTGCCTGTAACCTGACCATCCTGTGTTCATACCTGTGTTCATGCCTGTGTTCATGCCTGAGTGCATGCCCGTGATCATGCCCGGGTTCATGCCTGTGTTCATGCCCGGGTTCATGCCTGTGTTCATGCCCGGGTTCATGCCCGTGTTCATGCCCGTGTTCATGCCCGCAGTCATGCCCGTGTTCATCCCAGTGTTCATGCCCGGATTCCGGTTTTGGGTCATTGGATAACTTGCTGTCAAAGAAGAAATGTAAAAGGGTGTCTTTAATTCTTTAAAATTACATATTTTGTGAAGTTATCCCGTTTATAGCAGGAAACGCAAAAAAAATAGGTTGCATTATTGAGAAATAACCTTGTGTTTTAGAAAAGTGAAATGATCCAATAAAGAGTAGACAGTGAGGTATGATATAGTGAGGTATGCATCACATGCATTATCATTAACTTTTAATGGGTTACGTTCTGATGTATAATAAGCCTAAAAGATATAAAGTAAATATAAAAATACTACATAGTGAAATGATATTGTCATTTAGTACCGTCCTGAACTTAAGAAGTAGAATACATCGTAAATAAATCGCAGTAAATCCTATTTAGATTAAAGTAATTTGTAAATGGTAACTATCTTACATCGAGCAACTTCCACAATAACTCGCGCTAGCTACTATCACTGTCTAATTTAAGTTTTACTGCATTTCGTCAGTTATTTTCGCCTTAAACGGGATTCAAACCGGAAAGGTATGAGATGCATGATGATAACTAGAGCACGTTACAGCAGGGATTGCCATCAGGGCATGTGTACCAAATTCTTGAACAACACGTTTCTTTGTTAATGAATCTGTCATTTAAAGTGGCACCCATTGTGCTATATAAGTATATTTTATTTGGCAAATAAAATACCATAGGTGTTGATATCAGTTCAAATATGTAAATATGTTCACTCAATTTGTATATCTAACCACCCCCCCCCCCCCCCCCCCCCCCCCCCCCCCAATCGCCAAATATATCTTAATTACTAGTTTCCAATGAAAAGTGAGCAACATCACTCTATTTTTGCAGAAACCGAAACTACATGTCCCATTTAATTTGTCTTTTTGCATGTTGTAAATAAGTTTCCAAAATTACGTTTGACTAATTGTCGCGCACTTGTCGCGATACATTGTCCGGTTTTCGATCTCAAATCACTCCTTTATAGCGTTACTAAACTAAGCCGACTATCATCAAAATGAAAATGAAATGTATGGCTACAGTCAGTACTTCTCGATAAAATAACACCATTTAAAACGCTTGGCATATGTGACAGGGACACAATTGATTTCCCTTGAGCTTGTGCCTTGTGTATGAATATAGAGTATTATAAATACCCATTATCATTACAGTGCAATATGCTTTAGCGTACTCCCGGATTTTAAATAATGTTTTTTTTTTATTATATCGAGTTGTCGTTACTCATTTCTATTGAAAGTAAAGAAGGAAATATATATTACTTCGCATGGACATGACGCCTTGAAGACACATCACCAAACATACTGATAGTGGCACCATTGTTGTGGAGATCAAGTCAATATCTGCAACAGAAATAGAATAATACTCACCGAAACGCTATAAAAAGCTTACGAAACCTGGCGAACAAAGCGGAAGAATATGAACGTCAAAAAACGTGTATTCGCTCTGTTGAACGTCGGTGTAAATTAACCTTGAGTAAAGGCAAAAGACCAACCACTCATCTTAAATAATCTCAACAAGTAGCGTTTCTGAATACATTTTTCTTTTTGACTTTTTAAATATAAGTATTAAATAAAATAATTTAAATACAAAAAAACAGAGATGTAGATAACACATTTTTATATCTATGAATAGATTTCAAAACGTATTCCGGGTGAAATTTTGTTCTAAAATCCCTGAAAATTTAGCATAGGAGAGTGCAATAAATATTAGTCCTCTCTATTACAATGGCAGGTCATTATATCTTATTTTGGTGTAAGTGGAACGCACCTTATTTTCTATTAAAGTAAACAAACATGAATTCATATTCTCTATACTATACAATGTGTTTGCTTTAAAAAAAAAAACTAAAGTCTTGTTGAACAACCTGAATGAGTGACATGAAGCCAATAACATTCCTTTAATAACCTCAGCCAACAACGTGTTTCATGTTAGTGAACGTCGACTTAAAAGAACGTATATTCCTATTGAACAACCTGGAACGATACACATCATACTCTTTCTTAATGTTTTACCGTTGTAGAACGAAGCCGTAAATGAACAAAACATTCTATTGATCAACCTGTTTAGAAACAAACAAATAAAACGTTTTCTATAAAATGTAAAATGAACGAAAACATTTATCTAAGAATGAGTGAGAAGTTTGGAAAGTTCGATCTCGATGTTATAAAAGCCTTACCTCAAAGTTAAACTGTAAAGGGTAATTAGCAAAACTCTTAAAAGATAATCGAGTTATAGATATCACGTGTCAATAAATAAGGATAATTGTTGACAAAGATTTCTGGTTTTCAAATTATTTGCAGCTAGCAAACAACGCCACATGGTTTCTGGCTTGTACACTGGTGTCCAAAAGAAACGCTACAACTTTTTGAACAGTGTCCAAATCAAAATATTGTTGTTGGATAGGGTCGATTTTCAATGTATTTGATAAGCATATGTTTTTTTACAAATTAACACACTTTAACAAATACTTACAAATTCCCAAGTCATCAGCAGAAAATTCAAATTCAACAGATATTTCAATAGAATTTTAAAAAAAACTCCAGCAAGAAGTTCATAATCCAATTTAATTATAACTGAATACTGAACAGACTAGCCTGAAGTAGAAGTACTATAATTCATGTGAGCACATGACATCAACGAATGTTTAGAAGTTGATACAACTAACATTAACACATTCGCTACTCATCAGTAAGAATCACAGTACTGTTACCTTACGTTAGCTGAGATAAATTATAACATCTAAAATTAGGTTTAAATTCTCAACACACCTTTGTTTATTGCTCTCATATCATAAATAAACAATTAAACAAATTTAAAAAATTGAACCAAGACATCATGTCATCACAACAAAAAAGTTCGACTCAAAAGACCAGACCAAACAATTAACAGGCCGGCCTGGCAACCTTACCTTTCTGGTGAGGGTCTTAGATCCACGACTTTACCTGGAAACTGTGCACTACCTGTTGTTTTTATACAAGACTCCAGACCACTCTCACACCAGCCCAAATTTATTCCCGTGAAGCTCCGTCAATCACTTTAAGCACGACAAGATAGTGACAATCTTCTGTCAGCTCGGACGATCAACAAAGCTTCCTCAAACCAACATGTGTTGAGGTGACGGGAGTCCAAGATGTACATGCAATATGTCTGTGTAAATATTCTAATGAACAGAACCTGTTTCAACTCTATCCTTTAAATTTATTAAAGGCACCATGGATTAAAGAATGAAATCTAAAATGTCAAAATAAGCATGTGTGGATTGGCGGATCCAGTTGGATTTCCCGGGATTCGACCCCTCCGTCCCTCCATCTTGTACATGTTAACATGTAAAACTTTAACTGCTTCTAAAATGTTTATCAAAGAAGGCTTTAACAGATTTTGGCTCCCTGTCGTATGTCCGATATGTTGCGCTTGTCTCAGGCTCGCTGGACCATTGCGAGATTACAGTGCTATTGTGAATCATGAATTGGTCCCCGCTAATGGCTGTGATTCGGATGTTAAACAATAACTGAGCCATTCTAAGAAAAGGTTCTGCTAATTTTAATAACAAAAAACCTTCAATTTCAAGAATATTAAAACTGGTTCCTTAAAGAACAAACTGAGAAAACCGAAAGAAATGATTTTATGCGAGGTTAGATTTGCCGTCCATAAAGTGACACATCTTAAATTGACAATGTCAACAAACACTAAAGGACTGTTAACCATATAACTCCCACTGTAGCCAAAGATAATCATGTATACATATTATATTATCCAATTTGAATTCCAGATAAATAATTTAAATAAAGATGATGGCTTCTGTTTAAACACAAAGCTCATTTAACAGGTTTACAATGTCAATTTTTCCATTTAAAGGTCGTTCTATACAAATGTCATGGCCGTCTAAATAAATACATTTCAATGAAGAGTTGAAGAAAACACCCGTTAAACTTTGAATACGCATAATATTATATATTATATTATCCAATTTGAATTCCAGATAAATAATTTAAATAAAGATGATGGCTTCTGTTTAAACACAAAGCTCATTTAACAGGTTTACAATGTCAATTTTTCCATTTAAAGGTCGTTCTATACAAATGTCATGGCTGTCTAAATAAATACATTTCAATGAAGAGTTGAAGAAAACACCCATTAAACTTTGAATACGCATAATGTTAAGGACGAGAAAAACTATGCATGTAAACGTGCGTATCCAGGACAACGAATATAGATATCTTAATCGCCTTTCCTTCTCACGGGGTAATGATTTATTGTACACGATACATGTTGATGAAGAATGTTATTACAATATACTACAAAGCCACGCACAGTTGCAATAATACAACATTTCAGAATTATACGAATATTTGTCAGCATTCTTTTCATCAAGGTATCCCTTGAAAATGACATTTAAAATAATTGTCTCATGCTGGCACTCAAATGTGTTTAAATTTCGTAATTTTCCAAGCGTCATCATGTGTTACTAAAGTAGTGTAAACAAATTCCAAGATTAAATAGAACAGACCGTTTATTTCAAATCGCGAGATTGGCAAACTGGAACCTGCTACGCCAATAGTTACGATAATTCAAGTCTACAAGTTTGTTATCGGCTTTCTTTTTCTTGGGGTAATAAGCTGACGTTTTCTTCTTTCACTGCGTATTTGTAGGAGAAAGTCCATGTGTGCTTTTACGTCACACACTTTGCTAAATGATACAGGAAGGCATTGTCAAAGCGAAGTGGATAGGGGTAATGCTTTTTGAAATTTAACATTCGGGTTTAAGCAGCATACAAAAATATGACAAATATCACAAATGTTTGTTGGAAAATTGTTTTCTGTGATGAATTATTTCCCTGGCATATATAAATATTTGCCTTGCCAACATGAGACAATCACTCAAACGTTCCTTCTCTGCCATACAGACCAAAGAGAAAAACATTTAACTCCAGATTTGAAGCTGATATTGAGGATTTAATTTTTTAATTAAATTTTTTAAATCTTAAATGGAAAACTTTCACTATCTGAACGGTTTCAGGAACTATGTGGGTCTTATAGTGTAACAATTTTAACAGACGTTTTACAATTGACAAAATCTATAGCTACTAAGATTTCTTTAATGACATTTATATTGAGTGGTATATTCAGTTAAAACTGTGATTTTATGGATTAGTAACGTTTTTTGTATGCGCTAACGGTAGAGCTGACATGCTACCTATATGTACCAACACCAGGGTTCCGTTCAGTAACAGCGAGCGCTTAAATTGCTCATTGATCGCTCAATGTAGCGCTCAATGTAGCGCTCACTCTCTCTTGAACGATATAGTGCAAATTCCTCAAAGTTTGCTCGCCTTGCTACGTAGCGCTTCATTGAGCAATCGCGTTCAAGATAGGTTTAAAAGTAATCGCTCATTGAGCGATTACTTTGAAACCTATCTTGAACACGGCCCTGGGCTCCGTTCCGTAACAGCGACTGCTTATAATCGCTCATTGGTCGCTCAATGTAGCGCTGAAAGTAGCGCTCAGTGAACGACACGGTGCGATTCCTCGAAGTTTGCTCGCCTTGCTACGTAGCGCTACATTGAGCAATCGCGTTCAAGAGAGGTTTCAAAGATATCGCTCATTCAATGACTGCTGTTCTACTGTTGCCAATCTTAACCCTTAGATCGATCTACGTGAATATGTTAATATTGGATAAGATTGTCCTAGGGTCCGTGTTCAGGTGGCGCGTTCAGCAGTAGCAAAGGTAGTCCGCGTGCGAATTTATAATCTTTATCATCTGGGGCATAATTTAAATTTCTTAAAATGTTAATTCAAAAGACAGTACCTCTTTCCCTTTTATTATTTTATTATTTAAGTAAACTGATTTTCATTGAAAACACAGTTTAAATAGGTTTACTTGTATTTCACCGTTTCAGACTCAAATTATATACATTTGCTAACATTTTGCGTACACTAAAAACATTCATGGCGGATTGTTTTAATCCCAAGTGCCACCAACAATACCTTACACTTGATTTATGTCATGTTTAAAATATTCAAACATGGAGTTACAGAGCTATATTCTTCCAGTATGTTCAAACATGGGGTTACAGAGCTATATTCTTCCAGTATGTTCAAACATGGAGTTACAGAGCTATATTCTTCCAGTATGTTCAAACATGGAGTTACAGAGCTATATTCTTCCAGTGTGTTCAAACATGGAGTTACAGAGCTATATTCTTCCAGTGTGTTCAAACATGGAGTTACAGAGCTATATTCTTCCAGTATGTTCAAACATGGAGTTACAGAGCTATATTCTTCCAGTGTGTTCAAACATGGAGTTACAGAGCTATATTCTTCCAGTATGTTCAAACATGGAGTTACAGAGCTATATTCTTCCAGTGTGTTCAAACATGGAGTTAAAGAGCTATCTTCTTCCAGTGTGTTCAAACATGGAGTTACAGAGCTATATTCTTCCAGTGTGTTCAAACATGGAGTTACAGAGCTATATTCTTCCAGTGTGTTCAAACATGGAGTTACAGAGCTATATTCTTCCAGTGTGTTCAAACATGGAGTTAAAGAGCTATATTCTTCCAGTGTGTTCAAACATGGAGTTACAGAGCTATATTCTTCCAGTATGTTCAAACATGGAGTTACAGAGCTATATTCTTCCAGTGTGTTCAAACATGGAGTTAAAGAGCTATCTTCTTCCAGTGTGTTCAAACATGGAGTTACAGAGCTATATTCTTCCAGTGTGTTCAAACATGGAGTTACAGAGCTATATTCTTCCATTATGTTCAAACATGGAGTTACAGAGCTATATTCTTCCAGTATGTTCAAACATGGAGTTACAGAGCTATATTCTTTCAGTGTGTTCAAACATGGAGTTAAAGAGCTATCTTCTTCCAGTGTGTTCAAACATGGAGTTACAGAGCTATATTCTTCCAGTGTGTTCAAACATGGAGTTACAGAGCTATATTCTTCCAGTGTGTTCAAACATGGAGTTACAGAGCTATATTCTTCCAGTGTGTTCAAACATGGAGTTACAGAGCTATATTCTTCCAGTGTGTTCAAACATGGAGTTACAGAGCTATATTCTTCCATTATGTTCAAACATGGAGATACAGAGCTATATTCTTCCAGTATGTTCAAACATGGAGATACAGAGCTATATTCTTCCAGTATGTTCAAACATGGAGATACAGAGCTATATTCTTCCAGTATGTTCAAACATGGAGTTACAGAGCTATATTCTTCCAGTATGTTCAAACATGGAGATACAGAGCTATATTCTTCCAGTATGTTCAAACATGGAGTAAAAGAGCTATATTCTTCCAGTGTGTTCAAACATGGAGTTAAAGAGCTATATTCTTCCAGTGTGTTCAAACATGGAGTTACAGAGCTATATTCTTCCAGTATGTTCAAACATGGAGTTACAGAGCTATATTCTTCCAGTGTGTTCAAACATGGAGTTAAAGAGCTATCTTCTTCCAGTGTGTTCAAACATGGAGTTACAGAGCTATATTCTTCCAGTGTGTTCAAACATGGAGTTACAGAGCTATATTCTTCCATTATGTTCAAACATGGAGTTACAGAGCTATATTCTTCCAGTATGTTCAAACATGGAGTTACAGAGCTATATTCTTCCAGTGTGTTCAAACATGGAGTTAAAGAGCTATCTTCTTCCAGTGTGTTCAAACATGGAGTTACAGAGCTATATTCTTCCAGTGTGTTCAAACATGGAGTTACAGAGCTATATTCTTCCAGTGTGTTCAAACATGGAGTTACAGAGCTATATTCTTCCAGTGTGTTCAAACATGGAGTTACAGAGCTATATTCTTCCAGTGTGTTCAAACATGGAGTTACAGAGCTATATTCTTCCATTATGTTCAAACATGGAGATACAGAGCTATATTCTTCCAGTATGTTCAAACATGGAGATACAGAGCTATATTCTTCCAGTATGTTCAAACATGGAGATACAGAGCTATATTCTTCCAGTATGTTCAAACATGGAGTTACAGAGCTATATTCTTCCAGTATGTTCAAACATGGAGATACAGAGCTATATTCTTCCAGTATGTTCAAACATGGAGTTACAGAGCTATATTCTTCCAGTATGTTCAAACATGGAGTTACAGAGCTATATTCTTCCATTATGTTCAAACATGGAGATACAGAGCTATATTCTTCCAGTATGTTCAAACATGGAGTTACAGAGCTATATTCTTCCAGTATGTTCAAACATGGAGATACAGAGCTATATTCTTCCAGTATGTTCAAACATGGAGTTACAGAGCTATATTCTTCCAGTATGTTCAAACATGGGGTTACAGAGCTATATTCTTCCATTATGTTCAAACATGGAGTTACAGAGCTATATTCTTCCAGTGTGTTCAAACATGGAGTTACAGAGCTATATTCTTCCAGTATGTTCAAACATGGAGTTACAGAGCTATATTCGTCCAGTATGTTCAAACATGGAGTTACAGAGCTATATTCTTCCAGTATGTTCAAACATGGAGTTACAGAGCTATATTCTTCCAGTATGTTCAAACATGGAGTTACAGAGCTATATTCTTCCAGTATGTTCAAACATGGAGTTACAGAGCTATATTCTTCCAGTATGTTCAAACATGGAGTTACAGAGCTATATTCTTCCAGTATGTTCAAACATGGAGTTACAGAGCTATATTCTTCCAGTATGTTCAAACATGGAGTTACAGAGCTATATTCTTCCAGTATGTTCAAACATGGAGTTACAGAGCTATATTCTTCCAGTATGTTCAAACATGGAGTTACAGAGCTATATTCTTCCAGTATCTTCACGGTCTATGACCATAAAGGACACTGTGTTAAGTGTTAAACATTTGTGTTATTTATGTGGCTATTTCAGTGCACATGTGTATGTTTGTACGAGTATATAGGCCTACTGCATATGCATCACTGTAATTCTAAAATTGTATATTAGTTAAGTATACAGCATTCTCTGAATGTGTTTTTTTTTATAATTTGTCTTATAATATCGGGTTAGGGTACATAAAGTTCATTGTGATTTAACATGTTAATTGTTTATTAATTTTGTTGTTGTTACGGTGAAGATAGTTAATCTGATAAAGTGCCCGCCTGTAACCAGCAAAACAAATTAATCTCTATTTTTCATTTTTCTATTTTTAAAAATAGTCAGGTTATATGATTAGCAGTGTGGATATACAATATCTCACAGAGCAGTAAGTCTGCAGATATTTAGTGTAGTCTCACGATAGCTTTAATTTTCCAATGGCGTAAATTATAGATACAATGTATTCTATTAGTGAAAGTAGATTAAAGCAGGAATCAGAGAGTCCCTTGTTAAAGTGACATTAGGTATTGTAAGATAACACAAAAGGTTTCACAGATGTTTGACCCCAACTAAACGGATAAAGTAATTAGTAAAGGTGTTTCGTATTCTAAATATAAATCGACTGTTGTGGTCGATGTATCATTATAACTAGTGTCACAGTCAGCAAGAAGTGACAATAGCATCATGCAGTACAATGATTCGTCAGTTGCAAAGTCACTATGACAACGTACGTGGAAATGAATATTCTGCAGTCAATGGGAAGCACTTATATGGGTGTTGTCATAGTGACTGTGCAATGGACAAGCGAACAGCCTCGAGAATGCTTGTCAGTTGGTTTTAAATAATAAATTATGTAGAAAATCTTTAAAAACCCAACAATGTCAGCAGATGTTGTCAACCTAAATGTAGTATTAACAAATTATCATGAAAGCAAACGATTCCTTTAAAAACTGCCACGGGATTCCATGTGTTCTAGACACGGTAGAGTACTCTAGTACTTCACAAACATTGATGCAAGCACATATACTCATACTGAGTGCAGGCTATAGAACTTCACAAACATTGATGCAAGCACATATTCTCATACTGAGTGCAGGCTATTGAACTTCACAACCATTGATGCAAGCACATATTCTCATACTGAGTGCAGGCTCAAGCAACGCCCAGTGCACTAACTGTGTGACCTACATGCGACATTATAATTCATAGAAATGCATTCTACTTGTGACCCAAATGTTATATTATAGTTCACAGAGATGAATTTCCGTACTGAATTTCATGTAAAACTTGTAACCTGAATATGGCAATATAGTCCATAGGAATGCATTCTACTTGTGACTCAAATGTGATGTTACAACCTATAGAAATGTACTCTCATATTTATAACATCGGGTTTTAATAAATAATAAAGTTTATAATTTTATGTAGTTAATGGAACACAAAAGCCTGTACAATATATGAATACAAAAATTCAAAATATCACAGATTTGTGTTTACATGAAATTCAGACTTTCGAACTTTCATCTTATCATTTTGAGATTAGCAATACATTGTTATCGACTCGTGGATCTTGTTTTCCCAGATGTTATTTTTTTTCCAAACTGCATAGTTTTTATATGAATAAAAGTTACAAGACCCCAAACTTGTGTGTATTTGTCGAGGGTAAAGGTGACGTTCTCAACATATACAGCTTCTGGTTCCTCAGACAGCACGTAGTTACAATTCATTCTAAATAAAAATAGTTTATGTTCATCCAATTCAAATTCTGACCTCATAGTCTCATACACGATGTTCTCTATATTTGAATACCGGGATGTGATTGCTGATAAGAAATAAACTTAATGATGTCTAATTAATGCAATATTAAGAATGTTTTTTATCTCTTGAAAGCTTAATTTTACAAAGCATATGGGAAATTGGGTTTCTTCTTCTGATAAGCGAACAAAGAAACGTTGTCCTCTCACGTTTTACAGTTTAATAGTGGCTCAGCGGTGAACGACCCAGTCCAAGTCTGAGTATATATCGACCTTGCAAAGTTATCCAACGAGACATGAATGTTTTACGCTGTAATCACTAACTACCAATCCCGAGGAGAACACCTTGTTTGTAGTAAACTACAGGAAGACTTCCTTTCAGGGCGTTAGCACATCCAAACTCACAATCTAACGTACTTTCTGTGAGCATTAAGTATGCATGCATGGAGGGTGCAAGAGGTCACGTCCTTCAGAATCGTTACATTCATCAGATTCAACTGTGGAGTTCGATGGCATTTCATTGAACATTTTGTAATTAACTATACAGCAGTTTACACATTTATTATTTTTCAGAGAAGTGTCACTTTGCAATAACAAAGGTCTAAAAGTATAACGATGATGTGTCACTGATGACCTGAGAAAACAACCGATTTACCGATGACGTCACTACTATTTTTCAGTCTACTAGTAGCTCCATTATTGTGTTATTATTAATTGCTAGATACGAACAAATAACGCTGGGAACAATGTAGCTATTTAGCATGACGTCATGTAATAATAGTTTCACATCATCTTTTTGCTGGGTCCAGGATGAAAGAAATTACTGAATCACGTGTATGGCTAGTGGAGATAGACTGGTCGATATATATATAAGCAACAACCTATGTCACAAAGATTACTGAATCATATCATCATTGCTGCAAAAAGACATATCTACATTTGCAATATCAATAGTATATCTCCCAATTTTCATTCATATTTAAAAACTCTTAAGCAAATATTCTTTGTGGAAAATCATATTGCAACCAAAAATAATAAAATTGAAGAATTTGCTCACAAATGGAGCCTTCTCTTCCCAGTACTTAAATGATTACCAAGTATGTTCATTCATTACCATGTACCTAATTTATGCTGCAAACATGTTTTATGTTTTATATGCCTCATTACCTGATGTATATACATGTAATCTTGGGAACCAATAAAAAATTAAAATTAAAAAAAATTAACATAATAAAAACAAACTGGATGAATAAAATCAACTTTGATTATTTTTAACGAATCCACTGGTCCTCATGCATTTTCTAGTACTGTAACTATTTGGCGACAGCTACGTTTACACTTCGCATGTGATTGATTCAAATCGATTAAAGCCAATGTGTAAAACGAATGTGTTGAGCTAAATCAGATATCATATACTAAACACAAAGTTTAAGAAACAATTTATGAATACTCCGACAAACGAATGGCTACATGTCAATTCTTTATTAATTAAATTGCCATAACCTGCCAATCTTCGACGATTCGAATAGAAATGTTATATAATCATAAACTTATTTTATGTTTTTGAAGTACAAGTTCTGATCGATCAGATGAGGTTACCAAGACCTACTTTGCCAGAATTGGCATGTTGCCCAAGTTATCCAGTTAAAGCTTTTCCTATCACTGGAACATTTGACATTCCATACTGAGAAGCATATGGACGCTTTGGTGGCGGCATGTGACTGTTAAAACCACCCATGCCTGCCATAAGAGCATGGGGAGTAGACATTGACTGCAGAGAACTCATCAGTTGTGTCAATGCTGCAGAGGGATCGTATTGCGCTACTTGGATATATTTGCTCGTAAGCGCTTGCTCCATTGCATGTGGAAGGTCAAGTCCTTCCAGAAAGTTTAGAGCCGAGCTCATCAGATTCAACTGTGGATTCACAGTGTGCTGGTTCCATGGCATTGGCATGGGTGGGAACGGCGGGGGGGTCATCCGATTCTGTGGAGGGTAACCCCAGGGTGGCGTTGGTCTATATTGGTACTGACCACCATTTTGTGGTGGATACGTTATTCGCTGCTGTCCATTCCCATAGGGGTACTGCTGAGGCTGAGGCTGAGGTGCTTCGTAATATTGGGGTACTTGGGGATAGCCTCGGGGCACCGGCTGACCGTACGGTGATGTCTGTTTGTTCTGTTGAGTCTGGGGAGGCTGACGGTACTGTGATGCTCGGTTGTTTTGTTGAGTCTGGGGAGGATGACGGTACTGTGATGCTCGGTTGTTTTGTTGAGTCTGGGGAGGCTGACGGTACTGTGGTGCTTGGTTGTTTTGGTGAATCTGGGGAGGATGACGGTACTGTGGTGCTGGGTTGTATTTGCGAGTCTGAGGAGGCTGCCATGACGTAAAGTGTTGAGGAGCAACCCACGGTTGGCTAGGGTTTGGGTACCCTGAAATAAAGTCAATCATCAATTGTTTTAGAGTTGTGTCACAATCATTTATCTCGTTTGCGATGTTGAAATGAAATGAAGATGTGCATACGCAAAGGAGACTGACATAGTTAGTATACCTTCCTTACCTATATAACTTAGATTGATGACTTTCCTTACCTATGTAACTTAGAGGGATGACCTTCCTTACCTATATAACTTAGAGGGATGACCTTCCTTACCTATATAACTTAGAGGGATGACCTTCCTTACCTATATAACTTAGAGGGATGACCTTCCTCACCTATATAACTTAGAGGGATGACCTTCCTGACCTATATAACTTAGAGGGATGACATTCCTTACCTATATAACTTAGAGGGATGACCTTCCTTACCTATATAACTTAGAGGGATGACCTTCCTGACCTATATAACTTAGAGGGATGACCTTCCTTACCTATATAACTTAGAGGGATGACCTTCCTTACCTATATAACTTAGAGGGATGACCTTCCTTACCTATATAACTTAGAGGGATGACCTTCCTTACCTATATAACTTAGAGGGATGACCTTCCTTACCTATATAACTTAGAGGGATGACCTTCCTTACCTATATAACTTAGAGGGATGACATTCCTTACCTATATAACTTAGAGGGATGACCTTCCTTACCTATATAACTTAGAGGGATGACCTTCCTGACCTATATAACTTAGAGGGATGACCTTCCTTACCTATATAACTTAGAGGGATGACCTTCCTTACCTATATAACTTAGAGGGATGACCTTCCTTACCTATATAACTTAGGGGGATGACCTTCCTTACCTATATAATTTAGAGGGATGACCTTCCTTACCTATATAACTTAGAGGGATGACCTTCCTTACCTATATAACTTAGAGGGATGACCTTCCTTACCTATATAACTTAGAGGGATGACCTTTCTTACCTATATAACTTAGAGGGATGACCTTCCTGACCTATATAACTTAGAGGGATGACCTTCCTTACCTATATAACTTAGAGGGATGACCTTCCTTACCTATATAACTTAGAGGGATGACCTTCCTTACCTATATAACTTAGAGGGATGACCTTTCTTACCTATAAAACTTAGAGGGATGACCTTCCTGACCTATATAACTTAGAGGGATGACCTTCCTGACCTATATAACTTAGAGGGATGACCTTCCTTACCTATATAACTTAGAGGGATGACCTTCCTTACCTATATAACTTAGAGGGATGACCTTCCTCACCTATATAACTTAGAGGGATGACCTTCCTTACCTATATAACTTAGATGGATGACCGTCCCTACCTATATAACTTAGAGGGATGACCTTCCTTACCTATATAACTTAGATAGATGACCTTCCTTACCTATATAACTTAGATGGATGACCTTCCTTACCTATGTTACTTAGAGGGATGACCTTCCTTACCTATATAACTTAGAGGGATGACCTTCCTTACCTATATTACTTAGAGGGATGACCTTCCTGACCTATATAACTTAGAGGGATGACCTTCCTTACCTATATAACTTAGAGGGATGACCTTCCTTACCTATATAACTTAGAGGGATGACCTTCCTGACCTATATAACTTAGAGGGATGACCTTCCTTACCTATATAACTTAGAGGGATGACCTTCCTTACCTATATAACTTAGAGGGATGACCTTCCTGACCTATATAACTTAGAGGGATGACCTTCCTGACCTATATAACTTAGAGGGATGACCTTCCTTACCTATATAACTTAGAGGGATGACCTTCCTTACCTATATAACTTAGAGGGATGACCTTCCTCACCTATATAACTTAGAGGGATGACCTTCCTTACCTATATAACTTAGAGGGATGACATTCCTTACCTATATAACTTAGAGGGATGACCTTCCTTACCTATATAACTTAGAGGGATGACCTTCCTGACCTATATAACTTAGAGGGATGACCTTCCTTACCTATATAACTTAGAGGGATGACCTTCCTTACCTATATAACTTAGAGGGATGACATTCCTTACCTATATAACTTAGAGGGATGACCTTCCTTACCTATATAACTTAGAGGGATGACCTTCCTGACCTATATAACTTAGAGGGATGACCTTCCTTACCTATATAACTTAGAGGGATGACCTTCCTTACCTATATAACTTAGAGGGATGACCTTCCTTACCTATATAACTTAGGGGGGATGACCTTCCTTACCTATATAACTTAGATGGATGAGCGTCCTTACCTATATAACTTAGAGGGATGACCTTCCTTACCTATATAACTTAGATGGATGACCTTCCTTACCTATATAACTTAGATGGATGACCTTCCTTACCTATGTAACTTAGAGGGATGACCTTCCTTACCTATATAACTTAGAGGGATGACCTTCCTTACCTATGTAACTTAGAGGGATGACCTTCCTTACCTATATAACTTAGAAGGATGGTGGGCAACGGTCCTCCATTTCGAATCGCCACATAGGTCCGGTTAAACTGGTATCCTGACTCAATTACCTTTGGTAAAATTCGTAGACTGGTCCAAGTTTCGATTTCCGGGCCTTTCCGATCTAACATAGCCGACCGTGCCCAACACATATATGCTATTTTATCTGTATATTTAGAGTATGGCGCCTGAACATTGCATCTGTAATTTTCAATGAGGCAAAGCTTTACGTATGTGGCAGATTAATCTTGCATCACATAATAATGAAACATATCTTCAAGTTCAGATTGACTCACCCACTGATGCAACCGCAGGAAGGCAAAGCAACGTACAGAAGAGTGTCGTCTCCATAGTCGTCTGTGGAAGGAAGCAGTAATACTGTTGATTTGTGATAATAACTTTAGCCTTGAGGACGTACAATATCCAACCTTGAAAATATTTAGAGTTTTATGAAAAGTACGATATACGACTTTCTGCACTTTAGTTATTCCGCTTATATTTTTAAATGGGGTCTCCCATGCTCATTTTCGAGTACATTTTGGTTTTAAAAATGTGTTTTTAAGTGAATATGGTGTTTAAGATCATGATTGACACCAACTATAAGACTTGAGTTTGGTCATAGGCTGATGCAGGAACTGAGAGTTGAAGATGAGAACACCTTCACCAAGTATGTGCGCATTCCACCCCTTCCCCGTCCCTTGCCCTTTGTCATATTGGTTTTTCGTGGCATCTTAGTGCGTATCATGCATTAAGCCCTGTGTCGTTTGCCCACGCAAATGACCACCAAAATTGTTTGTTAAATTAATTGTGAGATGTTTCTATTCGTGATACGTAATTGTTTCGTCCTTAATTCGGGGTGAGACCATCATAATTATCAACGAATTATTTGCGAACGTTTTACGAACTACAACAATTAGTTACAAACAGTTTACGACTAAACTACGAATGTATGTCCCTATCTCACTACGAGCCGAATTGTCACGAATCATCACGAAAGAGAAAATTTTCACATTCGTGAACATTCGTAGACAATTCGTAATTAATTCTTGGAATAAATTCTTGTAAATTGTAAACTACATGAATTAGTTACGAATGGTTTACGAAGCAACTGCGAATTTTAAATTCGTAATTGATTCGTGAAAGATTTTGGACAAATCAAAATTTGTTCACGAATGCCACGAATTGGAAGAATGTTGCCGAATCAACTACGAATCTTTTACGAATTCCAACAATTAATTACGAATTGTCTTCGAATGCGAACAATTTCTCTTTCGTGATGATTCCTGACAATTCGGCTCGTTGTGAAATAGGGGCATAAAATCACACACTGGAATGGCGAAGATCGTAAGTGTTGATCCTGCCATAGTTAGTCCCTGGGACAGGAGTCGTTAGACTCGATGATAAACGTACAGGTGCGATGTCTTAAGGGGCGTTTACACTTGCACGATTTTCGAATCCGCATTGGCACGCATTAATTCGTGGCAATGCGTATCTTCATCGCAAACCGGCGTGAATAATTCGTTAACTGTTCGTGAGTCAGTACCAATGCGTAAAGAAATAACCAAATGTTTGGTTATTTCTTCACGCACTCCAGTGCGTGCCAATTGCGCAATGTATTCGTGAACTTCTCTCAACTTGTTCGTATCTTATTCCTGTGGTGCACAGTTTTCTTGTGTCACGATAAAGGCAAGACAAGGTTGAGCATTTCAAGCAGCTGGCACGCAATTCAGTCAGTTGACGACATTCGTGAGTATTCTCTCGTATTTTTGGCACGAACACCATCTCACCAGTATAAGCACTTCAATGATGTTTCACGCATTTCCAGTACTCAGTCCCGCACTTGGCGCACTGCAAAAGTTTATTTCAACCACATGGTCGAACCATTCAGCAATTAGCACGCATCGTCCACCCCCGTATAAATAGGTGTCCCAGGAATGGACAACCATATCATCCTCAACAACCTACATATAAGAATTTGTAAACAGAATCTACAAGGGACATAAGTACAATGCTGTGGAATCCCTTGTAGTTGTAGTAAAAGGACCCAGCACTGGGTGGCTTCTTCATGGCAACACGTTTTCCATTCAAAATTCCCCAGTAGTTGTGCTAGTTCCACCTCGAACTGCGACCATGAGCCACTTTCTTCCACAATTGTGGGGTTCTGGGCACCTTAGTACTTCTACAGATACTTTTGAGGCTGTATTGTAGACGGGTGTCGCTATCACCAGTGGCAAGGAAGCGGAATATGGTTTAGCCCAGCCTCAAGTGGTTCTCTCACGTAAGTCTTTTTTCTTCTCCAGGTGGGGAGTTATCACCAATTTCTTGGAATACCTCTTGGGTTATAGGCCCTACAGAGAAACAGTTTGTAGTCTCGGCTATCTTCACGGTGAAGTTCAGTGAGTAACTGTTCATAGTGTCCGAAAGAGTGTCTTCTGGTCAACCATTCCCAAACCAACTTTGTTCTCGCCTTCCTCTTACGAAGTGGGGGTCAACGTCTTATTGCTTCCTATATTCTTTCTTCTTCTCCAAGAAGAAGTGCAGCCACTGTCAGACACACGTGCCTTCTCCTCTCTTCAATAATGACGATATCTTGTGATGGGTTCATGGTGTTCACTAGTATCTCTTTGTGAACGTAGAGGATACACTGATTTAAGATGGGATGCTGCCTTTATACCTCCAACGCGGGCAGTGCCGTACACCAAGCGTGACTAAAAATGGACACTATCTTGACAAGCATGCGTGATTTAGTCGTACCTGTGCGTGGTTATTAGCGCATACTCCGTTCCAAAACGCAACTTCATCGGACCTTAGACGCAACAAATGCGTGCACAGAGCGCAACATAATCGTGGTTGTGCGCGAATTATGCGTGCAATGCGGGGTCACTTCGTGGCCCTTTGTGTTCAACTTTGCGCATCAAATGCGCAACATATACGTGAGGTGTGCGCGAATAATGCGCAAAAGGGGGTGTGCGCGTTGTTTTGTAAACGAATTATATAAAAATGCTTCGCGCACTGGCACGCACTGAGGTCTTAAAATGCGGATGGAAAATTCGTGCAAGTGTAAACGCCCCTTTACACTATATATAGGGAACCGGTACAATGGGTGCATAGCAAATAAACATGAAATGAAAAGTTTAATGTCTCAATAATGAGGATACTTACATCGCGCTGAACTCCACAACACAAAGGGCCATGTTTAAAGCGCTACACACATTATTACCCTGGTGTAAGGACCAACATCATTGCTTATTATTCATGCAATAGCGTCTATAAGTCTGACATTCTAAATCATGTGAAATTCATTCGTATTGATATCTATATCACGTCATATCATAGCAGTACAATTGAGTACCTGGTTTGGAGGTGCAGGCAATGTGACGGATAACCTTCGAGCGCCTTAATTGGTAGCCCTGGGCTCCGTTCCATAACAGCGAGCGCTTATAATTGCTCATTGATCGCTTAATGTAGCTCTCAAGTAGCGCCCACTCTCTCTTGAACGACACGGTGCAATTCTTCGATGTCGATGTTCCTCGCCTTGCTACGTAGCGCTACATTGAGCAATCGCGTTCAAGAGAGGTTTAAAAGTAATCGCTTATTGAGCGATTACTTTGAAATCTCTCTTGAACATGGCCCAGGTTGCATACTCCAGAGGGAGTTAAGAATGAAAAAGGAACGACAATTGTTTCGAATCATCACTCCATCACAGCATACCGAAAATGACCCGATACATGATATAAATCTACATGACTTTCAACAGTGTTTTTCATTAAATATGTTACGGTTATTACACTTCTGATGGTTGTTGTATAAACTATATCATTTAATTGTTGACAAAGTTATTGACCATGGCATGTAGAAATGGGGTCAAGAGAGCGACTATTTCTGTTAAGACTTACTTCGGTCTCGAATGCTATATTATATTTCACCGTTATTTAAGAATTAAAATAAAATCTGACTCAGTTATTTAGCCTTCATTACATATTTATTCTACAAAAACGGTTTCAACAACATTCAACATATTCTCAAACAATACGAGAAATGATACCTCGATCTCATCTATATATTAATGTACGTCCATTACGCCTAAGGTCTTATTGTTCAATGCTACGTATAGCTACGTAAAGTTGTGCTTTCAATACTGTTCTCAAGTTCTGCGTAGCTGCCATTTTGTCGGAAAATAGTTAGTCAGTGCTAACAGTTGACATTTTAACAAGGCTTTCGAGAATGAAATCATGTCAAATCAAAATATTGTTTTGATTTCACTTTCATAGTTCAAGATTTACAAAGTTGTTATGGGTATCCTTTTAAATTAATCTAAAATTTCGAGTATGTCCAACCGTTATTTTCTTTAAAATAAAAACTTTCACTTGAAGTTGATAATCTATTATAAACCGAAACAATGAATGAGATTCCATAAGTAAAGAAACAATAATTTAATATGTGTTTGTTCTGCTTGTTAAATAAACTAGGTAACTTAATCAAAATAAAACCATTTAAATTTATTTTAGCTTAATCTATTTTTGGCGTTGCAAATGCATAACAGGTGAATACAACGAGACTAGTTTTATAAGTAATGTGAAACATATCCAATATATTCCATTCATATCATTATATCATTCAAGAAACCATTTCATCGTTAAATACATGTAATCTTACTAGCATCTCATTAATGACCACACCGGAAGAATACCTCAACTCTTGTTAAAACAATACAAGTCACCATCATAAGATCATATATAAATCCAAATGGTTGATGTGCATTTATGATTAAAATCGATAAATAAATTTATACAGAAAACTACAAAATGAAAAGATATAGATTCTCACTCACCAGCGCTTAAGATGTAACCTGTTCAAAATCATATTCAAGACTGTCAAAAAATGCAGTTTTGAAATCTTTTATACTGCATGCGATAGCATATAAAAGTTTACAATAAAAGGCGTTCTGTCAAAATGTGTCTTAATATAGTTCGTCATACTTCGTGGAGATCTGCAACGAGAACTACATGGGTGACATTTATTCCCATGTGCATATTCAATTGTTTTGTGTTAGCTTATTCATAATGTTTCTAAAGATAATATGCGTAAAATATATGCCCTCCTTAGAATTGTAATATGCAATAACCTAATAACTTTTTATGAGTGGTCATGTGTTTAAATACTGAAAGGGTCATTTTGAAATGTCCTTTAAAACCATGCTTAATTAATAATAAACCTTCAAACTAAAAAGGGACAACGTATGCAATCTAACTCAGAACTTGATATACATTTCAACCATGATCCCTTGGTCTGCCTTTTGTGCCCTTTGAATTTTATTTTTTGCGGTTTCTATGGAAACATGACATAAAGAGGGGAAGTCCCTTTGTCCGGAGCATATTAACTATACATGGTATCCCCACCAAACTTGGTATACATGTATACATCCCTAGATGCGCCACTATAGGCTTAGAACTTCTTGTGCATTTATTTTTGCAGTTTCCATGGAAACATGACTTAAACAGTTGCTTTATAAGGAAGTCATTTTGTACGGCACATATCTCCAAACTATGCATGCTTACACCACCAAAATTGGTACACATATTAACCATGGTCCCTAAAAGTGAAATATCAATATTATTTTTTCAGGTTTCCTTGGAAACCTCTGGCTTCAACAGTGGCTCAGTGACAGAGTTGTGTCAGTGCATATCTTCCAAACTATTCATGCGATCTCCATGAGACTTACAATACTTTCGTAATCTATAGATGTGATATATGTGATTTAGACCTCATTTTGGAAATTTACATGTAAATATGAGAAGACAGGATGGCAACCCTTTAGATGTTTCACTGTATCTGTCCATGTATAAAGTAGCTTTAAAAAAACAATGTTGCCATGCATTTTAAAATTAATTGATTATATATTAGAGTTATGTAAACAATTATTTGCTCAATGAATAGATCAACCATAACTTGAATGGTGCACCACATTGAAAACACCTCTGGAACTGCATGTGCCCCTTTCATCACAAAGTATCAGAGTGAATATCAACCACCATTGCCACGTTTCTTAAAGGGACACTCCGTATGTTATTGTAATAACATTGGTCAAAAGTTACCAAGGGTGTTATTTTATCCAGAAGTAATGACTGTTATCGAAAATTACGTTGAGTATAGTTACATTATTAAGATGTTGAGTCGTGATTATGATCGAAAATCGGACAATGTTCCGCGGCTGTCAAACGTAATTTTAAAAACTTATATGTAGCAGACAAATAGACAGATATTGGCGGGCACTGTTCAATAGAACATATATCTGGTATACTTGTTAATGGGGCGCATGAATTCGACTTCTCATCGTGTCATAAGCCTCTGCTTGAGTTTCATTTAAAGCAAGTTATTGTCAAATATTTGGCGTTAGGGGATACATACAAGTCGAGTGAGATGATTTGGACGTAAATCAGGACGTTTGATATTTTTGTATGTATCAAATCTAAATAAAATTTCATGAAAAACGCGTAGTGTCCCTTTAAGAGTCTCTATGATGACAAGCATTATACGTCCCTCAAATACCGATATAAAAAGTAAAGACACCACTGTGAAACTTGATGGATATGCAGTCTGCATTTCATGAACGAGTTGAAAGAAAGTTGCGCTGTTTTATATGAACATTGCGTTTGATGTCTTCTAAAAAGTTTTGTTGTGTTAAAAATAACGTCTTGTCAAACAGGAAGTATGGTTTGATTTAAGAATCACGGTAAAGGTTGAGAAAACTTTTTTCACATTAATAATTAATCTTCATGACACAACATATAACTCGATGGACATTTTAAAATGTTTGAGAGGCAAAACCTTTAAGAAATGTTTCAGGAAATTGTTCTCTCCTGTAGTCTTATTGTATTCATCTTATAAAGACATGTTTGTACTGTACTATTTTCGCTGAGGGAGAAGAGCATCTGCAGTCTCTACTGCCTCGTCCATCAAACTTCCTTTGGGACCAAAATCGAGATGTAAACGCTAACCCAGATATTTAAGACCAAATATAGAGAGAAAACTTTGATTTTGCAAGGTACCTTCCCAAAAATGTCAATTTTTATGGATGTAGCGGTTCTTGGGAAGGCGAAAGTGTCCTTTTTCCGGCTTAAGGAGTAAAACAGCATTGTCAAACACCCAAAATATGACCTGATTTAAAATCACTGGGCAAACTGTAGTAACATTCAATGCTGAAAGGTTATCTGAGGCCCAAATATTACGCCTTGGCTCAAAAGATTACCAAATTCTTTTTTTTTATTTCTTAAAACGCCAGTTACATGGGCAAACATATTCCATATCAAACAAAACATTCCCAATATGAACAAAATGAGTATAGGTTAATGCAAATTAATGTGACATGTATTATTTAACACATATAACATAAGACAAATACTGCAATACTTTCAAATTTCCTGTAATTTTAATTTATACGTGTTATTTATTTATAAGCGTTATATTTCTAATACCTCTGTGTGTTATGTTGTCCCATGATAAATACATCTTAAATAGGTTTGCAGCAACAGTTGCAATGTTTAAAGATGTATCTGCTCATACCGAAATGAACAACACGATATACGTTTATGTGACGAAAAAAACGTGTATTAAATGCCTAAATGTAGTCGCAAAACGCTTAAAGATGTAACCTTGTATTTCAGTAGTTGTAAACCCATAACAAAATATGTGCTGCGGCAAGGTGGTCGTTTAGGAGAGACCTTCTTCTCGCAATTTGTATGCAGGCCTCGCATACGTCAAGCAAGCAAGCTTTGTCTCTTATGCAAGGAGACATGCCTGGTTAAACATCTAGGCGTTGTCGTGGAGCAAACTCATCACTCAAGTCTGATGTCCAACATATCACTCATAATAGCTCTAAAAACATCTTGCCACCTGGACTGCCTAGAATGCACGAACAGTACACGTTCTTCACTTACTTCCCCCGGTAACTCAGTATGTACTAGGGTACTAGGGTTGGTTTACGTTGCTATATCATGTGACGGGCTGTCAAAACTTGTGTGGTCAACATTGTTTCAGCACGATTTTTGGGGTGAAAATATCCTTTTTCCTACAATTTATCCTCATGTTTTCCCTTGCTAAAATCGTGACGATAAAAGAGATGAACTATTGTTCCGTAACGTTGACCATGCGTCAAAATCACGACTGAATTTTCGGCATGAAGTATTTTCAAAACTTTGACTCCTCCCTAAAGAGTTATTTTAGGAGAAGTTCTGTGCCTTATTTGTTAGCAATACAGAACTTTAACGCCTTTTAATTTTTATATGTCAAATCGTTATTTCACTTAAAATATATATGTTGAAGAAAGAATGCTTTGTTCTTTTGGCAGTTGGGCCAAGAAAATGCACCACTTGAAACAGAGGTCACATGGAAAACGATGACTGACCTCTGACTTGAAGTCTTCAGAAAACTTTTCCCGGAGATCCTATTGACTCAAGACACTGGTTCAATATCGATCAAGAAAACCGACTTTAAAATATATAATGAGTCTGTTTATGTCGAGGGAAACCCAAATATGTCCAGCAATCTGTAAATGTATATATGAAATATTATCATCTTTAATTATCCAAATATACTGAAACAATGTCTGTGTGTGAATGTTTATTTGTATTTGTATATCCCTGTATGTTCTATCTTTGCATGTGTGTTTAGATTAAATTATGTTTAATCTAACCCAAATATGTCCAGCAATCTGTAAATGTATATATGAAATATTATCATCTTTAATTATCCAAATATATGAAACAATGTCTGTGTGTGAATGTTTATTTGTATTTGTATATCCCTGTATGTTCTATTTTTGCATGTGTGTTCAGATTAAATTATGTTCCTATTCAGACTTTATTTCCCCTTGCCTTTAAAGGGGCAGTAGCACGTTTTTTGCAAAATTTATTTTTTCAAATTTCCCATTTATAATGATAGTTTATGTCATTTAAACTAACTTAAGAGGGTAAAACATCTTATTACACAAACCAATTATCTGTAGCGGTAAAAAATATGTTGCGTATAAAGCAAAAATTGCATGGCGGCCATTTTATTGTGAACACAATTTATTATTTTATATTACAAAAACGTTTCCCATGGCTTTACCGAAACATGTACACTCATTTTAAACTTTATTTTCACCATTGGTGAAATTATTTTTCAAATACATTTCATCAACTTATTTTTTAGCGAAAAAACGTGCTACAGTGCCTTTAACCTTCGTTATTTTAAAATTGCACATGAATCCCCTGACTTTCACTTTCTTTCCGTTGCATATTCAGTAAGTGTTTCTCCTTTGTATTTCCCATTTGTTCTATAGTATGAATACTGGTCCTGTCTACCCTTGACATTACCGGTAGACATATTATTTTTTGATACTCTGTCTCTGTCTTTTGTTTCAATCTTTGATATTTTGACAGAACATTAAAAAAACAGACGTATGGGAAAGCACTTGGAAAAACGATTTATTTATGCCCAGGTAACTGTCTCTGTTATGTATAAGAAAGACCATGTGATCACATAACAGCCGTGGTATTCCGTATTTTTCTGTAAAATAACTACAGGCATGTTCGTTCTGTTGACAATCTCAGCAAAAACACAATATATCGTGCGCTATAAACTTCAAATAGCCAAATTAAGTAGGAATGTGAGTGGATGAATCACGAACATGTATATCCATCTGACAATGTCAAGAATTAAGAAAGAGAAAGAATACACAGCCCAATGAAC
Source organism: Gibbula magus (assembly GCA_936450465.1). Classification (NCBI taxonomy): domain Eukaryota; kingdom Metazoa; phylum Mollusca; class Gastropoda; order Trochida; family Trochidae; genus Gibbula; species Gibbula magus. The sequence goes on along the minus strand of OW388300.1, from coordinate 67,092,400 downwards.
GCATTCTCTTCCCACAAAGGTTACTCCCTTCAGATTTCCGAGCCTAACCTCTGTTCTACTTGACCTGAAATCGGGTGCGAAAATGGAGTGTCCTGATTGGTTGCAATTGAATCTAATTGTGCAATAAGCGACGTCGTTATAAAAGTGACTTTTGCCAATGACACGTCATAATGTTGAAATAAACATAAGATGGACGTTTTCTCGTTTAATGTGATTTCCTGGGGAAATGCTACTTGATTTTGTGAAAACAATTGATCATAAACATGCTCATAAATAAAGAATACCAATTAGAGACAAACACAAAAAATAGTTCATTGGCCGCTGAAAGATGATTTCTCATTGGTTAAAAAGCAGGGTTACAGTATGAGGTTCCCCTTTTCTGGAGTTCAGAAATTCAGGCCAAGTAGAACAGAGGTTAAGATCGAAAATCTGAAGGGAGTAACCTCTGTGGGAAGAGAATGTGACAATTTTGAATATATGAACTTTCGGTTGCACGAGTGAACTTGTCTTGGAAGGAAGGTAACTGTTCAAATAACAATCTTGTCTTCGCTGGATGTTTTTGGTTATTGAACAAGTGCATGTTTTATTTGATAAAAGGACTCTAATTGTTGGAAAAAGTTTCAAAAAATGAGTGTACATGGTTCCGTTAAAGCCATGGGAATCGTCTTTGTCATTCAAAATAATAAAATGTGCTCACAATAAAATGGCCGCCATGCAATTTTTGCTTTATACGCAACACATTTATTACCACTACGGATAATTGGATTGTATAATAAGATGTTTTACCTTCTAAAGTAAATATAAATGGAATAAACTATCGTTATAAATGGGAAATTTGCAACAACAAAAATTGCAAAAAAACGTGCTACTGCCCCTTTAAGTTACGCCAGACGTAATAAGTATTACGCCAGGCTTAGCAACGCCTTCGTTTTACGTTGCATACACAGCCTACATTCAGTCGCGGCGCAGCTAAGTCTGGCGTAATATTAGTTTTAGATTAGATTTGAGAATTTAGAATTTAGAATTTAGAATTTAGAATTTAAAATTTAGACATTTAGAACTTTTGAACTCCCTGTAAATCGCGCCTAAGGACTTGCGGAATTGCTTGAACGATGCCCGACTCAGGTAAACAGCGGAAGCCGAACTTTACTGATAGGGGGGTCATTTGTCTGCAAGAAATGTACAGTGAACGAAATACGCTGTAGTCTCGTTTGACAAAGTTGATATGTTCATTCTTGAATAGTCCTATATAGATTTTAAAGAATTCATCGCAAATATGTATGTACATGTAATTACAATTTATTATCATTTTGACGTTTTCATTGGGCATTTCAAACTTTGCAATATGATATCTTTTTAAAATTCACAGATCCTGACGTTGTTATTCCAATGAAATATACAAGAAAAGTCTTGCTTTGTGCCATAAACCGTTGCATTAAGACATGCAATACTTGTTTAGAGTTGGTGACCCCAGCATGTCACCGTGGTCTAACTCAACGAAGGTGAGGAATTGTGTTAATATAAACCTTTGCTAACGACAGAGTACAAATAAACTAGTAAAGTAAAACACCGTCTTCTGGACTGTGACTTTAATGGGACAGTAGCACGTTTTTTCGCTCAAATAAGTTGATGAAATGTATTTGAAAAATAATTTTACCAATAGTAAAACATCCTTCTCTCTTCGGAAAATAAAGTTTAAAATGAGTGTAGTATAGATGTTTCGGTAAAGCCATGGGAATCGTTTTTGTAATACAAAATAATAAATTGTGTTCACAATAAAATGGCCGCCATGCAATTTTTGCTTTATACGCAACATAGTTTTTACCACTACAGATAATTGGTTTGTGTAATAAGATGTTTTACCCTCTAAAGTTAATTTAAATGACATAAACTATCATTATAAACGGGACATTTGAAAAAATAAATTTTGCAAAAAAAACGTGCTCCTGCCCCTTTAAGTAACATAGAGTTGTGTGTTCGAGTCCGCTATGTCAACGTGTGGTGTTCTCTTATTGAGAAATATGTTTGATAACCATGTTATTGTATCGGTTCAGTACAGTGACAACTTAAAGGTGTAAAGTCGTATTGTTTGGAATTTTGAAAATGAATAATGTACCATATAATTGTCATATATTTGGTACTTGGCGTGAATGCACAAGTCGAGTGAGATGGTTTGAACCTAGACAGCGCATGTGGTATTTTGGAAAGTATCACAGACAAATAAAATGGTATCGAAATACAAAATGCTATTTTCATCTAAACGCATTGGTTTCTTCCTCTTAATTTCTCTATTTCCAAACTTGAACAATATAAGATTATTTTATTCTTTGTAAAAATTAAATAGCTTTCCCTCTCAATTGTGTAAATGAGGAACAAACAATTTGTGAATTAGGTTTACAAATGTTACCACTGATTGTTGCCGAGATGACATAAATTGTCGGAAAAAATTATTTTATGTAGTGTGTACAAAATGGACCCCGGTTTGATTTTCTTGGTTTGTATCTGAACGAAACATTTACCATATTTATCACCCTAATGCTGTTGTGTTTTTGCTTTCTGGTTTCTAAACAAAATATATTTTACAGAGATAGTTGCCCGTGCTTGTTAAATCAGAGACCAACACATATTTTATTTCAGTTTCTGGTTAAACGTTGACTTACTGGTACCATAATTATCTAAATAGTTTAATAACTTCATTAGTAAAGTTTTTAGAAAGTCCCTGTTGCTATATATATGGACAAGGAGAAGATGGAAATTGCTCCGTCATCCGTGTTCAAATTTCACACGCTTTTGATGTCACCATTAATTGTAAGAAAGCTCGGCTTCTGAAACATCGTGTTTGACCCCCACTCATGATTCTGCGCAGTGTTAACCCACACGTCAGGATACTTCCCGTCCGGTGTGTTGTTAATAGCTGTCAGATACATCACCTTTGATAGGTAAAAAAAGAGGCCCTTGTTGTTAGTATAACGCAACCTTACGGTCGATGTGAAGAGTGACATATTTGCCACAAGCTACGTCAATCATACAGCGATTAATTGTTTACGATAACCATTCGTGACACCATAGTCTAAAAGTACTGTGAAAAAACAATGGGAACAGTGTGATTAATGTTGGAAACAAAGTGAAGCGTGTGATTAATGTAGCGTATATTTCAAAGAGCTTCGTGAAACTTCGTGCCCATGTCGCATCATCACACGCTCACATAGGATACACATAATTGAAGGTTTTGGCCTCATTGTGGGGGGTGTCAGAATGAAAGATAATAAACATAAATGATATTAAGAAACTTTGATAAAAAAAAAACAGGTATAATGTATACTCGCTACACTGGTGACAAGCTGAGTATTTCCCAGGGAGTTGAGCAACCGAATAATAGGAGTATCAATAGCACTAGTTGTTGTTGCTGTTGTTGTTATTAAAAGAAATAGTTGATGTATCTGTAGTAGTAGAGGTTGCTGTGTTAGTGGTAGTAGTAGTAGTAGTAGTAGTAGTAGTAGTAGTAGTAGTAGTAGTAGTAGTAGTAGTAGTAGTAGTAGTAGTAGTAGTAGTAGTAGTAGTAGTAGCAGTAGTAGTACCGTATTTCCTCTAATACAACCCCGGGGTTCTATTTCATTCAGAACCCCCTTACCCCTCGGGTTCTATTAGAGACCCGGGTTGTATTGGAGGCCGGGTTATATTTTTTCAGACATGAATTGACGTTTATAATCTTCTTGGGGTGACCTACTGTAAAAGGAGAATTAATTGAACAAAACGGATATTTGTTATCATGGACCTGCTTTGCTGAATCTCACACGGTCACACCAATATTTCTCCTCAAAACGAGTGTATAACTATTTTATATTGCAACACGGAGTATTCAGTTGTTACGTGAAACACGGGTTCTAATAGAGACCCGGGTTCTATTGGAGACCCGGGTTGTATTTACCTCAGCACCCCTTACCCCCCGGGTTGTATTGGAGGCCCGGGTTGTATTAGAGGCCCGGGTTGTATTAGAGGAAATACGGTAGTAGTAGATGTAATAGCAGTAGAAGTAGTAGTACTACTAGTAGTAGTAGTAGTTGTAGTAGTAGTAGTAGTAGTTGTAGTGGTAATAGTAGTAGTAGTAGTAGTAGTAGTAGTAGTAGTACTAGTACTAGTAGTAGTAGTAGTAGTAGTAGTAGTAGTAGTAGTAGTAGATGTCATAGCAGTAGAAGTACTACTAGTAGTACTACTAGTAGTAGTAGTAGTAGTAGTATTAGTAGTGGTGGTGGTGGTGGTGGTGGTAGTAGTAGTAGTAGTAGAAGTAGTAGTAATAGTAGTAGTAGTAGTAGTAGTAGTAGTAGTAGTAGATGCAGCAACAGCAGCAGCATCTGTTGTTGTTGTTGTTGTTGTTGTTGTTGGCTACTTGGGGTATTAAATTTAGATCTTATGTTCTTGAATATAAAAAATCACATCTAATTAAATTTCGTCATTGCATTCATTCTGCTAAACAATACACAACTTAATCCCAATGCAAGGCATAACTCTTACCCGTCTCTATTACTGGCTGATTTAGGAGACGGGCTAGAGTTATGCCTTCCGTTTGGAAGTTGAACAACACGTTGCCGATGTGCCTCCACTGATTCCAACATTCGAGATGATGTAATTCTGCACTACCACACTCATAGAGCATATGCTTGCCAAATGTAAGACAAATAACAACATTCAAATTAGCCTTCGCATGTAACATCTTTAAACACATGATACGTTTCCATAGCCTCTTTATGTTGATATGAATTCACGTAAATATGACTGTTAACGTGTTTTATTGGTTCAGCACACTTTGTTTCTGCACTCTCTCAGTTGTCAGGTTCTGAAGTGTATAGACGTGTAGCGCCTGTCTCCATTTCAGTGACAGTGTCATACATGTACATTGGAATTTTATTATACCTATAGGAATAAGATCGTTTTATTATAACTAATAGAAATTCACTTTGTTTAATGATAACAAAAAATGTTCTCTATAATTTATTTATTAAATAGTATCGAGACCTCGCTTTTTATTTCATTATATTGATTTATATATTAAATTCTATGGGTTTTTTTTTAATTTTGGGGTAATGGGTTTTGAACTAACAAACCTCTTTTCCTCTCGGAATTTCTAAAAATAATTACAGAAACTTTCTTCATAGACGTATACTTTTTGTTTTTAAACATTGTTAATCAACATGGAAAAGCGTTTATGTCATTAGTTATACTGTCTTCATAATTGTTACTCTTTAAATTTAGAGCAAAATAAGAATTTTTTTTTTAATTTTAATTGTGTAAGACAGAGACGAAAAGTATGAAAGGTGTGGGGTCCCCATCAGGTTGCGGCGCCACCTAGTAGAATTATTTCAATGGTGAAGTACCCTTTTTCATTTTCTTCGTAAGCGTCAGTTATCAATCTATCTTATGACCAATTTTCATGAATTTTAATGGATTTTTCTTTAGTGTGTGGAACCCCTTTAATTTGACTGAACTAAATCATACAATTTATTCAAGCTGGCATGTTCACTTCTTTTTAAATGCATTTAGAACTTGTAGAGGAGAAGAAAACACGAACGTATAAGTACAGCCACGGTCCTTGTTGCAATGAATGTGTATCGGCGCGTAAAAGTCACATGCGTCGCAATTAATTAGTTGACTTTCCATAGATCTTGATTTCCTCCCAGAATATGAAGTTTGACGTCAGTTTGGTTCCACTGTTAAACTTAAATGCCACCGTTGTTTCATGTTTTAAGAGTAATTTTGCTTTCATATATGACGTTTTTATATATGAAGCTCATAGATAACTCTCGCATCTGACAACGTCGTTTTTTTGTCAAAAGTGTCATGAAATGTAATAAACCTCGTTCGGGCTATAAAAACTGACAAGGTAACAAATAAATAACTACTCCGGATTATGCTGGACATCTTCGTGGAACAGTTAAGAGAATCATATTGCCCAATTATTCTGGTGTGATTGATATAATGTATGGTTCTTAACGGGAGTCGATTTGCTGGCATTAAGTGACTAAGAGACAAGTGTTAACTAACAAAGACACTTCATATCGGCGTGTAGTTTATGTCAATATAGTAGAGGGAGAATAGCTAACAGGCAGCCGTTTTTCGCACATGAAGGACAACTAGATACTTACATTTGTCAGTTTGTTACCTGAGGTGCATCATGTTTTTTATGTTTTGGGTTCATCTGAAAGTAAGTTTATAAAGACTATAAAAGAGATATAATAAATACAGGGGTTATATATAAATAGTTAGAGTAAAGCATACCAATGCTAAAAGGATTACACTATATATATGGATACAATACATCAATACTGGGATTGGGTATAGATATTTAGAATAAGTTATCATAACAAAGATGCAGAAAAAATAATCAGGATTTGGACGCAATCTCATTAAAATCAGACCGTAATTAAGTTGAATTACGCTGAAAATAACAAAACACAACTGTTGGCTATATCAAAACGGAAACAACAGAAATGTAAAAATCAGCTTCAAATGTACGATATTTGTTTAATCATGTAAAGTTATTTTTCATATAACATATTGTACGAGGTGAAAGTCTCTGTCCCCATCAGAAGTACATTCATTAAAAATTAGTTGGCATGACAATATTGTATAAGATTCCTTTTAAACCTGTTGATTCTGTACATAGTAGAATTAGTGTTGCACCCCATACATGTATACCATATATGTATGTGCTGTGGCAATGTTAGGATAAATTGATTAAACACTGACGACATAAAGATGACTAAATTATGACTATTTTTTCAAAGAAAAATTTCGACATTTTAAGGAATTGCGATAGAAGTTGAATTTGTTCCAAAATAACTATTGTTCCTATGTCGAAACAACGCGATAAACATTAAGTTATAGAGAACGAAAGCAAAAATGTTGTTTCCAAGTGACTTTTAGATAACAATGATATGAAGCAAAAGATGGAAGTAACTGGATCTTGAAATTTAAATCCCCATTTTCAACAATTAGTGACAAAAGGGTTATTACCATATACTCATATATACTCATATACTCTCACTCTCACACACTCTCACTCTCTCTCGAGTGGCAGCAGACGTTATACCCCAAAGAACAACTCTGCCACGCTCATATTTGAGGGAAGATTTTGAGGAAATGAACAAACTAAAGAGTACATGTTATAAAGATGTTATTCAGAAAATGTTACTTTTGGATAATAAGTAGTTTAAACTGTCTAGGGTGGAACACCTACTATGCCCATATTTGAGGGAGGTAAAGTCGAAATGAATAAACTTGAATCTTCATCAAATAAAAAGATTATTCTGATATCTCAGCTTCCTAAGTCAGCTGTTTGGGGAGGGGGGGGGACACCCTTGTACTATGTTAATCTTCAGTTATTGTCCAGTAGTTGTGATAAAATGAAATAAATAAATAAAAAATAGAGCCATGGGCTCTGTAGCTCATCAGGGTTTATATTGTTTGATGATGAAGACAGAAATACATTATCTGAATATAATGCACAATCCTTAGCCCTGACAAATCTTAGTCTTGAAATTAAGAGAGAGCACTCAGCAAGGTCAACACACTAAACACTGGCAGCACTGATCTAACTGTATAAGGCTTAGAGAGAACAGGCAATGTGATGAATCTCATGGTACATAGTACAATTTAGAATCAACTTGGCTAAATAATCTTTGCATCTAAAAATCTAAACATTATGAACAATATTCCTTCTAGTTTGTTCTGGAGAAGAAGATGAAAATAGATTTTTATGTTTTGACCTGTGAGGGCCTTTTTTATAATATCCATAATATTCAGTTCATAGGCTATTTAACAGTTCTTATTTCACATTGATTACATCAATTTGACAATCATGTCCATAATGGAGACTTGATCTTCCACATTTATTTCACATCCCTACTGAATAAGATTTTCACAATTCTGCATTTCTCAAACCAAAGTTAGGACTCACATATCTAAAAGATGAGATGACTCTCCCTCAGGTATTTTAATAAGAAACCACTAAATAGTGAATGAAGTGTACATACATAAAATATCAGTTCAAAATTCAATTTCAACAGGTTTTTGGCCCATATTTGGAGTCCCAGGGTCACCAAATTTACAAGTTAGAATCCCCATTGGCTAAAGAGTTTGCACACAATATTACAGCTTTTTAGGTCTTTTTGTGCCGTACAAAAAGATGAAAACAGGATTTTAGGTCATGGCCTGTGAGGCCCTTAGTTGGGGCCATAGGGTCACCAAATCTAAAATTTAGAATCTCGATTGGCTAAAGGCTCTGCACACAATATTACAGCCTTCTAGGTCTTTTCGTTCTGGAGAAGAAGATGAAAATTGGATTTTAGGTCATGGCCTGTGAGGCCCTTATTTGGGGCCACGGGGTCACCAAATCTACAATTTAGAATCTCCATTGGCTAAAGAGTCTGTACACAACATTTCAGTCTTCTAGGTCTTTTCGTTCTGGAGAAGAAGATGAAAAATAGGTTTTTAGATTATGGCCTGTGAGGCCCTTATTTGGGGTCACTGGATCACCAAATCTACAATGTATGCATACAAAAATTCAGCTCCCTAGACCCAGTGGTTCTGGAGAAGTTGAAAAAGCGAAAAAGCAAAAAAGTTTATGGATGGACAGACGGACGGACAGACGGATGGATGGAAGGAAGCCATCCCATGCCATAAGACCTGAAAGGCCTGAAAGGCCCGATGAGCTAAAAAGGTAAACATAATCACCATGCATCGCCCAGTATTAAACGCTATCGGTCGCCGATGAAAGGCACAATGACGCAGAATAATGACACACAGGTCGCAAAAATATTGCATGAGGGTCCTTTTTACATTGAATAATCTGATCGACTGGTAAACATCAATTCTGGGACAACATGCTGCTGTCTCCTTCCCTCTGTATCCCCGGTGATGAATCTGTGATATTATGAAACTACTAAAAGATGTGATCTCATATATAAAATGAAATCAAAGTATCAAGTCATTCATATTCGTTGTTACCTTGTTGGAGTTCGTTTTCTTAGGCATATAAAGGATACAAGTGTGATGTGCATCCATGAATTTGTCTTGGTAGCAGGATAGGCGTTTTGAGGTGTAGGCCAGATGAGGATAGTACTTTCTGCCTTCTTCCAGCAGCATTCCAGCAATCCGAGAAAATAAACAATTTATTTGATTGTCTCTGGATCAATAGACCTCCCCCTCTGCAAAGCGTTCTCTGCTGTTCCTGGAGGTCTAATTATAAGTAACCACCAGCGATTGATCTTCTAAGCATGTGGCTGATAATAATAATAATAATAATAGTCAATTTATATAGCGCATTATCCATGCTCAATGCATGCTCTAAGCGCTGATCCAGAAATTTGATAAAAGGGATGAAAGGTGGGGCGAAGGGTTTGGTGAAGGGTGGGGCGAAGGGTGGGGCAAAGGGTTGGGTGATGGACGGGGTGAAGGGTTGGGCGAAGGGTTGGGCGAGGGGTTGGGCGAAGGGTTGGGCGAAGAGTTGGGCGAAGGGTTGGCCAAAGGGTGGGGCGAAGGGTTGGGCGAAGGGTGGGGTAAAGGGTGGGGCGAAGGGTTGGGTGGGGGGGGTGAAGGGTTAGGGGAAGGTAGGGGTGAAGGGTGGGGCAAAGGGTGGGGCTAATCTTTAGGATCCATAAAATTTACAAGGAAACATTTGAACCCCCTCAGCACTTACTCTGGATGAACCGTTCTGCCTTCTTCTGGTTGTTGTGAATAGCTTGACGATGTTCATGGCAGATTGATCCTCAAATGGAAAAGGGGTGTGAAGTATTTCATAATGTTTAAAATAAGATACAAAATAGTTATTTCTCTAAAAAGTCAATAAATTTGTTTCTCTAATATGTTCAATTTTCTAATATGTCAAGGAAAAGAGAACAACAATTCCTTAAGTATGTTTAATGAACTCATAACAAATATTGCAACATACCAATCATTATCACAAAATCAACAACACATATCAGTTGATATACATTATCAATAATCACAGACTGGATACCACCATGCATTAACTAATTGGTCGAGATTATACAACACTTTATACATATTATCATTTAAAGCTTTTTGTAAACTTGGACAGATATCTACCAATAGATTAATGCATGGAAAGTCACAGAATAACATGTCTTTAAATATTTTGACATACAAGATGGAATATTTAATAGTTTCATATATAAAATAATGCAATACACAGCTTTTAAATACTTGTTTTTTAAAATTTAAATCAGGAGCTGAGAGTTTGCTCATGATTATAGATAGATAGACTGTAAGTTGTACGGTCTCATGTACCATATCTTTGTACCACGGTCTCGAGCCTTCAGATAGATAGTCATTTGTAATATGAAATATTTTGTATTTTGGTTATCAACAATTGAAAATTCTTCCAAAGCAACTATATACAATATCTTCAAAAATCCATCTCTCCAGTTTGAACAATACCTACATTTTTTTAATTACAATAACTTGTTAAGATTTCGAACAGCTAATCACTTTCTGCCAATCGAGACCGGCAGATGGAAAAATATCCCAGTTCATGAAAGAAAAGGTACTCTTTGTAATTTAAACGATCTTGGGGACGAATTTCATTATTTATTTGTTTGTCCTATATTACAATCAGATAGAGAAAACTATATTCACAAATATTATTACAATATGCCAAATATGTACAAAATGAATATTTTATTTAATTCTAATAAGCTAGGAACTTTAAGAAAACTCTCAAATTTGTGTAAAATCATTATGTCTTTGTTCAAGAAATAGCTTTTATAATCATATGTACCTTTACTGAAAACACCAGCTGTACATACCTATTATATTGTATATTGTATCAATGTATATATGTTTTATGTACCTCTTATGCTGCTGTTTGCAGCCTGAGTTCTTGAATAAAGTTCACTTAAGTTCAGTCAATTCAATGAAGTTGGGTTGTTTAAAGTAAACATAAAGTACCCCCTTTTTGATCAGTTTTGCATGTAAGTGGACATTTTGATGGACCTGTTCTATGTGTGAACCAACACAGCCTGCTCAATATTATTGAGAGAAGTTATATTATAGATGTATTAAAGGGGCTGTAGCACATTTTTTACAAATTTAATTTTTTTAATGTCCATTTTATAATGATGGATTATGTCATTAATATTTACTTTAGAAGGTAAAACATCTTGTTACACAAACCAATTATCCGTAGTTGTAATATTGGTGTTGCGTATAAAGCAAAAATTGCTTGGCGGCCATTTAAATGTGAACACATTTTATTATTTAGAATTAGAAAATGATTTCGATGGCTTTACCGAACCATGTACACTTATTTTTTAACTTTATTTTCTGAAGAGAGAAGGGTGTTTTACTATTGGTGACATTATTTTTCAAAAACATTTCATCGACTCTTTTGAGCGAAAAAAAAGTGCTTCTGCCCCTTTAAGGATCACACTTTATTACTCAACCGTGGTGAGATCACTCATTAGATAACAATGAGTTGGTTACACACATGTGTGATACCAACGCGTGCTGCCGTAACGTCATAATCGGCGAGTGATGTCACAGTCGTTTTTGGTTGACGTCACAATGTTAGCCGCGCGACTGCAAAGGCGGGTGACCTATTTGCAAGTAAGCGTCACTAAAAACAATTTTCTTGCAATTCAGCGCAATTAACATCATTGAGTAATAAATAAAATACTAAACTCGGTCCCATCTGATAACATGTTTATGAAACTCGTGAATGACATCGGTATTTAACTCGCTTTCGCTCGTTAAAATACCAAACCATCCACTCGTTATATAACCATGTTATCAAACGGGACATCGTTTAGTATACTATATATCTGCAATAGTAGCTTTTTAAAAACATTTTACAGGACAAGTCCCTCGCAGGATTCGCACCCATAGAGTCAGGCAGGCAGCAACTGCAGCACTGACTGTACCAAGAGCTAACCTGCTGGAGGCCAGGTTGGCCGAATTGGAGCCTGTACTATTCTTGATAATGATTCATTGACTCATTTTTCATCTCAAAACATGTATTTCTAATTCTAAATTGACTTTAATACATCACTCCTGTAATAAAAAATAAAGCATGTAAAATATATTCTCCGTTTAACAATTTCAAGAAACAATGATTTTAATTGAGATCAATTGAACAAATATTAAGCTGACAAAAACATAAGTACATTGGTAGGAAAGTCTTGGATTGAAGCACACAATATATAACCTCAAACACACTAAAAGCTGAATACACTAGTATATCACAAAAAAAGTTTGATTTATGCCCTGATAATTTTGCATTAAATGTGTACATAATCAATTATGAATATTTCATCTCTTCTAATTTGATAAGGAAATAATACGTTGCAGAATCAAATGAAATCATTCAAAAAAACTTTAAATCACTGACTTTCAAAATAAAACATTTGACTAGAGTACACTGAAGCAAGCATCGACATTTGTGAAATAATAATTTAAAAAATAACACTCAAAACATCCCAATTACATGAAAACCTAAAACATATATCAGTTGAAATAATCAAAATATTTTATTCAATTTAACCAAATAAAACCACAGCCTTTATAAACAATTCAAATTAAGGAACTTTCAAACAAAACAAAAACTCAAATATATCACACAAAAAAAAAAAAGCTTCTTATCGAATAATGACATCTCAAAAACAAAATTGCATCTTAATGACAGATCCCAAAACTACATTCAAAGGCAAATTCATGACTTAGAACACATGGTATGGATGTAACCTCAAGGCAGCTATGTTCCTGGGGGATCAGCTGAGGGGTCATTTTGACCAACTCGACCCTTTGCGTTGACATCAAGCCAACAGGTGGGGCTAATTTCACCAGGAGCTCATCCTCGGTCACCATGATTTTATATATGCTCCGTTACTCTCTACTTTGTCACCCATGTGAAACTCTTTCAGAGTAATCTGTACTAAGATTACCCGCCCTTGGCCGGTGTGACGAAGTCAGTAACCAAAGAGAATGCTCAATATGATAAGACGGAAATGGTCAAGGGAGATAATCGGTGAAGGATGGCTAACAAAATGACCTCGCATGCTTTGCAACGAAGTGATATGAATTGTCATTGGTTCGCAGGTCCAAGCTGTGTAGCAGTTTGATTGGCTCATGCCGGCCAAGTTCGGGTAATTTGAGTACAGATTCTTCTGATAAGGTTTCCCATGGGTGATGTAGTGGAGAGTAACGGAGCATATATAAAACCATGGGTGACCGAGGATGCCAGGAGCCACTCTAGGAACAATACTGCACGGAATGGATATATTTGTAACTTCTAATCACTCATCAAGATCTACGTCCTCCTCACTTATGTGGGGCTAAACTAGAACATCTTTCAAGTATTTTGTTAAATTGCCCTTGCTGGCTTCTGTTTTCTTTGCTCAAATGAAGTGAAACTATTTGCAGAATATTAATATTTATCTAACTCATGATATCACAGTTTTGAAACAGTAAATCTTAGAAGTTCACTGGAAATAATTCTGGATAACAACCCTTGAGAAACAGAATAGTATTTTACCTTTGAAACTCCATTATAAAGTAATGTGTAAATATTGTAAATATTAGACTTGAAGTCTTCGGTTGATGAATGTATCAAGATTATTTTAATCCCTGAAGTGGGTTAGTTGAAGTCATTCTGATGTGGGTATCACATACCGTTAAAATACATTACTATCTTCTCAATGCTAGGTAAAGGTCCTTCAAAATACCATCACCATGCATGCATGGAAAGATTCTAACAACTGAAATCAGAGCAGTTTTTGTGTCCTCTTATTCGTCGCCTGTATCCTATCATTTGCTCTTTCCACTGTATCGGTCAATGTGGTCAGTTTCTCATTCTGTGTGTCCTCCTCTGTTTGGACTGCCAAGGCCATAGACTTCAGATTTCCAAGGGTCAAGGTCAGTTGTTCTACTTCCTGGTCAGAGATTATCTCCCTTTGTTTCCCAGCCTGTACCTGTTCCCCTGCACTTCCTGCAGAGCCAGAGTCAAAGCCTCCTGAATCAAATTTCCAACCATCCTTATTGGTCTGAGTTTGCTGTCTTGGTGGTGCAGCAGATGCTTGATTGCCTGATGCTGAAATAAAATGTCATTTAACTCACATTTAACTATAAAGTGATTGTATCATTGCGCCACTTGTAATTTGAATTAATTTGAAAATTTGCATACATCATCATATGAGTTGCTAAAGTAAATTCATGTTATTAAATATTACTAAAAAATATTTTTGTAATTACTTGAGCGATAAATTGGCAGTTTTACAACATTGTCATCTAAAGAGTTTTTAAACTGTTACGTCAATTCGTCCTGTGAGTTGCTCCAAAGAGCTCTCTTCAGTCAATCAGGTGGCAACATTGCCTTTGCACTTTCAGTCTAGTTCCTGAACATCCTTGGGAGCTGTGCTGCTTTACATCGATCAGAGGAGTACTGACCATAACAATAGCGTAATTTCTAGTTGATGGGCATGCTTTTTGTCAAGGTCTTGGAGGGTGTGTCAGTTTGAATCACCCAATTTTTTTTTATAACAAAACTCAAGGGCAGATAACTTGAGAGTGTCGCAACACAAGTCCTGTGACACCAAGGTTGCTTAGACTAAGTACATTCCATTGTTACAACACAGTGTTATGATTACCTTAGATATGGGGACTTTGGGATCTGGTCAAGATACATCTACTTACCTCGTGGTGATTCCTCTGCGTAACTCTGAAGTCTATGTTGAACACTTGGTTCATAGTCCAGTTTCCTTACACCCATTGGAAATAGTTCGATCTTCCGCAAAATGTGGATCATGTTGGCACACACCACTGCGTAACTCAGATCGGGGGAACCAATGAAATTCTGCGTGACAACGATCTCCCACGGACTGACGACACGGATAGTTGAAATTATTGACCACTTGAAATGCTGGAGAACTTTCTGTGTGAGATTAAGGATTGTAATACCATCAGCAGAAACTCGGATGACGCCATCTTTTTGCGAATGGATTTTTTTGCGATCAATTTTACAGTACAACATTTCGTAATCAAACACTTGCGGGACGTCACTGTTCTTCAAGACAATTGGGTCCACATGGATATACTTCTTGGGCACTTTCCACCGTCCGAGCCAAGATTCCAAACCTGACACAACAGTTTCTGCAACGTCTAGATCGTTATGAAGGTCGTGCATTGTAGCCATTGTGTTATCAATCTGCTCCCCCTGTTGAATAAGTTGAGAAGCTGCACCTGCAAGCGTTTTCTCGGAATCAACAGCAATCTTCAAAAGATTTGTACCAAGTTGCGTCCTTCCCTCTTCAGTAACTGTTTTTGTTGTTTCTCCTTCAGGTTTCGTTGCAGAGTTCAACCAGAAATGATTGATGGAGGCGAAGACACTAGCTCGGTCACTAAATGAGGAAAACCAATGAGTCTGATTCTTTCTGTCTACAACTGTTATGGCTCCAAAGATAAAAGACGAAGATGTCTTTTTCATGACCACAAACTGTTCAAATTTCAAAACTAAGTCTTTTGTCAAAATTGGCTTCTTTGACTCTTCGTGAAATGATATTCCATATGGGTAAACTGATAAGTGTCCATACACCCATTTCTTGGGTTTGTCAACATAATAGGAGGCGTACCATTTGAGTATCTTTGTATCCATGTCTGGTAGAGAACTGTCGGCAGTAAACTGAAATAAGCAACACGATATATAGTTATATTAGTTCTTATTACCACGGAAACAGGTATACACAAGGTTATCATCCAAAACTGGGTTCCACAGGAGATATCGCTTGTATGAGATCAAGCGATATCTCCTAGGAGATATCGTTTTGACAGTAGATTTTGAACAATGCCCTGTTGGCGACAGCTACATGACATCACAATGATTTTGCATCATCAAGTAATGACATCACAATGCTATGACGTCATAATCACAATGACGTCACAATGCTATGACATCACAGCACTGGAAGCCAAATGACAGTTTTGTGTTCAGATATTTCCATTTTTCATTAAAAACTAATGAAGAATGATTTTGGATGATAAACAGAATCTCACCCTCGTGTCTTCTGATATCAAATATATCAACACTCGTTGATTAAAGTAAAAATATCCTCGGCAAGCCTCGGATATTTGTAACTTTAATCAACTCGGGTTGATATATTTGATATCAGAAGACACTTGGGTGAGATTCTCTATTTATTAACAAACATCAGAGTAGTTTTTCTTAATTATATGAAATAGCTACTTGAAATAAGTAACTTTAACAGTCAAGATTCCTAACCAGGACAGGTCCCTGAACCCAGGGATAATAGTCAATCAACTCTGGGGACGAGTTTGCTAATTATATATTAACTGATTAAATGTGGACTTTGAATTACAAGTTCTTTATAAAGAAAATAATAATCCACTAAAAACATTACATCATTACATGTATTTAAATTATGAAATTCATATCATATAATTATTATTGACATAACTTAACTAAATCTTAAGTAGTAATACATAGTCTTTACATGTAAAATTTAAAAAAATACAGGCATATTTTATAAGGACTTGAAGTTTAACTAGTATTGTTCAATTTGTTGTAATGTTGAAGTTGAACAGCTGAATGAAGTGAAAAGTAAACAAAATTATCAAATCAGCATTTAATAAATTGAATATAGACAGACACACATTGAAAGATAAACAATTCGCATTTGTTAACGATATATTTCAATAAACGCCATACTTTTTTTGTAGATAAACAGTCGCAATGTTTTGGTTCAATATTGTTATTCAGCCTCAACTTCCGTGAACGGTGAAGAATCCTTGTTTAGAGTTACCTCCCTTTGGACAATTATACGTGAAGCGCTCATACAATGACTCTCCAACGACTAAAACTGAGGATTTAATCCGTATATTTTGTATCCAGTTAAGTGTTTATCGATTCATATTATTAATAATGAACTATGTTGTTTTTTTAAATATTTAAACCTATATATTGTTCACCTAATGTAAGATTAATTATGCAATGTGATTAATTACGAGTAAAACAAAATATTTGGAGCAATAATAAAAAATAAAGGTGAAATCTTGATATTTTTTAAAATATTGACTATGAACTGAATTCTTATCAAACGTGTTTGTGAAACAGACATTTTTAAAATATCTATGTGTAACTTGAAGAGAATAATAATGAGGGGTTAACATTTAAGCAACTCTGTGTCAGCTCTAGTGTAACAATTAAACAATACATTGTATGTATTTATATATATATATATTCCACTAATGTATTTCATAAGTATTGTTACAGGGTGTTATAAACAGATTTACATCCACTAGTTATCATCATATAACTACTGTGAATAAAACTCCTGCCGAACCAACCCAGCAGCGCTTGTTGTCTTTGGACCAAGTCACCTCAACACAATAAAACTATTTGCCTAAATATATACAGAAGGCAAACACTATCTATTTTTTATTTGGGGGGGGGGGGGGGGGGGGGGGCGCCCTGTGAACCCGATAATTGCGATTTTTTTTTTCTGTTTAATTTGTTATTGCATATGTTGCAAATTACCTAAAAAAATATTGGATAGGATTTATCGCTAGCCCAACAAACTACATTTGCTCATCACATTGTAGCTGCTGTACAGATAATGGAAGTCACTTTACCACGCGAGCGATTCGACTACATGATTCAGATTGAAACATAAAATCCGTTTAAAGATTTTTTAAAGCCGTTCACTTATTGAAATAAGAAATAAACAATTTTGTTATATATATGGTGCGGAAGTATGGGGTTTTAAATCATTTGATGTTATCGAAAAAGTTCATTTGTATGCATGTAAAAAATTCCTTAGTGTAAAAACAGCCACTTCTAATTATAATGTTTATGGAGAATGTTGGAGATACATTGAGTCTAATATAAAAATAATTAGATAGGCCTACTCGTTAAGGTTATTAATGTTTTTACTACAAAATGTTAAAAGATTTAATTCATGCAGAACATTACCTTTCGATCTTGACAATAAGGACATATAAATCTTCATTGGCAAGACTACGCTGCTCTTCGCATGATTTATATATTGAAACTGGGAGATATACAAATATTTAAAAAGAAAATAGAATATGTCAAATGTGCAATTTGAATAATGTCGAAGATGAGTATAATTTTGTGTGTTTTCCCAGCATACTTATCGTTAAGAACTGTATATATAAAGAAATACTATTATGAACACCCTGAAACTTTTAAGTTTATATCATTGATGAAAACGTCTAGTAAAGTTCAATTAGAAAATTGTTCCATCTACATCCATAAAACTTGTACTCTTAGACAAACTGTGTTGCTACCATCAAATGAATAAATGTAATATGTACTACAGGCCTGAGGCCTTTCAGTATGAAAATAAAGATTGAATTTCACACATTCAAACTATTTTTTCATTTTACGAGAAAAATATTTTAGCGGTGTGCATAAGGTATCGTTGGGAGTAGTTTCCCTTCCGTGGCGGGAATCCCCTTATTTGTGTCGACTTCAATGATTGGCTTGTAAAATGAAACACCTTTTCTTATTGGTCAAGTACTTCGCTTCTCGTGTCTCTTAGCAGTGTGCTGTTGTTTGTCAATGGATGGTTGATGTCAGTGGGTGAGAACGAGGGCTTTTCAATGGAGGGAAATGAATTGAGGCATAAGCAACAGGTTGGTTAACGTAGCATTCCTAGTGTGAATATATTATCAACAACATAACGATTAGTTCATTCCGATTATTAATCATATTGGATCGGAAAACTGATCTGTTATTTTATTTTGCCTGAAATAGTTTTCGTGAAATCGACTTGCAGTTCAGATACTGGCCGGCTTATCGACCTGTTCTTATTCGCTTATCACACTCATTTGGCACTTAGCAGTGTTTAGACTAAATCAAATTGGCTATTTATTTATCACATCAGATTTGGTTGAATAAAACTTCACAGGATCGTCAACAAAATTCAAAGTTTATCTTTTTCTGGGACTAAACAAGTTGTTTACACCGACGTGACACTGTCAAATGTAGAAGCAATGAACCATTTAGCCTCTATTGTTGGTTCTACATTCACATACATATGTCATTCACAGAGTTTGATTGTGATCTTTGTATGATTGCTTGGTTGGACAAATTATAATTAAACAATTGATCATGTTTAGGCTATAGTTGGTAGATCGGAGCAACTGTATATCTATCATTAGATATCTAGAAAACATTCTAAATATTAACCCTAACACTACTCTAATACTACCCCTAACCCTAAACCCTAATACTAACGGGATGCAGTGTTTTCATAGGCCAGACCAGTTCGTAGGACCCGTGAATATGTAGGAGGTGAATTCGTAGGAGGATAAACAAAATATATCATGAAGTGATATTTGAACTTTGAATATTCGTTTGAGAATTATTGCGTACTTGTTTTGAGATTTATTACGTACATGTTTTGGAGAACCATATCATGTTGATAGATTGCAGTACTAAACTAATATACGAAACTAACAGTATATATCATCAGGTTAATTATAATGACAAAATATAACAATGATGCATGAAATAGCATGGTTGATGCAGAATGAATGATGTACTTTTTCTGTCTCGTATCTTATATACCTTGTGTGTTTGTATACGGAACTTTGAGTCAAAGTTTGAGTCCAAATAATTAGCCTACTCACCAAACTTGTAAAGTAGGGTATTTGTTTGTTTGTTTGTTTTTGATTGCTCTGTCGGTTATAACAAGAAAGGAATATAAATTAGGAAGTATGTACATGAACAACGTTAACAAAACAGGATTATGTGCTTTGTTTTGATTGTTGACGACTTAACATTTCTTCTTCACCGACGTCTGCTTATCTCCATTTGTTGTCGATAGATGTTGTAAATGCGTAATGTACACTGGAAATAATCATACTTACCTGATTCTTTTATTTATTTATTACAAAACTCAACCAAAGTAAATAATAACAACACTATCCTTTATTGAACACAAAACACAACACGGCAGACAAGTAAATATGTATTATTGTTAAAATGACTTCCAATATCATTTAATAAATTATTGATAATAATTGTAATAATATCATAACATAAAGTTAATCTATAAAGATTTATTCCTTTAAACTACAAACTCCTACGAATTCACCGGCCAATCCTCCTATGAATCCACCGAAATTTACTGCTATGAACTGGTTTGACCTACGAATTCACCTATACCCATACTAACCCTAACTAAAATACGACATGTCGGTGTCATGAAAATATGTGGAGAATCAATTCTATAGTTATACCGGTAGATCTAATGTCAACAATCTACAGCCGTTACAGACATATGTTTGGTCTAACAGTAAACACTATGCTTTATATTTTCATTTGTCATTATATATTACACTGTCATGATTTTACATGAAATATTTTGGATAACGTTGCAAAGCAATTAGATTGAGGCTACTGTAAAATTCTTGACATCTTGATATCCGAAGATTTCATACTACTAATTTGTCAAGTAGAAAAGAGAAATAAACCATGAGAAATTGAAGTTTGCAATAACAGCGTGTAAAAGATGACTTATCTTTTGCCTTATTTTTTTCAGATTCTTTCCCTCTAGAAAATAGTCGATTAGGAAAATCCAGCCATGGGAAGTTGACATTATAGTGAAGTTTAGGATATTTTGAGATGGGTGATAGTGAGCTCAACCTGAGCAAGCTGACATTATAGTGAAGTTTAGGATATTTTGAGATGGGTGATAGTGAGCTCAACCTGAGCAAGCTGACAGCTAGCTTGGAGGAACTCTCCATCAAGAAACAACTGCCTCTCAGACAGCAGACACAGAAACCAGTTCTGAAGTATAACACTACCATCACAAAACCAGTCCAGCTTTTTAGCCAGTCAGATGTTGTGTCTTTGAGAAAAAAGGAGAGCTCTCCATCACCAACCAATCGCAAGGTTGGGCCTGTGTCAAATCGACGTGCAAATCCGCACATTTCCCCTGTTCGATCCGGTGCTTCTTCAGTTCCGTCTAATGTTTACGGACAAAGTGTTCAACCTTCCAAGCCAGCCGGCAATCCGTATGCCAGGCCTGTAAGTGCCAAAGAAATTGCTGAAGATGTTCACAATCAGGCTATTAAAAAAAGTCCTAGTACATCGGCATTGGCGAATGGTACCGAAACAGAGACCAACAGTGTTCTACAGCTGAATTCGTTTATGAGGCCACAGAGTGCTGTGATGAAGGAAAAGTTTGAACAAGCTACAGTCAAAGCTCATAGCACTAAGAAAGTAAGTTCTTACAATGAGAAAACTAATAGTTATGATTTACACCTTGATCATAATAAAAATGATATGACTCTTTCAAATGGATATGACATGAAATCTGGTGGGCTGAATCCTGGTGACAAACTTTCAAAAAAGCCTCCAGTCGGTGCAAATTCCAAAGAAAATGAAAACAAGAAAAAGGCACTGCAAGCTGAAATGAGAAAAATTAGGAATTTAAATTACACACCAACAAAGCCTTATAGCGAAGTTAGTGATACCGATTCTGACAGTTGGCCGGACGAACTGACGAAAACTCAGCATACTGTGATAATCTCTCATGCCAAAGCAAGTTCACCAAAACGTTCCATTCCTCCAGCAACTACACCAGTAACACCAAAGCCATCACTGCACAAACATTCAGCCAAGACACACAGTCTGACCGCCACAACGACCATGAACACAGAATTAGGCAGTATAGGTGGTAGGAAAAAGATGCCAGTGACCAACACCGTTACGGGAACGAAGTATTACGCGAAGGGTTCCAAAGCGGAGGAAGTGATCTTCGAACAGAGACCAAAAGCCGATGGTGCCCCAGCCCAGAATAAGAAGCTGTTGGAAAAGATTTCCTCGTCAGCAGTTGTCATTGACGACGAGGAAGATGACGGGGACGATGAATATGTAGATGAGGACGAATCGGACATCTGTTCTCCTTCAGGGTAAGTGCATTTAATTGATATTTTTGTGTGCAAAATCAGGGATTGGGAAAGACAGGGGCCATGGGCCATTTTGCACATTGGATGAAAAAATTACCCATTCTGAACTTTTACTATAACTTCAAAGGGGAATGGCCCATTTGAAATTCTGAAAAAGACTAAACGCCGTAAAAATGGCCCATTGTCAAAGGTGTTTTTCCCAATCCCTGCAAAATTAATAATTAATAAAAGAGTCTTGTGTCCTTCTAACCACAGTTAGTGGTATAATCAGTGTCATTATCAGTGATATCACAGGTGGGGATGAGAATTGTCAGTGTTTTCACTGATTGCAATGTTTCAATGATCCATTGTGGAATCACCGATTCCAAATACTAAGACTCTGTGGCCTTTTATGAAGGTGACAGTCACTGCAGCGCTAAAATGCACTAATGGCTGTGATATTGCCAAAACAGCGTTAAACAACAACACATTCACTACAGGTGATAGAGGCCATGACCTAAAAACCTATTTTTGTCTTCGTTTCTGGAACAAAAAGCCTGTGAAAGCTGACATCATGTGTACAGACTCCTCAGCCAAAGGATAGGATAGATCGTTTGATAGATTTGACAATGGTAGTGCCCTAATTTGCCCCTAAAGCCTATTTTTTTCTTCGTCAGAACTAAAAGCCTCACCACTGAAATCTTGGGTACAGAGTACTACAGACACTTTGGCCTATGTAGTTTATAAATTGTAGATTTGTTAACTCTCTGACAGCTAAAGGCAGGTGAGCTACAGAGCCAATGACTATTTTTTTGTGATTTTTTTGGACATTTTATCTTCAAAAGGGTCAGCTGTAAAGTAGCTTTTTTCAGAAACTCTCAGAGATAGGATAACCAAATGTGGTATATGGCTTGTGGACATTCATATGCTGGAGTTAGAACGGTTATACATTTAGGAGAAGGTTGTGAGTTGTAATGAAAACCAATATGGCAGTTGATGTTGATGACCATGCTCTTGTTGACTTCAGTCCAGGTGTTGTCACTGTTATTTCCACATACATGGCTAGTATTGATTCACACACAATCTGTGCAATTTTCATATTCACTTTCTCGTGATCGTCATTTGAGTAATCAATATATTTATGGCAATATCAGGCAAGGTAATATATTTGTTTAAACCTTTTGTAAGCCTTTATTAATTAAATGAATTTGGTTGAGTTTCCTTCCAAATAGGAGTTACCCTATTTATGACATTTGGTAATTTTGCTATTATCAAGGTTCATTGTCAGGTATTCGTTTTTCACCTGAGCTAATTGTATTTCATTAAAACAAATTTCTGTCCGTTCATCCATCCATAAACATTCATGTTGCCACTTCTCTAGCTCTAAACATTCTGAACAGCTAAAATCTGGTATACATCATTAACTTAGTTCAGTTTTCTTATTATAACACTTACATTTGGTGACTATCTGGCCCCTAATATTCCACAATTGCCACACCCTTAAAGGATAGATGAAATGCATTTTTCTCAAGAATGACAGATGATTACCTCTACTAGGGCTGTAACGATTCATCGATACCTACGATACAATCGTAGCTTGGGAAATCGTGATTATTGTATCGTGAGGTTCCTGTATCGTGATACACTAAAAATAGATTTCAATTACTTAAAATGAAAAGAAAAAATAAATGAACACTATAAAACCAGCTAGTGTTGTGCAGTATCAGTAACTACAGTAAGCATGAAGCAATCTGATTCATAAATAACTGTTTTTAGAAAAAAAAATGTTTTAATCTTTGATTTTCGATTATCTCGTAACACAAAATTTCCACCATCTTGAAAATTTAACAAAATATGTATGAAATTATACTTTAAACAATGTATCGTGATACATTCAGTATCGTCTGTCTGTATCGTGATACATATCGTATCGTGAGATTTCACATGATACTCAGCCCTAACCTCTACGTATATTGTATATCGGAATCAATTGAACATAAAATCGAGACAATATACACTTGCAATTGATAATTAAGACGATTTTAACTCACCCATTTTAACACTATCGCAATTTGTTCGGCGAATCCTTTTGAAAATGCTCACTGAGGCGTGACTGTGATAAGCGAGAGGCAGGGCAGCTAGATAGCTACTCCGCCGGTGTCTCGTTAATTAATTAATGATGATTATCACTGCCGCTAAATGAATTTATGAGGTGTATAACATCGCCAAAAAGACATGTTTATGTAATAATTGTGTAATTGTCATCTGCGGAATTACCTAGTTGGATATCTAAACATTCGATATATGGGAAATTTAAGTTGGTTTATTGAAGGTATCTTTGTGAAATTAATCAAAATGTTGCGAAATTACGTTGAATTGTGACTATCGCTGAAAATCAAATTCCTCCACATACGTCACAGAAGTCATCTCTTCACAGGTCACACCCCCGCAGACTTTCATTCTGGTCGCCGGGGCTAAATCAGGCGTTTTTTTAAAAAGCTGTATATAAGTAATTTATGGACCGATTTCAGAAATTTAAAATCGAGAAATTGTCAAATTGACATCCCATTTTAATGAATCCGATTTGGACCATATGTCATTTCATCTATCCTTTAAAACTTTGTTTTCATTTTCTTCTCAAGAGCTAAAAAAACTATTGAAATTGTGTGTACCTTTTGGACTTCTTTTAAATACGTTTAAACCAACCCTCAGTCTTATAAAAAATGTTGGCTATGTTTTCAAACTTATGAATATATTGCACAAATACAGATGAGCTACAGAGCTAATGGTTCTTTTTTTGTACTTCAGTATTTAATAATTTTAAAATCTTGTTTTACATTGATTCAAAGACTTCATCTCTAAATTTGCTTTTAACATTTTAATGTCATTGTTAGTATTGAAGCAATATTCCCCTCACCAAATATTGTACGAGTCTTTAACTTCACTTGAGTTTCCCAGGTTACCCAAAGTATCAACTCACAGGACTGAATAATTAATTCATTGTAACAGTTCGTTCATTGTTTAGAGTCAAAACAATATTCAGTATCACGCCAACTAGCAATGCAAAGAGCTCAACGTCAGTTCTAATTAGCGGATACATTAATGAGAGAAAATCTCTTCTTGTGTAGTCATGAAAAAGATCAACCCCCAACTCGGTTTGAGCAGACGTGAAATCCTCCATTGATTTTTAATGATATTGATACTGAGGTGACATAAATCGATTTCCCATATCGCAACTCGCTAATCTTCCAAAGATTAAGCTGACATATGAACCTCAATACTGTTCTTTGTCAAGCAGATCGTGTCTTATATTGACAGTCTAACTTGCCCCGATCTTGTAACTCGGGCAAATCTTAAGGATCACTATTGGGGAATGCTCTGCACTTTGCTTAAGCTCTACAGCAGATACAATGCTTCCTATTGGGGCATTCATACACAGAACTTTAATATTTGTCAATCTTTCAATTGATTGAATTTGTACATCTGGACGATTGAATTTGTACATCTAGGCGGTTAACTTTAAAAGCCACAGTCTGTTTGATGTATTGAATATTGGCAGTTAATAATTTTCAATATGAATATGCTATTGCACTTAATAACAGCAGCTGGGTGGTGAGATATGTCTTTTCTTTAGTCAATTATACTTCTTCTTTTTTTGTGGAAAGATTTCTCTTTGTTGTTTGTTGTTTGTTGTTTGAAAATTATTCAAAAGATAAAAATGTAAAAAGTAGATATTTTAATAGCTGTAAATGAAATATGATAACAAGCATACCTCGGCACCTCGTAATGTTGTTAATGCACTCGATTTCAACTCCCATTAGCTGTTTCAAAACAGGGAACTATTATGAAAGTTATGGAGATCAACTTCATGGTTTGCTTATCATTCTGAATGTATAAATCAAATGAATGAGATAGACTCGACTTCAATGTGTTAAATTCCAATACTCTTGTGACTTCCTCAGTTGAAGACTTAGAAACAGCTACAGTTCATGTTGTCAACTCTTTTTTTTTTTTTATTTTATTTATTAGGCTACATATTTTAACACACACTTCATGTTTATATTAAATTTATGTTTGGTATAAATTCAGTTATTCTCCTCGTCATTAAATCCATATAAAAAATGTATATCCTACCATAAGTGGTATTTGCAAGACTTATAAAACTGGTTTAATTTGTGTCAGAATATTTTTAGGGTGAATTTAAACTAGCTATTATAAACACAAGGCTTAAATTTAAAACCAATGGTGTGTTGGTTGTGCTGTTTATGCAATTGGTAATATTTAAGACGGTATACATATAAACTTGAGACTTAGAGTTACTCTGTAGGTAAGATTGGTCTCCAAATTCATTTCAAGTTCGTCTTTATTGATTAAAACTCTCATGCATTATAAACTTGAGGCTTATTTCTAAGTGACATCAGAGTATGGGCTTGAAATAAACGTGATAAATGTCTGTGTA
This sequence comes from Gibbula magus, assembly GCA_936450465.1. NCBI lineage: Eukaryota > Metazoa > Mollusca > Gastropoda > Trochida > Trochidae > Gibbula > Gibbula magus. Next base: position 67,065,996 of record OW388300.1, on the reverse strand, counting down.
TTGAGGAAAGGCTCCGTATGTTATTGATTAAATGACACGATCCTAACGAATGTATTTCGTCTCTTTGTTCGCTCATTTAGGATCTCCAATATCTACCAGATTCATTATTAGTTCAGCTTTTGACGTGCAACATGCAACGAAAATCCCTGGGCATTGAAAGCCAAGATTACATTGATTATTTATAGTAACTTGAAGAAAAAATAGATATCATAAATCATTATAAATCTGATTGATTTTGTTTGGCTTTGAAACTTGTGTAATAGAACTTTATCAATGTAGGGTAGTTCTTAAAACGAAAAATACTAAAAAATCAAGGAAAATCTTTCCCCTTGTTTAATTAAAAAAGGGGCTGATTTTTTTAAGAAATAAGGAGGTATATGTGGGTGGAGGGAGGAGGTATATGTGGGCGGAGGGAGGAGGTATATGTGGGCGGAGGGAGGAGGTATATGTGGGCGGAGGAAGGAGGGATATGTGGGCGGAGGGAGGAGGTATATGTGGGTGGAGGGAGGAGGGATATGTGGGCGGAGGGAGGAGGTATATGTGGGTGGAGGGAGTAGGTATATGTGGGTGGAGGGAGGAGGTTTATTTTGGTGGAGGGAGGAGGGATATGTGGGTGGAGGGAGGAGGTATATGTGGGTGGAGGGAGTAGGTATATGTGGGTGGAGGGAGTAGGTATATGTGGGTGGAGGGAGTAGGTATATGTGGGTGGAGGGAGGAGGGATATGTGGGTGGAGGGAGTAGGTATATGTGGGTGGAGGGAGGAGGTATATGTTGGTGGAGGGAGGAGGGATATGTGGGCGGAGGGAGGAGGGATATGTGGGTGGAGGGAGTAGGTATATGTGGGTGGAGGGAGTAGGTATATGTGGGTGGAGGGAGGAGGGATATGTGGGTGGAGGGAGTAGGTATATGTGGGTGGAGGGAGGAGGTATATGTGGGCGGAGGGAGGAGGTATATGTGGGCGGAGGGAGTAGGTATATGTGGGTGGAGGGAGTAGGTATATGTGGGCGGAGGGAGTAGGTATATGTGGGTGGAGGGAGTAGGTATATGTGGGCGGAGGGAGTAGGTATATGTGGGCGGAGGGAGTAGGTATATGTGGGTGGAGGGAGTAGGTATATGTGGGTGGAGGGAGTAGGTATATGTGGGTGGAGGGAGTAGGTATATGTGGGTGGAGGGAGGAGGGATATGTGGGTGGAGGGAGTAGGGATATGTGGGTGGAGGGAGGAGGTATATGTGGGCGGAGGGAGTAGGTATATGTGGGCGGAGGGAGGAGGTATATGTGGGCGGAGGGAGTAGGTATATGTGGGCGGAGGGAGTAGGTATATGTGGGTGGAGGGAGGAGGTATATGTGGGCGGAGGGAGTAGGTATATGTGGGCGGAGGGAGGAGGTATATGTGGGCGGAGGGAGGAGGTATATGTGGGTGGAGGGAGTAGGTATATGTGGGTGGAGGGAGTAGGTATATGTGGGTGGAGGGAGTAGGTATATGTGGGTGGAGGGAGTAGGTATATGTGGGTGGAGGGAGTAGGTATATGTGGGTGGAGGGAGTAGGTATATGTGGGTGGAGGGAGTAGGTATATGTGGGCGGAGGGAGGAGGTATATGTGGGCGGAGGGAGTAGGTATATGTGGGTGGAGGGAGGAGGTATATGTGGGCGGAGGGAGGAGGTATATGTGGGCGGAGGGAGTAGGTATATGTGGGCGGAGGGAGTAGGTATATGTGGGCGGAGGGAGGAGGTATATGTGGGCGGAGGGAGGAGGTATATGTGGGTGGAGGGAGGAGGTATATGTGGGCGGAGGGAGGAGGTATATGTGGGTGGAGGGAGGAGGTATATGTGGGCGGAGGGAGGAGGTATATGTGGGTGGAGGGAGGAGGTATATGTGGGCGGAGGGAGGAGGTATATGTGGGTGGAGGGAGGAGGGATATAGGGAGGAGGTATATGTGGGCGGAGGGAGGAGGTATATGTGGGTGGAGGGAGGAGGTATATGTGGGCGGAGGGAGGAGGTATATGTGGGTGGAGGGAGGAGGTATATGTGGGCGGAGGGAGGAGGTATATGTGGGTGGAGGGAGGAGGGATGAGGTATATGTTGGCGGAGGGAGGAGGTATATGTGGGCGGAGGGAGTAGGTATATGTGGGTGGAGGGAGTAGGTATATGTGGGTGGAGGGAGTAGGTATATGTGGGTGGAGGGAGTAGGTATATGTGGGTGGAGGGAGGAGGTATATGTGGGCGGAGGGAGTAGGTATATGTGGGCGGAGGGAGGAGGTATATGTGGGTGGAGGGAGTAGGTATATGTGGGTGGAGGGAGGAGGTATATGTGGGTGGAGGGAGGAGGTATATGTGGGCGGAGGGAGGAGGTATATGTGGGTGGAGGGAGTAGGTATATGTGGGTGGAGGGAGTAGGTATATGTGGGTGGAGGGAGTAGGTATATGTGGGTGGAGGGAGTAGGTATATGTGGGTGGAGGGAGTAGGTATATGTGGGCGGAGGGAGGAGGTATATGTGGGCGGAGGGAGGAGGTATATGTGGGTGGAGGGAGGAGGTATATGTGGGCGGAGGGAGGAGGTATATGTGGGTGGAGGGAGTAGGTATATGTGGGTGGAGGGAGGAGGTATATGTGGGCGGAGGGAGGAGGTATATGTGGGTGGAGGGAGGAGGTATATGTGGGCGGAGGGAGGAGGTATATGTGGGTGGAGGGAGGAGGGATGAGGTATATGTTGGCGGAGGGAGGAGGTATATGTGGGTGGAGGGAGGAGGTATATGTGGGCGGAGGGAGGAGGTATATGTGGGTGGAGGGAGGAGGGATGAGGTATATGTTGGCGGAGGGAGTAGGTATATGTGGGTGGAGGGAGGAGGTATATGTGGGTGGAGGGAGGAGGTATAGGTGGGCGGAGGGAGGAGGTATATGTGGGTGGAGGGAGGAGGGATATGTGGGTGGAGGGAGGAGGGATATGTGGGCGGAGGGAGGAGGTATATGTGGGTGGAGGGAGGAGGTATATGTGGGCGGAGGGAGGAGGTATATGTGGGTGGAGGGAGGAGGGATGAGGTATATGTTGGCGGAGGGAGGAGGTATATGTGGGTGGAGGGAGGAGGTATATGTGGGTGGAGGGAGGAGGTATATGTGGGCGGAGGGAGGAGGTATATGTGGGTGGAGGGAGGAGGGATGAGGTATATGTTGGCGGAGGGAGTAGGTATATGTGGGTGGAGGGAGGAGGTATATGTGGGCGGAGGGAGGAGGGATATGTGGGCGGAGGGAGGAGGGATATGTGGGCGGAGGGAGGAGGTATATGTGGGCGGAGGGAGGAGGGAGGAGGTATATGTGGGTGGAGGGAGTAGGTATATGTGGGCGGAGGGAGGAGGGAGGAGGTATATGTGGGTGGAGGGAGGAGGGAGGAGGTATATGTGGGTGGAGGGAGTAGGTATATGTGGGCGGAGGGAGGAGGGATATGTGGGCGGAGGGAGGAGGTATATGTGGGCGGAGGGAGGAGGGATATGTGGGCGGAGGGAGGAGGTATATGTGAGTGGAGGGAGGAGGGATATGTGGGCGGAGGGAGGAGGGATATGTGGGCGGAGGGAGGAGGGATAGTATCAGTCTGTCATGTAGAAAAAAAGGATTATTTTATTTATGAATTATAATTCTTTCATGGGAAGGTATAAAATTACTATACATGCAAGTTTGCAAGGTTGTTTTGATCTTTTTCTGTGTGAATCTTGCACTTCATAGATTCGATACTGCAAATAAATCATCTAAATCTAATCACTTATCTTGTAAAAACATTATTTTACAATTTTACAAACACATAATATGTCATAGGAATTACATGCCATACAGTTTCATTGTACAACATATTTCTATATATTCTACAGAAAGTTTGAGGGCACAATTGCACCTCACGTCAGAAAGGGTGTACTAGTAGTGTACCTTTGTTGTCGTTAATTATTTAAGGAATTTATTTGAGATCTTTGCAAACAGTTCTTCAAAGCCTATGATCAATGACAATGTATTATATTAAGAGAGCTGTAAATCTTCTATATCAATATGTCTAGAGTAAGTATGTATTTGACAGGCTGACATCAAATGTGAGATTTTTAACAGCTTGATAAACACCATAAGCTACTTACACATGATCTCGAAGTAGATCAGAGAAATTCAGGCCTACAATACCTGGGCTATCCATAATTGTTGACCAGCTTGTCACATTTAGAAAACTAGATCATAGAGATGACAAAACTTGACATCATATCACCATGAAAAGTGATAATTCTCCCTGGGTCATCATATCAAAGATAAAACTAACTCTGATATGATTGTCCTCGTAGGTAATCAAAGGTTGCATTACTCATGTGGTTAAAGAAAACCAATGTCATCAATATTGGATGTGCATTATCACTTTCATCTCAGACCTAGCAACCATATTTAGCTCATCTGGCCTGAAAGGCACGATGGGCTTATGGTGTCCATGGGTCCGTCTGTCTGTAGACTTTTCTTCACATTTTTGTTGTCTTCTCCAGAACCACTTTGTCTAGGGAGCTGAAACGTTGTTTGCAGACTCCTTGGCTAATGGGGATTCTAAATTGTAGATTTGGTGACCCTGTGACCCGAAATGGGGTCACAGGGGTCACAACCTTAAAAACCTATTTTAATCTTCTTCTCAAGTTCCAAAAGGTCTTGAGAGCTGAAAAGTTGTGTGCAGACTCCTTGGCCAATGGGGATTCTAAATTGTAGATTTTGTGACCCTGTGACCCCAATCTTGTTCACGGGGCATGACCCAAAACCTATTTTCATCTTCTTCTCCAGTTTATATGTAAAGCTCTAGAAAGGTGAAATGTTGTGTAGAGATTCTTTGGTCAAAGGTGATTCTTAATTGTAGGATTGGTGACCCTGTGACTCCAAATGTGGGTCACAGGGGTCATGATCTAAAACCAATATTATTTTGCTTGTTAACAATGTATTACTTGAGATAACTTAGATATTCAACCTTAGATAAAAAAAATCATTAAAATTATGATGAGCTACAGAGCCCATGGCTCTATTTTTCTAGAATTTTATACATGTTGCTAATGAAAATCTTCTCGCCAAGACACTATGTAGACATGTTGGATCGCCGCTAATGGCTGCAATATTGCCGAAGCGGCGTTAAACAATAACTCACTCACTCACTAGACATGTTGCGTGTAGAATTTATGTAGAAAATAATGCTATTGTAGCAATAATGCTGTTGACTGGTATACAAATCATAAATGAATGGACACCACAGGAAACCTTTAGTTATATATATACACAAGTAAATGTAGCAGAACTAGGCCACTTGGTCAGGTCGAATGATAGTACCGGGTATGGTTCTTTATCAGCTGGAGCGTTTGTAAATACATATAGGATTATATAGGTTATCAAACTTGACATTTGGTAGATACCATTCCTTTGATATGCACGTTTATGGAATTGTTAATTTATTCAAAATAATTATCCTAAGTTTTATAAATATTTTGGGTGCACTAGTACATGCACAATTCCGGTAGGTTAAAATCATATATGTTTTATGAACAAAATTCCTCAATGATTTTATCATTTGCTGGCAAGTCGAGGCATTTCCACATAAAAACAAATCTATATCTGATGGTCAATCAACTGTATTCGACTATATTGTACTAATCAACTCTATGACTATATTGTACTAATTAACTCTGTCTATATTGTACTAATTAACTCTATGACTACATTGTACTCATTAATTCTATGGCAAAAGTGAAACTCAGAAGTGTGTCATTTTATTTTTACACAAGTGTGAATTTTGTATTGCCTGAGTGAAAGTGAGGATTATACACAATTTTGCACAAGTTTCGTAAAAGTAACATGGCTTTTGAATGTTTTAATTTCTTATTACACATTCCATTCCATTTGAATCAACGTTTGCTAGGCAAACATGATATGTGCTTTTTTCGAAAATATCAACTCGGTTATCTTCAACCATATCAGGGCTAGAAATTAACACTAGTCCTTCGGCCCGAGGCTAGTAAAAATGACACCGGGCTAGTAAATGTTAGCTTCTACTAGCCCTGTTGGCCTTTAAAAATTTCTGAATCCTTATGAAATACTCATAATATGACTAGAGATTCTTGTTCTTTTCAGCAACGATATCAGATGTGAATAATTGAAGTAGGGAAAATACTTGCCATTGTAGTTAAAACATAACATTTTATTATTGTTTGATTACTAGAAGATACGGGCTAGTGATACTTGTATTGGGCTAGTAGAAATCAAAACGACTAGCCCTGCAGGCTACCATATGTTTGAGGTTAGTTTCTACCCCTGCATATGGATAATTAAGTATGATAATATGTTCAAGAAAAACATGAAATTGAGTAGTACAGCTTGTGCTCGACCATGTTGAATTCAAATCACAATACCATCTGTAATAATTTCTCCTCTGATTCTTGATCTCACACAGGTGAATGACCAACAAGTCTCTCTGGTAACCATATTTGTATAACATGTCTAGATCAGTTCATTAACCTCAGCAAAGTACAGGACATCAAACAGAAGGAAACATGTCTCCAGACGTCAGTTTGTTTAATCCTTAGCCAAACATATGTGTAATAATCTATTTGACATGGTATTGGATATCCTAAAGTTGGGGAGTACTGAGTACACATATTTGCAAAGCACTTCAATTAGTTCAGTGGTAAATAAGCTGTGATAAATACTTGAATATAGAGTTATAGCAGTGTAATGGTAGATATTAAAGCTAGGGGTGAAACGGTAAACTAAGCCACTGTTCGGTACGTATTGTGTCTGAAGTTCGGAACCCTTGGTTCATTTACATTTTTGGTTTGGTTTAGAACCAAGAACAAACGCAAGAAACTAAAGTCATAGTAAAGAATTTTTTCTTCTTGATATTAAAAGCTAATAAACGTTAAAATGAAAATTAATTAAAAAGTTTTGTAAAATTTTATAAAATTAATAAAACATTAAATATGTATATGCCTTTACGGTACAAAGTTTGTAACAAACAGAAAATACAATTTGATGCAAGGTGCACCGAATCAAAAGCAAAATACAGGCCTTCAACAAATGTTTGAATACCTATGAAAGCAGAGTGCAATAATAGTTTAGACAAATTCATGTGAATTTAGTGAGCTAATGTGAACATGTCACACACCGTTTATTGATCTATGCTAGGTTTAGACATGAAAACTTTTGTCAATTTCTGTGTGACGTTAAAATCTTTTCAGGAAATTTTTGACATGGCCCTAAAAACTTTATTTATTTTGGCAATCATGCAGAATCTTTTCAAACATTCAGACATGGTGCTGAAACTGATACTAGCTATTTTGAGCCAAGATCAAATTCGCCACAAATCCCTTATTCAGCAAGACAACACAGACCAATTGTCCATGACATCAGCGCCGCAAATGGCTGCGATACTGCCAAAGCAGTGTGAAACAATAACTCATTCACTCACTCACTCATTCCATGACATCAGAGGTGATAGTAATCCTTGTGCTTGTGTCAGGGATGAATCATATTTAAATGCTTAGCACATGATTTGAAGTTGAAGCTATATTATAATTATACCCCGGCTGGTAGGCGGCTACAAAGTTAAATGTTGTCATTGCTTTTGTCCCCAATCATAACAGAGAAGAGGGGACCATGTGTAAGATTTGTTAGCACAATGTCTCATGAAATAGGTAATGGGACTTTAACATAACAGAGACTTTTATTAAATAGCACACATTTATCTTTTCCCTGAAAAGCTCTCAACATTCAATTTTTCACAGCTGTGTAAACAACCATAAAACAAACATGGCAGTTTGCCACCTCTTGAACATTGATTAAGCCTATTGGTTCTCCATTATCCACTGGTGGTCGGTCACTTCTGTCACCAGCAAGATTACCTCCCTTTGCTAGAGTAATGTATGGCAGGTATTGCCTGTCAAGACGGGTACATGGCTATAAACTCAATAAAAAAAATTCAGAAGCAAGAGTTCAGTAGTGATGTACAGATTGGACAATAATGTTACATGGTCTGATACTTAAGCTGTTCAATTAATTAATAACAAGCTTTTCTGAATGGCCAATTAATTGGATTTCCAACTTAACAACACAGTTGCTTAGGATAAGCTATTGCTGATTGAACAAAGAATATTTTCAATTTATGCCTGTGTTTGTGATAGTAAAGTTATTGTGATAGTAAATATGTTTATCATCCAAAACTGAGTTCTACAGGACATGTCCCTTGTGTGAGATCAAGCACCATCTCCTCGGAGATATCGTTATGACAGTAGATTTTACATAATGCCCTGTGACTGTGGACCACATGACATCACAATGCATCAATGGTGTGATGTCAGAAACTCAGAAACCTAATGACATCACAACGCCATGACATCACTGGTGGTTTTATGTTCAGATACTAACATGTTGCATTGAAAGTTTTTAAATGACGAATATTTTGGATGATAGATAGAATCACATCCTCATGTCTTCTGATATCAAATATATCAACACTCATTTAAAAAAGTAAACTATCCTCAGCAAGCCTCAGAAACGTGTAACTTTTATCAACTTGTGTTGATATATTTGATGTCGGAGGATACTTTGGTGCGATTTTCTATATATATATATATATACGATGTCGATAGTGAAGTTACTGGTTTCCTGATCTCATGAAATAAGTGGATATTGTCAGTTTATCAAATCTCTTTGAGGGGGCCGGATAGCACAGTGGTTAGCACATTCGGCTTCGGATCAAGTGGTCCGAGGTTCGAATCCTGCCAGGGGCATGGCAACTTTGTCTGCAGTAGAGAACTGTTCTACATGCAGTCAGTTTTGGGTGCAATGCTGCACTGAATTTCAGTGCAGTACCACCCATGGTTCGCTAGTAGGTTTCACCGCAGTGCATAGTCACATGGTGTTGCGGGCTTTCTCCCTGCCATAATACTAGCAGCCGCGATATAAGTGAAATACTCTTGAAAGCGGCGTTAAACTCAAAACTCACTCACTCACTCTTTAATAGAGGTAAAAAAACAAAACAAATGTAGATGAAGGCCCCAGAAGGCACGTCTACAGGTTGTTTACAACTGCCAAGTGTCATTCAAGAACGGAGGAGACATGTTTATGGTAGCTGTTGCTTTTCTTATCTCTACAAAACAATCCTTATTTTTGTGAAATTGTCACACCTCTGGCTCTATTATGGTTGAAAGGAAACTGAAGGAGGTGACATGTTTATACAACATCTGTTCAACTTCAAAATGTCGTTCAAAGAGTGATTGAATGCAATATTTTTAGTTAGCAGATGTTGTATGTGATATAAATCTGTTTTGGCTGTGGAATATGATATGTAGTAGTTCCATGGGCAGAACCAGGATATAGAGGATATCTGTCTTTTCTTGACTAATACCATGTTTATCTCATCGAGTGAGGTATAAAGGTTATATTTTCATCATTCATCTAAATTGCATGCAAAATCTTTTTTTTAAAGAGGTTGGGGAATGTGGGATGTTCGACATGGGGACACACCCACCATCACCACCGCCACCAATTCTCTCCGGCTGCATTTGGTTTACAACACTAGGGTCGATTCAACGTATGCATTTTGACATTTCTAATCTAATGCATGGGACACGACTGGAGTGGTGACTCTCAGTATCAAAATTCGCCTCACCTATCAACGCAAGCAATTAAATTTCCTGTGAACAAAATATAATTAATTCAAATATAAACACGTATCTATCCATTAAAATTTAATTTCTTTCATAATGCATGTATGACCTGTCTGGAGAGGAATCTGCACTATCCATAATGCATGTGACGTCACAACTTGTTGTTCTCGAAAAATTGGAGAGTGGGTTCTAGCTCGACTCTTAAGAGTCAAACTGACCGAGAACAAGCATTTGATTTGCAAACTCAAACACAGCCTCGATCTCCTGTTGCATGCTTTTTGTCATTGTTCATGATTGTGAGGTGAAGTTTGGAGACTGCCATGCTATAGTCCTGTACACATAGATTATTCAACAAACTGCTGAGTAATTTTGAACTCAGATCGATCTGCGTTTTGTATTCCGCGGTAATGGGTTTCAAGATGAGGGTTTTTACACTGAGCTGAAAGGAGTCTTTGTTGGTCAAGTTGAAAGTTTACGTGTGATAGTGATCATAATGGCTTCCAGCTCTATTCAGAAACAAACCACTTGATAAACAGAACATGTTGGAGATGGTATGTTAGAAGGAAAAAATATACCGCTAGCATTACTGAAATGAATATATTGTCTTGCTATTAAAGCATGGAAATTAGATGTAAGAATTTTGGTTTCTTGCTATTCCAGTCTTGTTGGATCAATTTTAACATCAATTTAAAGTTGATGGGATTATTTTGCAGGTTGGATATGGATCAGGTGTTAACTATCAGCTATAAACTGGTTCTGTTTAGTCAATTTAGTCATCTATTGTTTACACATTCATTGTAGATTATCACCGGTACTTAAAGGTACATGTATCATGGCAATACATGATTGACAATTAACTAAGGAACAGTTTAATGCCATAAGAAAGCCAGGGTTTTAAATAAAATTTAAATCTGAGGTCAGTGACTTACTATGTATTCCCTTTTACTCACCGAAAAAAAAAATCACCAAAAAGTCCATGAATTTGACACCTTTATACAATAACTATTATCATCAACTTACAAAGCTCAAAGACTGAGTACAAAAAACCCACTGTCCTTGGCTTATTAAGAGATTGTTGGAAGCATCAATGCTTTAAGTGATTAATCATTATCTGTGCGGGCATATTAGAATAATCACATAACTAGGTAAAACAAAAAAAAATTAAAAAAGGAGAAAAATCAGGGATTGAGCATTGGTTAAAGATAGGCTCTCGTGATATATTCTGGAATCTTTGGGTTAAATGTAAATTGCTTGGATACTCTGATGACTATTTCATCCAGACATGGTAATTCATTATAAATTCCTACTTCGAGACAGGACAGGACAGTGATGCTTTACCACAGAGCTCTTATTATTTGATTTATTCAAATATATATATTCTGTATGTAAATAGATTGTACTATTATATAAATTTCCTTGTTGATATACAGAGAACGTCAGCCCGGTGATGGAGAAGCCAGCGAGCTTGATGACGAGGATGATGGTATTGACGGACTTGATGATGATTGTGTTGGGTCTGATTTCGAAGGTATTGTCAGCATTTCTTAAATATTTTTACATTTGTAGAACTGTCTGTTCCTGTCCTTACATGTTAAATATTCTGAAAAGATCTTGAATGATGAATGATGACTTTGGAAAGACTTCACCTCTTTCTATCTATGTGGTGAATTTGAGATAGTGAAGAAAAACTAGTATTTATCAATTTGACACCAATATGATGGTTTGACATCCTAAATGAAGATTATGTCACAAAAATGTGTAATATATTTGAAATTGACTATATATGTTAATCGCCACTATTGGCTGCAATATTGCCTAAGTTATTAAACAATAACTCGCTCACTCAATCACTGTTAATATTTAAATGCCTATTTTATACCATGTTTTCCAACCGATCAACCGAATCATTGAAACAAGCATTGTCCAGTTACATCTCATGTTGCAACTTCCCAATGCAAAGCATAACTCTTGCCAGTCTCCATTACTGGCTGATTTAGACCTTGCAGTATTTCCATAAAAAAATCTGTGCTTAGAAATCCAGGCCCGCTATGCATTTCCGGTGCAGCTATTCACTATCTATAGGCACAACAAAGCGAGGGAAATACCGCAAGGCTTAAATCAGCCAGTAATGCAGAATGGCAAGAGTTATGCCTTGCATTTGGAAGTTGCTCATGTTGAAGTCAATTGTGACATATGCTGACTTTAAAGATTTAATGTTGTAATAAGACTGTATGCAACACTTTGTACAATACCTGTTCCAGGTGAGTCAGACGGGTTCTCAGTTGCAAGCAGCAGTCTGTCTCGTCAGTCTATCTCATCACGAGGTGTCCGCTCCGCTAAACGTCCCACAACAAGTCACTCGGCAACCAGACCTGCAGCCAATGAAGAGAGACAGAAGACTTTCGTCAGACCACTCACCGCCAACGCCAACGATCGCGAACCAAAACCTGCCTTACAACCTTCTCTCTTCCCGAACATTCCTCCTACCATCAACTTTGTACCAGAGGGAGAGAAAGGTTAGATCTTTATTGAGTTAGGAAATAAACATGATAATCCCTAGCGTGAAGGGAGGTGTTCCTTGATGGGTCCTGGTCCGTTGTCCATCCTCTGTCATGGTGTTCACAGAAATGATTATAACTAATAATAAAGAAACAATAACATTTTCTGCGTATTACAAATTTTACAAGTTTGTGCAAATTTGTTACACAAAAATTCACACTTTTCTGAATATTTATACGACACACTTGAGTATATGTCTACATATATGGATCTCCCTCTTATTGTAACAGTGGAGCAGCTGCCCTGGGACATCCGGAAGCTGCTCAAGTGGAGGATGAGTCCCATCACACCCAACATCGTCAAATCAGCTCTTGCTCGCATCGGCTTCAGGATCACCAAAAGTATGTTCCCATTCTTCTCCTTGCATCATTAGACAGTCACCCAGGGCTATCTCATCCATGAGATTTTTCATTGGGAAACTTGTTCTCAAATTACCAGCCCTTAAATCTCAAAGCTAAGCATATGCTATTTCACTTGGTCCCACAAGGTTCTGTGAGGTTCTTGTGCCTCTCTAAAGCCCTGTCTGGCTCCAGTAAACTTACGGATTAGAATCTAGGATATCCTATCAATACTGCCCACACTGTCACTCACCCAGTGCATCATCCATGGTGTTCTCAAATTACTAGCCTTTGAATGGTGTACAAGAGTCATTCTCAAAATTCGTGCATATTTCATATTGCCAAAATGTAAAATTGTGTGTGCTTGTTTTGCCGTTAAATGTTGTTTTTAGTCTTTGTAGTATTCTGAATATATAAAATATAAATTATGCAAGCTTAAGAAAACATCGTTTTTTATTTTTGATACTCTTTGGGAGCAATTTAAAACAAATTTGTCCCTACCGTTACAGAATTTTAAAACCAATTTTACAAAATGAATAATGTCCTTATTCAAGTAATTTTTGGTGCAGATATACACTTAAGTTGAGTTTTACAATAAAAATAAACTTATTAATTCGGAATTTATATATTTATTTGATTCAAATAGGACTAACAAACTGAAATTATTATTTTCTTAAATTTTCAACATATAAAGTTCTACATTAAACAAATATAGAAATGACTAAACCTTGTATTTTATAATTAACCACAACTCTACTAACAAACATACTTGCACAAGAATTTACAGGCATAAATTGACAAATACTTTTTGAATGGATACACAAATCTTAAATGTAACGGCCCAGGACTACCCCTGTAACGGCATGGACAGTGTCACTTGAGGTTTTAGTGATGAAAATGTATTAAATGTGTTAAACTCAATTATATCCAATTCATGATGTCAACCTCAATTTAGAGTCAATGTGTTCAATATTTGAGAGAGTCTGGTGAAAACATCAACATATTTGATAAAATAGGGAAAAGGTCGACTGATGCAAAGAGGGTATTTTTGTTGAAACATAACATTTGATATGAATGTAATATTTTGTTCAATGTTCTTGATAATTCATCTTTTATCGTTGAATGTTGCCTGTTACTCTTATTTGGTGGTCATGAAAATAGTCAGCAAACATTTTTCAACAATACAACAAAAATAATTTGAAACTTTTATTTTCTGGACAGAAAGTACACATCTCACATCTCATTTTCTCATCAACAGGAACTGCTATCAGATTAACCCTGTAAAATGAAACCTTCAACCTAAAATAGCAAAAACAATTTTAACATTCTTGAAAAGTCTTTTCTACATATTAAATTTGGAACCTGAAAGAATTAAATGTGAAACATTGAACAAATAATTGCCGCTTGTAATATTATGTAAAAATAATACAGTATTCATTGATCATGTCGATTTTGTAGATATTGGAGTTTTTTGGTTTTTTTGTTCCTGACCCTTTCCTTTGATAAGTAAGAATTTCTTCTGTCAGGATCTTGAATTATTCTTTGCGGATATTATCTTATTTGCTCCAATGCATTCTTTGAAGGCATCTTTAATCTGAAATGACAAAAATTTAATCATCATTTACATAATATCTGACATTAATGTATATTAAAACTGAAATTTATCATCAATGCTAAATTCATTACCACACATTAACTATCATGATTAATTTTGTATTTTCTTATTTGAAGTAAATTTTCTAAATGATAATTTTTGCTTTTTCAAACTACAATAATGTCAATACCGTTACAATTAGCTGTCCTTACCATTACAAAAAATAAACTTTGGGGCTAACTGTCCTATTTCAATTTTCTTTATACAATTGTCGTACACTTGAATGTGATTGAAAAATATGACACTAAAACGTTGAAGTAATATTTTTATCAATCTGTTAAAGTTGATTAGAATCAGTAAAATACCAAAATGTCACTACCGTTACATGTAAGTCCTTACCGTTACAAAACAAGGATCAAGCTTGGAGGTTAACTGCCATTTAAGAAGTATATCATCTAAAATGTTGTTTTCGCTTTTTAAACTGGAAGGAAATATTAGATTCTACAACACTCATATAAATATAAGTATTCAAATGAGTTTATAAACCCAAACAAAATGCCAAAATGTCACTACCGTTACAAAATGTGTCCGAACCGTTACACATAAATCAAACTTTAAGGCTAACTTCCTTATAAGAAGTATATCATCTAAAACATTCATTTTAGTTTTTACAAATGGAATTAAAATTAGATTTCAAAACACTTATATGAATATATATTCAAATATGTTAATACAAACACCAATACACTGCCAAAATGTCACTACCGTTACAAATATCTGTCCTTACCGTTACAATCCCAAGTATAACGGTTGTGACCGTAGCGGTATGGACAACCTATAGCAAAACCAATTCTAAAACAATAACTGGTCCCCAAAAGTTACTTAGAACATGGTTTGAAGTGATTTCCCCATCTGTCAGAGGTACCTGGCATTGTTTGGCTTCAGATAGATATTAGTTGAATGTGGTTGGCACTGTAACGGTAAGGACATGCACAAATCTCAGACATAAATGTTAACTTACCTTATGTGTTATAAATTCATAAATAAGAAGTTTTTTCTCTTAATCTTCAACATCCATGTTGACCTTCTTGGCAGTCCTTGCTAACATGAAGGAGAATGAGAAGAGAGCCCAGGGAGTAATCATTATTGCACTTTTTTCAGTGCTGTAACGGTATGGACATCAAATCTTGTGACAAAGTTAAACATTTAAAAAAAATACTTTAAAAATGTAAAAAATACCTCAAACCATGCCAAGCATCCAGTTGCAACATCATAAATCATAGAATCGGAGACAAATTTTAAGAACAACACGGAAAAGGACAAAAATTCTAAAAATGTCCATTGACAACTGGAGTTGTGACATTTGAAAATAGGGTAAAATCGAGTGGTTTTGGGGGTTAAACATAAATTGTTTTTGTTTTTTTTTACAATTTTATTACTGTAATGGGTAGAGCAAATTGAGATGTATTGCCTATCATAAAAATAATGTTAACTTTTACTTCAGTTTGAAGGATACAAACATATAACATAAATATGCAAGAATTTTGAGAATGACTAAATTTTTTATACCAATACAAATACATCATTTGGTCCTGGTCAACAGCTATCAGTCCCTCCTGGATTCCGCTGAGGATTTTCAAAAAATATACTGCAAAGTAAATTCTGCATCCCGATTACTAAATTTCTTCATCTTCCAGTACATCATCCATGGTGTTTCTTCATCTTCTGTGTCAGCCTTTTAACGGTATACAAGCCAATGAAAATACATCATTTGGTGCTGGGAGACAATAGCTATCTTACAACCTGTTTCAATATTTCATAAAAGGCTGTTGTTGAGGATCCAAATCTAAGTCCACACTATTGGCTTTTCAGCCAATCAAATGGCTTGCCTCTGGTGAGACCTTGTGTATTAACGCTGAATGTTATAACATGTTTGCTCTATCTAGCCACATTGTCCCATCATCTATCATTCTTCTTCATTGGTTAACATTGTCATAACAAATCTCAAGGCAGATCATTTGAATTAAATCTTTCATTTAAAAACAAAAAATCCTTTTATATTTATATTTTGATATTTTATTTTATTAAAAAATTGTATTGCAGAAAATCATGACTGGTTGGGTTGTTTTGGAAAACACATGAAATCTCAGGGATTCAAAGCAATTAGAGAATACCAAAAAGTAAGTTTACATTCATGATATTTTGATATTGCAACTTTGTAGACTATTTCATTGCTCATCTGAAACAATAATTTTCTTTTCACATCGACTCCTTTATGAACAAACTGTGGCATGGATCTTTGATAGAGAGCGAAAATTAGTGGTGCACCGATCGATCAAATAATCGGTTTATTGATCGTTTGAGGCTAACAATCCGATTATCGATCATCAAAAATCCAAATCGATTACACTGAATTTAATATTCAAAATTAACAAACGATTGTTGTACATGCAAGCTTTGGAAACACCTCTGAGTTGACACGAAATAGCGTCATCGTCTGACTACCGTAATACAGGAAGTCAAGTCTATTTATAACTTTGTGAGGGAGCAGTCATTTTTCTCTTTCCGCCCGTAGCTCTTATCAGGTGCTGTCATACCTATTAAATCAGATAGTTACGTTTTGACAGTGCCCTTAGACATAAATGTTTACATGAAAATTTATTTGCGTTAAATGTTGTGAATAAAGATTGAAGAAATGTTTTAATAGCTCGTGTTTGTTTAAAAACAATGAATACTCCTTCGTCACGTGATGAAAGCAAGTGATATGATTGGCTGATGAGTGATGATGAAACTGTCAACAAAATGACTGCTGTCATGTCTCCCACACGTGTTCGCTTCAAGAAACACAATTAAATAGGCCTATTTTTTAATTTTACAGAAGGTCAAATGCTGGTCAAAGGCCAAATGTTGGCACCTCAACCTGAATTTTATCTCGTAGATTCCGTTCTCAATTTCCAACACATTTTGACCAGAGAGATTTGTTTGGTATGCGATGGTTGTTTTCAACGATTTGACGTATTGACACGGTATGTGTGCCATTGAAGTTTGAACTATACCTGAATGGGTTTATGTATTGTCAGTTATTCAAGATTACCAACGTCCTTTGGTGTATTTTTAATGCAGAGACGAAAAGTAGGTTATACTCTTTACGATCTTTTACAAGCAATGTCGTAGCAGTTGAACTTGACAGTACGACTGAGTCGTCGTCTCATCCAGGCAGCTTGTCTTGTCTTCATGAATTCCACTTGGTGATTTATATATCTAGTCGATCATTTATCGATAATTGATCGCCTGATGACTTCGATAATCGATTAGGGTGTTAGGGGTCGATTCCCAACACTAGCGAAAATACAGAAAAGATAATAAACATTCAAATGAATTCACCTGATGAAAACTAGTTGCACATTCTTATTCATTGAGATAAATTTTGCAAATTGATAACACACAATTCAAATCTAATTCAGATCTATGTTCTATGGTCGCCGCAAATGGCTGCGATACTGCCGAAGCGGCGTTAAACAATAACTCACTCACTCACTATGTTCTATTGTTTATCCCAGCTCAATCATTTCCCCGGCTCATTCCAAATCGGACGCAAGGACCGCCTGTGGCGTAACCTGTCAAAGATGCAAGTTCATTTTGGCAAGAAGGAGTTTGGCTTCTTCCCTCAGACGTACGTGTTACCACAGGACCTCAAACTGTTGAAGAGGGCTTGGGAGGATGGGGGCAGCAAACAGAAGTGGATTATCAAACCGGTACGCAGTTGTCTCCCTTGTGTCTTGAATAAGAAAACTGAGTAGAGCTTTGAAGCCTAGAAACTTTGTGTATTAATTTAGGGTCCGATAGTTCTGTGGGTTAAGAAATGTAATTCTATTTGAATATTATATAACATGCACTTGCTCATTTCTTATTTCAGCCTGCTTCAGCGCGTGGTATCGGCATCAAGGTGATCCACAAGTGGACTCAGATCCCCCGCAGGAGGCCAGTGATTGTGCAGAAGTGAGTTCAAGTTATTGATCTCTGACGAATATTCTATCAGTAGCTTTTAGCAAAAAGGATAAATTCTGGACATATTCACCTCAAACACTGATTTTAAATAGAAATTGTCCAGAAGTCTGGAATTATTCTGAATGCTGTAATAACTCATTTGAAAAGGATTTTCACACAGGAACAATTTAATCAACATGTTCAGACAGGCATAATATTTATGGTCCTCTCAAATCAAATTGTCCGATTAAATCATTGCCTTGAATGTTTTCAACAGGTATCTGAGTCGGCCATACCTCATCAACGACAGCAAGTTTGACATGCGCGTCTACGTCTACGTCAGTGGATACGATCCTCTACGGATCTACATCTTCGAGGACGGACTTGCTAGATTTGCTTCCTGCAAGTGAGTAGTTCACTTTGAATAATAATGATAACTAATCATCTGTGTTACAGTATAGGTCTGTACTTCCAGTGTTCATGTACCCATTAAATAGCTTGGTGGACTGAGTGCAATGTGAATTAAGTGCCTTGTTCGGGGACACAGTATGAGACCCAGGTCACAAATGTTTGCTGTCTTCACCGGAATTCAAAACCAGGCATTTGGCATGAAAGGCCAGCATGCTAACCACTACACCACATGTGCGATACATATAACAAAGAATATCAGAGATATCTTCGCTTATCTCCATATCTTTTTCTTTTGTTTGTCATAAGTGAATTATGTTCTTTTGTACATGTCAGTTATTTAAAACATTTTGGCTACATATTTGATAGACATTATGAATCTGTAATGACATCAAGTTTGCATGGCAAAGTTTCATCTCTATTATATCCTGCTTATAGCAAACGCTTTCAGGACCAAGTGGCACTGATAAGTGATTTGTAAGAGATAAAATAATGTAGCATTCAAAGAAAAAAGCATGTTGCAAGTTAATTAAAATATTATGGTAAAAACCAAACAAAAGCAGTCTTATAAACATTCTTCTAGGACTTATGATTGATTCTATTTATTACTTATTATCCAGGTATTCGTCCTCAATGAAGTCACTGAACAACAAGTTCATGCATCTGACCAACTACAGCGTCAACAAGAAGAACGCGGAATACGTGAGCAACGCAGATGACTCAGTCTGTCAGGGTCACAAGTGGTGGGTGTCTGTAGTATGTTCTCTCTCAATACCAACATGATGAACTTTCAGTAGTGACTCTGTTCATGAGTCATTTTTTGGAAATTAGATCAACAATTTAATTCGTCTTCATTGATGTAGTCATTGAATGTAGTCTGACAAAGGGGAACCCCCCGAAACTACAAATTCTGCTCCTTGTGAGGAAGGCTTCATGTATTGATGACAGATCTATCTTTAATTATCCCCCGATGCGCGTTTAGCACGAAGCGGGGGATATAATATTCGGCTGCGTCCATCCGTACGTACGTCTGTACGACATGGAATGACAATGAGAGTTGCAAATTTTGTTTAATTACTTCTGAAGTAATCGAAAACTAAACTCGCTGATCTATCTGAGCTGCCACTTAAAGATTAATCTAGTAGGAAAAGAGTTAAAAACTTAACATGATATGTTGGAACTACTTTTATCATACTACTTTCATCATTTTGGTAGACATAAAAATGACAAAATTTTCAGAAGTTGCTGCATGTCTAAAAATGGCCTGAAATGAAGGGAATCAGATTTGTATTAGTGTAAGCAAAAATAACATGTTGATCTGGTCTTGAAATTTCATGAGTAGTTTACTGTGAATTACCTCCCTTTGACTGTTGTATCTAACTGATGAATGAAATTTTCACTCTCCTGATAATATGTTCTGTTGGTCTTTAAAGTAAAGTTTTGGAACATCAAACATTAAAGTTCATGTATCAATGTTGTCACCAGGAGTCTGAAGGCACTGTGGAATTACATGAAGAGACAGGGAATCAACACGACGGCTATATGGGACAGTATCAAGGACTTGGTCGTCAAAACTATCATCAGGTTTGTGTTCCATGTTTCAAAATATATGTGTATGTGTCATGTGACTGATTTAGTAAAAATTTTGGAAAGTTTCAATCATGCAAGTAATCAAGAGAACTTGTTGATTAAAAGATGAAACATCTATTTAAGAATAGTTATCAATAACGTTTTAATATTTCTGGGATGATTCTTAATTACCCTTAGCCATCATGATTCAGAATGTGTTGTTTTTTTATTAACAAGTAATTTTTATCTTTCACGTTTTCAAAGTATTGTTAACCACTTTAAAAAGGACAATTGATCATAACAAAATATTTAAATAATATTTTCTTCTTAAAAAAGAATGTTTAATATAGTAGAGAATTATTCACTATAAAGTTTATGGAAATGCTCTGTATTTACAGTTCAGAAGCTCCTATCAACAGCATGATCATGTCGAATGTACGCAGTCGCTACTGTGTTCATGAACTGTTTGGGTTTGATATTCTACTGGACGATCACTTCAAGCCATGGATTCTGGAGGTCAACATCTCACCAAGGTAATAAGATGAATCTGTGTTTGAACTTGTGTGGGAAAATATTGAATTTATTGAAATCACTTGGAGTGTTTGAG
Organism: Gibbula magus; assembly: GCA_936450465.1. Taxonomy (NCBI): domain Eukaryota; kingdom Metazoa; phylum Mollusca; class Gastropoda; order Trochida; family Trochidae; genus Gibbula; species Gibbula magus. The sequence continues at coordinate 67,045,279 of OW388300.1, read as the reverse complement.
AGTGAAATTCAGGATATGCCAATTCTGGATATGGCCTTATAAAAAATATGATACGGAATATTTGGTGTTAAAGTCACTCAAAAATAGTGTTATCATCGAACACAGTTACGTCAGAAGACAGTTATATTGTGTAGAATGGACACGCAATCCGTGAACCACCCACGCAGATCTTGAATTCTAATTTTGAGTTGACTGCCGGGGTTCGAATCCCGCCAGGGGCACGGCAACTTTGTCTGCAGTAGAGAACAGTTCTACACGCAGTAAGGTTTGGGTGCAATGCTACACTGAATTTCAGAGTAGTACCACCCATGGTTCGCTAGTTCTAGCCGTTGCTTGCAGGTTTCACCGCAATGCATAGCCACATGGCATTGCGGGCTTTCTCCCTGCCGTAATACTTGCAGCCGTGATATAAGTGAAATACTCTTGAAAGCGGCGTTAAACCCCAACTCACCTCACCTTGAGTTGACTGTTCTGTTATTTGTTCTCGAATAAGATCAACTTTGTGGCCTGCAGAGAAGAATGAAGACAATATCTATGGATATAGAACTTCTTCATAGGTGTCGTTTTGACATAGGTTCTGATGTCATTGTCAGGCAAATGATACATGAGAAGAATTATGGATGATTATGTATATGGGATGTTTTATATCTCATCTTTTAATCTCATCTTTAATCATGTTTCAGCCTCCACTCCAACTCGCAGCTCGACATCAACATCAAGGGTCACATGATCAAGGATCTGATGAACATAGCAGGCTTCCGCGTCCCTGACAAGGTCGACATTACCCATAATGCACCAGCATCATGTGACCTACAGTAAGTTTTTGAAACACAATAGTGGAAATCTTTTGCGTACAGTTAGATTTCTTCTTTAAATTTGTCTAGATTGTAGTGGTGTGGATGAAAGAGCTTGGAAAACTATTTATAGCTGTGACTTTGTTCTTTGATTCTAAAATCGAGCTACAAAAATATTTTATGGTACTTACAAAATACTTCAATTTGTCGCAATTAGTCAGAACTATTTTTAATCAAGATATTGATAGAACCCCCTCCTGTGGAAGGTTGTGCTATATATATACAGCATCATCTGTACTAACAATCCTTGTAAATGCATCATCTCAATCACTGTTGCACCAAATGTCTTTAAATTCTGTAACAACCTGCCTATGATATTTTGAAAAGTACCCATCAATTTTTGGAGACGTTAATCTTATTTTCAAGGTCACCGTTACACTCAGATTATCTTGCTAACTCTATTTATGACTGCTTTTTGTCCCCCGCCGCTGCGGTGACCTTGACCTCATTTTCAAGGTCACGGCAAGACTTTGACCAGTTTTGAAAATGTTGTAAGGGCCATATCTAATGAACCGCTCAACCTAGAATCTTCAAACTAGGTACCAGTCTTCATCTGGGGAATACGCAGACCTGAAAAGTTTTCGGTGACCTTGACCTCATTTTCAAGGTCACGGCGAGACTTTGATCAGTTTTGAAAATGTTGTAAGCGCCATATCTCATGAACCCTTCAACCTTGATTGCGGCGGGGGACAATTACTTGTCTTTTGTAAGGTCAGTACTGTTACTTGACGTACTGTTCAATGCATAATATTAAGAACCAAAGTCAATGTGGCAAGGAATAAAAACTAGTAAATATTTTTTCATTCTTCTTCAGTGGCCAGGAACATTGCCATCTTATTGGCAAACACCTGGTTCAGCAATCTTGATAAGCTACAGAACCCTCTGTTCTGTGCATTTTTAGTTCGGTTTAAAACCAAGAATGCAACTTACTAAGGTCACAACAAAAATTTCTTGGAAATTTTCTGAAATTGATAATATAAAATATGGTATACGGTACAAACAGAGAATACACATTGATGCATGGCACACCTAACAGAAAAACAAAATACTGCAGTTTTACTAATGTAATTGTGAACCATCTAGAGAAATAAACTATTTTCTGTATTTGCAGCACTCACATTCCTTCTAACAACTACTGCATGGACAAGAGGCTGTACTCACAGCTGGTGGCCGCGGACGAACGTACCAAACATGCTTACTTCTGTCAGAGACATCAAGATGAGGTTAGACATCGTTTTAAAATAACATTACGCCGAAATTAATAACTAGAATTAACTGCTGTTGAATAGAGAATCTCACTCAAGTGACTTTTGCTATCAAATATATCAACAAGAGTTGATCAAAGTATATTCGAGGTTTGTAGATATTTTACTTATATCAACAAGTGTTGATATATTTGATATCAGAAGACATTAGTGTGAGATTCTAAATGATCCAGAATCATTCTTCTGAAAAATGGTGATGCAGTGATGTCATAACTTTGTGTCGTTATGATGTTTATGACGTCATAGCGTTGTGAGTAAACTTGATGATGTAAAAGCATTGTGATATAATGTGGTTGACAGAGCATTTTCCAAAATCTGCTGTCAAACGGTATCTCCTGTGGAACACAGTTTTGTATGATGATTAATCTATATTTTATAACATTAACATTGCAAATGTTGTTCGGAAAAACCTAACCTTAATATAATTTTTTTAGCTCATCTGGCCTGAAAGGCCCGATGGGCTTATGGCATGGGATGGCGTCCGTCAGTCCGTCCGTCCGTCCGTAAACTTTTCGCTTTTTCGACTTCTTCTCCAGAACCAATGACTCCAGAGAGCTGAAATTTTATGTACAGACTCCTTGGCTGAAGGGGATACTAAATTGTAAATTTGGTGACCCTGTGACCCCAAATGTGGGTCACAGGGGTCATAACCTTAAAATCTATTTTCATCTTCTTCTCCAGAACCAATGACTCCAGAGAGCTGAAATTTTTTGTACAGACTCCTTGGCTGAAAGGGATTCTAAATTGTAGATTTGGTGACCCTGTGACCCCAAGTGTGGCTCACAGGGGTCATTACCTAAAAAAATCATTTTTTATCTTCTTCTCCAGTCCCAATGAACGTAGGGAGCTGACATTTTATGTACATACTCCTTGACTGAAGGGGATTCTAAATTGTAAATTTGGTGACAGTGAGACCCCAAATATTGGGTCACAGAGGCAATGACCTAAAATGCTATTTTCATCTTCATCTCCAGTCCCAATGGCTCTAGCGAGCTGAAATTTTATGTACAGACTCCTTGCCTGTTGGGGATTCTAAATTGTAAATTTGGTGAGTCTGTGACCCCAAATATGGGTCACAGGGATCATAACCTAAAAGCCTATTTCAGTTTACAGCATCTTTCTGAGATTATATGTGCACTTCAATCAGTAAGTAGGTAAGGGAGGTAATTTTAAAGAAAACAGCTGAGTTAAAGGCATTTCATCTTTCTGATGTGAGAGTTCTAACATGTGCTTTGAGAATATAATATGTCTGATGAAAAAGAGATATTGAGAATTAAAAACTTAGAATTGGAGGTCTAACAAAAATTATAAGTCATATTTTATCTTTGTCTCACATTTCACATATGAGTAATTATTTGTATTTTGCAAGTGAATTTGCTGATAAAGGTACACAAGTCTAAAAGTATTCTAAAGACTTAATACAGAATCTTTTATTAAATCTAATATAATGTTCTTTGAAATTTAAGAGTAAATAATGGAGTTTTTGAATATCTCAAGATATTGTGTAATTCTTTGGAGAATTAGTTAATTAATTAATGAGAATTTCCAGTACGAGTCAATTTGGTATACCTTATTTATATCATATTTTATACTTTATAACTGATTTAGTTTTCTATCAACTTTGCAGTTAATTTTATTCAATAGGAACAAGAAATGAGATAGATGTCTACATCATGGACATGTTTAATGTGAATCTATTTGAAATGAGAACTATTGAATACCCTTTGAAGGAATAACTTGAAGAGGAATTAAATTTTTTCATTTTACATGAGATATGTGAACTGAATATGACTAGTGATGACTGGTGATAACATAGGACTATAAAAGAAGTATCTATATGAGATTATGACATCACACCTATTTTCATCATCTTCTCCAGTACAGAAAAATAATTAATTGTAGGAAAAACTGCATCTAACATATAAATTTTACTGACTGTGAGTCCAGTGTCTGCATGTTATGTAATTGCATTGTGTTGACCTCTTCCTGGCAGAAGGATGAAAACTGATAGTTACACAGAGGTTTCAGGTTACTTCAAACTACTGTGCAGCACTGTGTTATCATAGACTGTGCGTGAGACTGCTTTAGTCTTCCACTGACTCTAAAAAAGAATTTATTCATAGAATATCACCATTTTATCAAATATTGAAAAGGAGCCTATAAGAAATGGTGAAAAAGAATTTACTAAAAAAAATTCACCAATTTATTAAGTATTGAAATGGAGCCTATGAGAAATGGGATTTTCAAAAACTGAGGCTCCTATTCATTATGTAATAAATGTTGGTATTGCCATAATGCAATTAAGAATTAAAGGGGCAGTAGCACGTTTTTTGCAAAATTTATTTTTTCAAATTTCTCATTTATGTTGATAGTTTATGTCATTTAAATAAACTCTAGAGGGCAAATTACACAAACCATTTATCTGTAGTGGTAAAAACTATGTTGCGTTTAAAGCAAAAATTGCATGGCGGCCATTTTATTGTGAACACAATTTATTATTTTGTATTACAGAAACGAGTCCCATGGCTTTACCGAAACATGAACACTCATTTTAAACTTTACTTTCCGAAGAGAGAAGGATGTTTTACTATTGGTGAAATTATTTATCAAATTAATTTCATCAACTTATTTGAGCGAAAAAACGTGCTACTGCTCCTTTAAAACAATATAATGCAAAGGTGTATGATATTCATAACGAATGTTGATTTATGTGTAACCAATTTTGATAATAATTAGCAGGGGTCATGACCTAAAAAGGTTTTTTTCATTTTCTTCTACAGCCCCAGGCCATTATTGCAATAGCTGACAGTGGTGAATTGTATGCAAAGAATTGTACCCGGTCTATTCATTATTATATAATGTGTGTACGATCTTAAAAAATAGTATGATCTCTCCACCACATTATTATATGTTTGATACCAGCAATTTATTTCCAAGCTTTGTGTTGCTCTTTTAACACATATATATATCAGATTGGCAAAGTTATGGTAACAAAATATTTTTAAACTGCTTTAATCGTTTCACTACCTAGATTCTTATTACTACATTCTATTATCTGACCATTGCTATAAAGTCCACTCCATAACATACCCCACTTATTATCTCCTGATGAGCTACAGAGGCCATGGCTCTATTTTTTTATCTTTACATCCCAAAAGTACCAATTCCTTTTACTTGTTTATGAGAATTCCATTATAAAAATTTAAAGACTGGTTATGAACTCTATCTCTCATCTGAATTTCCAATTCAATGTTTGAGTAAGTCATAAATATTACCTTGATATTGCAGCATGTGATCCAGATGATCATGGACATCCTGACACCCAACGACATCAGGGTGCTGACGGAGTGTATAGACGAGGATAGTCGTAAGGGCGGCTTCCAGCGCATCTTCCCGACCCCATCCACGCACAAGTACCTGCGTCTCTTTGAACAGCCGCGCTACAACAACCTGCTCCTTGACCAGTGGGTCCGCCGCTTCAACCGCATGGAGCAGAGAGGTAGAATCAGTGTTTGGTTTGCCAACAAAAATCAAATACAAAGAACATGACAACACAAAACTTTGGTTGAGGCAAACACTCCCTGTTTCAGCATGAAATTGTTTTTGGTGACGTCACAAACCTAAAGAGAGTCAACAATCGCCAAGTCAACAAGTACTTGCATGTATTTTCAAATTCAAATTAAGAACATTACTCATAATTTGCCCTGTATCTTCTACTTTCATTGTATCAGGACATGCTTGTTATTGCCAACACTCTGCAACCACTGGGTATTTGTTCGTTATGATACAGTAGTGATATTTCCTTATTTATACTCTAGGGATTACGATGCTTCGAGCATTCTGTGAGGAAGGTGTCCACCTGGAAAATCCTACAGAAAACACAAGCCACCAGGTATGTTAGTGTGTGTCTGTTACTCCCAGAGCTTCACTGTGAGTCTGATTATGATTAAGTATATATCTATAATGTGCATATCACCGAGATCAAAGGTTGTTCAAGGGACTACAACTGTGTACAGAAAACTTTCATTATAAGTTAAATATGATTGTGAAAATTAAATGTGAATTGTCAGGGTAAATCTGTAAGGATTAACAATTTTAATTTCGATGTATTTAATTTACTTCTCTGAACTTGAAATTCATTGGTATTTTTCCACTGCAAACTGATTACAGGTCCTGAGTAAAAAGGTCATGAAAGTGAACATTTCAGTTTTGTATGTAGATTAGTTAACCCTCTGGCAACTAAAGCCTGATAAGCTACAGAGCAAGTGGCTCTATTTTGTATACAGTCTGGCCTCGATAATCCGAACGCTTCCGTTTTTCATAGTGAAATGTTCGGACTACTGAGTACTGAGCACTACTAAAGAGATTAGTTTGGTTACATCTTCCTACCGTTTGGAAACTGCGAGATTCGGATTATCGCGGCTTGACTGTATTCCATGCTTCCCCTTACTAAACCTTTTTGCTTCAACTATTTTACAGTGGAACCCACCGAGCTCTTCCATCAACAGTTTCCGCGAGTCTCGTCTGTACAGCGCGCCGCCCGTTAAGAACGACAAGGTTGAGAACCATCTCAAGTTCAGGTAGGTGCCTCCTCCTGTCTCAGGTATTAATTCACAGTTTACATTCTCATGCAATAATATACCAGGTTGTGTTTCTATAACCAGTGGCCAAACTGAGCTTGTGATTTGTACTTTTGCCTAATGTACTAAATGGTTGTGGCCTTTGACTTTTGTATATAGATTGATTGATTGTATTGCTTTAAATTTGGCACTAGTTATCAATTCAGCAGCTGATGTGTAATGGTAAATGGTTTCTATTAATCAAATTTAGCTGATTAACCTACTGTAATTGAGATAAATAAAGATTACTGAATGACTCTATGTCAAACTGTTTTTACAAAACACCAAATGGTGTGGAATCAAAGGTAAACAGTAAAACTGATTTTCTCTTCAAGTGCGTCCACCTCCCAACTGCCGAAGGTAACGAAGAAGGTGCCGCGGCCGCTACCTCCGCGATCTCTCTCCCAGACCAGTAGCATGTCATCCATCGGCACCCTGACTCCCGGCTCAACTCAGTCGACCTCGAGACCTCCTCTACCTCAGACCACCTCACGTCACCTGCAGCCCCAGGTGAGCAATGAAGCAGTTATATACTGTACAAAATAAATACAGCATCAATGAGAAATTTCTTACGAGTGGCATTCTAGAAGTTGATATGGTGAAGAATGTAGACAATATTTAAGTTATGTATCCAGAAATATTGTCTTCATTATGGATGTGAGATGAAAAACATTCTTGCTAGTTTATTTTACAGTGTTGTTTTTTTAGCTCAATTGGTAGAGCATCTAACATTCATCAGGAGGCCCCGGGTTTGAATCCCACTATTTGTTGAAATTATATTTTCACTCCTGCTTAAATAAGATTATGAAAGATACTCAACAGGCAGAATATTAAAGTCTTAACAAAACTTGTTGCTAAAGTACTCTCGAAAATGCTTTTTGACCTCAAACCAAACTAATCATAAACCAAGATTAATAAATTACAGATGTCGACTTTGAAAGTAATACTATTCCTCTCGTACTTTGTCAACAACCTCTCTCAAATTTTTATTCTAGATTGAACACTGTAAGGAATGATTTATATGCACATTTATCATATATTTGCTTATAAATACGACTCGCCGCTAATGGCTGCGATACTGCTGAAGCGGCGTTAAGCAATGACTCACTCACTATAAATACGAAGATTTTGCAAGTACGATAGAGCCGCTTCTAAACACCCTGTATCAGCCCGTCGTCAAGGGGAAAACCTGTATCAGCCCTAGGTAACGTACGAGACAAAAATATCAAAGTCACGAGGCATTTAGAGTTGTCTCCCTTTGCACAGCATACGTCCAACTAAACTCCTCACAGGGCTATTACTTCTCTCATAGATAAAGGTTTGACGCAATAGCACTGTGAGGAGTTTGCCCTGGTGACGAGGTTGACGTTTTACATGGCGGACATCGCTGAAAAACGCCACAGTTATGTGCAAACTTTAAACAAACAAAATGGGTACGGAGAAAATGCAAAACACAAACACCGTAAGGTAAAAACACGTGTGACATGAGAAAATTTGCTGATTAAGTTAGCCTATGTGTTGTTAAGATAATTAATAGATTCAGGAAGTAAAGTTTATGAATGTTTAACTTAGATGAATTTTTTTCTTCATACCCGTATCATCTCGGGTATAAGACCACACTCGAGCCTTAGACCACCCCCACTTTTCAGAATGTTTTACTGGTTGGGGTTATTCCTGGGTTAATGCCCATCCCCAACTTCGCCAAATGTCAATTATCATACATAACATATATAATTTTATTTTAAGTTAAGTGTCAAAAACCTACATAAAACCTATTCTGACTGTATGACGGTCTCCAGTATGAATTTTCATCTGAGTTGGGGTCTCTCCTGTCTAATAGCCCACCCCCATGTTTTCAAGATGTTTGTTTGCCTGGCCCCTCCTGGTCTTATACCCGAGAGGACACGGTAAGTGTATGTGATAAACATAGTATGATATGAGTGATTTCATGTCAAATCCTAAAGCTAAAAGCTCTCAGGCAGATAATGGGGTCTCTGGCTGATACAGGATGTGATATGAACACACCCATACAATACTGTCTATTTATTATTTCCAAATATGTAAATTTTGCATGTCTATTGAAGAATTCTGTTATTTCAACAAATATATTTTGTGAAACATTAACATTCACTCATTATTGCATCTCAGCAAAATCAGAATGTAAGATATAAGTTTTCTCTTATTTACATGTACTAGGACTAATCACACAAGAGAACTTTATATCTCGGGTGTGGTGTGTGTTTATTCAGTATTGCAAACTTGGCAGTAGTATGTGTACAGTAACAAGTATCTACTTAGAATATTTGACAAGAGTTCATTTCACCACTTTGTGATAATTTACAAATATGACAGACAGAGGTCAGGAACCTGCTTCCACAAGCTATTGAGAGTCCCAGCAGATGTAAGTGAGGCCCTCAATAAGTAAGCAAATACAACATAAAAACCCAATGAGTCCAGGGGACTCGCAGCTTAAATTTTCCTGAGTCCTTTCCAGTCTCCCTGCAAAACTACCACCCACTACAAAATAGGTGAAATACTCTTGAAAGGTATTCAACCCCAACTCATTTCATTTCGCCTCATGGATGATAAACTTATACTAAATAATTCATGGATAATAAACTGTTATACTAAATAATTCATATAAATTACTCCTCCACCCAGGTGACTCCGAGGTGACATGCTGTCCGTCTACCCCCCCTCACCGATCTTTTCACCGGCTCGGAGACCGTGTTTGCGTCCAAGCGGTACCAGCGTCATAATCAACAGCCCCCATTGGAAAACCAGCCGACACCAATGTACTACCATCGCTATCCAAAACGGTTGCAGCCGTCGGACAAGAAGCATCGGTATCGGAACCCAATGGCCTCAAAATCGGATCAATTTTTCTCATGATATATTTATTTCTGTCATTTATCATTGAAATCATATTTCCCTCGTCCCAATTGTTACAAGCTGAAAGTTGTTTGAAGCAGGAACTTTGTTTCATGATTAATTTATTTATCATTTACTCATATGACATTAACAGTAACTTTGGTTTATCAATATTTTTAGATTTTTAGATCAGTGCATATTATATTTTACACCCTTTGCATCAATATTCAATAATAAGAAGATTATATTAACCAAGAATTTAAGAGTCAAAACATATTTGTTTCTGTTTTAGATGTGAAGAAAGGACCAATGTACAGTGTATTAAGATATTATCTTTTGTCAAAAGTATTGTTATTGAAAGATATTTTACAATATTCATACATTTTAGTGAGTTAAAAATGGGTTAATCATATGTATATCCAATTAAGAGCAATATATGACAGCGATATTCTGTCTCAAGTTGATAGAGGTGTGCTTATTTTATGAAATGATATTTCATTTACAAAAATCCTGTGCTGATAATACTTGCCTATGCCAAAATGCCTTGTACCATATCAACCAAAAATATTATATATTTTCCTATAAACCTTGATATTGTTGTATTTAAAACATATCATGAAGTATTAAAGGTTTTATGGTTGTACATCATAATGAAATTTTTTGAAAAGCAATATTAAATAATCTTGTTTACTTTCAACATCCCTTTATGTATAGATTACATAACGAATAAGGGTTTATGTTTTGGTCGATATTAGTATAACGTAAGTATTTATTATCAAATTGATAAGGCTTTTATTTATATTAGAAATTAAATTATGTGCTTGGTAAATAACATTTTAAAAATTATTTGATTTCAGTTGCAATAAATATATGTTGTACGTATGTATAGGTCTTCCATAAATGGCTAATTTAGATCAACGCCTTCCCAACGTTTGTTTTACAGTGAACTTCCACTGCTTTCAATCTCCTTATTAGGAGATAGGGTTGAGATAGGTCAGAGCTTTAACCTAATAGGCTGACACCTTGAGCGATGATGCAGAAATCAGTCTATTTGCTGGACATGTCCAGTTTGTTGGAATTGAAAATTGACCTGTCGGACATTTGAGAAGTCAGTTGACCGATTGAAGAAAATCAAAGGAAACTAAACAAACACGCCTAACAAACATTATATAAAGGCACACTGTGTGAGATAGCGTTGTGGTAAGCGGTCTGGGGTTCGAAAATACAACTTTGTCTGCTGTAGAGAACTGTTCTACTTGCAGTAAGGTTTGGGTGAAATACTACACTGAATTTCAGTGCAGTACCACCCATGGATCCCTAGTTCCAGCAGGTTTCTCTGCAATGCACAGCTACAATAGTGTTGCAGGCGTTCTCCCTGCAATAATACTAGCAACTGTGATATAAGTGAAATACTCTTGAAAGTAGTGTTAAAGGAGCAGTAGCACATTTTTTGCAAATTTTATTCTTTCAAATTTCCTATCTATGATGATAGTTTATGACATTTATATTTACTTTAGAGGGTAAAACATGTTATAACACAAACCAAACATCCGTAGTGGTAATAATGGTGTTGCGTATAAAGCAAAAATTTCATGGCGACCTTTTTGTATGAACACATTTTATTATTTCGAATGTCAAAAATGATTTACGGAACCATGTAAATTCATTTTTTAACTTGATTTTCTGAAGAGAGAAGGGTGTTTTACTATTGGTGACATTATTTTTCAAATACATTTCATCAACTTATTTCAGCGAAAAAATGTCCTACTGCCCCTTAAGCCCCAAACCTACTTACCTCATCTCGTTGCACAAGACTTACCACTGTCTTTGCATAGGCTCAGGTAAACTGTCGTCTGTGACATTATCAAAGAATTCAGATGATATCATGTAGAGTGTGTTGTGTTATCATGAGCGGGTTTGAGCTAGTTTCAGAAACTGCACTAGTTTGATTTGCTAGAGCTTTAATGATGAGAATGTATGTAAAATAATACATATCAGATCATTAGGTTAGTGATAAACTTTTGCCCTGTACAAGTATTTACTTATGACTCTTCTTGTATCCTTGGAGATCTCACTGTCAATGGCTGCCATTTGATAGTTGGCAACAAACCATTTCCACGGTTACAGGTTCAATATTGACATTTTCAAATATATCTCTGTGCTTTGGAGACCCCTGGCTAAATTCATCACTAGCCATGTCCGTGTTGTTTCTCGGAGGTGTCTTATAGACGGATATATGAATATCCTTTGATCTTAGTGATTTTCAATAGTAATATGATGTTCCGTTTCACATCAAGAGGCCTGCATGGTGTTCAAATCCCACCAGAGGCTCAGCAACTTTGTCTGCTGTAGAGAACTGTTCTACATTCAATAAGGTTGGATGCAATGCTACACTGCATTTGAGCACAGTATCGCCCATGGTTCACTAGTTCCAGGCAATACTCGCAGGTTTCACTGTAATGTATAGCCACCAGGTGTTGCGATCTTTCTCAAAGTGTTAAACACCATATCGCCTCACCTCAACACCCCGATAGATTATGCTTTCGCTTTTGCCAAGGGGTCCCAATCTTGGAAAATTACATTCTCTCATCTGGACACTTTGAGACAATACCTGAATTTACAATTGGCATAAGAGGTCAGTTTGGTTCGTGGCAAGGCCCATTGTCTGGTGAATTAAAATTAATCTAAATGCTGAAATGATTGTTTAATGATGAAGATGTCTTGTGAGAAATCTGCCCGTCATGTTCCAGCTAATGTATTAAATCTAGCGTATGCTTTCAAAATTGCGAAAGGTCCCATTTAGGACAATGACATTCTCTCATCTGAAGACAATACCTGGATTGACACCTGGTGTTAGCCAGATTTATTTTTGGTATGGCCCATTGTCCGATGAATATCTATTAATCTTAATGCAGAATTTGGAAGTGATTGTTTCATGATGAAAATGTCAGTCTGACAGTTATGGTATTAAATCAATTGAGAAAGCCAAATGGTGACACAATCTTGCAAAAAAACCTGTGGAAACACCTGTAGACACCTGTAGACACCTGAGAAATAGAACATTAAAATCTGGCCTAATTTTGGTTAACGAGATGTATCATTTCACAGGTAAACGCTCCTGCTCATTTGCTGGATTTCACATATCAATCAACATAGGGTTATTTTTCAAATCAACCAATCAGAATCAAGAGTATACCAAAGTCATGTTTCAGGTTACATCTGTACGTCAATTATTCCACATCCCTGATACCGGTTTTTGCCTTGTTTTTCTGTGCACTTGTTATTGTGGACACATGTAAAATTGTACATAATTTATATTCTTATTCAGAATTTATTAATTTGGAACTGGGCCCAGATTTCAAAGCTCTTTTAGCACTAAGATAGTCATTTGCGAATGCAAGTTTCTGATTTTTCTTAGCACTAAAAGAGTTTGTAAATCTGGATGCAAACTTTTGGTGCGATTTCAGAAATTTAAAAAAACTTATTATTTAAGAAGTATTTACATACCGGTAGGTAAATTGTGGGTCACATATTGTGACCCTTAAACAAATTGTTTATGTTTAATGAGAATATACTCGTTTGTTGAATAAAAGTCATTTTCAATTTTGTAGAAAATGACATTATTAATTATTAAAACAATTCCATTGCAAACATGTAATGAAATCTTTATACCATCTTATAGGCATAATCTGTATATTATTGTATAGCCACATCATTTTTAGCGTATTTGCCTTTCTTATCAGAGTGCTACAAGGTATTCTAAGATTTAAACTGACGTTAGTTGTATACAGTCCCCTAAAAGTAATGAGTTATCTCCTTTGCCTATTAGAACATGTCCATTTTGGATTTTAAACATTCCTGGAAGAGGTCTGTTTTAGAAAGATCTTGATGAAATATTTGTAATAAATATTTAATACAGGAATAATTGACAACCGGATTGTGAAATTTTCGATTATTGTCAAAGTTGAAACATATCATATCATTAACACATTAAGTCATTCTACATTTTCCTTCAATGGTCCAATCATATTGAGGTCACGGCTGACCACATCTCAGGGGTAGACGGATAGCAAGTTTGCAAGTGCAGACAAAAACCATTTTGGTAATTTGCAAGTCATTTCATATACCTCAGTTGAATAGCGTGTTTTAGGTGTGTTTTTGTTTAGATAAGCTATGCAGGGCTTGATAGGTTAGGTGATCTATAGATGTAACACTTTCATGAATTTGAAATATTTTCAGTACTTAAGAAATACAAAAAATTAAGACTTTGGGGGGGGGGGGGGGGGGGGGGGATGTGTAAACAAATAAAGAAGTTGTGAAAAATTAAGAGTTAAAAGTTGGAGATACAAGGAATGAATCTTCTTGATTAATTTTTATTCCATGGTTAAATATTTGTTTTGAATATGAAGTAGTGTATGAAATATGGCCTGTCCAACAGCTCGGAACCTGTCAACCTTGAGGGTTTTCTTTCATTTTGTCATTTACATTGACAAAACAAATTTAGGGCTGCCTACATGTCAAGCTTATCTCATACACTGTATGTTGGAAACTAATCTGTTGAAAGTTGAGATAAAGAACTGATTTTTTAGTACAAAATTTGGAGGATAACTGTGAGCACCCTCTACATTGAGAGGAATTTCTTTGTAAGGTTGTAAGGGGGAATAGCTTGTAGTTGAGGAAAGCTGTCATGTTTTCTGATCTACTGTTTGAGTGCCGTGTCCTTGTTATTTCTTTATCAGAATAGTATCTATTAATTGTATTGTAAAAATATAGATCTTAGAAAAAAAGATCAAATGTATTTTAAATTGAAAGATCACTGTTTATTGTTGAATTGACTAACTGAATATGTATTGAAATTTATTAATATTTCTTGTGCCAAAGTTGTGTGAATTTGATTTTTTTTTTTTTTTTCATCTATGAAAATCTTATAGGCTCCTGTTATTTTAGAAATTATATCTTTAATTTAATTTAAACTTAAAATAAAGTTCAATGATTTTTAAAGAAATGTCAGTTTAACTAGTTACAATTCTCTAAATATGAAATTCACTGAAAATTATTATTAGCAAGTTTTATTGTGAAATGCTTAATAATCTTATAAGTTTGTGACGTATTCTTGTAAAAATATGTTTTGATACAAGACAAGATTTTTGTCAACAGACCTTAACAGATGCTTGGTTTATGGGATTTGACGCTTTGAACTCTTCAATAAGCCAACTTATTAAGCCCTATAATAAGCCTATTTGGGTTGTGTTTTTCTTTTTCTTGCATTTCATGTTCATATGATTGTTTCTTTGATCAAATGATCTCACACTCAAGAAATAAAATGTTATAGTAAATACTAGTATTTATTTGATGTTTTGTTTTCTTATCAATAATGTCATTGTATTATTATTATTATTGTTGATGGTTTTCTTTGGGAAAAGTGTCTCATTTCACAGATTATGTCGCTAATACTTAGTGTATCTGTTGCATGGAAACTAAGTTCTTGTTGCACCAAGCCCTTCAATAAACCGAACTCACTAAGGTAACTTAAAGGGACATAATCATGTTGGTAAGGTCACATATATGTCTAAAGTTATAATTTGTGTTATTTAATTGAGAATTATCAATTTTAACCGAAGAAAAAACTGAGTTTAAAGTAAATCAGTTCACTATAATGAAAATATAACCATTCAAAGTCGTGGTCATGATCGAAAACTGGACAATGGACTTTAGCTTGCTGCACCCATTAAATCAAACGTTATTTTGGAAACTTTAATAATAAAGTAGATAGGAAGACAGAATTGCTTATATAGCGTTTAATAGGTCTTATAACGAGTACATAGGTGAGATAGAGCCATAATTGTCGGTTGCTACATGAGACCGTCCTTGGCTTTCATTGAAACATATATTTAAATTATAAGCATTTGGGGGTGAATATGAAAGTAGAGTAAGAAGATATAACCTAAAACCAGCACCTATTGTAATTTGGTACATTTTAGAACCAAATAAAAAATCATGCAAAACTGATCATGTACCTTAAAGTGACATCCAGTAGTTACTATAATATTGTATTCTCTCACTTCTGTATCCATCCCCAATCCAATATATGATCATTACTTGTTTCCAATGAAAATCAAGCAACATCATTAAACATGATGAAACCAAAACTACACGTATCAAACATTACCAACCCATCTTTCTCTTTTTGTCAGTTGTAGGTAAGTTTCCAAATTACGTTGACTAATTATTAATTAGTTTGACCCTCATCCTTGTGCACGTTAATTAGTAATGAGGGTCAAACTAATTAATGTGCACAAAGATGAGGGTCAATGTCCTGTTTTCCATCTGGGATCACCACTTTTACGTTTATTTTGTTACTATACCGAGTCTACTATCATTAAAACGGTAATCTTTGTCAGCAGTCAGCACTTTTCTCTTAAATAACAACATTTATAAAGTTTGGCATATGCGACTCCAACAACACAATGAATGTTCCTTTAAGTGCAGTGAATCTGTGTTGAAGGATGGCAGCAATAAATGCCCCGGTGCCTTTTCTCCAGTTTATCAAAATGAGTCTAAGGATTGAGGTCACTCTGCTCCAGAAAAGTTGTAAACTAATGTTGATATATTACTTTTAATTTTAGCATTGAGGTTTAATAATGCTGGACCCATGATGCTTAGAATGTTATTTTTTTCTGAAATAACGATTAAAGCAATACTTGATGGGTATTTATGGTATTAAGATAAAGTGTAAGTGTAGAATATATATTTTAAGTATATCTACTGTTTGGATAACGTTTGTGCCATGCATATATGATTCTCCCAAATAAACATTTTAAAATTTTATTGTTTTCTTTGGTTATTATTTTCAACATGACATCACATTTTGTCAAAATCATTTCCATGGAAATATAAAAACAAAGATTTTCTATAAATAAAAAAATGGGGCGGGATAGCACAGTGGTTAGCGAGTTCGGCTTTGGATTGAGAGGTCTGGGGTTCGAATCCCGCCAGGGGCACGGCAACTTTGTCTGCAGAAGAGAACTGTTATACACACAGTAAGGTTTGTGTGCAATGCTACATTGAATTTCAGCGTAGTACCACCAATGGTTCGCTAGTTCCAGCCGATGCTCACAGGTTTCACACAATGCATAGCCACATGGTGTTGAAGTTATACTCAGAAAACGATGGTATCATTACAATTTCCCTGTACTGTCACCGGCAGTAACTTGCAATCTTGGAATACACAAACAACCCCAACATTAACTGAACCATCCATCATATGCCACAGTAATGTTCCAGCAAGTACCTTTGATACTCTTGAAAGCGGGGGTTTAACCCCAACTCACCTCACCTCACCGAGAACCTTTGATCTGTCCCTCTCCAGACCCATCTGGTGGATGGAGAGCGAACCTACTCTCCGTCACTCTAATTGCTCCAATGGTTTCGCCATGTCTGTAAGTTGCAGTTCTCACAGGTGCACACCATTCCAGTCGTTTGCCTTTTGTGAAGATTACACAGAGCAGAACTTTCGGAGGCTTTGCTCGACTTTAGTGCACATGTTTTCATACGATTTCGAACCGTATTTAGCGGATAGGGCCCTGTGAGGTAGTCACAATCATCGCAAACGAGAAATTTTGTTTGAAGGACATGTACAATGTGGTATTTAATTTATCGATATTGCCAAACTGGCTGGCATATACATTGGATTTGATGCAAGATTGCTGATCAGACTTGCCAATGACATATGTCTTATTTCCCGGAGAGGTATCCTACCTGGTTGTCCCGACCTTGCTCGAGGAGGGTTCTATCGGGTTATTTTTGTGGAAACGAAATTCGGGAGGATATTCCTGTTTTCACATATATGTTATTGATACATGATTAAAACACAGTGCAAGTGAAAGATACTAATGAAGGTAACATTTTGATGACTTTATATTTCACAACTTGATAAACACTAGCGCACATTAATTTTGTTGAAAAATAAAACAATGAGAACTGAAGCCATTCATCGGCGCTGCGAGTTTCAATGTGAAAACTCCATCAGTGTGAGTCTTTGGTTATCAAAAAGTTGCAAAATTGGGTAGACAATATAGCGTGTTTTCATTTCACATAATGCAAAATATCCAAGATGGCGACAGAACCCTACCTTTAACACTTCCCATGAAATGTATTTGTAGCATGTTAAGGAACGTACAAGTTGCGTGTTGTGGGTAGTAAATGGTTGGAGTAATGGTAAGAGAGTCTAATGTAATCAACAACTTCATTTTGGATAAAAGAATAACAACTGCTTCAAAATCGTGAATCGTTCTAGGGGGGTTAACTAAGTGTCAAGTATATATTTATGAAACGAGTGAGTGGTCTCGTATTTAACCAACGAACGCGTCAACCAATAGAACATCCTCGTCAGACAGGAGTCAATACAAATAAAAAATCATAGTAGCCCTATCATATTTATTTCCATATTCTTGTCCAAAACCGGCTACCGCGGAGCGCCTTGCAAAATGTGTTGTCTGTCAAACAGTGTGCCACGTTCTTCCCGTTTGAGAATATAAACGTAACAGAACGTGGCTAACGTAATGAAACGTAACACATTCCAAAACTAACAAAACTCGGAGGCTTCTGTATTGGAACTTACAATAATGTATATTCTAAATTCCAATACGTTACTTTCGCGTTTCGATGCGTTATTGCCACGGTATTTTAGGTTTTGACACGATTTTCATTGTAGCCTTGTATTGCTAGATCCATTTCAACCCGTTTTGTCACGACCTAAAAGGGGTTAATAGGGCGAAAGCGGAAATACCCAAACGTCCCCGAGAGATACAATTATGACTCCACTATCCCATCAGCAGCAGAATCAGAGCCTTCTGTTGTATTGAATGATTCATCTAGATCACCACCCAACCCCTGGAGGACCGAGGGGAGGGAGAGGAAGTACGAACAGCTGATGACGTAGAGGGCAATGAGAGAATGGTGATTGATGATTGTGGTGTCTCATTTATATACTAACCGGGACAAGAAACGTGCTCCAAATATGTTCTTAGAACACGTCCCAGCATGTATATCCGCAGTGAACCTTAACAAATAATATTAGGACTTTGGTAACTGTGCTTGGGTAACGTGAATAGAACGTAATGAACGTGAAAGATCTTGAAGGAACCTCAGGGTACGCAAGGGAAGCCGAGGCAACGCGATAACATTCGTGGTCGAACCTTACAGACCCTCTTCTAACAGTAGTGAACCTAGGCCGTGTTCAAGAGATGTTTCAAAGTAATAGCTCAATTAGCGATTCCTTTTAAACCTCTCTTAAACGCGATTGCTCAATGTAGCGCTATGTAGAAAGGCGAGCAAACTTCGAGGAATTTTACTGTGTCGTTCAAGAGAGAATGAGCGCTACATTGAGCGATCAATGAGCAATTTAAGCGCTCGCTGTTATGGAACGGAGCCAGGGCTCACCTTTGAGGTATCACGACTCCCGTTTCTCACGTTGTTACACGTTCATCGTGATAGACCGTCACATGATCAGAATGACAAACAAACTAGAAAGTCACGTTCCAGTACGTTTCAAACAAACGCGGAGAACGTAGAGATTAGAGAACGTGAACATGGGGTAAAGTAAGCATCAATAAAGATACATAAAGTTTTGAAAAGGGACGGTCCTAACTGAACCAGTTGTAATTGTGACAAATTTTACACATTCAAAATTTATTTGGAAATAGTTTCCCATATTACGTTGAAAATTGAGAACGTATGAACGAACGTATAAATGTGTGAATGATACAAGTCCTCTGGAATCTCTTGGCATCATTCTCTTCCCACAGAGGGTATACCCTTCATATTTCCGATTCTAACTTAGGATCGGACATCTGAAGGGATTGTGGGAAGAGACTGCTTGTCATATGTTCAGTTATCTTCTCCTCTAGGAGGCTTGTATTGTCCAGAATGTAATTTAGGGATTCTGATAATAAGACATTGTCAACTAAACAAATAGTCTCAATCTGAAGTCAAAATCAAAACATCCATGTTTAGGTCATTCGGCCTGAAAGGCCAGACAGGCTTAACTTCGGACATTGGCCGTGGTCCGTTGTCCGTCGGGCGTCGTCTGTAAACTTTTCACATTTTTTACTTGCACCTAGGGCATTATTATTTAAACCTTTAAACGACTTCTCTATCGAAACCAGGAACCACGACATAGGAAGCTAACATTTTCAGAATAACGTCTGTGTTACATGAAGACTAAAGGCAGATGACAAGAATGGTGCTGTAATTCTAATTCTTTTAGATTTGTCACCAGCTTTCGACACGGATGACCGTGGCATCCTCGTCAGTGCCCTTGAGGGACAAGTAGGTATGACTGGGATTGCACTTCAATGGATCCTATCGGAAAAATATCAACGAGTCGTTATTGGTCATCAGTCATCTGAATCCAGGGAGCTTGTGTAGGGAGTTCCACAGGGATCCGTCTTAGGTCCCCTGTTATTCACAGTTTTACACCTCCCCCTTAGGAGACAAAGCAAGATGTTACAATCTCTTCTTACATCTTTATGCTGATGATACACAGTTCTATCTGTCCTTCAGGCCATTGTGTCGCATGTCATCTACAACAGCATACACGTACATGCAAATTGAACGCTGCATTCAGGCAATCAAGGACTGGATGACATCACACTGTCTGAAGCTGGATGGTGACAAGACGGAAGTTCTCACCATTACCTCAAATTAAAGCGAGCTGCGGAATATTCTCCTCTACCGGATCTCCACATTGATGGTCATATCATCGTGCCAAGTCCTGAGGCAAGAAACCTTGGTGTCATCTTCGACTCCATCTTCACAACGTCACAGGCGTAACGAAAAGATTTTCCATATCTTCTCCTTTCGCCCTTGGCCTCAACCCTCGCATTTTCAGTGCTAAGTTTTTAATGTACTGCAGGCTAATCGGATAGACAGCTTGTATTGCCTCTGTGACTGTGTCGATCGTCGCTATTTTGAGTTGGTACCGAATGTAAACGGCGATTTCATTGGCTGTATGTTAGCAGATGGTAAGGGACGGGACTCGTGATCACAATAGGTGTCGCTGATTCGTTTCACCACTTCTACCTAGGTTGAAGGCAAGGTACAAAATGGAGAGATCTCGCAACATTTCGCAAATCCGGCGTTACCTTGATGAGAAGACAACCTGTTCATTGATCAATGCATATATTACACCTCGGATGGATTACTGCAATTGTCTACTCTACTCAATTTACCCCTGTTCTGCAGAAATTACGCTGGCTTATCAAAACGAATAAATTACAAACTCACCCTACCTGCCTTCAAATGTCTCAATAAACTAGTTCCAAGGTATCTGTCTGAGCTGATCACAAGCTATCAACCAAGTCCAAGATCTGAAAAAATATAGTGTTGTTCCACACTTCAAGTCTACTAGTACATTCCAGGTGGCTGGACCCTCTCTCTGGAATCAAATGAAAACTGAACACATCCCTCAACCAGAAAACAAACCGTGTACAATGTATAAGTTTTTATTTTGTTGTTCAGAGAGCGCCACTGAGCAGTGCTTATGGACTGGAACTGGCGCTATATAAATCTTCCTATGATGATGATGAAGATGACAATAATAAGTGTTCTTATGTTGCGCAAACAGTCCAATCAACGGATGGTTGCTCCGGGCGCTACACATTATTCCTCTGACGGAATTGTACTTTCGGAGCTGCCGAAGCGCTACACGAAGCCATGTACACTCGTTATTCAGGTACCCATTTATACAGCTGGGTGGACTGAGTGCAATGTTGATGAAGTGCCTTGCTCAGGGACACATCACAGTATAAGACCCAGGCCACAAATTCTTGGGATTTGGACCCGGGCCTTTGGCATGAGAGGCCATCACGCTAACCACTACACCACTGTGCTCATGATGATGATGATGATGATGATGATAAAGTATGTTCATTTGGTTCCCCCTAACAAATATGAGCATGAAATACCGTATTTAAGAAATAGAAGACGAGTTGGCGTGCTTTATCGTTGAATAAAACATAGCAGGGAGCATAAAACACGCAGCTCTGAGTGTTTTATGCTCTCTGCTATGTTTCATTCTACGATAAAGAACAACAACGAGTCTTCTATTTCTTATATGAGATGCCCTTAAATAGTTACTCGCTTTTCTATAAAAACCGCGGAGATATAATGTTGTTTGCATAGACTATATTTTAAAAATATTAATGCCTCCCGTCGTAGAACACATTCTCTAGCATTGGGCAATCAAAGTGACGTAAAATATGACGTCATTTGGTAAGTGACGCTCTTACTGTCGTCTAAAATCACGAGCATGTTTTATTGTCTCACAAAGCACGCTGTCGGTCCCATTGACCGCCTGTGTTTTATTGCCGTAGGTATCTTATATATCGCTACAAATAACCAGCCAATATAATGACTTTCAATTGAGCATAGTGATCAGATGAGCAGACCGATCAGTGACCATCAAATGTCGAATCATGACGTTATATATTGCCTTACAAATGATATGCTTTATATAAAGAAGGAATAAAACTCCTTGAATGCAATTCCCAAGTCCAGTGTATTCATCCGAAGTGCCGGCGACAAGTAACCAGTCTATAGCGATATGTGGTAAAACCTGCTCAGACAATCAGGGGGTTGAAAGCTGGTACATGTAACGGTCAGATATATAGTCCAACATGGCTGTGTATATGATACGAACCCATATTAAATTACACTTGTGACGTCATCCTATTGTTATTTCACTCCATTATGTTTCAGTATAATGGAGAGTTGCACATCACATTATATTTTTGAAGTAGAAATTTAATTTCTTTAACTTTTTAAAGCAATTTTGATAAAAGAGCAATACTTTGAGTGTAATTTAAGTAGGGTAATATCCTCGTAACTCTCCATTCCTTAACAATAATGGGCCTCGGCTCCATTATTTTTTAGGAATTGAGAGTTACTCGGACATTACCCTCTACATAAGGTCTATGTCCTCTTAAAACGTATCCTTTGAAATTGCAAGACCAGCAAAATAACATGAAGAAAATAATTGTATAATATGTTTACAGTTTACAAAGAAAATAGTTTTCTGTACGGTTCATGGCACAGTGTTAATCTCAATTACCCTAATGCAAACATGGCACGTACATTTACCAAATTGTACTTTAAAGTGTTTAAAGAAATATATGTCCAACCAATTCACGCGAGGGCCACGTGGAGTTGTGGGATATTCTCCCGTGTCACCTAAATCGTTTAATAAACAGAAACTTTGCGTCACAGCTCGTATATAGTTCAAGTTTCCTTAACGCTTCGCCTGGAGAATGTCATCCATAATCGGGGCACCTGGTACTGTTGGATCTTACGTGACGATTGGAAGGACGATTAACAGATTGTGCTTTTGCATCAATTTATATCACATGATATATTTCATAAAGTCTCATCACGCATGCGCACACATTATGGAGTGACCTATGTGGAGATCGTCCAGTCCATAAATCTAGAATCATGGGTAAGTTTGGTTCTTATTTCATAAAATCCGTTAGCTTAAAATTGTTAAATTGTGGTCAAAATAGATGCAACTGTTATTTGTACAAGTTTATAGTCGTTTTATTAAATAATAACTATTTCATTAATTATAATATTATGAACCTAATAGCTTTAACTTTTAAACCATTTGTGTTTCTAATTTAAGTTTCGACCTCTCTACTAAAAATTAAAATACTAAAATAATCGATTGAAAGTATCATAATTCTCGGAAGGAAATATAACAAATTGTATCTCACAAATGTTTTACTATTATGTTACAATAATATGTAGATAAATATCATGTAGACTGCTAAACTAAACAAATACATCAAATTGTGTATTTAGCAATCAATATGTATAACATTTTCCAGGCCTTTTGTCGCAAATTGACCAACATAAATCTTGTTTTTAAATTACACTATATCTGGAGCATCAAGTTCGTTAAATGTATCACCATAGGATATGATAATACAGATATATATAAAGATATCAAATCAGTAACACGTACAGATACAAGAACAATGGTACGGTTTTGCATTCCATGTTTGTTAGTTGTTCAGTTCGGACCAGGTGGGTTAAATATAATTTCTAAATATTTGCCAGCAAGAGAAAACAATGAATTGATAACCAATCAGCCTAGTGTTATCTTTACATTAGCTTTCTGTAAATGTCGAATAACATTAACTTTAGCATATGTTTTTGTCCGAGCCAAATTAATATAGGTAAGTTTGTAGTATGCCATGAACAATTGAACAACATGATTTCCTGCAAAAGTTAATTGTATCTATTTTAATGTAACTGTGCAAAATCAATTCCCCAAATATTATTTACACCCAATAAGATCTATGCAAAATAATTAACTTTGTTAATATGCGAAATACAAACGAGCTTTAATGTTAAAACTTATATTGAAGATCTACCATAATTATTTGATTTCCCATCATTAGATCACAAATAGAAACGTCAGCACATTTTCAAAAGAGTAGTAAACGCATTACTGCTGCCGGAGGAGGTAGATTTTGAATGTATTGGATAGTTTCATTTCACAATTCCATACTATACATTTGAATATGATACTTTTATTTCTCTGTCTGATTTGAAATAGCTATTTCAAAATATGTAACTCTCTAATCATCTTGTATTTTGTGTAATGACGTTTCCTGTCCACATGAGGGTTTTTTTCAAGTCATTTTAAGGTGTTTCTTGAAGTATTTTGTGTAGTATATGCCAGGCATTTGGCCAGCTGATGTATCCAATATGCATTATATATGTAACACGAGTTGTTTTTAAAAAAGGACATTTTAAAAAAATTAATTATCTTTGTTAATTTGGATGTCACTTATGTGAAATGTATAGCCTGAAATGTGATCACATTTTCTCCAAATATGTTTCAAGGGGGTTGGCCAAGCTGGTGTGTCCAGCCGAACAATCTGTATATCTACAGTAGTCACTTCCTCTCGACATGGGTACGTATACGACAGAGTATCAAAACATCACTACGTAACTGACACACACAATATTTCATACAATTTTATTTAGCTTTTAAATGTGTACAAAATACCATATGTGCTCATTAAGTTCACATCATCTCAGTCGAATTGAATATTCATCGCCAAATGTTAAATATTTAGACAATAACTAACGAGCGACGGAGTTACAGATTATCTTTCCCTAGTTATATTAAAATTGCCTTGTCGAGAGAATTACACACTTGATACAACGAGGGAAAGATAATCTGTCATTCCCCGTCACGAGTTGGTTATTGTTTATATTACCCATATGACAAATTAAAGTACCAGTCGGGAAAAGTTAGATGAATGAAGTAGTTCCGACAACCAATGAAATCGTTTTTTTTCTGTAACAAGCCAATTAAAAGGCAGAAAAATGTGTAACTCCCATGTAGCTTACAGAAAAAATACTACCCAGTATCCGTCTTCGCATATGGGTAATATATAACAATAACGTCTTCAGTCTGATTAAAATCAACCCTGTTTCAAAGAATAGCATCTTCAAAATACCGTATTTCCTCTAATAGGGGCCGGGCCTCAAATAGCAGCCGAGGGGTAAAGGTACCTAAAGGTGAATAAGAGCCGGGTCTCTTATAGGGATCCGGTTTATATCGCATTATTAATTACTCCCTACTAGATACTATTTCCCATTTATGTTCCCAGGTACTAAGAGGGTTAAACTACCATTCTAAATTAGGTTTACGCCAAATGGCGAGGAGTTTGTGTTATTCTAAGACATTTTCGTCAGTTACCAGATATTATCACGTGCATTGGTCAAACCTAATAATGAAATAAGGGCGGGGCCTCCAATAAGTGCCGGGAGTAAGGACCTTTACATGTTCATTAGGGCCCGGGCCCCAATTAGAGGAATACGGTAGTTCATAGAGGGATAAGAACTTGTTCTATAGATTACTCGCCACAAGGACAGTTTTAGCGAGGAAATCTCTGAACGATAATATGAGTTCGTGTCCCAGTAGACTCGGATCACGGTATATTTCAATCAGACTGATATCTTCTTCCCAATGAAACTCGAGCAACCACATGTACATTATCGAAAACAATTCAATACTTTTGACATTCCTTTACAGATAGATATTTCGAAACTTCGAATTAAGTATCGATTTCAAACTTCGAATTAAGTATCGATTTAATTATTAAGTATCGATTGAAAGAGAGAGAGAGAGAGAGAGAGAGAGAGAGAGAGAGAGAGAGAGAGAGAGAGAGAGAGAGAGAGAGAGAGAGAGAGAGAGAGAGAGAGAGAGACAGAGAGACAGAGAGATATAGACAAATAGATGCAGACATACAGTAAGAGGGACATCGAATGAAAAAACCTTGTGGATATAAATTAATACTCTGATGAAGCAGAAATTGTGCATGTATGTATGTGTTCATGTCTACATGATGAACTGTTCGTCCTCCAGGGAGACCACATGTGGATATTCGGGTCTGGTCTGCTTCTGATAGAGATCCTGCCCGACTCGCTCCAGCTGACCGCTATCTATGGTCTCTCTGTGGGCCTCACCGTCCTGCTCCTGGGGGCTATGGTGGGCGACTGGGTGGACAAGACTCCCCGACTCAGAGGTTATTATCTTTTCTTGATTTATTTTTAAAGCAAAATATTTGAAAAATCACTAATCACCGTCTAGGGTGGATTGGATACAAGACTAAGAGGTAATTATGTTTTCTAGTGATACTCGTTAACCAAAAGGTTTGAGAATTCACTAATTCAAAAAGCAAAACAGAAATGCTATATTATTTTATTACCCATATGGTTGAAAATAACCGAGTTAATATTATTGATATGAGCACATGTGCACATATCACGTTTGCCTAGCAACCATTGATTCACCGCGGCTTCCCGTATTTCGTTGTCTGTGACGTCATAAAACGATTGTTCGTGACGTCACTGTAGCTTGCCGTCGCAAAGGAAGTGGGCCGTTTCCTGACTATTTTGACGCGAATCAAATGGAATAGAATGAGTAATAAAGAAATTATTACACTCAAAGGTGTGCCATTTGACTTTTACGAAACTCGTGCAAATGTATGTATAACCCTCGCTGTCGCTCGGGAAATACAAACATTTACACTCGTTTCTTAAATTCATATGACACCCTTCCTCGGTTAATAATCTCTATATCTCAAAGTTTCGTGGAAATTGTAACGATGCAGTACCCAGGTTTTTCGAATAACATCTAAGATCATCTTCCCACGGCAAGGTGAATGTATCGAGATAAAGGCTGAATTGGAAATATTGTCGTTACGGCAATGACGTAGATAAGATGAGTCAAGAAAATCACAAGAATCATTTATCCTGCCTCATGTAAGAATGTCGATCCCTGATTGGTCCTAGTGACCATTAACATATATCAATATAGACCGTCATACGGGTTGATAAATCTTCCCGAGGGTGATAAATATTTTATATCCTGCAACATGAATAAAGCATGCATCCACGTCAATTATTCCATGTCACGTGACACAAGTTAAAGGTCATAGTTTGTCGATGGATCAGCTGTTTCTTTGTTTTTTTTTATAATGATATGTTGAGACATGCGGTAAGATAAATACGTTGTAACATTCAGGTTGTTCGGGTGACATCGTAATTTATCAGACCCTTGTTAGTGTCTGATAAATTACGATGTCACCCTCCACTGAATGTTATAACTTATAATATTAACATTGGTTTATGACTGTCTTATTGCTTAGACACCTTCGAAAATCAAGGCCAAGACAACGTTGATTAGGCGCTCGGCATCAAGGCAGTAAAACAATGACCACGTTCTCTGGAGATGCATTGATGCACTTTCATCCAGTAAATCCACTTTATTGGTTAAACAATGCTGACAGTTGACGTTTAGCTTCTGTCCACCATGAAGCGCCGCTCTGCTCAAGCTACTGTTTATGATTGCGCTTTGAAGTTCAAGTCTCCTCCGCTAGCACAGAAAAGATAACGAAATGCAGCGAGAATTAAATAAGCCAAGGCTGCGGACTGGCGTGAGTTAAGTTGGAAGTTGGACATTGGGCTAATCGTTTCCATTATGTGTCGATAGAGGTCACTCAATTCATATCTTTCCACTCAACCTCTATCGTTACCTCATCGCTCTTGTTTTACCGATAGAAAGTCCTAATTTGTTGCAACCAAAGTTAGTTGTGCACTAGTAGTAGTGTTATCAACGGAACATTCAGCCTGTTCCTGTAATCGTCGGAAAGACTGGAGTTCCTTCATCTGTGTCACATGTTTCTAACAAGACAGAATTCAGTAGTAATGTAAGACGATTGTTTGGATAGGTGTAAGGACGGTTGTTGCAAACTATCACTGCTCGGATATTTTGTGAGAACGAGGTTGTAAAAAGGGTATGGGTAGGTATGAATTGAGTTACCACATTGGGGGTAGAGTGGTTTGTTCATGGTCAGGCATGGACACTTCAATCGCTTTCATGGCCAGGACATAATGTGATTAAGAATAATCACATTGATTGATTGATTGATTGATTTATTGATTTATTGATTGATTTATTTATTTATTTATTTATTTATTATCCAGCTGTGCAAATCTCCCTGGTTCTACAGAAATCGTTCATCGTCCTGTCTGTAGCGACAGTGTACGGCTACATGATGTATAGAGACTCAAATGAAGTAAATATGGAAGCCTGGAAACGCAATCTCTGCTACGGTCTGATCATCGTGTTCGCAGTGCTGGGCAACTTGGCCCAGGTCGCAAGGGTGATCGCCATAGAGAGGGACTGGATCGTCGAGATGTCAGCTGGGAACAAAGACATGCTGGCTCGTAAGTTAAATCACGAGAACTGGTGTCATACGATTTAAGCAACTGCATGGGGATAAGGAGTGCTGGCGCGTAAGTTAAATCACGAGAACTTGTGGCATACGATTTAAGTAACTGCATGGGGATAAGGAGTGCTGGCGCGTAAAGTTAAATCACGAGAACTTGTGGCTCACGATTTAAGCAACTGCATGGGATAATGAGTGCCGGCGCGAAAGTTAAATCACGAGAACTTGTGGCATACGATTTAAGCAACAGCATGGGGAGAAGGAGTGCCGGCTCGTAAGTTAAATCACGAGAACTTGTGGCATACGATTTAAGCAACTGCATGGGGATAAGGAGTGCTGGCTCGTAAGTTAAATCACGAGAACTGGTGTCATACTATTTAAGTAACTGCATGGGGATAAGGAGTGCTGGCGCGTAAGTTAAATCACGAAAACTTGTGTCATACGATTTAAGTAACTGCATGGGGATAAGGAGTGCTGGCGCGTAAGTTAAAACACGAAAACTTGTGTCATACGATTTAAGTAACTGCATGGGGATAAGGAGTGCTGGCGCGTAAGTTAAATCACGAAAACTTGTGGCATACGATTTAAGCAACTGCATGGGGATAAGGAGTGCTGGCGCGTAAGTTAAATCACGAGAACTTGTGGCATACGATTTAAGTAACTGCATGGGGATAAGGAGTGCTGGCGCGTAAGTTAAATCACGAAAACTTGTGGCATACGATTTAAGCAACTGCATGGGGATAAGGAGTGCTGGCGCGTAAGTTAAATCACGAGAACTTGTGGCATACGATTTAAGTAACTGCATGGGGATAAGGAGTGCTGGCTTGTAAGTTAAATCACGAGAACTGGTGTCATACGATTTAAGGAACTGCCTGGGGATAAGGAGCGCTGGCTCTAAAGTTGATCCACGAGGGTGTGTTTCATATGGTTTGAGGAACTAGGGCTAAAGACATGTAGGCTCTTACGTTCATACACAAAAATGTGTGTCATACAATTTTAGCAAGTAGGGATATCGACATGCTGGCTTGTAAGTTGAGACACGAGAATTGGTAAGGATATCCTGGCTCATAAGTTGAGTACCAGAGGATTCCTAGTCATGTTACAACTATGTATTTCTTCAAAGTACCATGTCAATCTCTGACGCTTTATTTGGCCTCGATACCTGTCCATATTCCTTTGACCCATAATATTATACCACCACTCATCCAACCTTCTTCATCAACATGTTACATCCCTGACAACGGTGATGACTTACAGGCTATACTGACAACACAAACCGTTATTCCGCAGACATCACAGCGACTATGAGACGTATCGACCTCTTCACAAAGATCTTAGCACCAATAGTCACCGGTCAGATCATGACGAACCTTGGTCTCAAGGTGGGCAGTCTCTTCATAGGTGGCTGGAACGCCGCGTCCGTCTTTGTGGGCTACTTTCTGATGTGGAAGGTCTACAAGACGGTCCCCAGCCTCCAGAAGAAGGATATCCAACCCTCATATGGTATTTATTGAGTTATCACACTCCTTACGTGTATTTACTATTCCTTCGTGTCACATGTATGTACTGCTTCGTGTTTTTCCAATGCTGAGTAAAACCTTTTAAAAGGTACCAAAATACGCTTCATTCAAAATGTCCAAATTCTTAAAACACAGATGCATCATATTTGATTTCTTCATTTAATCATTATGTGCCATTTATTGAATCATGTTATATGATATATGGTTTCCGATTAGCTCCATTGATCTTTTAACTCTCAACTCCAGCCTTACTAACCAACTAACTTTAAACCATCACTTTAAACCAGTATCCAAAGGAACACTCAATTTGTTTTCTTCAATGTTATGCCTATGTTAGTTAAACAAGTTAAAAACAAGTTAAAACGTTCTGAACCAAAGGTATAACATTATTATACGTAGTAATACGTTGAGGAACGATAATTTTTTATTTCCTGATCTAAAGATGTCTACAGTCTTCATCAAACAAATAGTAGCTCTTTCAGGATTAAGATACAAAGGCCATTTCCGAATTCATGTGTCGAAGTCGAAAACTACAGCGTTTCACATACCCACATGAATTACTTCTTCATCCAATCATTTGTTTCAGAGCTAGCAGCAGCCAATTCCAAAATGAACGGCGACCACTCACAGCAGTCTCAATTCACCGAGACTTCATCAGACCACTTGGAAACCACAGACGAAGTCCTCATAGAGTTCAACGGGAAGGTGTACCCACTAGAAGACCACGCACCACCGCTCCTGAACTCAGAGTCGCTGGTGTCTGTGAGACTAGTGTCAAAGAGCCGCTCCTGCCTAGGGAGGGTATGCTACAGCTTCACGACCCTGTACTATGGTATGAAGACCTACAGAGGGTACAGTGTACACAAAGCTGGTCTGGGTTTGGCCTGTTTGTACCTCACTGTACTAGGGTTTGATGGGATTACCGTCGGTAAGTTCTCACATGTAGACCTACATTGATTTGGACAGTTTATTCACGCTTAAACATTCTCAGAGAGTTGTTTTTGGAAAATTCGGATGACTGATTATCCATAAAAATAAATATTGATTTTAGCTGTTTGTTATATTCAATATTACACATCTAAGCCTCTCAATATGTCATGACTAGTTTCAACTGAACTATAATTCGATCTCTCTTACGGTAGGCATTAGGACCATCAGGGTTGTGACCTCTGCTGGCCTGTCAATGACAACCAATCTCCAAGATTAATCAAGAGATGATTTTATTGGTTGTTTTAGTCCACATGGACGACTTTGCTATTTCACTGTATGTAATGTCGACCTTTCTCGAGGGCTTTTGACAGCGTAGTCATTTAAGCGAAACAGAATCCTGTACTATGAACTTTTTATTTTAAAATTTTCAGGGTATATCTACACTCAAGGATTATCGGAGTCAGTACTTGGGTTCCTCATGGGCGGAGGTGCAATAATGGGCGTTATAGGAACCATCGCGTATCCACTTATCAGACGCAGAATCGGCATTGTCCGTACCGGGCTATGTGCTCTTGGCTGTCATTGGATCTTCATTCTGACATGCGTTGTGTCTATCTTTCTCCCCGGAAGTCCCTTTGACCCATATTACTGGTCGAGGTCAAGGTCGGATTCAGACGAACTATTTGGGCATTGTTTTGACAACAGCACAGTACTGGACAATGTTGTTTTAGGAACGGTGCCTAGAAATACTAGTATTAATTATATGGGGTCTGGAAATGGTTCCATGGAAGTTTTGATGCCATGCCCAGAACCGGAAGTCACTGTGACGTCATCAATATCAATTATTGTGTTCATGACAGGAATCATTGGGGCTAGATTTGGTGAGTTGATGTCAAAAGATGTGGCATGAAGTGTTATACTATTATTTCTTATCAAAAATCATTAAGATGTTCAATATCTTTAACCTTATCCCTATATAGTTAAATTGTTGACTTTTTAAATGACATTTGAATTTTTGGAATCACAAAATCGGCAAGCGTGTCATGTTTAAACAACATAAACAATTATATTTCCCGATAATCCTTCAATACCATTACGTGAATAATGTTCTATCTAATCTTCTGTTACATTGCAGGTCTATGGACGGCCGATCTGGCAATCACCCAACTGTTCTTGGAGGCGGTCGCTGAGGGGGAAAGGGGCGTGGTTAACGGGGTCCAAACATCACTCAACATGTTGATGGACATGCTTAAATTCGCACTAGTCGTTGGTCTGGATAAACCGCCAGTATTTGGGTTCTTAGCAATCATCTCATTTTGTTCTGTATCAACTGGAGACGTCCTGTTTGGATTGTTTGCAAGGAGTTCGCGTAAACGTCCCGTTTATTTGGTAACTAGACAGGACAAGTCAGATAAATTTCAGAATGGGGTAGAAACATAACCATAGGATGCGTGTATGTTGGGATTTGAACTCAGACTCGTCGAAATCATGGACTGAAAGTGGTACTTCCATAAACGTGGATTATCACCCATTTTGAGATCGTCCTCAATTTAACTAGTGGATTAGTGCTTTCTTACATTGATATTATCTAGTATTTCAAAAGGTACAAAATACAGCAGCACGAATCGTGACTCTCACATCTAATGGATCGCACATTACTCCTGTCCTTAAACATCTTCACTGGTTTCCAATTAGAGCAAGGATTCAACTCAAAACTCTCTGTCTAATGCATAAATCTCTGCATCTGCATCTGCATCAATCGCCTGCCTTTATGTCAGAGTTGATATCAACTTATGTCCCAGCACTCTGAAACTATCTCCAACATTTGAGTCATTCAAATCAAGTCAGGTCTAAAAACCTATCTTTTTGTTTAGTCCTATGGTTTGTAACGACTTTCATTTTCGCAGCAATTGTATACATGGACTTGTTATTGCTGTTTGTGTGAATTGAGCACATTCGAATGTGCCTGACTATTATTATTATTATTTATTAGCATTATGGTGTTTAGCGCCTTGAGCATGCTTTCGAGCGTGGATATGTGTGCTTTATAAATATGCAATATTATTATTTCGAAAGTACGAAATGTATTATTGACGTCATGGATCTATTACCCATATTTCTGTCTTTAATACATACATGATGACACAAGTAGTGAAGACACAATATCAGCGAGTTAACCCCAGGAGGGGATATATTTGTATGTGACGTGTGTCCGAATTATCTCTCTTATCTGATTGACAACGAATGCGTCGTCATGAAACATGACAAGGGCTTATTTTTCTGTATGTTACAAAATTGTGCTAGATCCGTCTACGGCCAGTACATGAACTCGCCGACACTAGAGGATTTTGCAATGAGAATATGATGAAGAGTTTCTTGACTTACTGACAGCTACTGAAATATAAACTTCATCCTTGAATATTGATCACGGAAAATAAAAATCGTCCATTGAATAAGCATGTAGGCCCTACATGAATTTCAATTTGACTGAAACTATGAAATACTGGTTATTGCTCTTTTATTCATTAAAATTTCCAAGAACAGAGATCTAAAGGAAATACTGCAAGGCCTATATCAGCCAGTAATAGAGACTGGCAAGAGTTATGCCTTGCATTGGTATGTTGCAATATGTTATGCATCTGCGTATGGTGGATTTGTGCTTCAGTAAGAGGAATGCATCTTTAATATATATGCCTACATTGATTATGCGATTAGCAAATTAAAAAATCAGCGGACAAGGCATTGCATCTTGTTAATGAAATGTAGACTTGATCGAGAAATTGAAGTTGTAATGGTATAAAGTCAACGTGAAAAGCATAGCATCTCAATTGTCATTTTTATACTCAAAAGTGGTTATATCAGAGAGAAATGGAGCTATAGGCTCTGTATCTCATCAGGTTTTAAAAAGTACGCAACTATGCAAAACTATGCAATGCTCAAAATGTACATTTCCCAGAAGTACTTATCAAAGGGCTAACGGATATTGTGTTTCATACCGGAGATAATTTAAAAATAGGTTTTAAGGTTGTGACCCTTATTTGGGACAACGGGGTCACCAAATCTACAATTAAAGAAAAGAAAGTCTTATAACATCACACAGATCAATATCAATATAATTCACATAGATCAATATCAATATAATTTTATGATTAGTTGACGAGTGTTTGCCGTAACTGTAGAAATCTCATAAACCTGTTGATTTGTTGATGTTCCCTAAATCTTGTTTTCTTGACTTTGGAATGTACAGATGTTAGATGCACATTGGACTAACATCGACAGGTTGTGGGTCATTACAAACAGCACAGGATCCCTGCTTCTGGATATTCGCATTTTGGGAAAGATAATTTTTATTTTGGGGGAAATTCGCTGCAATGTAAGTCTGGACATTTGCGGATATGTAAAGATGGAATTGGAAATATCTGGCTGAGAATTTGGTAGGGCTGGATATTGCTCAATTTTTTTTTTATCGTGATACAACTTAGACTTTATATAAGATTCATTTTAGGTCTTTCGAAATATAGAACGGTATTCAAAAAGACCAAAACGAACATCTAAAAGTTATTAAATATACACTTTAGAAATTGAGCCATTGGCTCTGTAGCTCATCTGAGCTTACATGATTTATAATGATTTGTAATCTAATGTAATATATATCACTTAAATCAGAGTTTAAAAGTTATAAATGAAGCCTTGCACATCGATATTTAAAGGAACAAATAGTCACACCTTTGATTTCAAAACAAAAACAAGGGTTCGGAAATGTGAAATCTTAACGGACGATGCCCGACGCCCGATGGACAACGGCCAATGCCATAAGCCCAGCTGACCTTTCAGGCTTGATGAGTTAAACATGGTATACACCCATTTTCGTACTTAAATGGCAAGTCGGTGGCCATCCACATGATGGTTAACGACTGGATCCATCACCTCCTGGGTATAGCGAGCTTCTCGAAGTGTTACTTGTAGTGTCGCCAAATCCAGATTGAAGTCATCAGAGAAACCTTCCCACACCATACACTTATCCTACACGATATGTTTGGTATGGTCTGGTGTTACTGTGTGTGAAGTGTGTTTGTCGCCCTTCACGGGGCCTTCTGTATCTCTGACTGACCTATCAAAAGTGTGTAGGAGGAAACGCCTTTGGTCAGACCCGTGGACGCTCCGTCATGACCCCCCAAGTTCCACCGTTGCCGGTCCACAAACCAACTCAAAGCCTACGCGGTTACGTTTGATTTGAGGTGGTCTGTCCGGTAGGGAAATACCTGCCATGTGACATCACGACCAAATAAACAAACTCTGATCTGCCTATAACTTATCAGCATTGAGAGTGCAGCGGTTGTAGAGGTGAGGTGAGGTGATGTGATTGGGGTTTAACGCGATGTAGAGGTGAAGTCGAAAATGTGAACAGTTTACGGGCGACGAACGGACGATGGATCCTGGTCAATGCCATATACCTATCTGGCCTGCTGAGCTTACAATGATTGATGTTTGCACAACACAGCCTTAGCTTCGCTATTCAAAGATTGATAATTTGGAACAGGTCCCTACCTCCGGTTTTCGATCACTTCAGTGACACTCTGTTGAATATATTCCATACTGCAAATGAAGTTGTAGTGATGTATGAAGAAAACATGAACACACATTTCAGAAAGATTTATGATTTTATCTAATCAGTCCTTAGAAGGCCAGATGGTCTTACGGCATGGTTGTCCATCATCCGTTGGGGTTTGACTGCAAAATTTTATTCTCTCCACTTTAAAAAGCCCCTGGCACACACTTAATTTTGGGAGTAGGGCGATGAAATTTACGAATCTTAATCTTCATCCAGCAAAAATGATATTCTCAACTGTAATCTTCTTGATATAACTAGTTTCTTGAGAGAGGTTGAACGAAGGATTTATTGTGGACGTCCTGCCACGCCCATATTTGAAGAGGGATCAAGACTATACATGATGTTATGAAAACTTTAGAAAACTAGTTTCAGAGAAGATGATGTTAAAAGGTTTTAGAATTATTGCCATACTTATATTTACGGGACAAAATTTTTATCCTCAAGGTGCAAGGTCCCTCTTCACAAAATTGCAGCTTTTGGGGTAAAGTTGTTCTTGAAGTGGAAACTAGAATCACTGGCTCTGTAAGAGTTGCATGATATATTACCTAAGGTAGAAGATATAAATAGAAAATAAAGCCATTGGCTCTGCATTTTATCAGTTTTTCTATGATTTATAACAACTTAAACATGTGAAAAAAATAGGTTTATGATATATTAAATGCAATGAATAATCATCAAACAAGCAATTCTAGTCTTCTTATAAGAAGTAGAACACAATACCCCTTTAATGCAGAGTCAGTTTAAAACAGAGTCAGAAACAAAGAGATAACGAGCTAAAATCTAGATCTTGTCTGGACAATGATCACAAGCAATGCAGATCATTATGTTACATGTAGCTCAGCTTACAAGTGAAATACTTTCACATGAAGCCAAGAGGCTGTGGCCAATATTTAATAAAACAAGAAGACATAGTCATCAACATCCCCTGCCAGACCCAAGAAATTGGAACAAGGGCAATAATTCGAGAAGAAAATATTGTGCATTATTCATTTTCATTCCATCAAGGTATGTATGCCCTCAAGCAACATACCAAATTTGGTAATCCTATCTTAAACATCTTCTGAGAAAAGATGTCCCCTTTGGAGATACGATGAACAAAGTCCAACAATACGGAACAATGGCAATAACTCTGTAAAAAATAATTTACGCTTCTCATTTTTGAACTCCATCAAGGTATTCATGCCCTCGAGCAACACATCAAATTTGGTAACCCTATCTTAAACAGTTTGTGAGAAAAGCTGTCGCCTTCATCTCGTACGGACGGACACACGGACAGAGCCCAAACCTGTATCCCCCTTCTACTTCGTGGCGGGGGATAATAAACCACATTTAAAGAGCCATCACGGATGTTAGTATTTCAATTTTTTGGAAAATATACTTATAACGTCATTCGCCAGAGAATATTTTATCTACAACATGGTATATGTTAAATAATTTTCATATCACGACAATGTATTGCAATTTGGTTTCAAAGAGAAGTACCAATTCGACTAGCGCGCGCTAAGGGTATCTGACGTATATAAACAGAGTCCCCTTTTTTGCGTAATACGTACTACACAAACAGCAAGCGCTTCCGAAGCGTGAAGGCTCGTCTCTAGCGCAAGTCGCCATAACAACCCATATGCTGCACGTGCTTCACGTGTCTCTCTTGCAAGTTACCCATGTCCACCCAAATTATTTCCTGTTTAATGTTCTTTTTATTGAGATAAGACCAGCAAATTATGACAAATTTTTACTCTCATTAATTATAAAATTCAAGAAAAATACCTAGTTGGGTAAAACAATTATTCCAATAACTGTAGCAAATACATAATTAAATGAAATAGTAAATAAATCACCGCCAAAAAAAAATATTTCGATATCTTTCATTGCTCATATTTTTTGTTATTCTTTCGTGTCTTTGTTTACTGTGTGTGAGCTAGACCATAATGCTTTGCGCTTGAAAATAATAGACTGGATCTATATTCAAACTGGACAACACCTTTACTAATTAATGCAATTTCTCGGCTTATTTTAAGTTGGAAAAATTAGGGTAAAATTAAGTGTATTTATTTCACGGAGATGGATTTTTGGAGAAAAAAATTATATTTTCATCAACATCCGTGATGGCTCTTTAAGGTTGCATCCCTGCTACAACCTTATTTTTGGATAATGAAATTTACAAATCTTAAGTCACCATCCACAAAAGATCCCGAAATTTGAGCTTTCTAGCATTACTGGTTCTTCAAAGGGGTAAACCACATTAAAGTTGCACCCCTGTCACACGCGTACGAAGTAAGGGAATTAAATTTAGTCTCAGTCTCAATCAACTTAATATCATATTCCCACAATTCTCTCTAGTATTACTGGTTCTGGGGAGAAGTCATTAAAAGATTTTAGTGTGGACTCCCTGCCACGCTCATGTTTTAGGAGGGACCAAGACAAAATAAACACATTAAAATCTTCATAATAAAAATGATGTTTTTCTTGAAATCTCTGCTTCCTATGTCAACTGGTTTTGAAGATGTAGTCGTTTAAAGGTTTCACGCCTGCCTACCACGCCCATACTGAAAGGGGTGAGGACCAAATGAACAAACTGTGATCTCCTAGGTGCAATTTAAGTTCCGTACTGTTTCCAAACTGAATATAAGCATACAATTGTGCATACCTTTTTCTTCCTCGATTTGCAATCTTTGTTTACAGAGTTAGAACCAGCCAAAAGCCTTTGTGCGGGTAAATAATAGACTCTGTGTTTATTTAGACTTGGATACACCTTTACTATGGTAATTAGTGTAATTTCTTTGCTTAAATGGGGTTTGCAAAATTGGCGAAACATCAGGTGTATGTATCTTTCAAAGAGATTGATTTAAGAATTTTTTCTATATTTCTATCAACATGACTATCTAACCGCAATCCTCTAATCAGGTTTCAAAGGCATACCATCATAGAGATTTCTTTGCAGTGAAATTTTGCTAAGGGATGGTTTTTTTTCTCTGTAAATATGACTTATACTTATTATAAACTCTTTACAAAACACATAAAACAACACGAAATAAACATATAAAATCAGTTTATTTCCCCTCATTATTTCCACAGCCTTGATTTAAGAACGATTTGATTAACTGATTAAAAATAAGATCCATATATCTAAAGATAAATTGTTCATATATTAGAATTAATATGTCAACATGATTTATGGGGATCACAGCAATTATGTCAAAATATTATGTTTGAATAAAATAAAAAAACCCTTAGAAACAGCAAACAACAATATTTGAAATTCAAACCAACAGATCATAAAAATGTTTTACAATTCACTAATATCACAACATTCGACACCAAGATTTTCCACTCCTTTATTGTGTAAATACACAATGTTTTGAAGTATTTCACTATTTCATCAGTTGAATGTGATGGTATAACAAGGTGCGACACTCACATTCAACCTGACGAAGAGTACAAAGTTGTTATCCAGAAAATATTTGCTTCTTATGTATTCCTATTCTAAATGAATGTCTCTCAAAGACTTCATCACAACATTGGTTACACAAAAATGTGAAAATATTCAGTTTCTCTAATGACATCATTAGTGGTCTAAAAATCAAAATAAAATCTTTACACTCTTTTATTAAGCAACTTTCTCCAAAAACATTTTGACAATCGAATGAAATTAAATGGAAACATCTGTTAATGTATTCCCCAAAACATCGACAAATAACATTTTATATCAGCAGATTCATAGAATTTGAAAACCTGATATTCTCTATTAAAAACTAGTGACTTTCAGAATAAATATGCCATATATGAATTAAAACTGAATCTAAACTACATCTAAATGTAAACAGGTGGAATGTTTAACATGGTGAATACTAAGTAATAGATAGAGGACGAGTAGCAGTACATTATCGGGATATAAATGTACGGGTTTGAGCCGAGCCTAACCCTCTCAAACCCGTACATTTATATCCCGATAATGTACTGCTGCGAGTTCTCTATCTATCTTAGAGCATAGTCAAATGCTTGAGTCGTCAAGAAAATGTCTTAAAATGAATTTATTTCAAATATTTTGTCAACAAATTTGGGAAACATTCTCTCGAACACAACATGCAAAACATTGACATCTCTCATTTTCATATGCAAATGTTAGGGACATTGACGTTATCTTCGGCACTGTGAGCACTGAATTTCTGAAATTGTCCGAGGTGCATGAGGCGTACATTTTATATAAAGCGTACGAGTCGTGCTACAGCATAAGCGTCGTGCTTGAATCACGCACATGCATGATTTAAGCACGTTTTTATTCAGCAACCTTGAGCAGTAATACATTTCATTGCCTATAAAGACTGAGTGGTTTGTGGAATGAATCAGTTCACACAATGGCTTCATCGTGGACAGTCCAAGGACAAGTACACTATTCTTTCAGGAATGGTAACTTTACTTTTTTACTCCTTACTTTTTAAAGTGTATATTTTTAAAATTCAAAGTAAATTACATTACATTGGTTTATTTAAGAAAAGTTATTGTCTTTTGTATTTCAAATATTTTTGTTTGTTGAGCTGTATTTATCAATATGCGAGTTGTTATATCTATTGTTGCATATGCTAGTATGCATCCCGAAGAATGTAACGTCGTACTGGACATCGCTCGGACGCCGTGTGACGATACAGGAGTTTCAGTGAGACGACAATGCAGTCTCCACCCTAACACTCCAAGAAGGTAATTTTATATCACTTTCTTATTTCTCATTTTTACGTCGTTTGATATTTATATCAATATATTTATTTGATATTATTTTTTATATCGTGGTTGAAAATATATAAAACATTGGTAACATGCTTTGATGCTTGTCATTGTTTCACTTACTCGTGATATAAATGAAATACACTTGAAAAATCCCAATTGACCTCACATTACTTGCTTTATTTACATGCTTTTATTCTTCTTTTAGGAATATCAAGATCCTTAATATACAAGACCTTCATCAACGGAAGCGACTATTTCCTTTCGGAAAGGGAACACAGCAGGTCATTTGTCAATGTAATAAGTATTTAATTGTGTATTATCTCCATAAATAAAACAATCAGTTGACATTGTTTGTTGTTTTCATGAAAGTCTGTGAACCAGTTTATGAGCATGATACCCGAACGCAACCAGACAACCGTACATCTATCGGGATATAAATGTACTCCACGTGACCACAATACACTCATATGATTGGACGAAAGCATTTGACTGTGCTCTAACATCAAAACAAAGCTATTACAACAACAGAATGCACACTCAAAACCATATGTAAAACATTGTATCTCATATTCATGGACAAAATAGAATAATTGAGCATACAAAGTACAATGACAATTAAAGAAAACAAAATAAATATTTTAATTTTCAACAGTCTGCTTAAAGAATGTAACAAAACCACTTTGAAATTTTTTTTTATTTCTTTCTTGTGTATTGTATATTCCATTG
Source organism: Gibbula magus (assembly GCA_936450465.1). Classification (NCBI taxonomy): domain Eukaryota; kingdom Metazoa; phylum Mollusca; class Gastropoda; order Trochida; family Trochidae; genus Gibbula; species Gibbula magus. The sequence goes on along the minus strand of OW388300.1, from coordinate 67,004,351 downwards.
TAATATATACATGTACGTGTATTTTTATTACAGTTAAATAAATGGAGGAATGTGTTTGCACAAAAATGGCTGCCTCTGTTAAAAGAATTAAGTAGGTTCTAAATACATTGAAATGTTACATAATTGTATGTACAGCTATGACAAAATATTATCTGGTGTGACATGACAATAAACAAGTACTGAACTGGGTTAGTTTTAAAGTACATCCATTTGGTTGTTGGGGGTCACATATGCCAAACATTATAAATCGTGTTATTTTTTCGAGAAATACTGACTGTTGCCGAAAATTACCAATTTTATGATAGTTGGTTGAGTATAGTGACGTTATAAAGGTAAAAGTATTGATTTCTGATCGAATACCGGGCAAAGTACCTCGTGTGACGCATGTCAATTGGTCAAACGTAATGTTGGAAACTTTTAGTTGAAAATGTTATAATGTTATAATGTGATACGACCCCAAACATTTGAGAAAATATTATTGTATGTGATGAAATAATTGCCTTGCCAACATAACATAATCACTTAAAAGTCAACTCGATTTGAAAATAACTACATTCAAAGGCTAGTCATTATCAAGATTAAGAACACATGTGCATACATATCCATACCCATTTCCCCAATCAATTGTCTTGGACCATATCCCTAGGCTGCCTGTGCATTGGGAGCCTCCTGTGTTCTAGAACAAGCATGGTTGAAGGGCAGCAGGTGCCCTCTTGCCTTGTACGAGTAGCACGAATACATTACAAAGCCCAGACAGATGAAGCTGAAGGAGATGAGAACAAGGTAGCCGAAGACCTGAGGCTGTGGGAGGGCGACCACCATTGCAAACTTCAGCATGTCCATGAGCTTGTTCAGCGAGTTCTGAACGCCATTCACCTTCCCACGCTCGCTCTCAACCACACGTTCCATAAACAACTGAGTAATTGTCAGGTCTGCAAGCCACAATCCTGGAAGAGAGGAAAATGTTCTCAATTATCAATGTCTGGAACCAATTTTTCTCAGTGGTTAAACCCTCCCCCCTTGGAAGTTTTTGCATGTACATTTGATGGACCTCAAGCTGAAATCAGCCCTTTTAATAAGTGAACTCTCCCTTTGAAAATTTCTGGATTCACTACTGTTTCTCATCAATGTTCAGCAACATAGCAGTACTTCAGTCATATATCGTTATTAGGAATTCATTCTGTATCATTATCACTCCTACTGAATGTGTATGGAAAAAGTCTTGACAGAGATTTACATGACAATAATACAATTAGAACTTCATGCAGGTTTTTATAGAGGTATCGAAGACACTCTTGAAAGAAATATACTATTTAAATGAAATCATTGCCTATTCTTTAAAAAAATTTATGGATATATCATCCTGAAGAATGATGAGATAACATTTCTAAACCTCAATGTAAGAGAGTGACACATCTTTCATAAAATCACAAATAGTATCTTACCAAATCTGGCAGTAATAATCCCAGCCATCAGTAAGGCAATAGAGACGAGGCTGGGGGTTTCAACTGGTAGAGCTTGTGGAGATGCTGTTGAGTTGGCAGGATTAACATCCAATGAAAATGCAGTGTTATTTTTATCATCCAATGAAAGAAAATGAGTTACAACAATGGGTGTATCTCCCTCTGAGGTCAAGGTCACTGTTTCCGGTCCAACTGTACTGAGTGATTCAGATATATTGGACACTGGGTGATCTCTCATAAAGTAGTCAAACTCAAAAGGACTGCCCGGCATCCATATTGATACAACACACATACTGAGACAGAGTATTTGTGCTGATAAGGCATAAAGTCCAGTTCTCTCCAGGCCGACACGTCTCCTCAGCAGGGGGTAGATGAACGTACCAATAATTCCGATCACCGCCCCTATTGCAGTGAACACACCCAGGAATGACTCAGAAATCCCTTGTGAATAGGCAAAGCCTAGAAAAAGAGACAAAAATATTCAAATAAACAGAGTCAGTTAAATTTCATGCCCGTTAAGAAATATTGAGGAGGAATATATTGAAATATATCGAAGGATTCAATATTAATCCTTAGTATTTAACACTTTTGTTTAAAGTTTTATTAGCATTTCAAATAAGACACTGGTAAGAAATTCAACCGACACAATATGACTGTTCAACTTTCATTAAAGAGCCATCACGGATGTTGATGAAAATATCAAAAAAATTCCAAAAATCCATCTCCGTGAAATAAATACACTTAATTTTTCCCTAATTTTTCCAACTTAAAATAAGCCGAGAAATTGCATTAATTAGTAAAGGTGTTTTCCAGTCTAAATATATATCCAGTCTATTATTTTCAAGCGCAAAGCATTATGGTCTAGCTCACACACAGTAAACAAAGACACGAAAGAATAACAAAAAATATGAGCAATGAAAGATATCGAAATCTATTTTTTTTAGGCGGGGATTTATTTACTATTTCATTTAATTTTAACAAAATTACAAGTATTTTGTATATTTTTGAATGATACCTACCTCTAAACTTATATGCATTTCCTTGTTTGTTTACAAACATATAACAACAATCAATACCTTGATCAAGTCTAGAAATAGACATGTCAAACTTTTGAGTCACAGCAGTCGCACAAGCTAGCACGTGCAAAGACAAACTCACGCCCACAATCCCTCAGCCTAAGAGACCATGCACTTTCCTTGAAGCATGCAACCCAAAGAAGCTGGTATCCGTTCCGTGGGGAGGTCCGGGCGGGTTACAAACTATAAGTTTAGAGGTAGGTATCATTCAAAAATATACAAAATACTTGTAATTTTGTTAAATTTCTTTCATTCACTACCTCTAAACTTATATGCAGATTCCCACAGATCGGCGGAGGGTAGGAGATCAGCTAGCGGTGCTGTGACTCAAAAGAGATCATGCCTTTAACCAAAAACCGAGGTCACAAGAACGAAGTTCCTGCTAAACCAAGTAATGGTAGGCTGGCCTGGACAGTCGTGGATTTACAACCGTTAACTGCCGAGGCCAACATAGGATTTCTCAGCGAGAAGGAGGAACTCCGTCCTTACAACCTCTTCAAATAAGAGTTGTAATTACCTATGCTACTGCTTGGATGACTGGACTGCACCGGCTGCAACGAACGGTCCCAGTTGGTGGAGGCCCTGGAGATCTGACTGGACATCCCTGAGGTAGAATGTTGAGAAGGTAGTCGAGGAGGCCCAATACCCAGCGGAGATGACGTCCTCAACCGAGGCAGAGTGCCAGAGGGGGGCTGACGTAGCCCAGGCTCTAATCTCATGTGAAGACACCTTACCATAAATCGGCGGAGTGGACGCAGATTTATGATAGGCTGCCTTAATCGTTTTCTTCAGCCAAGCTGAAACGGTGTTCTTGGAAATGTCCTTGTCGGAAGTAGGGAGACATGGAAGGAACAATCTATGCCTACCCCTTCTAAAGGACTTGGTTCTGTTCACGTACTCCTTCAGGGCTCGAACTGGACAGAGAAGAAGATCCTTTTCCATGCCGTCTGAAATGGCAGCGGACAGAGCCGGAACAGAGAAGCATCTTCTTCCCAAGGGACCAGCAATGGACTTCTGGTTTTTGGCTACGAAACCGGGAAGGGTCGTTAGGGAAACAGACTGCCAGTTCTTAGAATGCGTCATGGTGGAATAGTCCAAAGCATGTAACTCCGAAACCCTGCTTGCGGAAGCCAGCGCCAAGAGGAAAGCTGTCTTCCAGGATAAGAACTGCAGGGAAACATCTTTAATAGGCTCAAACGGATCTGCGAGTAGAGCTGAAAGGACCACAGACAAATTCCACTTGAGCTGAAACTTGGGAGATTTCAGATCCTCTAACTGGAACGATCTAGCCAAGCGATGAATGGTCTGGTCTCTGGCCAAGTCGACACCTTGTAAGGCCAAGGCAGATGTCAAAGCTGACTTGTAGCCATCGATCGTCCCAGCCTTCAACTTCTTCTCTTTCCTTAGAAAGAGCAAGAACTCAGCGACGAGCGGAATGGAGAAAGCAGCATCAGGCTGGAATTGCTGCTTCCACTCGGTGAATTTGCTGTATCTGCAATCATAGAGGGCAGAGGTAGAAGCTCTGAGCCCTCCATGGACAGCTTCTGCAACTTCTTGGGAGAACCCACTACTCCTGAGATTACGCTGGATAACCTCCAAGCGTGAAGACAAAGGGACTCGGGATTTCGATGAAACCTGTCGGACCTTGGCTGTCTTAGTAACTTTGGAAAGACTGACAGTTGCACCGGCGGATGAGATGACGCCGTCAACAGATCCGGAAACGAAGGACGATTGGGCCACGCTGGAGCAATCAGAATTATGATGCAACTGTGACGTCTCGCCTTCTCCAATACTGCTGGAATCAATGCTGGCGGAGGGAAGGCGTAAGCATGGAGACCGTCCCAGCTGATCGACATTGCGTCTACGGCGAAGGCCTGAGGATCCGGAACTGGACTGACGTAGACCGGGAGCTGTGTGTTGAGTCTGGTCGCAAACAGGTCTATCATCGGGGATTCCCACAAGTTTGAGACCATCTTGAAGGATGTGGGATGCAGAGTCCATTCTGTTGACTGGATCTGGTTCGGACGAGACAGGTTGTCTGCCAGAACATTCAGATGGCCCGGAATGTGTCTGGCTCTGATTTGACAGCCGTTCCTGTCGATCCAGTCGAACAGACGAAGACAGAGGTCTAGCAATCCCTTTGATCGAGTGTCTCCCTGGCGATTGACGTAAGCCACTACCGTGGTGTTGTCTGAGGCCAACATCAGCTTCTTTCCCTTCAGCTGGTCCTGCCAGAACTGAAGAGACTTCAGAACGGCTAACAGTTCCAGCTGATTGATGTGTAGAGGAGCTTCTTCCAGAGACCAAGATCCCTGAATCATCTGGTCCATGAGGTGAGCTCCCCAACCCACATTTGAAGCGTCCGTCACCAGCAGAACATCCTGCATGAAAGGGACCAACTGAACACCCTGCAGAACGTTCTGGTCTTGAAGCCACCAACGAAGCGAGTGGAGAATCTCTGGAGGAGGACAACAAAAAGTTGAAAGCTCGAGCGATCTGACAGAGTTGATCCAAAACTGAAAGTGACGGAGTCTCAGCCTCCCCCTGTTGGTCAAATCCTGCATGCTCGTGAGCTTGCCCAACAGGGACATCCATTGCCTTAAGGTTTGTGGAGACTGAGACATGGAATGGATCAAATTCCGAGCGACCGTGACCCTGTCCTCCGGTGTTAGAACTTTCGAGATCCCCGTGTCGAAGATGGCTCCGATATACTTTACTCTCTGGGACGGAGTGAAGTCTGACTTCTCCGGATGGACGATGAAACCCAGATGTTCCAAGATAAAAACGGCAAGGTCTCTGTTCGTCTCCAGACCGCGATGAGACTGGTCTGGTAAGAGGAAGTCGTCCAGGTACCCGTGAATCCTGTTGGACCTGGAGTGAAGAAAACTCAGGACCAGAGCTGTGATGCGAGTGAAAAGCCAAGGTGCTATCGAGATCCCGAAAGGAAGAACCCTGAACTGGAACAACCTGCGGTTGAGAGCAAAACGAAGATACTTCTGGGACGCTGGGTGAATCGGGACGTGGAGATACGCATCCCTGAGGTCTAACGAGACCATCCAGTCCGCTGGTCTTAGAGCCAGTTTCAGCGCCGGTATCGACTCCATCCTGAAGTGCGGAGGTCTCTGCAGGAAGTTCCGGTTCAGAATCTTCAGATCTATGATCATCCGCAACTCGTCCGTGTCCTTCTTCGGAACCAGAAAAACTGGAGAATAGAACCCGCGGGAAACCGTGGCCGGATCCAGTTCTATAACTGCCTCCTTCAGCAAAAGCTTCTGAATTGCGTCCTCTGCTGCCACCAAAGGACGACCAGAAAAATGAAAACGGGGCCCCTCCGGGATTTAAGTCGTCGGAGGAAGAGAATCGAAAATCAGTCGGTAGCCCTGGGAGACTACGGACAGGATCCAGGGGTCGTCTGAAACAATTGGCCAATTGATGGCAAATTGTTGAAGACGACCCCCGACCTGACCAGGAACTACATTCAACGGGAAGGTCGGGGGGCGGACAAGGGTTGATGACTGGATGGGAACGGGTGTTGGGTCGTCAAACCCGCTGCTGGACTCTGCCTCGGCCTCGTCCACCACTCTTGTTGGGAGTCGAGAACTTATCGTAGCGAGGGAACTTGTCAAAATTCCTCTTGGGCGTAGAGGATCCCTGGTTCTTTTGGTAGCCTTGTTTCCTGGACGGAGTGGACGGCTTGTTCCTGGGAGACTGTCTCCTTCTGGGAGAAGCAGACAAGACAAGGTTGTGGATATCCTCATTCTTCTTTCTTTCCATCTCCTTGTCCTTGCGTTCTAAGGCCTTAGTCACTGAGTCCCCGAAGAGAGTACCTCCGAACAGAGGAGCCTGGTACAGCATCTCCTTAATCTTAGGATCTGTATTCTGGGGTAGCTGCTTCACGTAAGCAGACCGGCGGAGGAGAGTGAGCTGAGACTGGATCCAAAGCAGGTGTCTGTCCAGGTCGAGAACTGCCTCTCCTAGGGAGTCGAAGAAGGCGAACGCGGTGGCCAGAGATGAAAACGGAACTGAGGTGGAGCCAGTGGGAACCGCCGAATCCGGGATGATAGGGAACTGTCTGGCTGCGGTGGCGGCGAACCAATGGATGTAAGAGGAGGTTGACATTGCTTTATGGACCGACGTCTCCACTTCCCTCAGACGGGAATCATGCACATTAATCTGGTCCGAGGGTGTGCCCTTGCCCAAAAGGTATCTGAAGTTGTCATCCAACAGGGTCTCCTCTGTACTGGCAAACTTTGCATTATGGGTCTTGTAAGGAAAAGACCTGTAAAAGGAGCTCCGGGCTGGTTGTTTATCAAAGGCCAGAGACCCGACCCTGTCCGAGAGTTGAGCCGCTAGCTGAGCCGAAGATTCTGGAGGAGGAAGAGAATTCGCTGGAGCGGCCTTCACCTTGGGTACCCCCCTGCTGATATCATTGTGAATAGGCTGTGATTGCGCTGGAGGCCGTTCGAGGTCCGGAAAGTGGCGGTAAACCTTGTTGATCTTATCATACCAGCTTAACGTCGGAAAGGAAGATTCTTCTGAACCCCCTTCCTTCGACTTCTTTTGTGGAGGCTCTGGTTGAGACCCGTAGAAGGAGATCTCTGGAGGGTCTGTTGACTTCCTTTTGGACTGCTGACGGAGCACCGAGCGCTGGCTGTCCGATGGAGTGTGGTTGACCTGCTTGCGGTGGACGTCCCGTTGGGTATCCACGGTGCGCTGGGGATCACCGGAACGTTGGTGCTCGCTGGATCCGTGCGGCTCCGATGCGTCCTGTGGTTCCATGGAAACCTGTGGGTCCACATCCTGCTGGTCCTTCCGTGCGGACCGCCGGTCCGTACGGGGCGAGGAAGAGGAGGAGCCGGAGTACTGGACAATACTGCTGTTGGGTGCCGGCGTGGATGGAGCAGAACCGCCAGGAGGATCCGCACGGTTCGACTTCTTGGTCTTACTGGTCCCGTTAGAGGCCGTGCGGATGTCTGCCTGGTCCTGTCGCGGGATCGTAGCAGACTTGGGAAGCTTGCCCTTGGCCTTCTTCAAGAGCCTAGGGTCCCTGGAAGACGGAGTGGGGAGGGCCGAGTCGATGGCTCAAGGGGCGTCGATGGAGATACCGTCCTCTTCATGCTTCTCTTCACCCCCCCGCCGACCAGTTATGTGGGAGACTATGTCTCGCCCTGGCGACGGGGGAAGCCTTTGACCCTCAGAACTCGCAGCGTCGTCCGCGAAGCCCATAAGTTTGTTCATCAGGGGCATCATGGTCGCCGCCATCTTCCGGAATTCCGCCAGGTCCGCAGCTAGGTCGCCCTGACCAGGGGGAACAGAGACGGTGGACGACTTGGACGAGACCTTAGCAAGGCTTCTCTTGCGGGAGGCGATGTAGGCGTTGAAGGCTGGCTCGTCCAGACTGTCACAAAACTCACAAGTTCGGTCCAGAGAGCAGTTCACACCATAACAGCGTGGGCAGTAGAGATGAGGGTCCAGCACCGACATAAACTTGCTGCAGCCCACACACTTCTTGGAGTTATTCATGATACTGTGATTAGTTAAGGAAAATCATTAACACACAGAAAATATCAACACACTGTCCAATCAATAAATGTAGAGGACGTGATAAATTATATATATGAATATATAAATATGTATAATGTGAAATTCCCGTACATAGAAAACTCACATAAACAAAAAACAGAGATGGTTATATATATCAAAAAATATATATAAAGTAAGTGATGAATTAATATATATAAATATATATATATATACAAATATATAGAAATATAATTGTAGAGTAATGTGAAATTCCTGTACATAGAATTCCACATAAAAAGAAAAAGCATTAGTTATATATAAAACAAAATATATATAAACACAACACATCATGTGGAAATTGAAGCGTCGTAAAATGACTGTAGGCGAGAAACGAAGCAGTCAACGCCCATAGAAAAATTCGATAATTGAGTCGACAAGCATATGGCCTTACCGAGCCCGAATACCGACGGAAATAAATCGAGGCAAATAAAATACCAAAAACATATTTAGCTAAGCATGAAATGGCTATATAAGTATTATAAGGCATATAAGAATAAAAAATCAACACGAAAAATTTAACAAGATAAATTTCCGTGACGTGTTCGAAAACACGTGGAAGAAAGTCGCCATTTTAGAACAATCATGTTCGAGAAAAAAAGGCGAAATACATGAGTAAATAGGATTACAAACATGAAAAGAAGATTATATGGATAAATCTCACGACATCAGGATACAGAAACACTTGGGAGGTTTCGTAGCAGAAGGTAAGATAACTTTTCACAGTCAAAAAACAGCAACGTCTTGACAGGTTGCGAACAACAAGGAAAGTGGTCTCTTAGGCTGAGGGATTGTGGGCGTGAGTTTGTCTTTGCACGTGCTAGCTCGTGCGACTGCTGTGACTCAAAAGTTTGACATGTCTATTTCTAGACTTGATCAAGGTATTGATTGTTGTTATATGTTTGTAAACAAACAAGGAAATGCATATAAGTTTAGAGGTAGTGAATGAAAGAAATATGTATTTGCTACAGATATTGGAATAATTGTTTTACCCAACTAGGTATTTTTCTTGAATTTTATAATTAATGAGAGTAAAAATTTGTCATAATTTGCTGGTCTTATCTCAATAAAAAGAACTTTAAACAGGAAATAATTTGTATATTCTCAGGACATTTAGAAACATTGTTTGTAAAGCAATCGTCACATTCAGTAATGTGTGACAAGGGTAACTTGCAAGAGAGACACGTGAAGCACGTGCAGCATATGGGTTGTTATGGCGACTTGCGCTAGAGAAGAGCCTTCACGCTTCGGAAGCGCTTGCTGTTTGTGTAGTACGTATTACGCAAAAAGGGGGATTCTGTTTATATACGTAAACCTTAGCGCGCGCTAGTCGAAGTGGTACTTATCTTTGAAAAAAAAATTCCAATACATTGTCGTGATATGAAAATTATTTAACATATGCCATGTTGTAGATAAAAGATTTCTCTGGCGAATGACGTTATAAGTTTATTTTCCAAAAAATTGAAATACTAACATCCGTGATGGCTCTTTAAGCTGAGCCCTACAGTTTTCAGGTCTGCTACTTTGGAAACAAAGTTGAGTTTCCATGTAAACGACCAAAGTTGAAAATTAGGACTCAAACTCAATAATTCACATCTGCACATGATGCTTGTTTCGCTTGCCAAGTTTAGCTAAGTACCTTATTCATATTTAAAAATCTGCACCGGAAACTATTAAAACTATGAATTCTAGGTTGTGTTCCCATTGATACTTTATTGGGTGGAGAAAAAAACAACATTAAAAGCTAGAAAAATATACAGAGAGCATTTAATCAAAGGGCCAAGTTTTTCAACCCACAAAATTGGAAAACAATCAAATGATTATAATCATTCTTACCTGTAGTTATATTATCAAATCCAAGAACGGTCATATACAAGCATGAAAGTCCAAGGCCCGCTTTGGCAACATCGTATCTCATGTAAACCTTCCAGCCAGTATAAAGAGTAACAAAACTTGAAAACATTTTCCGAAGACATTGTCCACAACATGACTTCTTTTCCCTTTCTTGTTTTCCTTGAGCATTTTCTTCAGCCTCTTGAGAATTTTGAGCAACCATTTCAATATCTCCAGCATCAGTTGAAGTGACAGTCTGATCTGTTTTAGGTGAGGAGTTTTCTCCCTTTGGTAACTCTTCTGCGTCTGCTGCTTCAGCTTCTTCCAATTCTGGGTTTGCGGTTGCTACGGGGACCTCTTCAGGAATTGACTGTGCTGCTCTTTCTCCTGAAAAATGATATGAAGAAAAAATTTTGAACCTTCTAAAACAATTCCTTGTCTGTGAGCTAATAACTTGCTAGACAGTCCTCTTGTATTATTCATTAACACTCACTTAACTAGAATTAATTGATGTTCTACTCACCCTGATCAACAGGCAATAGGCCTACTATTTTCTTAAATGCAATTAATGTTCATTTTTTTCCAAAGGGAGTTAAAACAGCATTCATATTTTCACAAGGTATTATTTATTAAACGTTATCTAGGAGTCATTTATTCAATATTGCAAAGAAATCATGAAACATACTGTCTGCTTTGGTCCAATCCTTCTTCTTCCTGAGTGCGGGTACTGTGTTGTATACCTTCCATATAAGGAAGTACTCTATGAAAACTGTCGCCACGTTCCAACTGCCAATAAAGACAGCACCGATACGCATCTCCGTGAAGAACATGATCTGACCTGTTGCTATTGGCGCCAAGATCTTAGTTGCAAGGTCGATCCTTCTCAGAGTCGCCGTCATTTCTGAAAAAAAATTTCACAATTTGTAAAATGCACATGCGCCAGACAATAGACTAGTATACTTACCTATCTATATAACATATTATCTCAACTTGCACAGCAATGTCGGTTACCCATTGGTCAAAACCAGTCATGGTATATTTTACTATGTTAAACTGGGTCAACGACCCGAGCAACATCATCATTTCAGCTTCTGTTAGGATTAATTTGTAAAACTCCTTGCTTTCAGTCTAGAACCATTGCACTGTTCTAGACTCACTTGTTTATGCTGAATGCAATGGTATGAAAAGGAAACATGTAAGTTCACAAATATAAGAGTTACTAAATCGAATTAGTAAGCTTACTCATTCGTTTTGAATTTTAGAAAGCTTACTAAATTAATTAGTAAGCTTACTAAATCATTTACTAAGATTACTAATTCAGCTGATTTAGTAAGCTTACTAAATGAATTAAGATGTAAAAATTTAGTAAGCTTACTAAATGATCAAGGTGTAAAAGTTCTTGTTGCTGGTCCATACCATAAGCCCATCACACCTTTCAGGCCTGATGAGCTAAAACGTTCTTGATGCCGGTTCTTAAATTTCCATTGAAAGGGAAGTGCACCATCCAAACAATAGACAAATACAGGATTAACTTCACGGATTGTTTTAATAATGTTACACCGCCACTCAGGCTTCATCAGACACATCAATTCGAAATTAATGTTTTTAAAACAATCTTTGATAGTTTATTATTTGGATGGTACACCCCCATTCTCTGCTATATTCTAACATTCTTCTTCATCAGCGGTACCATCCGCCAACTTTTAGTGGATCTAGCTACAATTACAGAACAGCTCCCCCTATCAGTCACTGTCATACTGCATCTCTTAAGTCTCTTAAAGTCTCTTAAATTTCAATGGTTAGGGATATTTCAGACTGCAATTTTTTAATACTTGTTTTTTTAAGGGTTATTTATTGGAACAAAGTTATAAATATGTATTTAAGTTGTTTCCTTTTTGGTACATCCTTGAGAAGAGTTTGAAGTGTAATTAGATATAATGATAATAATGTTTAACATTAATATCATGTACATGCAACAAAGGAAATTGTATTTAACCAGTTTCCAAGAAGTATCAAGCAGATATAAAGTTTAGGCCATGTGGAATGGGGAGTGAGGATTTCCTAGCTGCAAGGTATCACAGTAGTTTCACAGAAGAAGTTGAAAGAGAAAAGTCCTTAGCCACAGTACGCTGAACAATGGTCCTGCCATAGGCCAGTGTACCTTGATAGCTCGAGATCACAAAATGATACCTTTGATGGTAATCAAACTCACTAGCAAGCATGTCTTTATCCTTGCCGCAGATCTCCACTATCCAGTCCCTCTCAACCGCGATGATCCGTGCGATGCTAAAGATGTTTGCGAGGATCGCGAGGAGGATGATGACAATGAAGGAGACGATCTCCAACCACCCGTCCCAGATCACCGCCACCTCCTCTCGGTACGACAGATGAGCAAACACGACCCCCGCACACAACGCAACAAAGAAGTTCTGCAGTAACAATGAGAGCTGGGCCGCTGGAAATAATATAAAATTATTATGAAGCCCTCAGCATATTTCAAAACAAATCAATCAAAAAATCATACAGTAAAATATCAACCCAACCATCATGAAATCTTATCTGTGTGAAATTCATGTCTGCTATTTAAACAAACATTTTTTTTAATTTGGGGCTGAAGAACCATTATAATTCTGTGATGAAATTCTGTTTATCTAGATGGTAATGGATGTAACAATACTCAACGATTTGAAAATGAGTAGAGAAATTTCAATATATATGTTTTCAGTTTGGCACCATGGATATATGTCAAATACATATGTGTGATTTTTAACTGTAAAACCCTCCAGTGATATGCCTCTGCATTAATGAGGAAACAAGGGTCGAGAGTTTTTCTCAGAAATTTCATGTTGTTTTTCATGTCAGGTTTCAGCATTGTTTGATTCTTGAACACTGGCTGTATATAACATACTTCGTACTTGCGTGTGATTTAGGGTTAAGTGTTCTTCACCAAATGAGTGGATGATGATGATGATGATGATGATGATGTTGATGTTGATGCTGATGTTGATGATGTTGATGTTGATGCTGATGATGTTGATGATGATGATGATGATGATGATGATGATGATGTTGATGCTGATGGTGATGCTGATGATGTTGATGATGATGATGATGTTGATGATGATGATGTTGATGCTGATGCTGATGTTGATGCTGATGATGTTGATGATGTTGATGTTGATGCTGATGATGTTGATGATGATGATGATGATGATGATGATGTTGATGCTGATGTTGATGCTGATGATGTTGATGATGATGATGTTGATGATGTTGATGCTGATGCTGATGCTGATGTTGATGCTGATGATGTTGATGTTGATGCTGATGCTGCTGATGTTGATGCTGATGATGTTGATGATGTTGATGACGATGATGTTGATGTTGATGCTGATGCTGCTGATGCTGATGTTGATGATGATGATTGTTGATGATGACGATGATGATGATGATCATGATGATGATGATTTATCGTGATAAATCGACTGTGCAGCGCACATGTAACATGTGTGTTGTTTGTTAGAGTGTAATGTTGGTAGAGAGCATGTAGGCTACTCACCCTTGAGTCGAGGAGTGTTGTCCACCCAGTCCCCTATGATTGCCCCCAGCAGCAGGATTGTGATCCCGGACGCCAGACCGTACGAGGCTGTCAGTTGGAGCGAATCCGGGGAGATGTCGATCAGAAACAATCCTACTCCGAATCCCCACATACGATCTCCCTAAAAGAAGAGTTCCAATACAATAAATAAAAAAGATCGAAAACACCTCTCTCCCTCTCTATGTTTCTATAAATTTTAATAAAAAAACATTATATTTAGCTTAAAATAACTTGTGTCGCAGATTCTTAAGAATAAGGAGTTTTGAGGTATTCAGACAACTGAAATGAATTGTTTTTAATGAGAGACATTTTACAAGCTAATAAGACGAAAGAGAACAAGTTCTATAAAAATCAACTTCTTTATTGTTTATAAGTTATGTTATTGTATGCTACCTAGATAATTCAGAGTTACATCTATGTAACAATCAGAAGGCGACCCTGACTGGTCGAGGATAACACAACTCACCCATGCTGACAGGAAGTGACCCTGACTGGTCGAAAACACAACTCACCCATGCTGACAGGAAGTGACCCTGACTGGTCGAGGATAACACAACTCACCCATGCTGACAGGAAGTGACCCTGACTGGTGGAGGATAACACAACTCACCCATGCTGACAGGAAGTGACCCTGACTGGTTGAGGATAACATAACTCACCCATGCTGACAGGAAGTGGCTGCTGTACACAAGGAAGTCGGTTCCAGCGAAAAAATCTTTTATTTTACCTGAAATAAATCACAATATCAACAACTTGAGCCTGAATGAGTCTGAATGACACATGTATGTGTATCTATATGCGCATGTATTTTATTTTTATGCGCATGTCAATGCTGTTATAAGTAATGGAAATGTACCGAAAAAATGGAAATAAAAAAAACTTGAGCCTTTAAAACTGATTATAAATATTGATATATGGTATAAAAATAGCTGAAAAATATATACCAATATTGATGAAATAATACACGCTTACTGATAAGCCGTCATCCCCTGCTCTACCCTCACTTATTGTGTTCTACATCATAAAGCGCCATTCTCTTCCCATATAGGATACTCCCTTCATATTTCTGCTGTACACAATCTAGTTAAAACTAGCTGTAATGTTATACGTCCCCTAAGTCCGTCATTACATCTAGCGAGTTACCCTATCAGAAACACAGCGAGGTACAAGTGTTAGTTTCGATCGGATTTCAATGAGATTGTGCTCTACATTGCCTGAATCCGAGTGCAGAAATAGAGTGTCCCGATTGGTTGCAATTGAATCTCGCTGTGCAATCAGTGACGCCATTGTAAAAGTGACATTTGATAAAATGAATATAAGATAAACGTTTTCTCGTTTAATGTGTTTTCTTCGAAAGATATTGTTTGATTTTGTGAAAACAATTGATCATAAACTTGCTGATAAATAAAGAAGACCAAATCAGAGACAAATACTAAAAACAGTTCATTTGTCCTATTTACATACGACATATTCGAAGGAAATATGCTAATTAGTCAAATGCCTAGATTTTTCAAGTCACTTGGTCAACATGGCCGCTGAAAGATGAGATACAGTATGAGTTCCCCTTTTCCCTGCTAGGGGATTTTGCTGGAGCATTGACATTGAGGCCATGTAGAACAGTGGTTAGGATTGAAAATCTGAAGGGAGTAACCTCTGTTGGAAGAGCATGATATAGCATAAGATGCATAAGAAAGTCAAATCAGACAACATCCCATATAGTAGTGCAAATCAAATGAGTCGGGTGTCTTTGAAACAAAATTAATCAAAACTTTTATTTCTGAAATGTTATTTAGAAGATTAAAGATCTTTTTAGCAATTGATACCATTTATATACTTCGACAGAATAATTCTGTACTGGAAACACTAACATACTCAATGGCTTTTTAAATATTTGCATCAATGACTTCTCTTATATTTACTATAAACCCCCCAACATACTCCAAATCCTAACTAAGACGTCAGCAATTAATGATAATTCCCTCATTGATAGTTCCGCACACAAAAAACTCACCAATTTACGTCAATACCCTCTTACTAACTCTTAACACCAGTAACACAGGTATTAGGATGCTAAATCTTTCTTCTTTACAATGTAAATCCCCTCTTACAAGCTCTAAACAAACTTTACGTGAGGATTTATTATCTTTCTGGTGTGAGGCGGGGGAAACAAAGCCTAAACATGCGAACAAGCCCTGCAAACACTTAAGTATTTACAGAGGATTTTATCACATGGCTGACCTCTAAGTCAACACTCAGGGATGAGGTTAAAGGGATGACATCTCGGTGTCATCATGCCTTTAATGACCAATTCACAAGATCATGGGAATAAGGGATTGATGAATAAATCAAAGAATCAAGAAGATAACAACAAGTATCATGGAAGAAAAGTTTTTTTTATTATTTGACTACAACATTTCAATGCAGCTTCTTGTGTCCTTGTCAAATCATGAAACCAAATTGTCAGTTGCGGATCATAATCAAAATCAAGTTGAAAACCCCCAAAAGCAAATCTGCACATGATGATTGTAACACATACCAAGTTTCATTAACCTAGACCTTACAGTTTTTGAGTTATGGTTTTATAAGCAAGGAAATTATAAGTTGCGTTTCTATGGAGCCATGGGCCCTATAGCTCATCAGGATTTATATTGTTTGATGAAGAAAAACAAAATAAATTGTTCTCAATATAATGCCCAATCCCTAGCCATGAAAATCTTAAATAGGTTATTAGGCCAGGGTCACTATATCTAAAATTTAAAATCAGCATTTTCCACAATATTTCAGTTTTCTACAACTTTTCGTACATGAGAAGAAGATGAACCTAACTTTTTAGGTCTTGACCCCTGTGACCAACATTTGGGGTCACAGGGTCACCAAATCTACAATTTATAATCTCAATTAGCCAAGAAGTCTGCACATACAACTTCAGCTCTCTAGAGTCACAGGTTCATCACACTAAAATAAATTAGGCCTCCTGTGCTGCCTTAAAGACATTTTGACAAAAAAATCTGTTAACCAAGTTGTTACATTTGCCTGGTATAAAATTAAAATCACAAAGAAAAAAAATTACATGAATTTCAATTGACAAATAAACTTACTTCATCTTGATCTATCAATATAATCAATATTTCAGATGTCTCTATAGTACATGTATCCAAGGATATTATATACAATACATAAATTTACATTACACAATAGTTTCAGGGGGGACAAGTTCACAGTTTATTGGTAATTTTTACTTTATACTAATTTATTTTCAATCTATCTTTTATAAAATTCAACTAAATTTTAAGGTCATTTTCAGATTGTGAACAAATTCAGACTAGATTTTCATACAAGTTCAAGATATGCCATACTTTTTATCATAATCTAAATTATAAGTACTTACTTTTATGAGATCTTAACTAAATAAACAAAATAAAATTCAGGATTATTTACTGATCATATAACATAATTTACTACACAGAGAGAAAGGAGCACACTCTACAATCTGTTATCCAAAGAAAAAGAAATTTAAAAAATCAACAAAATAAAATTTAGGATAATTACTGATCGTAAAACAAAATTTACTACACAGAGAGGAAGAAACTGAAGAAGAAGAAATAAAGTGATAAAAAAAGAAAGAAGGGAAGAGCATTAACAGTCTAATGTATCGAGAGAGAAAAACGGCATTTCAAAACTGACAAAAGAATTCAGGTAACAGAATCATAAAACGTAATTTTAGTGAAAACAAGCTTCCAAGCTTACCACACGGAGACCTCGGAATGTCTTCAGTATCAACCGTCACTGTGCTTGGAGTGCTGACACCACCAGACAATGTATCCAAATTAGCTTCTCTCTCAATATTTTCTCCATTCAAATCAGGTTTGTATGAAATCCCAATCACACCCGAATCTAGACTGTCATTAAACACTGGATTATCAAATCCTTCACTCTTGTCCCCCTCCTTCCCCCCAGTGAGAGAAGTGCTTGATACAGGCATGATGGAAACGTAGGAACTACGATTAACATTTCCTTACTCAGGACTTCTCATTGCGTGCAAAGTCACATGGCTGGCGCAGGCTTTAAACAGCCTATGTGACGAAATGTTAGAGTGATCCCCTACAGAGGCTGTAGAGAGGTGGTGTAACAATATTATTATTGTCATTAAATGTCATAACAATCATTTACCAAATGTTAATTATTTACTTGTAATATTACACCATTGATAATTACACAATAGCTTGTTAAGGATGGTATATTGGTAATTACATAACATATATCACTTAGTAAA
Organism: Gibbula magus; assembly: GCA_936450465.1. Taxonomy (NCBI): domain Eukaryota; kingdom Metazoa; phylum Mollusca; class Gastropoda; order Trochida; family Trochidae; genus Gibbula; species Gibbula magus. Next base: position 66,986,528 of record OW388300.1, on the reverse strand, counting down.
TTAGCTGGCTGTTGATAGTGGTTTTGAACTACTTAAAAAATATCTTAAGGGCAGGCAAAATTAATAACTTGGTTTATAAATTGCTTGGGGGGGGAAAACAACTTTGCTCTAGTGTAGATGAAAAACATGTTCAGGTAAGCAAAAATGGAATAAAATTATCAAGAAACTTATATTTTGAGTTTGGTGGTAAAATCTAGTAACATGTATAATTGTGAGGAAAAATCTGTCAACATTATTAATTGGGAGGGTGTCTAGGTGGCATCCCCCACCCCCCAAACAAATTAATCAATATCATGGTAGGGGAATTTATAAACCAACTAAATAATGTTTTCATCTAATTGACATAATTTTTGTTCCCTCTTTGTAAGCCCACCCTTCAAAATCAAGGGAGATAAGAGCAAATTTACATAACTCTCTATTAGCGCCCAACTCCTACTAAAGGGCACTGTAATAAGAATCCCTTTCGATTTACTTTACTATATCATTACTAAATCTTGACATTTGATTACATAACATACAACAAATAAGCCCAGGGCACAAACAAATATTCAAAGGGTGCTAATTTATTATACCCCTTTAGAAGGGGTGTTTATAAACAATGATGTAATATTTTTTGTTGTCCATGCTTAATTATATCAAACCCCTCTGTTATTTAAGATGGACAAAGTGGTTAAAAAGAAGGTTCTATTGAGATATTTTTGTGCAACAAAACTCGAAGGGAACATACCTGTTTATATATAGATGGTCTTAATTAATGATTATAACACATTCCATTTGAAACATATTAGGTAATATTTTTATACCTTTAGATTTGTCAAATTGACAAACAACAGAGCTCATTCCTTCAAAAATAAAAACGAAACGTGAGGCCATTTATCTGTGCTACGAGTGTGAAAGCTTTGCTACAGCATTATAAGACATTGTTGGTCATTTTTATGATAAATTATTTAATACTTTGCTGATATCATATCAATCTATAAACCGTGTTTGATATAACAAGCGCCCCATCCTATAAGCGTCTCCGCCTTCCCCTCTCCCAAACCACATTTTAAACTCAAGAAAATTTAGAGCGATAAACGAATGAAGTAAGTTGATAACTGAATTATGTTGCATTGTATTTGAAAAGAGTTATATCGAAAAATCGATTCTGACCTTTATTCAAAAGTTGATATAATCATCAATTTTTTTCCGTATGTTTAAAAAAAATATCCGACCATTTTATTTACTGGACTTAATCATAAGGTGAAAATAAATATATAAGCGCCCTTTCTTTCAATTTTCTTAGCTAGAAATACTTTACTATTTTGTATTTTTTAAGTTATCTCTTTAACGATAACCAAATAAATGCACATATGAAGGCTGGGGGGGATAATTAGGGTGCGCAGGTTTTCTAGGTTATTTATGGTAGCTTTTTTACATAAAGATTAATCATATGTTTGTATTTCATAAATATGATTATTGAACAAAAGAAAAATAACTTCAATACCGAAATGTATTTCAAAATAACAATTTAGATACTTAGAGAAAGCTTCCCTGTATAACTGCCCCCGATATACAGGTCACTCATGATTTCACTGTTTTATAGTCCGTGCGAGCGCATGAGGCTGCTTGTAAATCAACTCAGCGAATCAAGTGATCGGCACAACTCTATGTCCTTGAATATATCACACCGGTATCTCTAGAACTATTCCATCAAACATTTAGTTGATTTATGAACATTAATGTTCATATGTACAATAAAAACATTTTATTACAAATCTTAAGTAAATTATGACATACTGTGCAATTTTGAATTTGAATCATATCAAAATGTTAACAAATTTAATTAATATTAAAATGTTAACAAATTTAATTAATATCCAATTTTAATTGATATCAAAATATAATAAATATTAAAATTAACAAGAGTGAATAATATATTTTTAAATTTCTATAAATCTTAAAATAAACATGCAAATCATTTAATATATATATAATCTAACAATCTATAAAAGTAATCATATATTTCATAAATTTCTAATTACAAAGGTATGACCTTAAATATTATAGAAGATGAAATTCAAAAGTAACATTCAAACCCAGACAGATACAAAAATAGGGCCATGTGTTGAGAGCCTCACGCAAGTGGCCAAACATTGGGTCCATAAAGCAATCACAGACAAGACGGACCAAGTTGACATCGTAAACAGTCGCACTACCTTGCACAGAACCAATCGAAAAGGTGAACATCTTCGAACTCTTCAGCAAAAGAGGTAAAACAATGTAATATTTACTTATCTTTAAGTTGCCATTTTGGGGTTTTAATCTTAGTAACTTAAAACAATAGTAAGATTATCTCCTGATTATGCTTGATCTACATCTTCAGAAACTAACTGGATTGTCCCCCTACCCTACTGCAACTTGAACTCGTCAATATGACTCATCATCACATACAAAAACCATTGATGTTTCACTAATGCTTTAATTTTACTATCAAGATATCAATTTCCTTAGATGGAGAATTGACTAAAGAGAGATAACCAGGTAAGTATGATAAAACAAATATTAGATTCTTCTTATCCCTGCTTTATATTGTCGAGAGTTAAAAAAAGCCTTTGAACTGAAAAAGTGAGTAAAGATCGATCACTATGGGGACGTGCAGTGTAATGTTGGAGTCACCTTTGGCAAACGTTACAAATTGTGTTATTATATCAAGAAGTATTGACTTTTGGCAAAAAAATTCATTTTTATGATAGTCAACTCAGTATAGTGATGATATAGTGATTTCTAATTGAAAACTGGACAATGCTTCATGACTAGCGTGCATCAATCGGTCAATGATCATTTGGAAATTTTTAATTAGAAGAAGAATTAATTACAAATTTGGGTTGGTAATGTTTAATAGATCATATAACTACTGTGCATGTAAATGGGATGTGTAGTTTCGGTTTCTGCACATGAAAAGGCTGTTGCTCAATTTTCAATGGAAACAAGTAATTGTCATATTTTGGCAATTGGGGATGAATATGCAAGTTGGGTAAAATATTTGAAATTAAAGGGGTACTATGACGCTTAGTTATTTGTGCTATGACTGCAGCATGACGAGGCTCGAACGAGACGGGTAGCGAGGTCACATGACGCAACTGGGTACTGGGTACTGGGCTGGCTGGACTGTCGGTAAATCCGTACCCAATGCGACCTTGTTCCAATCGAATCAAAAGGAACTCATACGATACATTCACTCACATTTCATTTAGCGTTTTTTATTTGTTGTCACATTTGATATCAGTGGAAAAACATTATTCATACAGTGTATGTGACATTGTGTCATAAAAAACATTGCCTTAATTTAATTTTTCCTATTAAAACGTTTTATATATTATGTAATTTAATTTATGCAAACCCTATTCAGGGCTCCTACATGATTTTGAGAATATTTATTTCATGATCAAATACATGAACTGGAATATTCACCTAACTCAGTGAAATTTACATGAAGACTGTAGTGTACATGTGCGGACACATATGTTTATATAAATTAATAAACAACAAATAAGATTAAATGCAAGACTTTATAACCAAAATACACGAATTGAATTTTGTATTTTTATCATATATAATGTCTTAGGTTAGACATATATATTTCTATTCAACGTTTAGACTTAAGTTCTTTAAAGATGTCCGCCTTATATAATTTATATTTTACATCATCATCACTCTCTGTAATACAACAAATGTCTGCATAATATCTGTATCATGGGCCTGTGGCCCCTTTACGAAATACACACATATTCCGTATTTAGTATTCCACGTTTAGTCCTGCCAGGACTCATCAGTTCAGTTAGGTTAATGTAAGTTATTTTAATGTCTTCACGCAAACGCTGGGCATGCATAGCAGACTTAACACTAGTTGAGATATCCGGCTCGACACGCTGGAGTGATAATTAATCTTGGGTCGCGTAAATTAGAGTCATAGTGTACCTCTAAAGCAGAATATACCGGTATGGTATTTTGGCACTTATTGAAACCCAATAAAATATCATAAAAAAACGTGAAACATGTCAGTAAACATTTTACTCAGGTATTCACCACAATGCTTTGAGACAGGAGACCTTAACAAACAACATAATGATATACACTGTCAAATTTTCAACAGAATAAAAGGGCACTTTAACCATCATAAATGTATTAAATTACATGTGTGCAAGCTAATATAAATGTTTTCTCTTTCAGAATGCACCTATAAGACACTAAAGGGGGCGGTGCCTGTCCACAGAGGGCTTTAGGGAGTTAGATTCTTGTCATAACACGGATCCACTACAGGATACTAGCGGATACTGCTAATGTGGTTATTATCAATAGAGGAAACTAGAAGAGGGTAACTTCTTCAAGGATGGTTTATGTTACTTTACGTTTATGTTACTTTACGTTAACTGCTCCGGTTGCTCCTCTTCAGACCAAAAGAGCATAGGTAAGCGCTAAATGATACAGAGATTACACTAATCAAGGTTTACGTCAAATAAATATATATATTCATATATATTTATATTATTTTATTATATATTGATGTTCGTTTTAAATTGTCAAAATGGCCTACAGGGTATTTGTTCAAATGAATATTATCTTCAAATATTGACTTATATCTGTGAAGTTATGAAATTTCATCTACAAATAAAAAAATAAAGCCCAACCCGGTCTAGGTCAAACATCATAGGGTCTTATAATTGCTAATAAAACTGGGTCAAAGACTGGTTAACAATCTACAGTTATTTATATGTTGACAGTTGTCGTGGACGAGTTTTTGACCTAGTACATATTTTTATCACCAATACAAATCTGTGTCAAACATTACATCATCATCTTCCAGCGTAATACCAACTAGAGTCTATCATTTGAATAATGAAAGTGAATTTATCACGTTTATAAATTGGCATCTGACAGTAGGCTACACAGCGTTATTGCCTATGGCTATAGAAATGTATGCTAGGCCAAAAATGTAATGACTGCATGATTTCCTAAACGACTAATTGATTTAAAGACACTACTGGCTAGCGACCAATTATCGCCACATACCAATTATCGCCAACACATAGCTACAGCGCTTGCGCAGACAACTTTATCCTATGGTTCCCTATTATTTCACACATTAAGATATCACCAAACTGATAACCAACAAAAGTTCAATTCAACTTAAGTATTTAGCTATGTAGCTATACAAGTGTTGGCGACAATTGGTATGCGGCAATAATTGGTCGCCGGCCAGTAACAATGTAGAAATCCACCAGTCTGAAAGGCTATACTGTATTAGTACTTTGATACGGCTAATGTCGACCTCACACATGTAGGTCAAATGTGTGTACATTTCAATATTGATTATATTCATAGGAAGATGTACTTAATGTAAACAAGCCAATATTTTATTTAATAAATTCAATGTTTACATACGATCATGAATTATACAATGCATTTTGTTTATTCTGTTTTCAGTCAATGTATATTCATTCAATTCCAAATGGCCTATAAACAGTTAATTTGTTTTAGTTTTGTGTTGGTACTGTTCACAGTGTTACTTCAACAACTGATTTTGCATAAACACAAAACTGACATTATCAAATCCTTAGGCTAAGTGTTAACAAAGATATAAGTATATAAATAGTGCATTCGTCCTTGGTTGAAGTTGATTTTGACTAACTGCGGATAATTATCATTCAATATTTTCACAGAACAAATGTTGACACGAACCCATTTTATAGCTGAAATGTTGTTTAGGATGAGTCTGTCATGGACTTTTATTTCTTTTAAACAATCGCAGTGTCATGGTCGTCCTTGGTTGATGTTTCGTACACACATGATCACCAAATGATCACCAAATGATCAAGTTCTTTCATTGTGAATAAAAATAAATTAGAGTAGCCTCCCTTTGCACACATTCGGATCTCGGATTGAAGCCTACGTAAAATCCCAAGCACCTGCATTCCAAATATAGACATTGCCATGTTTTATGCCTTCGATTTTTATGTAATATATAATTTCTGATTATTTCTCTTATATGGAATTGTAATGCATTTATTATGAAGGTCCTTTTGTTATATGTATTTTCATTTCCATTATATTTGTGTAGTACAGGTAGGTGTATATTTTCTTTTCATTATACAGTATGCTGATTCTATTCCAGACATGTTAAAAAATTAATTTTTTTATGCCAGGATAATATTGAATTATGGATAAAAAAAAATTCTCTGAGAATATATATATCCAGAATATAATATCACGGGTCATTGTATGTGAAATAAAACTATTTTTTAAACCATGATTTTGTCAATTTATATTATAAAATTAAACAAATATAAAAACCTCTACAAGTAACCACCCCGGGGGGAAAGTAATCAGCTTACCGGCTGCCATCTTCCTTATAATTGGAGATTTGTCGGAATGTATACTCTGCAGTCATCTGGGGGGACGGCCCTATTTCATCCACTGTCAATAACATTTCAAAACTCAATTAACTTTTCTGTGGAGCAGAAGTATATGTTCCTCTTTGTGTTTGGTTTATTATAAATGGGATAAACCCAGTTTCTAGTATCTAGGTTAAGAGATCATGATATTCCATGGGGTCCTTTGTAAGTGAAGCAAGAAATATTTTCATAAAGGTTAGGTCTTGAGGTGAGGTGAGGTGAGTTGGGGTTTAACGCAGCTTTCAAGAGTATTTCACTTATATCGCGGCTGCTAGTATTACGGCAGGGAGAAAGACCGCAACGCCATGTGGCTATGCATTGCGGTGAAACGGCTGGAACTAGCGAACCATGGGTGGTACTACTCTGAAATTCAGTGTAGCATTGCACCCAGTTAGGTCTTGATGTCGATTCATGAAGAATCTCACCCGATATCTCTTCTGATATAAAATATATCAACACTAGTTGCTTAAAGTTACAAATATCCGAGGCTTGCCGAGGATATTTTTACCTTAATCAACGAGTGTTGATATATTTGATATCAGAAGACACGAGGGTGAGATTTTATTTATCATTCAAACTCAATCTTCAACAATTATTAGCAAAATAATGAACATATCTGCAACACAAAACTGCCATTTGACTACTTCAGCAGTGAGTTCAGTGCATCATGACGTCATCAGCATTGTGGCCTCATAGCATTGTTACATCATCAACTTTGTGACGTCATAACGTTGTCAGTAGTGTTCACAGTGATGTCAAAGCCTTGTGATGTTATTAACTGATGATGTAATAGGATTATAAAGATTTGATTGTAGCGATATCTACAATGTAGATATAGCTTGTTGATAGATATCTACTGTGTGAGCCAGTTTCGGATGATAAATAGAGGCTTTTTTGTGTTTTCAGTGCGATATCACTTATCTCTCATCGAGTGACGGGGTAAAGCTGATATCGGCTTTACCCCTTCACAAGATGAGAGATACGTGACATCGCACTGAAAACACAAAATATTCTGTTTATATTTGCTCCTGTGGTCGGAAATATGGTGTTTTACGTCCAAAACTGCTTCAATTGTGCGAGTTCTGGCAACGTCAACCATTGTTGCTCTGTCACTTAGCAACGGCGATGACGTCACATTGATTGTAAAAATTTTCTCAAACTGAGAAAACTCAGTCTCACATCGCTTAGCATATAATAAACTTCTTTAACGTATGACAACACAGGTACATACATGTATACAAATATATATATATATATATATCAGGGATGCAGAAATCGGTCTATTTGCCGGACATGTCCGATTGTAAATCCAGTTTGACCGAATGGAAAATTGACCTATCGGACATCAGTTGACCGATTGCAGAAAATAAAAGGAAAACTAAACTTACAAGCATATTAAATAAAGGCAAACCGCCCTGCTTGTGTCGGTCATAATTGTTTATGAAATTGAAATATGTTGATCCAGTCAAGAAGTCACATTTATTCTTCACAGCACGAGGCACCACGTCAATCGTCATTATCTTCAGTAAATTATAATTGTCGGCAGAAAAAACACTTACCGTTTGATATTTAATTGAAATTTCCAGTGTCATTTAGTGACTGAAAGATATGACCCATTTCACAACATTATTTACGAAAAAGATTTCATTAAAATCGCATTGTAAACAAATTTTGTCAAAGATAAACATTGCATGAACGTGTGGCTTCACCGTACCGGTGATTCATGAATTTGTTACAGATTAAGATTTTGCTACTTTGAATCTCGATAAATTTAATAATATCTCGTTCATGTAACATATTGTAACAAAATATGATAGATCTATATCGATGTATGGTAAAGCTATTATACAAATTCAAAATAAATAAATCTATCAAAAACGAATAATTAGCAATATTATTTCACGAGACGTTATATGTAGTCAAACACCGTTTGTATGACGCTACGAACACGCGATCGCATTTACATGATGACACACGTTATAAAGAGGTACGCTAATTTAAAAACTTCAATTTCTCTTGCGTTAACATTAGTTCTTTTTATTTTATAATTATTCATTTACAATTGCGAATATGTCTCCAAATAAAATATAAAAGTAATCTTATTAGAATAAGTTCAAATTCGTAACTACATCTTGAATAGGAAATAGTCGTATGGAAAATAGTTGGACCACGTGCTCTGCCGAGTTGTGAGTTTACGTAAATTATATCGCTATTGAAAACGAGTTCCTTTGAATTTAAAATGATTATTTAGAAGGTACATATCATTTGGTCCATGATTTGAACTTTTGATGAACTATGTGCAATTAAATTATTAGAATATTGTCGTCCATCTTGACGCAAATTCGCTTGTAAACTCGCTTGTGTAAACTCGCTCAAACTAGTACTGTCGGTAAATCGTAGTTGGTAAACATTGATTTTAAATTATGAACCATTTTATGCATGTTAATGATAAATTAATAGTTATCGTTAATTGCTTTCGTGTTATGTTTAATTGTATGCAATGAATGAAGAACCAACAAATAGTAATACTTTCTGATACTTTATTCATAAAAAAATTTTTACTTCCGGGTTCGTCTTTTTGGGTCAAAGATGAAATGTCCGACTGGCAAAAATTTGAATCTGCATCCCTGATATATATATATATATATATATATATATATATATACCCTACCCTAGTACTATCCTATATAGAGAGGACCTATAGGCATATGATATTATAAATAATGCTAATGTTATTTCTAAGCTATACACAGCCCCGTATATGACAATGTCGTTGCTTTGACTGTCAAGACATGCTTGTAATGGATTTGTAACTCTCCCTGCAACTTTTTTCTGGTTATACCAATGCAAATGATAACCTATTCAGTGGGGGGAATCAGGGGGTTCCAATCCCCTTTCACCCTCCCCCTTTTTCATTTAAATTTGATTAACCCCCGCACTTTTCAATATGTAAATCTGCGCATAAGATTCCAGTTTTTAGGCTTTAAGTTCTGAAGAAGATCCTGTGTCCTGGGTGTCCATGAGGTACCAAATCAACAATTTATTATCTAATGTGTATCTTGACAATTCTAATGATCAATGAACAGACCTGTAGCAATTTGAAACAAGCAGACAGAGTCGGCCATATCCCCCGCCTTTGGGAAAATTTATTGAAGAATAGTTGTTGAATAACAGTGACTATGAACCAAGGAGTTTGCACACAAAATTTCAGCTCCTTAGACCAAGTGGTTCTGGAGAAGAAGACAAAATGCGAAAAGTTTACAGACGGACGGACGGATGGATGGACAGACAGAGGCCGGACACCGTGCCATGCCATGAGCCATTCGAGCCTTTCAGGCCAGATGAGCTAAAAATACATCCATGGCAGTTTTTGAGTTCTGCTCCTGAAATAAATTATTAAGTTATGTATCCATGGAAATGGTAAAAATTAAACAAATAAAAAATTGTGAATAAGTTGAAAACCCAAAAAGGCACATCTACACATGATGATTGTTCCACACACCAAGTTTCGTTGCGATATGTCTTATAGTTTTCGAGTTCTGATCCGGAAACGAAATTCTAAGTTACATTTCCATGGAAACGATCAAAAAAAATAACTCGAAGAAGTTGAAAACCCCCAAAGGCACATCTACACATGATGATTGTTCCACACACCAAGTTTTGTTGAGATATGTCTTATAGTTTTCGAGTTCTGATCCGGAAACGAAATTCTAAGTTACATTTCCATGGAAACGGTCAAAAAAAATAACTCGAAGAAGTTGAAAATCCCAAAAGGCACATCCACACATGATGATTGTTCCACACACCAAGTTACGTTGAGATATGTCTTATAGTTTTCGAGTTCTGATCAAGAAACGAAATTCTAAGTTACATTTCCATGGAAACGGTCAAAAAAAATAACTCGAAGAAGTTGAAAACCCCAAAAGGCACATCTACACATGATGATTGTTCCACACACCAAGTTTCGTTGAGATATGTCTTATAGTTTTCGAGTTCTGATCCGGAAACGAAATTCTAAGTTACATTTCCATGGAAACGGTCAAAAAAAATAACTCGAAGAAGTTGAAAACCCCAAAAGGCACATCTACACATGATGATTGTTCCACACACCAAGTTTCGTTGAGATATGTCTTATAGTTTTCGAGTTCTGATCCGGAAACGAAATTCTAAGTTACATTTCCATGGAAACGGTCAAAAAAAATAACTCGAAGAAGTTGAAAACCCCAAAAGGCACATCTACACATGATGATTGTTCCACACACCAAGTTTCGTTGAGATATGTCTTATAGTTTTCAATTCTGATCCGGAAACGAAATTCTAAGTTACATTTCCATGGAAACGGTCAAAAAAAATAACTCGAAGAAGTTGAAAACCCCAAAAGGCACATCTACACATGATGATTGTTCCACACACCAAGTTTCGTTGAGATATGTCTTATAGTTTTCGAGTTCTGATCCGGAAACGAAATTCTAAGTTACATTTCCATGGAAACGGTCAAAAAAAATAACTCGAAGAAGTTGAAAACCCCAAAAGGCACATCTACACATGATGATTGTTCCACACACCAAGTTTCGTTGAGATATGTCTTATAGTTTTGAAGTTTGAGGCCGGAATGGAAAAGCCCGGACGCACAGACGGACAGACGGACAGACGGACGGACAGAGCTCATTTCTATATCCCCCGCCAACTTCGTTGTGGCGGGGGATAATAATTTGGTCGATCAAATGAGAAATGTTCGGTAGGGACATCAGCATACAGAGCCGGAGACAGAGCTAACAGAAGTTAGAAATGATTAAGAAGAGGATAAATCCGTCATCAATACATGGAGTCGACCGCAGGAGGAGCAGAGTTTTGTAGTTACAAGTTTCAGGGGTTCTCCCACAGGACAATATTTTTTTTAATTCAAAATCTAGATTTTTACAACCATATACTGTTTATATATGATATGGTGAGCTTATATTCCAAATTTTAGCTAAACCATTGAAGAAATAAAGATTTTAGATAAATATCCCCGCTATTGATAACGTCTTTATACCAATAGCTGGAATATTTATCTAAAATCTTTATTATTGTATATACAGTATATGGTTGAAAAAATCTAGATTTTAAATTTTAAATAACATTGTCCAAACAGCGATTCGAACCCCTGTGGGTTCTTCATCACACGACCGGAGAACTGTCCACTCGCCCGCCCATCTAGCACCGATATACACCAACAAGTTACCTACACCTCGTGTTCCATCTAGCACCGATATACACCAACAAGTCACAACCACCTCATGTCCATCCACTACATCTATTCAGGTGCTCCACAGCTTGCCTTTTTAAAGGCTTTTCTTTTTGGCATTCTCTCCTAAAACAGATTTATCAAGTTAATTCTTTCCATGTACCCTCTGTTCTAATATGAGTGAATTCTTTTTGGATGCAAAGTTAATAGTGCAATCAGCGACTTTGTTTCAACTGAGTCTTCGGTTTGTTCCTGTAACCATTGAGAAAGTCAGATGGAGATATTAAAGACATTCTTTGTTTGGGCAGAAATAAGACCATTATCAATGTAATAAATTTCATCGCAAGGTGATTTTGTGAGAAGCTAGAAATTTGGTCCAATTGTAACAGAGGTTCCATGAGAAGACATGGTTTGAGTAATCTGTGTGGGTAGAGAATGTACCAGAGGTTCCGTGGGAAGACATGATTTGAGTAACCTGTGTGGTGAGAGAATGTACCAGAGGTTACGTGGGAAGACATGATTTGAGTAACCTGTGTGGTGAGAGAATGTACCAGAGGTTCCATGAGAAGACATGGCTTGAGTAATCTGTGTGGGTAGAGAATGTACCAGAGGTTACGTGGGAAGACATGATTTGAGTAACCTGTGTTGGGAGAGAATGTAACAGAGGTTACGTGGGAAGACATGATTTGAGTAACCTGTGTGGGGAGAGAATGTAACAGAGGTTACATGGAAAGACATGATTTGAGTAACCTGTGTGGGGAGAGAACGTAACAGAGGGTACGTGGGAAGACATGATTTGAGTAACCTGTGTGGGAAGAGAATGTAACAGAGGTTACGTGGGAAGACATGATTTGAGTAACCCGTGTGGGGGGAGAATGTAACAGAGGTTACATGGGAAGACATGATTTGAGTAACCTGTGTTGGGAGAGAATGTAACAGAGGTTACGTGGGAAGACATGATTTGAGTAACCTGTGTGGGGAGAGAACGTAACAGAGGTTACGTGGGAAGACATGATTTGAGTAACCTGTGTTGGGAGAGAATGTAACAGAGGTTACGTGGGAAGACATGATTTGAGTAACCTGTGTGGGGAGAGAATGTAACAGAGGTTACATGGAAAGACATGATTTGAGTAACCTGTGTGGGGAGAGAACGTAACAGAGGGTACGTGGGAAGACATGATTTGAGTAACCTGTGTGGGAAGAGAATGTAACAGAGGTTACGTGGGAAGACATGATTTGAGTAACCCGTGTGGGGGGAGAATGTAACAGAGGTTACATGGGAAGACATGATTTGAGTAACCTGTGTTGGGAGAGAATGTAACAGAGGTTACGTGGGAAGACATGATTTGAGTAACCTGTGTGGGGAGAGAACGTAACAGAGGGTACGTGGGAAGACATGATTTGAGTAACCTGTGTGGGAAGAGAATGTAACAGAGGTTACGTGGGAAGACATGATTTGAGTAACCCGTGTGGGGGGAGAATGTAACAGAGGTTACATGGGAAGACATGATTTGAGTAACCTGTGTGGGGAGAGAATGTAACAGAGGTTACGTGGGAAGACATGATTTGAGTAACCCATGTGGGGAGAGAATGTAACAGAGGTTCCGTGGGAAGACATGATTTGAGTAACCTGTGTGGGGAGAGAATGTAACAGAGGTTACGTGGGAAGACATGATTTGAGCAACCCGTGTGGGGAAAGAATGTCTTGACTGGTTGGATGGGAAAGGCAAGCACTGTATTCCATGGATCACAAACTTGCTATTGATAGTGATCACAAAGCTGTAATAATAAAACTTCAACTGTACTTTGGGCAACTGGGCTTTAAATATTGAATAAAACCGGTCTGTCTGTATGTGTGTATTAACAGACAAAAGGATATGATTGGAGCATTTTATAGTGTTTGAAAGAAGGCAACTATTGCCTTGACATTTCTGAGAATATTAAATTCCTTTTTGGGTTTATAACTCACCATTTAACTTGATTTAAGTAATTACATTTTGACGGTAACATAATGGTTAATTTAAAAATGATCCTTAACAAAGTGAGTATTAAGGATATTTGGGGTGACGCCAGCTATGTCCATATTTACGAGGGGGTCCTGATCAAAAGTAAAAGTTTGATGAAATATAGGACAGGTGCCTTTCTCATCGTAAATTTTCAACTTCAGAATCTTTTAATTAGAATTCTGTTCATGTTTCATAGAAATGACTGGCCATGATATAAGCGCATTGAGCTCTCCAAGTCTCAACAGGTTAAATGAAAATTTGATAACTTGTCAACTGTTGTTTATTCAGGATAATATCTTACATAGGACGGAATACAATTTTGATAGGGCTTTTACCATCAGACTTCTTGGATTCATCCAATTTTGATGCTGTATTTGACTTTTCCTTTGTCATCTTTGCCTCTCCAGAATGTTCTTTCTTAATTGCATCTTTTTCAGCTTTAACTGACACATCCTCAGAATCTTCTGTTACAGAAGGTTGTCTCTGCCGCTTTGGACCCGTTTGTGTTTTTTTTTTCACAGGACTCATTTTTACTTTCAGAAGTTTAGCCTTCTTTGTGGATTTTGCAGGTGTCTTTTTAGCTTTTGATTTAGGAGATTTTGGATGTTTACTTTCTTTTGCAGATTTATTTTTTTTGCTTTCCTTAGTTGCTGATTTGTTCATCTGTGTTGGTTTTGGTGAGTCCACATCTGACAGTGTAGGAGGAGATGAAGGATAAGTCAACTCGATTTCGACGTTTTCTGAAATAGTCAGAAGATTATTACAAAGTGAAATTGTATGTCTTTAAAATATTAAAGCTTATTGTCAAAAAACTTATTATTATGAAAACAGGATAACAAGTTCTTTATTGTGAACATACAAGACAGGAGTAAGCAGATACTCTGAAACTTCATGTATCTTCACAATGAAGAAATGGTTATCCAGGAAATCTTTTTTTTGTTTTTTTTTATACCATTTCTAAATGCTTGGTTCAAACTGCTTGAAACTCTTTTAGACATACCGAGAAACAACTCTTACCCTCTCCCCCAATCCCTCATACTTCCCAAAACCCTGTCTTTTAAGGAGAAATTGTATTTACCATTTGAAGGATAATTTCCTACATACATCTCCAACTTGTTGCGAGTGCATCCAACCCTTGCATCGTGTGCGGGTATTCTGAGATACAGTGCCACAGTCAAAGATACCACCCATAAATCCCTTGTACCTCAGATCAGTCCTTTAAGAATATATTGTATTTTCCAATTGACCAATATTTTCCTGTACATCTCCAACCAAGCACCTGCTGTTTGTGTACACCCGGCCTCCAGTGTCGGCATACTGAGATACATGGCCTCCTCCCTCAGTTCCGTCCCTGCGTCCTCCTGATCTGTGGACAACGGGGCTGACCACACCGCCTCATCGTCCTGACTGCTGGCCGACGACATCCCTGTCAGAGAGTGAGGTTAATCATCAAACTTTATTTTCTGAGTGGATGTAAGATATATTAAAATTTTGGGGTAATAAATTCCATATGTATGATGTTTATGACGAGTACCCAAAGGAGGATACCTTCTGAATAAAAATCTCTATTATTATACCAGGATAACAATTAGTGACCATCCTTGCTAAAACTTGACAATATGTCACGGAGAATGAATCTCATTTTGCTCACATTTTCAAACTATTCAATTCCACAAATCAATATCATCCCAATCTCATTGCAAGGTGAATCTCCTGCTAGCCACTCTCAACATTATAACTTAACTAACCAGAGTCCAGTATCAACCATGTAGATTAGACCGATGCGAACAACGGTTGGTACACAATTTTAACCCTTCCCAATCTCTGTCAAAGTCATGTTTTCATAGGCAAGCTGACTAGCCCTGTAACAGTTCATGAAATAAGACGTCAGCCTGAAAGTATATATACTTTGTCAGTTAGAATTTTAAAGAGAATTTCACATATACCACGGCAGCAAGTTCTATTTTAAGGAAAAAGCTGTATTTCCATTGTGGCTATGCAATACAAAACATCTGCGTACATTGGCTGGAACAAGAGAACCATGGTAGGTACGTACTACACTAGAACATACCACCCAGTCTTGCATGTAGGACAGTTCGCTGAGGCAATGTTGCCAAAGCCCATGGCAGGATTAGAAACCCGGACCTCTTGATTCAAAGCGGAACACACATACCACTATGCTATCTAGCCCGCTTGGGTAGCAAGGGTTAAATCTGTATTCAACTTACATTATCCTGATCTAGGGCCCACTGGCATAGAGCTCTGTTAGCCTGAGGGTATTGTACCTATCGTAATGACTGTCGGTTAAGGATGTCCTGGGCTCAAAGGGACGTTATGTGCAAATGGATCCTAGCTGCTGCTCAGTGTTAAGCAATCAGAGAAAATATGACCGATTAAAAAAACTTCCCATGTTGAAATCTAAGACAATCATAAATACGGTATATCATTATGATTTCTAGTCAATAACATCCCTGATAGGAAAGATATACCAGTAATCAGGACCAAATCCGAGACCTCTTGTTAAGAAGTTGAACACTCTAACCCCATCTGCAAAGAGTGAGAATATTCAGTACTTCCTTTGTATGTACATACCTATATTTTTCTTTGCTTTCTTTGATCGTCTTGGCGTTTTCTCCGTCGATGACGAAGATGCATCCTGGGTAACAAGAGTTCTGTGCCTCCGGCTTTTCGACTGTTTACCTCTGTTTGCAAATGCTAGAGATTTTACACTAGCCTTTTTGCTTGGACTCTGGAAAAATAAATTAATGGATATTAACAGCATGTTTCATTCTCAGATAATTACATGTTTTAGATTTCACAAAATAGTGGTAGAAGATTGACAGGACCCTCCATCTGCCGACAGGATATATCTGCAAACAACTACGGTGATTTTTGCACACAGCTATGTTGATATCTGCACTCAGCAAAGGTGATGTCTGTACACAGCATAGGTGATATCTGGTCACAAAATATTTGTATCTGCATATGGCATAGGTGATATCTGCACATCACATAGGTAATATCTGCACACGAAATAGTTGATATCTGCATATGGCATAGGTGATATCTGCATATCGCATAGGTAATATCTGCACATGAAATAGTTGATATCTGCATATGGCATAGGTGATATCTGCATATCACATAGGTAATATCTGCACATGAAATAGTTGATATCTGCATATGGCATAGGTGATATCTGCACACGAAATAGTTCATATCTGTCCACAGCATAAGTGATATCTGCACATGTAATAGGTGATACCTGCCCATGGAAGAGTTGATATCTGCACATGGAATAGTTGATATCTGCATGCAAATTATGTATGCAACCCCTTGCCATATTTCTAGCACACTAGTGGTAATGACAAGATGTATAACACTGGAGAGTTTTTAATAGATTGATTTTAGTATTATATTCTTACTCAAGTCTACAAAGAAAGGAAAAGTGAAAACATTCAAAAGAATATTTTAAATCTTTGTATAATGCAAAATATGAACATTGAAAAAGCATAAGTACTTACATAATCTGAATCTTCTGGATCTTCAACTTCTGATTCTTCTTCTGAGTCACTCGTATTCTTTTTACGTTTCGCCTGTCGGTGTTTCTATAAAAATGTATTTTTTAACTGAATTTCATAAAACAAACAAATGTCATTACAGCACACATGCTTTACATTTCATTTCTACATTTGAAATTTAGGGGAATATCTTCTTTATTGTACTTGATATACCAGTTACTTTTGTATCCTTATTTGTTCTCAAATAGTTGTCAATGGTGTTGTTTAGGAAGCTGAGCTTAAATTTTCAAACGTCTTCCTAAGATTGTTGTGAGTAAATGGTAATATATGGTTATTATGACCACCTCAGCACTAACAGGGCTTCAGAAACCTAGCCCAGACTTCAATATTCAGCAAGAAAATTAAAAATATATGTAAAATTTAAAAAAAAGAAATACTTATTTTTGTGTAAACTGTGTCATCAGTATTCAACATACCTGCACAACTCGGATGTTATCTTGACGAGTCTTGTGTTCATCAATACAACTGAAAAATATCACATCACTTACGTGAACAAATAATAATATGTAATTCTTCAAAGGCATTTCAATCAATCTTTATTGGGCCTGTAGTACAATCATGGGTAAATCACAGATTATTTTCGTTTACAATAGGCAAAAGGCATTTAGAAGTTGGTGTGATAATACAAGACAGTATATCCACCTGACGAGGGGGCAAGAAGTAGCCCAGGAACGTTATGAGAAACTAAATAAAGAAGTTGTAATCAATAACAGTGTCTTGTATCAAAATATAACACAGAATCAACATATTACAAGAGATTGGAATGTGGATTGTTGTGATGGGATGTGACGTGGAGTTGTATGAT
The DNA here is from genome assembly GCA_936450465.1 of Gibbula magus. Lineage (NCBI taxonomy): Eukaryota > Metazoa > Mollusca > Gastropoda > Trochida > Trochidae > Gibbula > Gibbula magus. The sequence goes on along the minus strand of OW388300.1, from coordinate 66,968,475 downwards.
ATGGGGGCCGTTTCTCTAACCGATCTTTGCCCTAAGATCAATCGTAAGCCCATCTTCTATCAATGGCTAAGACTGATCTTAGGGCTAAGATGTGATGTGGTCTGATGTGATGTGGTGCAATGTGATGTGATGAGATGTGATGAGATGTGATGTGGTTGAGACATGTAAAATTGATGTGATGTGATCTGTTCTTATTTGATTACCGGTAGGTTTGATATTAGACTAAGGATTGAGACTGATTGAGATTAGTTTCTTTGGGTTTTGACTGGACAGATTGGCGATGGCATTGGGGTTTGATGGTTGGATTTGATAGGTTTTTGCTAGTCTCCATAACCAAATGCCTATCAAAAAAGAAATTTTCAGGTTACCTTCTCATTTTTTAATAACTCGCTGTAATTAATGTTATCACACATATTTTATATAATCGTAAATGAAACACATATCAACAAGATATACCCTTCAATTCTATCTATGACGTCGCCGCTGATAACATCGAGAGAGCGGTCGGGTCTCAGTGCGTGTGGTCCCGCTATTCCTAGCTTCAGCTGGTGATACTGGGTATGTATCGCTCGCAGTTGCTGTAACAAACATTTACCTTGGAAATATAACTATTTCCAATCAGGAGACAACTCTAAACAGAAATATCTTTAACAGAACTGACAGCGGATATTAATAAAGGCGATTTTCATTCCTGGAGCATCTGCATATGAATTATGCATTACCTCCCCTTGCCATACTTCTAGCATACCATTGCATTTTAATGCTTCTAGTTCATCTGAAGAAGTAAGAAAAAGTTTTTGGGGAGTGATTCATTATCATTTACTCTCATAAATATTCAATCTGGTGATAAACTGGATCCAATATTGCTGAACTTCACACTGATTACAGTTACTTCAATACTTGAGCAATGAATTTGACACTACATATTACACTTTATACATAGAGGATACTAAATGACTTTCCATTTATCACTATTTTTATTAAACGAGTTAATAATTTGGTATAAAACGAGCAACAGCAAGTTTAAAATCAAATCCATCAAACGTTTAATAAAATTGGTATTATATGAGAGAAAGTTTAGTATTCAATTGCCCAAATTAACCAAGGGAAATTGCTGATAGGTGTATTGAAACTAAGGCTTCTGAGAGTCATGTATCATTGGCTATGCTTGATTCGTTTTAGCGGTGTATACACCGGTCACGTGTCCGGTGTACGCTGTGTCTGGATCAGTCTGAAGTTGAAACAAGTGTATCGGCGTACAGACAGGAAGTCGTCATCATTCCTCAAACTAGCTTCAATAAACATCTCATTTATATCATACAATTATTTTTAAAAAATTATTCCAAAACTTGGATTAATATTATATTAGCGTGTAGTGCATTGATATCAAGAACCAGTAATATTTTAAAATAAATTAGTCAACTATTCAATTGTCAAAAGCAAATTTATTAAAAAATAGTTATTGAATGTCGCAAGGATAACATTTGTCCGCCATTATACGCCACCTTCGGCGATCATTTCAAACCCGCGCATTCGGGGTACGGCTAAGGCGTTGCAATCAAGTGATTCGCCGGTTACTCCGCTTCCGGCGGCATACGCCGGGTCCCGAATCAAGCATAGCCATTGTGATGGCAGTACGACCATTGTCACATGAGAACTGCAAACTAATGGATGTCAAAATTGCACACTACTGAGACGTTATACTTGCAGCAGTATCAAAAATAGTTTAATATTGATGTATAAATATTACAAAGCAGTATCTTCCACAGGCGAGTAATTCCATATTCATGTCATATTCCAGTGCAATCAAGATCTTACACTTTACATACCTGAAGAATATCCGAAGTAAACATATTGTTCACAGAGTTGGCAACAAGACTGAGGTTGTCATTAAGCAATTCGTTACTTCTTTCTTTTGATGATTTCTCCCTTACCTTGATATAAACCTGAAACATAGAGCCACGGCTTGATGAGCTAAATATGCAATCAAGTGTAGTGTTTATTGAAGTGTATCACACTGCAGGGCGCTTGTTGAAGAATTTATGGATTTAATTTGATTTCCTTTTAACTTTCTGTTTGAAGTTTATCAATCACCTTACTACATGTACACTAAACCTAAACAATATTACAGCTTTGGGCAAATAAATATAAAAACTGGTAGTCCAAAGTTGGAAAGGCTTCCAACAAGTAATTCAAAGACACACAAGTCCAAATAACTAGATATTAGATGAGGTTAATCTGGATGCAACAGAAACAAGCAACAGTTTTCAAATTTATAGGTTTGTCACAATGACGCAATATTCTCATTATTAAAAATGATTAACATTCAACATAATAGTGAGAAGGATTGTTACCTCTTGAGGTGTAGCAACAAACTGGAAAGCTTTGTAACAGAACAACTTGTGGAAGATAAAGGAAGCATCTAAATGCGCCATCGATTCTTGAAAGTCCACAATTTGATTCCACTGATCGATAGTCACTCTGATCTAAAATAAAAGAACTCAAATGCAATGTCCGTCCACAAGAAAAACACAGAAATTTGGTTCCCAATATTTAGATGAAATTGACAATTCATACATTTGTATATAAAATACAAGTTGAAACAACAAGATAGTTCATAGTTCTGTAAATGGATACTTTAATTGAGAGTATCAAATGCAAGTTTTTAACTACCATAATGTTCTCTACTTACTGGCACCTTGGGGAGACATGGTTGTGTGACGTAGACGCTGTAGAGTATGTACAGTCCGCCTACTCGCACTTGGAAATTGTAGGGTGGCAGATAAAAGCTCAAAGCAACGAGAGTAACTTGCTCAAAGAACTGAAATAAAATTTTAAAGATATTTAGCAATATTCTAATGTCATGACTAATGATTAATTATTCTCGTAGTGGTTTAAACAATATTTATTTCAAAAGAAAGGGATTGGTAAACTGCCAGCTCTTAATACCTCTCCAATTATTCTCATGTCATTGGTGGTCCCAGGAATTTTGAAAGGGGGTATGGTTGGGGTGGGTTTACATATTGAAATGGTGAGTTAATCAGGGGGTGTTTCCAATATAAATGTAACACAGAAACTCTTTTAAAAAATAGGAGGATGGGGGATTGTAACACTACAATCTCGGAAATTATTTCCTTGTTTGTGTAAATAATTAAATATGACTATCAAGCAGTCAGGATCTCTTATTCAGCTAACCACTGTAACCAGCTAAATACACTCTTGATTTTATGTTGATTCTTTGCATCTCTCTAATGTACTGTTCAGTACGTCAAGGTATTCCAAATCACTAACGAAAAAGCAACTGCATGCTCATATATGCAAACTTTGCTAAAACAGTTAAAATCTGATAACAAAATTTTGCTGTTTAAGTGATCTTTCACATTACATGATCCAAAGGGAGTTGAGAATGAAAAAGGAACGATGTTGGTCCTTACACCAGGGTAATAATGTGTGTAGCGCTTTGAGCATGACCCTTTGTGTTGTGGAGTTCAGCGCGATATAAGTATCCTCATTAATCATTAATTACTCATTTCAGAATAAAATATCTATGCGATCATTATTTAGTTGTGAAAACTGACAAATAAAATGGTTTGCCGTTAATTGAGATTGGTCAATCGTCCCGTATGAATTACCTATTTCTGATGCACAAATGACAGCTGACCACAATGATAGGTTCCCTCGTTACAGGGAGCGCAAGAAAACTCCTGGTTCAGATGCAGTGAAAGAAAAAATCTCATCTTGAAGAACATTGACAGTAGGGGTGAAACGGTACGCTTGAGCTTCGGTTCAGTACGTATTGTAGTACAGGACCCTCGGTCTGGTACAAAACCAAGAATGTCTTTCAATATATGAACTAAAACCATATCAAATCACATGTTTTTTCTTCAAAATAAGTTTGTAGGGTGTGGAAATCTTTTGTTTTAAAAGTGTAGAACAGAAAATATAATCACATCTGAGTTAATAACATAATTGTTTAATTAAGTTATATATTCGGTACATACCGAAAAATCTCTTTGAGGTACTGTGTACCGATATGAAAGCAAAATACTGCAGTTCAACTACTCTAGTTGTGAACCGTTTCACCCCTAATTGTCAGAGCTTTTTTCCCAGTATTAAGAAATCCATCAAGGTTTGCACTTCCTAGGTTTTAATAGGCGTCTGAGTGATACAGAATACTTTTACGTGCTGTATCATTTAACAATATGAAAACCATAAATATTCAGACTTGTCAGATGTCTGTTGTCAGACGAATTTCGGTTTGTGCAATGACGAGGTCAGGAGTACTGCACTTTACCCGACGCTAGTAATTATCAACTTCACTGCACTACCAACCCTTACGCTTGACAATCTAAACCTAAGATCTTTGAAAGCGATCCAAGGGTTAAAAAAGATAGTCTACTGATATCCAAGGGCTAAAGAAGACAGTCTAGTTGGAATCCAAGGGTTAAAAAGATAGTACGAAATTAACAAGAAAGAACTATGTGCGCCTGGTAAAGTGCAGTCTAGCCGTATCTTTGGACTTTTTTAAAATTCAATGATTCAATGATTAATTATACCTCGCGACGTTCTCGATCATTACGTCTTCCTGCACAAAGCATTGACAATTTCATTGATTTCCAGACATTAGCAAACAACTCGAAACGAACGCTCTCTAGGTCCGTAAACTTTTCAAGAAGTTTACTAAAGTCCTCTTTCACTCCCTTTGCAGGATCAAATTCGTCTTTTGAACTCATTTTGTAATATATGATAACCAGAAGCACAATTGAATCATTTCTCTATGCTCATGTTGAAGTTTTTCTCCGACGATCGTCCATTTTGAAATTTAGACTTCCTGTTTAGCCACTTCCAACAAAAATAACAATGTGTTTCAAATAAATTAAGAAATGATAAATCATAAAAAGAACTGCATCATGAGTTATGTTGATTTGGTTTTAAAACTGTCGTGAAAATATCGTTAGTGATGGAAAAGTTAACAATTTTAACTTTATTTATTATGATGTGTGGGGTAAAATCTTGACGAACTCCTTACTGCGATTACACCTAACTCAAAACATCACGTTTATTGTGCGAACCCGTAAAGCGTTTCACACTGCGTCCGATATTTTTTACGCATGTGTCAATGTTTTATACGATACATGCGTCATTAATTGCGTCATCAGTTGCGATATCTAGACCACATGTTTCGGGAATAAATTGATAGTCTCTACTTCCTTTCGACGAGACGTTCAGAGTAATGAAGGGTCTTTTTATAGAGTTTAAGAGTCCCTGGGTTATGCGACGGTTTTTTTTGCACTCATGATGAAATACTGAAATAGTGATGCATAGAGTAAACCCTTATGTGTATTGGTATGTGAATAAATAAACAAAGTTAAGAAGGTTCCTAAAAAATCTCAAGAAATTGCTAATATTTCATTATATACATGAAAAACATTTATACTAAATCCATTTCTGTTATTAAAAAAAAGGGTCACCGTGCTCGTTTATGAGATTTGAGCTCCTAATGTAGATGATGGTGCGCAAAAAAAATACATTTTCACTATCATTTCACACTATCATTTCACACTATCTTTTCACACTATCATTTCACACTATCATTTCACACTTTCATTTCACACTATCATTTCACACTATCATTTCACGCTATCTTTTCACACTTTCATTTCACACTATCATTTCACGCTATCATTTCACGCTATCATTTCACACTATCTTTTCACACTATCATTTCACACTATCAGTTCACACAATTATTTCACACTATCTTTTCACACTATCATTTCACACTATCATTTCACACTATCATTTCACACTATCTTTTCACACTATCATTTCACACTATCATTTCACACTATCATTTCACACTGTCATTTCACACTATCATTTCACACTATCTTTTCACACTATCTTTTCACACTATCATTTCACACTATCATTTCACACTATCATTTCACACTATCATTTCACACTATCTTTTCACACTATCATTTCACACTATCATTTCATGATAAAACAATAAACTATTTCATACTTATGGCATTATTTTAATAAAAGGTTCATGGTTACACCTTTATGCAAGAAGAAAATGCAATTTTATTGTTATTTTGAAGCTTTTTACATTTTATTTAAATTTTAGTTTTTGTTTTTTATTTCTTTTAAAAAGTAATATTTACGTCAATTAATCTCAAGATTTGCTAAAAGAAAATCACCGTTCTATAGAAAACAACAAAATTGACACAACAAATCATATGTATACAGGAAAACTTGAATATTAGAGAGTATTAGGGACAGTTTTTTTAAGATTGGGTTGCACTTTTTCAAGGACGTGAAAGGCTATCATTTTACTATATTTACTATATGTGCACCGCTAATTTACTATATTTCTATTATTTATATGGAGACTGGCAAGAGTTATGCCTTGAATCGGGAAGTTGTGTGGCTACAAGGCCTATCTGAATTTGACAACAGTTACTGAGGATGCTCAGAAACAATGGTAGAGAACCCCCTAAAGCAGAAACAAGAACACGTACCGTCCATGCAGTCCCAAAGCCATGAGGTATAATATTACGTCATCAATGGAATTCTCTTGCGTTTTCAAATGCGATGCGTCAAAAATATGTGCATGTCCTATTTCAATGCATCGCATCACAACGCACTTCAAATTCGCACATAATGTTTACTCCAAATGATAAATATAACTGGTATAACCTTTGGTAAGATAACATGGGTATTGCATGTACGACAATTATTATTTACGCATGGATATGGTTTGATATGGCTTCACCAAACTGTTGGCGATGGACAAATGTTATTAAAAGCATTTCGTAATGTAGCAATTAATATGTATTGTTTTCAAGGATGGCAATAAAAAAGCAGTTAAAATAAGTTGTCATTTTGTTTCACATCTAAATGACCATAAATACACAAGTATACATATTCATAATAAATACATGGAAACAAGATTATATAAACAAATGTACAAAGAGTGTGATGATGAGAACATTAATTTAACGATTAGGCCTATTCAATAGAGACATTGACACGGAGTGCAGTGCAAAACAGCCATGTAATACATGTAAAGGGTCACTGGTATTTTTTAAGCTAAATTTTGATTCTGCCTTTCATGAAATTCATCTAATGTCTTAAATATACGAAATGTTAGTCAATGGTAGTCAAATGTCAAAATTTACATTTTCTAATGTTTGATTCCTAAATTCTGCGTTATAAAGAGTATGTCTCCTGGACTAACGTTATATAGAGGCAGAGACAGTGTTCCTGTAAATAGAGGAAATCCACACAGATCCACCCCCTGGAACCCTGTACTGCAGGGCTCCAGTGATAGTGATTTCGTACAGCGAGAGATGCAGTGATTAGCGAGGATAATTGCTGTATGTGTGTACAAAATGCAGCTGTAAAGCAACATATCAGTAATACACAGTACATGATTATGACTGATGGCAAGCTGAATCTATGGCCCATTCCTAAATGTATTTACTTTAACCTTTTAATGATGCATATGTTTGTGGTCATGTGGTTTATTAGTCGGGGCCGTCAAAATAAAACCTTATTGGAACACGTATGCAAATACTACGCACCATATCGACCAAATTATAGAATTAACACAAACTTTAGCCTTCAGAAACCACATTGTATCAATTTGGGAGATATTTGCTTATTTTGTGAAAAGTTATTGTTAAAATACTATACTGTACATACCTCGAAGTGATCGTGATCAGTACAGATCAGTGATCGTGGTTTGGATAAATGTGCAGTGATCGTGATTTTCTGTACAAAATTGGTAAATACTTCAATTTGAGCACCAGGATCGGCGATTAATTGAATTTCAAAAGAGGAATTTGTAATCAATTTCCAGTCAGGCATCGTGGAAGATACTGTAGGGTGCGGATATTGTTCTGTAATGGGTATACTTTCAAAGAAACTAGTATACAATTCCATATATAGAGAGACCAAACATTAAGATCCTGACAGTTAACTATTATGAAAGTAGAGGTAGATACCTAAATCTTCCTTCACAGATAATGTGCCATGAAACCCTGAAACATCTGAGATGGCATTAAGTTTTTTAATCGGCCAAAATGATCAATAAAAGAAAATGTATCACGTCAAATTGGCGATTTCTTTCTTTACACATAAAGAACCCGAAATGGTATAAACCGAACCAAATTGAACTTATTCCATGCTTTAATCAAAATCAATAATTTATTTTCTCATACTCTTTCTTCTAGTTGCTAAAAGTAAAAATCATATTTTAAATTGGTTTAATGGTCTAAGTTATAAGTACTAGTTCATTGAATGAACAAATGCGATTTCAAGGCATGCTTAATTTGTCACCTCCTAGCATCTTATCTGATGTTATTGCATTAGGGGCACATGGTGGGTAGAACTGTTAATAATGTTTCTTATAACTTTCAATCTTTCAACAACAATCATGTCAACTGGTTATGTTGTCAAAATCATAATAAATGTCCTTTCTTCTCAACATGTTCAGAATAAACATCGCATTATTATTACCACATTTACCAAAACGAAATTTGCTACACTTAAGCGCATTATAAAGGTTTGATAATTGCAACTGAATTTGGTAATACACAATTTAAGCGTTTAAAATATGGATTTGTGAATAAATTGCTGTAGATCTTTTTGGACACTATTGTGTTGTTGGTCAGTGTTTGACAGTAAACTAAGCAGCTTGAAGTTGAATATGGTGCCACACAAACGTCAAATAGACAAATCTCAAATAGAAGCGGTGTTGATATCCAATAGTAGTACCGGGTAAATTAGTTAACAGGATGGCAAAATGGTGACAGCACTAGAATAGTACTAGTACAAATGACATTTGAGAAGTCACGCACGGTGTGACTTCTCAAATGCACTTTCATGTTACATGTTTGTGATATATGGTTACAGATTGTACTTTATGCTTGTTCTTTTCAATGGAATCAACTACTTTTTCGCTTCCTTTGCTGATGAAGCTAATATTCAGGAGTTCAATGCCAGTTATTTTCATTATATTGAAGCCCTTGACGCATATAATTGTGAACCTAATTTCGATCACAGCAACCAAAAACCACGATCACTGAAGGCATGTACAGAACATGTACAGTCAGACGATCACGATCACTTCATCAACTATTTTTCACAAATTCTCTAAACGTATTAAAGTAAACAACTAAAGACGTTGTCTAAATGATCAACTTACTTTAACAATTACGATTTAATTTTCCATTGCTTTTTTAATCAATTATTATTTACATAGTGGCTATATTTCTCTGTTAAACATAATGCTACCAAAGTAATTTGACGATAACGTTCTCAATGTTTAACTTACCAACATTAGAAAAAATATAGGGATACACTGATGCCTCCACATGCATGAACTATGCTTACATGGAGGTAATGATTTGTTTGTGTTGATGGATTTAGATCTTTTCATGAAACGATGCACTAACGTCTGTAATCTCCGATCACTATCACTGCATCTCTCGCTGTACAAAATCACTATCACTGGAGCCCTGCAGTACAGAGTTCCAGGGGGTGAGTTCTTTCGGCTTCCTCGGTAGCGTGGAGGTAGAGCGCCCGGTTAAAAGAGCAACGGGTATCGAGTTCTATTCCCGCCATCTACACTCTGAAAAAGTTATCTTTGTATACTTTTCGATAATAATTGTTATGAATTGAGTTGTGAAAAAAATCTTAAGTCTCATTTAAGGTCTTTCTATCAAAAGTAGAAACTTACTTTCACAATAAAAACCTCATACGTGGTTATTATCAGAAGAAATACCGACTGAAATAATAATGAGGGGTTATTACGAGAAAACAAGATACGAGGGGCGTTCAATAAGTATTGCAACTTCACTATAAAACCAACTCGCGTAGTCAATTTTTTACTTTTATTTTTCAATATAGTTACCCTTCACCTACATACACTTATTCCATTTCTCTTTAAGACTTTTGATGCCGCTTTTGTAGAAGTCTTCCGTTTGCCCCCCTAACCACGCCTCTGTGGCAGCTTTGACGTCTTCGTCATCCCGGAAGTGCCTTCCACGTAGGGCGGATTTCAGGTTTCTGAACAGGAAGTAGTCACTGGGGGCTAGGTCTGGGCTGTAGGGTGGGTGGTTAAGCTGTTCGAATCCACAATCACGTATAGCGGCCTGTGCAACTCTTGACTTGTGGACTGGAGCGTTGTCATGCAAAATCAGAACACCACGTGTCAACATTCCACGGCGTTTCTGTCAAATTGTCTTTCGCAATTCTTGCATTAGGTTGGCATAATATTGACCATTCATTGTAGTTTTGGTTGGCAAGTAATCAATTAATAATATGCCTTTTGCATCCCAAAAGATTGTCGCCATAACCTTGCCAGCTGATGGTTGAGTGCGAAACTTCAGGGGAGGCGGTGAACTCGGGTGCTTCCATTGCTTGGATTCCAGTTTAGTTTCCGGGTCCCAGTGGTGGATCCAGGTTTCGTCACCTGTCACCAGACGAGACAAAAACCTGGCTTCATCCGCATTAAACAGATCCAGGAGCTCCATGCAACTTTCGGTTCTTTTCTGGCGATCTTGTGCTGTGAGGTTTCTGGGTACCCATCTTGCAGATACCTTGGACATACCAAGATCGTCATGAATTATTTTTTCAACACTTCCAACTGATATCTGGAATTCCAAAGACAGTTCAGAAACTTTAACACGGCGGTCAGCTAAAATTCGTCTTTCGATAGCGGCAATAACTTCCGGTCTGGTGACTTCAGATGGCCTGCCTGACCGTGGGTCATCGTCTAAGGACTCCCTGCCCCACTTGAACTGAAGAGACCAGCGACAAACTGTTGAAAAGTTAGGAGCATCCTTACCCATCACATTACACATACGTTTATGAATTTCTGTAGCTTTGCATCCCTCTTTAGTAAGGAACTTGATCACAGCGCGTTGTTCATGTTTGAGAGAATCCATGATTATGGAGACCCCTAGGTCAGCGCAGCTATTATATTTAAATAATTGTTATGTCTAGAAATTGTTTTGACATGTGTCAATGTTATGTTTTGACTATAGTAACACCTGCAATAAGCTGACACTGTTTATGTAAACACCAATGCCCCGCTTGCAACACTTATTGAACGCCCCTCGTACCTACGAAACAATAGACAAAATCCCTGATAGGTTTCTAATGCCGTTTAAACGATTTAGAACAGTCCGTTTTCAGCCTATATATAATCAGCCATTTCCCACCCTCTGAAATGACCACTTTTAACATTGGTATTGGAAGGTTTATATTTTATACGATTTAATGTTCATCCTCCGTGAGGTTACAATAGTTACAGATGGAGTTTTCATTATCTGGGTCCTTTGAGAATCGTGCTGCTTTTACCTTAAAATCATGACCATTACATCTGAACAAAGTAACAATTCTACGTAGGTGCAATGAAGATAAAGAGGTAAATTGATAACATAGGCATCATGCTAATGGCTTATAAACGAGTTCATGTTAGTTGCGGTATAATGCCGTCGACAGGGTCCTGCATTTGGGCCCCCTGCATCTATAGAAGTTTCATATTTAAAACCTATCATCAGAGACCATACAATTATTTTATGGTCTCTGCTATCATACAGCCCCTGAATAAACTCATTATGTCATCTAAAGTATCTCTATATAAACAATTTAAGAAAATCAATGTCTATTTTTCAGAAGTTTGAAGGGAAGGGGCGGGGACAACCAGGGAGTCTACTAAAATACATGTAACATGCAGTAGGTTTTTTAGGGGACAACCCCCACACTCCTCTCCCCCTCCTAGATCTGCAATGCACATTATCCAGAGTGTAACTGAACATTACCTTTCATCTGACAGATAAACAATGATGTAGGTAGGGTTCATTCGTTTTAACTTTAACTTTGAAAAAACGCAACAGACTGTCATTAGATTACGGTTTAATAAAATATAAATGGATGCGTTAAATGTGTTGTGTTTGGCTCAGAATACACATCTGCTTTCTGTTGTTCTTCGTGTTAGAGATCTCTCGAGCGCCTCCCAGCGGAGCTGATTTCGCACTCACTCGCCACAGTCACTATTTATAGATATTTGGCGCAAAGACTAAGCGCTTGAAACATCAGAAACCAGATATTCGAGAACCCATGCCAGGCGATAAATCCAAACATTTGGTTGGAACTCTCAAAGTCTGGACATAGACTGCCTATTTGGTAAATATATCATATATATATGCATTTGGTGTCGATAATATAATATTAAACATCATCGATATTGTTTTCTTTCTGTATAATACGAACATGCTTTACTTTGATGTGTGAAGATAATGCTGCAAGAGTAGGACTGTATAAGGTATCATATTACCATAGCTGGAACCAGTTCACTAAAGCAATTCCTTGTTTGGTATATGTATCACCAGGAAGACATCATAAATCGGCATGGTCACTGACTTTAAAATAATATACAGATATCAAATTCAATAGAAGAGGCTTTTGTTCTGTAGCTCATCAGGTTTTAAATGGTAATACTGGTAAAATATTAATGATTACTTATACATATGAAATATGATATGTAACAAAACGATGGTTTACAAAATAAATATTACGTACAATTGTTGTTAGACCCTCAATTCTTAGTTTTCAAGTCTCAACTTCTCTTTCTGAACAACCATTTCTCAAAGCATAGGCCCTGTCAGAACGCCCATATATTGACTGAAGAGCACATAAAATCTACAATTTAAGATCCCTATCAGCCAAGGAGTATGTACACATAATTTCAGCTCTCTAGAGTCACTGGTTCTGGTGAAGAAGTCGAAAAAGCGAAAACAATTACGGGTTGATGGATGGACAGACGGACGCTGGACACCATGCCATAAGCCAATCAGGACTTGATCACCTGATATCTTTTCTCAAGTAACACGAAATGGGGGATCGTTATAATTAAAACAGAAATTCTACCGAAAGTGCTCTTTAAATTTTTTTTTAACGTATTTTTATTTTTCCCAATTGTCATATATTTAGGTAACCAATATATCTTGAATGACGTATATTTACTCAAAATATATTCCTTAGCAACTGGAGGGATTTGAACCCTGGATCTATTGATCTGAATTTGAATGTGTCACCACCACATATTTTTGCCCCTTATCAAAAGTAAAGTATATTTCTAAAGTTTGACTTTTGTGTGCAGAAAGATGACCATGAATAATCAGCAGAAACACCTCGTGGAGGGATTGCAGGAACTGTGGAAGAACAAAGAACTAACTGATGTCACTCTGGTTGCAGAGGATTCAGAAATACATTGTCATAGGAATGTGCTCGCTGCTAGCAGTCTATACTTCAGGTATGTAATGTAATAGTTTCACAAAATAAAAACATTCTTCTGACAATGTCAAAGCCATTTTTATTACCCTTGCCATAATGGCATTTTATTTCCGTTTTAGAGACTTGTTAACTTAGTTCTGATCTAATTAGGCTGTCAGTTGCCATTCTCATTTGAATGAAAATATTTTTTTATTTGTAACAAAAACATAAAAAGTATTATAAAAGTGATATAAATCAAAAGACATTTAATAAAAGTGAAAAGTGATATCTTTGAGTTCCAAACCTTTTGCAAATCACATAGACATGGTCCATGTTTTTACAGATATACAGAATAATGATAATATTTCATTTTCATCGGACTCTTTCAATGTAAGTAACTTAACTATTGTATGTAATTGAATATATGATGACATAGCTCCTAACTAATCATATATCTTTTTCTTTCAGAGCAATGTTTCGTAATTATCGTGAAAGTGGAGAGAAGAGAATTGAATTACACGACATGACCTTCCAAGCACTGGATCAAGTGGTCAAGTTTATATACAGTGGTGAGGTGGATATATCCCATGACAATGTCCAGTGTCTCTTGACCGCTTCCAGCATTCTGCAACTGGACACCCTGTTAATATACTGTACTGTCCACATGGCTGAAGCTATATGTCTTGAAAACTGTGTTGACGTGTATCTCCTCGCAGACTATCAGAATCTTGATGATCTCAAACATGCAGCAAGACTCTTCATTCTTGATAACTTTGGCAAACTTGCGGAAAGCAAGGATGTATTCAAATTAGAAAAAAAGTTTGTCAAAGACTTGCTGTTGTCAGATGATTTAAATGTTGACAAGGAAGAAAAAGTTTTCATGTTTTTGGTTGGATGGGTTGAATATGATTTGGAAAACAGAAAAAGAATGTTTGCAGATCTTTTCCACAATATACGATTGATGCTTATGTGTGATGATTTTATTACAGAACATGTCGAAAAATCATCTTTTGTATCAGGTAACCCATTTAGTAGAGCAATTTTGTCCACGCTCAAACTATGCAAAATTGGCATCGCAAATCAGGAGACAGAACAAGGAAAAAAGGAAGTTATTGAGGAATTTGAATTAAACGTAAATCCGAGGCTCGGGATGTTCAGAAAACAAATGTTGATATTCTCAGGGGGAGGTAACTCAGAAGATCAGCGAGGCTTTTCATGTTTCGATCCAACTTCAGGTGAAAACTATTGTGCAGTGAGTTGTAATCCAACTTTTGATTCCAAGTTCAAGATCGACTATTACCAACTTGTGACAAATGCAGAAAATCAGATTTATTTCCTTGGAGGAGTGAAGTTCCATATTGACGACAATGACTTGGCTTTAGATTCAGTTTACAGATATAACCCTAAAGAAAAAGCCTGGAAACGTTGTCAGCCAATGAATTCTCCTAGATGTGCCTTTGCTGCTTGTTCGTTTGAGGACAAACTGTTTGTTTTTGGAGGTGAGATTCAACACAGAGTGCCATTAGATGGGACGGAAATGTACGACCCAGTATCTAACAGCTGGCATCAGATGGAGCCACTTCCTATGGGTCTGTCACATCATGCCGCAACCATTTACAAAGACAATGTTCTTATTTTTGGCGGTGCTCGCGACACTGATCTCTCCAACCTTGTTCTGCAGTATTCAGTATCAAAAGACAATTGGACAATCCTGGACACAGACATTTTGAAACCATGTTTGGAATGCACAGCAATCACCGACAAAAACAAGATTTATATTTTAGGAGGGGGAACAAAAACTGAGAACATGACATCAGTTCAGTGTTTTGATCCAGAAACTTTGAAATGGGAATATGGAGGAGATTTCCCAGACGATCGAAAATTCTTTGCGGTTGCTCTTCTTGATGGATGTATTTATGTTTGCGGCGGGGTCAGATTGATGACAACCCGAGGAGAAGGTCTTGCAAGGTCAAGGAAAGTCGAGAGCAAGGACATGTACAAATATGACCCTGAAACGGAAGAATGGAGCAAGGTGGCTAACCTGGTTCAATATGGCAGCTTTCAAGCCTGTACAACTGCCATTGTAAACACAAAGGATCTCACTCTCAGTGACTTTGTTAGTTCAGTGTAAATCCTTAAAGATATCAGTTCTATCAATTTACCCTCTTTCTGATGGTATTGGTTTGATTTCTGTAATGGACTTTTGTATTGGTGTTACTATTGACCCACAAGGACTATAGCACTGTCTAATGAGTCAAATTCAGGAGGAAACCATTTTCACAACATCATAGGCGTAACGAAAAGATTTCCATATCTTCTCCTTCCGCCCTTGACCTCAACCCTTGCATTTTCAGTGCTAAGATTTTAAAGCACTCCAGGCTAATCGGATAAGCCAATCAGAAGACAGCTTGTATTGCCTCTGTGACTGTGTCGATCCTCGCTATTTTGAATTGGTACCGAATGTAAACGGCAATTTCATTGGCTGTATGTTAGCAGGTGGTAAGGGACGTAACTCGTGATCACAATAGGTGTCGTTGATTCGGTTCATCACTTTTGCCTAGGTTGAAGGCAAGGTAAAAAATGGAGAGATCTCAATACATTTTCATCTTGCCGTGGGACGATGGGAGGAAACTAGTCACCACCACTAGCCTACTCCTCACCTATCCCAGGCTCTACCTTACTTTATTTTCCTACTATTGTGATAGTTTAAAAGTAAACAAAATATCATAATGCGAATTATACTTTATCATTCGAACAACCGGACTGAAAAACTATTGAAACTATTGATAGTTAGCTGTGCTATCGATAATATTGATCATTTTTTTATATAATTACTATCGATAGTGTACTATTAACGCAGCAACTATTGCGATAAGTTGATAGTTTGATCTATTGGTACACCCCTATGGACTTGTACTGAAAAGAAACACACACCTGTTGATATTTGCTACCATCATAATTTATTACAACTCTTGATAGAAAATGCCCTCTAAGAACAGTTTCCTCTGGGTGTTGACAATAGTTGAAAAGCACCCCTGGATGAGTGTTGGGTTCAACGTATCACTTTCACACAGTGTAGGCTAAGTGGAATTTGGGCATGGCGTCCATTACGCTCAATTAAATGGCTGCGATACTGCCAAAGCGGCATTAAACAATAACTCCCTCAATCACTCTATTACAACCTTATAGCAAAAATTGCAAAGGTTACAAGTTGTCAAACAGGCCTACTAATTCACAACTTCCCAATGCAAGGCATAACTCTTGCCAGTCTCAATAACTGGCTGAATTAAGCCTTGCAGTATTTCCTTAAGAAATCTGTGCCTGGAAATCCGGGCCCACTATGCAGCGAACCACAACAAAGCGAGGGAAATGTTGCAAGGATTAAATCAGCCAGTAATGGAGACTGGCAAGAATTATGCCTTGCGTTTGGAAGTTGATTAATTCAATGTGTATGTGTGTTTTTCCCCTCAGGTTGATAACTATACAAGATGACTCAAAAGGAATGTTGTTGCTCAAATCTTGTATGTTCAGCTCATCATTTGTGATACTGATTGATAGTTATTTTTATTTTTATTTTCAGGTTTGCAGATTAAATTAATTGAAAAGACTGTACGCATCTGCTGTTTTGTTTACTATTAAGAATGGTAGATTTAAAGAAGCAAATAATATGTTGGACTCAATGGACTGGATGTTAAAGGTGGACTGAGTTGGTGGCATTTGACTTGAACATAGACTCAGGCAGTGACCATTCATGGTCAAGATATTTTACATCCATCAGACTTCCCCCTCTAGTCATAACGTGCCAGTCTCCATCACTGGCTGATTTAAGCCTTGTTGCGTTTTGTTACCTTTCTGTGCTATGAAGTTCAGTACTTCGCTAGCACAGAACAGTTTACAAAATGCAGCATGTTTTAATTTGGTTTAAATGCAGCAATGCTTTAATTGGCTTAAACGGATGGAGATGTGTCATAATAGTATCTTTATTGAATGGATTATTGTTTCACTTCCTCCACAGATATTCTCTGATGCTGACAGAAAAGGCAACAATGGTAAATTTTATAAACATTTAATTCTGTAAAGGATTTTGAAATGAATAGTAAATGGAATTGAAATTTGAATTGCAAAAATATATTTTTAATATGTATATGGAAGGCATATTCTTAAACACAATCACAACATTTTTGTTTCTTAATGACTAGAATATGATATATATGTGAAAAAATATTGTGTAAACTGAAAGACATAATTCTTGCATATAGAGAGATCATACACTGAAAAAGATTTGACGCTTGAAATCCTGAATCTGTCACTGTTCTGTACCAGTTTAGTGCAGACAAAACCCAGTCACTAGCTGGCCAATCACATCAAAGTTTTTAAACAATTGGCAGTGTGAACGCATTCAGAATCATTTGTTAAACATGATCCTAATTTTTCAGAAACCGACGAAAGGATTACCGCTTTGAGTTGCTTGCCCCTAGCATCTTCCAACAAAAACTTTTGATTGGCTAAATGAATTTGTGTCAGAACATGCAGTTATACAGGCAGTCATCTGACAGTGTGGAGAAGCAACCTCAGGGTAATAGGAGTTTGGAGTACAGATTTACTATTTTGCATTTTTTATTCCTCTGAATACGGCCAATTATAATCTGACTGATCAGGTCTATATAACTAGATGAGCTTATGGCATGGGCTCTATTCTGTCCGGTGCCAGTCGGCGATCATCAGTCAGTCATTGTTCGTAAAATTGTCACATTTTCAACTTCGCTTCCAGCACGGCTGCATCCCCAAAGCCCAAATTTTTTGAAGGTACTATGTACCTAGGGGATCAAGACCAAATGAACAATCTTAAGTCTACATTTATTTAGGGGTTATTCTAAAACTTTGAGCTTTCTATGTCATATAGTTTCTGAGAACAAGTGACTTAAAGTTTTAGGTAAAATGGTCACTAGGTCCATATGAGGAGATATTAACACCAAGTAAATAAACTTTTATTCCTCTAGGTGCAAATCTTGTCATAAAATTTCCGTTTTTGGTTGTAGGGGATATGTAGAAAATGGCATCTGTGGATAGACGGACAACCCATGTCATAAGCCCATAAAACCATATAGGTCTAAGGCACTCAAGTCATGGCATATTTAATTGGACTCCCACCTAATTAACATACTTCATATTATACGTACTATGCATGTACTGTCAAGTTTAGCGACCTATTCCCAGATCAGGAACAATTATGAAATGCACCAACTAGTTCTCAATATCATAAATTGCATTTTTCAGCTTGTTTGGCAATGCTAATTTTGGTATTTTTTCCATAGGTCTTTGTCCTAAAAGTTGTCGTAAACGAAATATACAGGTCATGAATAGGGAATCAACATGGTGGTCAAATTCTGCAATGCACGCCTTGAAGGTTGTCATAGCTTTGATTTGACTGAACACTGCCTGATCATAATCACTCTCAAGGACCTTGAAAACTGAAAACAGAACACATCTTGGCAAAAGCTGATTTGATACAATAAACATGACACAATCCGTGTGGTTGTGAAATATTGAAGCTTCAAGAGGCGTGAGACCTTTTCTTTCACGAGTCAATCCATTTGCTCCATTTAAAAAAAGAACTTTCAGACATTCAACATGTCCTTCCTGAGCTGCAAGATGGAAGGCTGATTTTTCATATCTGTCTGGTCGGTCAAGGTCAATATTTGTCCTTTCGATGACAAATTTCAAAATCTTTAAACTTCCGTGACTAGCAGCTTCATGCAAAATGTTGGAACCTTTGAAGTTATTGCAGTCAATCTTGACACCTCTATTCAAGAAGAGGTTCACTATGTCAAGATTATCTCGTTCTAACGCCGCAATGAAGGAACGATTGGAGAACCACGTATTTGTGAAATGAGCACCACCTTCAATCAGAGCTTCAACAGCCTCTGTTCGGTTTTTGTAAGCAGCTGCGGTGAGAGTGTTAAACCCGGTGAAATCAATCCACACATTAACTGCAGCGCCCTTCATTAGGAGGAGACGAATCATATCAATGCTGCAGTTATTCCGAACAGCAAGGTACAATGGGGACATGGCAGATGCATTAGGATTAGCTCCTGCATCAAACAAGAGGTTACAAATGGCAATGGTGTCATTATGGACTGCGAAAGAGAGGGCACTATGTTGAGAAAAATCTGTGACATTGATGGAAACATTTTTTCCAAATTTCAAGATCAGTCGAACCATGTCCACATCGTTATTCTGAGCTGCAAAGATGAGACTTGTTTTACCATAACGGTCCACGACATTCACGTCACATCCATGTTCAAGAAATGCTTTTATCACACCAATCTTTTTCCCCTTGACTGCTGATAGTAATGGCGGATCTCCTGCTGTGTTGACATGTCCGATGTCACAATTATTTTCAAGTAAAATCTTTATTATTTCAAAATTAATTTTATCCTCTTCTTTGTCCGAAGAAAGAAATGAAATGACTTTGTGGATAAAAGAATCTGAAGAATTTTCAAGAGCTGATTGTACAGGAACAACTTTCTTTTGGCAGAAGTTGCTAAACTTTTGATATTGATCTCTGTCTAGATGCGCAAATAATGTGTTGAGCTGCCATATCACTGTAGAACCTATATTTCCTTTACTTGCCATTTTGGAAAGAGGCATGCAGGTTTATTTGATTTCATCCACGTCCTCTGAAACACCAAATAAAACAAATTAACAAATAGATAGTGAACAAGATATTATGTCATCTCCTCCAATGGGTTAAAAAAGAACTAAGACAATATTTATACAGTAAATACGTTATCCTGTATAGGTGACATTTTGACATTAGTAGCTGTCATTGGCATTGACATTAAAACCTATGTTGAAATTTCGCCTCAATGCAGAATAAAGAAGTTAAAGATAAATTTTCAAGCAAGTGATGGGTGGGGCCTGGTGGTTCGTGGGGCTCTGAATTAAGTTAGGCAAATGAAGTGTCTGAAAACAGATGATACTACTTCTAAACATTAGGCCTATCTATCAAACTGTTAAATAGTGAACTGGTGAAGTATGCTACAGTTCAACTGTTGCTAAATAATCGCTTCCCCCAGTTTACAATCATCAGGCGCTATCAGGATATCATACAGAATGATTTTTTTTCCAAGCAACTGTAGCTAAAATTATAGGCATGATACATGTGTACCGATAATTAACAAAAATTGATTTAATTTAAAACTCAGATTAAGTACTGTATTATTATCTAACATAATTAGCAAACAGGGAAGGTAGAATAGTTTATATTGATATTTCATGTAATCTATGAAATGTGGGTAAGTAATCCTTATCTGACTGAAAATCAAGGCCTGTGACTCATTTACAGACTGGAGAATCAAGTTTGCAAATCAAACACTTGTTATCAGCCAACTCAACACTAGGGTAGAGCTTGAACGTATTCCCCAAATTTGCGAGAACAACTCAAGTTGTGACGTCTCATGCAGATTCCTCTCAAAAAGAATCACATAATTACACATTATGAATGAAATATTAAATGTTATTACATGACGAGCAATGAAATACTGGGATCTATCAGTGAAATAAACTGTCTATCAAGCTGCAGTGAAAATAACTTCTTGACAAATAGGCCTACCATATTTATCTCATCGAGTGAGGTAGAAAGTTATATATTTTCACTTGTGAAAATATTTATAAGCTTTCTACTTCACTCGATGAGATAAACATGGTATTAGTCAAGAAAAGACAATAATTCTCTATTTATTACCTTGATTTGTGTTTATATTTATATAAGTTAGGCTATATTTTTATCAAAGGAAAAGTTTATTGCTTGTGCTGACAGCGGAGACAAATTTTGATAGATTTACTATGAGTCAACACCTGAGTTGTGTTCAATGCTTTTGATTTGAAACATCAACACGCATGCGTTGACTCCACCCCAGTGTTGTTAAATCAAACGCAGCCCATCACCTAAAGATAGAGCTGTCACATATTTTATAATAAAATCCTAATTTTATTTCTTAATCTGAATAGGAAACAATGTTTCATATCACGATCATATGATATGTCGAAACTTCTTTAAAATCAAGCTGTCAAACTAATAGTTCGTATTTTAGACCAAGATAATTTACCTGTCCTTGAAATAACTGTCCCAGATTAGAAGTTTTTTTTATTTGTTTACATTAGACTTTCAAAGTTAAACTAGAGTTATCTGCCCTTGTACTCTCCAAACGAAAAGGGGATAAACTCATTCTTCCGCTCGCGGGAACTACGGCAGTCGTTTGACGAAAGAAGTGTAGGCTCAATCTAATAATTGTTTTATTTTACAGCTCTGGCGTATTTTTAGTTTGATATAAAATGTGTTGAAGACAACGGACGTATCATAATAATTATTTGAATATAGGATAAGGATATCAATTAGTAAATGTTCAGATGTGAACCTTTTTCATTTTTCCATCAAACTTTCAAAGTTTATTTGACCGATTCTCGGTTGGTTTTAGACCGAAACCTCTGTCGTTTAGAACCTCTCGACCCAGGTTGGTTTAGGTTTGTGACATCTAATAATTGGGAACCAGCGGTTTCGTAGGCAAAACGGGTTCGTAGACATAATTATTCGTAGACGGAACGGTTTCGTAAATGCTAGTTTCGTAGACGGATTTTAAAAAATGTTTTAAGATATTATGATCAACATTTATGAATTATTTAAATTTATTTTGAATGTTGTAAAAAAACCAATTATCAATATCTATTTCTACAAGTTTACCCTTCAAAGGGAGAGTTCTATCGCTATCTTTTTTTGCATTACGTGAAATGAAAACATGCGATATTGTACCTTATTTTGCAACTTTTTAATAACTGTAAAGATGTACACTGACAGATTATTCACAAAGTAACACATAACATGTCGTAAAACTAATAAACAGTCTGATGTTATGCTGTAGGGAAGTTTTCCCCACTCGCAGCGCCGATAAATGGTTTCAGTTATTGTTTTTATTTTTTAAACAATGTACGCTTGTGTTTATCAAATTGTGAAATATAAAGTCATAACAGTATTACCTTTATTACTATATATCTTTCAATTTGACATTGTTTTAATCATGTATTAATAGCATATATGTGTAAACGGGGATATCCTCTCGAATTTCGTTTCCACAAAAAATACCCTGATTGTACCCTCCTCAGCGTCAGAATTCGCAGTCATGGATAGATTAAGGAGAGATGGGACCCAGAAATCGAAGTCGCTTACGGCAACATTTTGCCACAACATTTTATTGTTGTGAATAAGTCTCAAAATATATGGATCATATGGGGCATAAGCTTATCTGTACACTAACGGCGAGCGCTTAAATTTACCGAAACTCCTTTATAACGGTCATACGGATTTTATTCCATATTCTACGGACGTTTACGAAACTAACGAAATTGACGTCTACGAACCCGTTTTGTCTACGAATAAATCTACACCCTAAGTATTCATAGCCATCAGTATTTTCAGTAGATCAGTACACCCTCAAGTCAAGATTTACAAATGATAATACGTATTCAGGATGCATTTGCAACACTCTGTACAATCCCAAAAGTAAATTCAGATACTAAATATTATTTCTTGAAGTTGAAAAAATATCAAATGTATGAATCTATCGATCAATTAGTAAAAAAACGAGATACTAGCTAGACTTTCAGCTTGTGCAAATAAAATATTTGCAAGACTGCATTTCATCAGGTGCACATTCATCTTGTTCTTTTCGTATTTCGTCTTTTTAGCCCTTAGATTCCAGTTAGACTGATATCTTCTTTAGCCCTAGGATATCTCAGTTTCACCTGTTTTCGGCGACTTAAGAGCGATTCGCAGTAAATGTTTAATCGTGTCAAAATGATAACAATATTTTTCATTCATGTCATGATGTCAATCTACTTTGAGAAACTTCACTAGTATAATAGCTCATCTGGCCTGTAAGGATCGATTGGCTTATGGCATCGCATGGTGTCCAGCGTCCGTCCGTCCGTCCGTAAACTTTTTCGTTTTTTCGACTTCTCCTCCAGAACCCAACTTCCCAATGCAAGGCATAACTCTTGCCAGTCTCCATTACTGGCTGATTTAGGCCTTGCAGTATTTCCTTAAGAAATCTGTGTTTAGAAATCCAGGCCCGCTATGCATTTCCAGTGCAGCGATTCACTGCCTCGACACAAGAAAGCTAGGGAAATACCGCAAGGGTTAAATCAGCCAGTAATGCAGACTGGCAAGAGTTATGCCTTGCGTTTGGAAGTTGCCAGAACCATGCAATAACGCAACAGAGCTGAAATTTTATGTGAAGACTCCTTGGCCAATGGGAATTCTAAATTGTAGATTTCGTTATCCCATGACCCCAAATATCACAGGGGTCACATCCTTAAAAACCTATTTTCATCTTCTTCTCCAGTTCCAAAAGGTCTGGAGAGCTGAAAAGTTGTGTGTAGACTTCTTGCAGACGCCAATGGGGATTCTTAATTGTAGATGGCCGCAATAAAAGTGAAATACTCTTGAAAGCGGCGTTAAACCCCAAATCACCTCACCTCACCTCACCTCACCTCACCTCACCTCACAGTGTTCTGTTATTACGAGAACCCAATGAGGCAGACGAGCATGGCCTTACTAATTAGCATATACCAGAATTAAATAAAACTGTCAAATAAGGACATGTTCACCAGTCACCACTTATGAGGAAGAAATCCGAACTTATCATTTACACTGCTCGTTAGTAATCAAGTCACACTTCTCCGCAAGTGGGCTCTGTTCTCTTGTGGACAAGAAACACTGATACATTATCTCCTGTCTGTAGACATTATAAAATTGATATCAATGTCATCCCTTATATCATTGAACCTGTATTGACATGCACGTGGCTGTATTTGTCTGAAAACATTTCAGAAATTGATCAAACGTTATTGTTAATTGAATAAGCATAACACTAAAATTCTGCCATATTCTGCGACATCTCACATGACCAATCACGTGATATGATGTTGACACCCATCGTCAGCTTGTAGACGATAGAAAGTACAATGTTGACTCTGTAATTTTTTGTAGACCTTTATTGTGAAGTGAAAAAAAGTATTAAGAAAATAAGGCTTATATGTAATATATTTTCTGTGTACACTTGCCCATCTGATTTCCATAGTTGAAAACTTTGTTCCCAGGTCAAGTTGCCGTGACCCCATGTAAACAATATTGCATTTTGACATTTGACCTTTGGCTCGTTCCCATAAAATAAAAAAAGATTACCAATCACCGAAAACGACGAGAGAATGACGAATTCATGTTACGGTTGGATATCTTTAGACTTTCAACTACTATCAGACTAAATAATCCTACCAATATCAGTTTAGTCTATCTTTAATCATAGTCTTTGAAGCATAAGATTTGCTTTGTGGTATTTACATGATGCAGTATCTTTAGATTGCATAGCTATCTTCCATCACTCTATGCAAAAATATACAGAGTTATTAGCATTGCTGTTGATACAAGCTGAGTCGAAATCAACCATGTTGATGCATGAAAAAAAAAAAGAAGGTCTTTTGACCGTGTAATCAGCAAGCAAGGGGCCAGTATAGTATTAGTACTATTATATCAAAATAATAAGTTAAGAAGAAGATAATTTGATTCAGTAACAATTTGTATTATTATTAATTAATTTTTTTATTTTCCTTTTCAGTTCATAAACAACATGTTGAAAAAAACACTAAGCATTTAAGGATGGCAGGGACATTACATACACGACTGAAAGTGTTGAAAGACGAGGTTACGAATCTCTTGAATTCTGTGAAAATAAAAGATGAAGGCAATAATGATCAGCAGACATTATGCCTTGTGGACAAGGCTATTGAACAGATCAGTACAATCAAGGAATTGGTTCATAGGCGCCAGACAAGAGACGAGGATGAAGTGGAGTGTATTTCATCCAAAAGTGACTCTTTTGATGCGTCCAGAAAAACAGCAGATGTGATAGATGTTGATTATGATTCTGATAAAACTGAGGATTTGAATGATTCTGACATTGGTAAGGAAGAACCTAAGAATACAACTATTAAGTCTGATCCTGACTTTGATGACCTGGATGACATTCAGTTTGATGACGATGATTTCAACAGCATTCCTGACACGCCGACCACTAAACAAACCATCAAGGAAAGAAAGGTTTGCACTCATATTAAAAAAATTTGCTGAGCAGCTAAGCACAACTAAGAAATAGAGAAAACTAAACATCCTTCTATTTATAACCATTTTTATTAAATCATTCACTAGTTTAATAAAAAATGGTATTAAATAGCAGGAAGTTTAGTATTCTGTTTATTACCCGCCCACCTATAATTCAGGGAAATAGCTGACATGAAAACTATGATTCCTGCAAGTCTGATACCGTTGTAATGACATTACTCCAAATATCAAGCCATAACCGCAAACTATTGTGACATCATACATGCGTTGGTATTACACTAGTTAAATATTGCTGTATAAACTATAAATATTACACTGCAGTATCTTACACAGGCGAGTAATAAACTTATACATATTATTGAGTGTTAAATGGTATAGACTTTTGAAAATATTCTTTATTTTAAGACATCAGAGATTGCCACAGGAAAAATATCAGCACAGTTTTCACTTCACCTAAGTACATTTGTCCATTAAAACCTGCAGTAATTTTTAGCATATAACAACTTCTAACATAAATCTACATGAGATCCTTTAAGTGATTGTGTCATGTTCTCAAAGACAATATTTGCGAATATTTGATAGCAACAATCTTTCCTCTTACTTGTTCAATATTTTTGTTCGACCCACCTACCTGGATCATTGCACAAAATTTGTAACACAGTGATTAATCTACAAATATGACTTTTAAAGGACAGGGACTCACTATCACAAGCTTTTCTGAGTCCCAGAAAATATAAGCGCGTCCCTCCATAGTAATGCTATTAGTATAAATAAAAACCTTGCATCTCAGGGACTCACAGTTTTAATTTCTATGAGTCCTTTTCAAATTTTGTGAGTAAATGAAGCAGGACTCGCAGGTAAATTTATCCCTGTAACATAAAGCACATTGAATTCCTCCTGCTCACACTTAATGGAGACAAGATGTCAGCTTGTTATGACTCCATAAGAAAGAGAAAGAAATAAGATGTAGACCCAATGATTTTAACAAACGTTAACGCAGGTTCCAGTTTGTCAATAAAGGGATTTTAAATAATGGCCAGCTCTGATTTTAGTAACAGATGGATTTGGAAAAGTTGTCCGATGACAATGATGTATAACTGGCCATTTGTTATTATAAGTTATTATAAAAATATATATATTTCTTATATTTTACACTTCTTTAGTAACACATATGATGATGTTTGCATCTATTCAAATTTAAAAACATTCAGTGCCAAAATGACACAATCACTTTTAATATTAATGTATAACACTAATCCATAAGGCAAAATTGTCTTTGTCACTTATTTTAATGCAATGAGTTCATTTCAGAACAAACCTGATGTTGATGAAGATGAAGAGGACATGAGGAATCTAGTGAAAAACTTTAATAACAACGAGGCTGACGAGGTTGACGAGGACGACGAGGAGGAGGAGTTATGTGAGGAAGACTTCGGAGATGATTTTGATGCTGAGGATATTCAGGTAACTCCAATTTGAAATGGTCAATTTACAAAAAAGAGTCAGTTAAAATATTTTTTAGTTATTTGTGTTTATGACCAAGCAAAGAGATTACGATTTGATTCCCATCATTTGGGATGTAAGTTGTAAGTCCGTAAAATCTAAAGTGTAAAGTGTCCCAAAATGAAAAACAAATTCAAATTCAATCTCTCAGCAGATCATGTGGATATTTGAACACTTTTTAGCTCATCAGGCCTGAAATGGTCATTAGAACCACTGGTTCCAGAAATCTATTTTTTTGTACAGAATCCTGGGTGAATGGGAATTATACATTGTAGATTTGGTGACCCTCTGACAGTGAAAGCAGTTTTGTATGAGAAGAGAGGTAAACTGTAATGAATTGTTTTGATTAGTATTTGGAATAAGATGACTTCTGAAAGTGCTAAATCTAATTCTCTGTTTAAAGGCTCTAGAAGAAGCAGAGAAGAGTATTCAGGAGGAAGACATCGTACAGGAAGACGAAGATGGTGAGATATTCAGTTTCAGTATAAATGCTGGCATTGTTAACAAGCAAATGAACATATCAGTAACATACCTTGCTTTCTTACACAGAAGATTTAACATGGAGTGTAGTGTTTAGCATGCTGGGCCCTTAATCCCGAAATTTTCGTAGCCTTAAGAATTCTTAACTTTGATCGTAGCCCATGTGTTAAGAATGGGCTTAAGAAGTTCGAAGGGCTACGACAAATTTCGAGAATAAGGGCCCTGACCTTTCACAAAGCATTAAGGAGATCGTAAGTCACTAAGGTAACCCTAGTGCAATGTTAAAGAATGGTATTCAAAGAGATAATGATTGGTAAAGGTTCCCTAGTGAAAGAAACCCCTGGCCTCTAATGCCAAAGACCCTTGTTAAAATCCTGGTGGAGATACCAAAAGTTTGTGACCCGTGTCTCTACTGTGTTGTGTCCCTGCTTCCCTTCATCAACATGCCACTCAGTCCACCCAGCTTATGAAATGGGTATCTGAACACGGAAGTACGCACCTATACGGTCGCACATATCGCTTAGTTTCTGCACCAGAAGTACAAATTCTTCAGGGTTATAATATGTGAGTAGCCCCTTGAGCAAGCATAATGCATGGATGAGTATGTGATTAAAATATCCACTATTATTATTAACAAAACCTTCACAGCACAGCCATGTAGGGTAAAGAGACACACTATCATAAAATTCAACCTCCTAGATGTATTTCTATAAACGGTATAATCATGAAAGATGTTTCCTTTTAATATTTTGGAATTTTTGGAAGATATAAATGAAAATCTTTTTTAAATTCTGATAAATAAGGCACACAACATAGGGGAAAGTAGATTTTGCTTTGACAAAACTCCTTATAAACGAGACATCATCAAACCGTTTGCCTTCTTACATACCAAATGTCAAGTTTACCAAAATAATGCTATATGCAGCAATTTGTCCTACCTATGAAAACAGTTTAAAATTGCTATAATAATAAATCATAAAATTGAGAAAGGGTATGTGTATTCAACTGATTATTGATACAGACTATAGAAATATGGTTGAACAGACTCCTAGGGCACACCTTTGCTATAAAAAGAAGAAACAGACTATAACTAGGACTGTCATGCAATAAGTGAGTCAAGCATGTGGCAGTTCAACTTGAACAGAGACAGGATTCAGACAGTGACCATGCTTGGTGAGAATATAGCTGATTTATCTGAGGTTCTGAAGAACAATTATTGCTGTGAATTGTATGTCTTCACCACCTTTGAAATAAAACAGTGAAGTTTGGAAAAATTAGTTGAATGTGTGGAATCTTATGACATGTTGTTGAAGAAAAACAAGCATTAATTGGCTGTGACTCACACACTCACATTTGCTAGTCAGCCTAAGGCTAAAGCTTTGGAATTTGATGTGACAGAACTAAACAAGAAAGGGGGATTGAAAACTTTACTGAAAGCACTTGATTCCTTGTACCAGCGAGATGAAGTAGACTTGGCCTATTCCACATACACCCAGTCTGATAGCTATCTGTGAACAGGTGGGACTAGTATTAATGAATACATCATTGAATTCGCAAGAAGAAAATTTTAATGATATGTGCAAAAGATATAAGTTAGAATTCCCTGACCATATTCTTGCATTCAAACTACTAGATTGTGCAAATCGTTCCATCAGAGCAAGACAACTGGTTAGTGGTATGCTAATGGCAGAAAATATCAGTAAAATCTGTGTTGAAGGGAATATTAAGCGAAGGCATCACAAGTAGTGATAGTTCAGAAACTAGCATTGACATAAAACATGACACTCCATATATAGCTCAAAATGTATGCTTGATTTATAGATGCAGAAAACCAACCTGAAGACGAGTCCTATTTGGATGTCCTGAAGGAGTATTTCGGTTACTCTAAATTTCGACCGTAAGTTCTAATATAGTAATTGTATATCGTTGGAAAAATAAACTTATGATATTTTAATGTAAATTGTAATTTTACAGTCTAATTAAACCTGGTTCCAACTCTTTTCCATCTGCATTGACATTACATCTTTGGTAGCATAGCATTGTTCAGCAGACATTTTATATTTCGTAAACAATATGTTCTAATTAACAATCTATCCATATGATCAAGGGGATGCTGTTTGCATTAGTTGATTTCTCACTTTCAGAACTGGTGACATGTCAATTTCTTGAGGTGTAATTTTGAATGCACAGAAGGTAACATTGCAGTCAAGGATATGAATTTAAAGATGCAATGTCATCGAAAATAGATCTGGTATTTCTGTGGTTTTGCCCAACTGCACAGTGTCCAAGCTAGAACTCAATTTCAAGTTGGGATTTATGACCCCATTATGCAGAAAAGAGGAATTGTGAAAAAATAGGACAGAAATAGTATTGCTATAACTGGTTAGGATACAATTTGATAATTTTCCGTGTTAATCACACAATCACGCTTCCTAGACTGGGCGTTGACTGTACAATATGAATTTGTCATTATAGACAGACAGATTTATTTCAGTAAAGAGGCCTTCGGCCCATAATACAGGCATATATCATGGATTGAACAGTGTGAGCAGCAAGTCATTGTAGCTCTAAATCCTGGAGTTAATAAGTTTCTGGACATGATATAGGTATAAACCAACACTGTATATAATTTCATTATTCTTATTTTGCAACAAATTGACAATGGAATGCTTCAAATATGGTGTTTTAGTAAATTTATGAAGATATTTAGCTCTGAGTTCATATGTTTTACAGATAAATAATACATGGAATTCATTTTCTATATAAACTTGACCTGTAATATTACAGAAAGGACATATTCTTTCTTTATATTCAATATCACTATACCTGCCACATTCAACAGCAATGTTAAAGTTACTACATCTGAATCTGGAGATGGCAATTCTTAAATTCAAAGGAATATCACAAAACAAATATCTTTCAACATTTAGCAGAGATTTAAACTCCTTGTAAAATGTACATTTTGGAGATGCATTTATTGATGAGTACCAGGACTGTTTTAAATTATCTCCTAGCCTCAGCTTGAACAAATAAATAAAATAGTCCACATTTCCAATTTCTTGGCTTAGCCAAGCATATCCAAAACCATATTGAAACAGTAGTTGTCTAACCTGTGTTGCCCAGGTATTATAACCTAAACTATCTAGTGTTTTTAACATTAAGTAACATTGATGGGGGAGTCTATTTTGTGACATATGTATAATTCTACACCAAAATTTAATTTGTCATTATATGTAGATGAAATAATTTAAAAACAAGTTTTGTTTCCAGGATGCAGTGGAAGATTATAAACTCTGTACTCAATGACAGGAAGGACAACTGTGTCATCATGGCAACAGGTAGGAACGAGTCTTGGATTAGTAAATTCAAACTTGGAATGAGTTTTAGTTCAGTGAACTCCAACTTTAAACACTTAAAACATGAGTTTTTGATGGTTGTTTAATGCTTTCAGATTATTAAACAATTTTAAACAAAGAAAGGAAGTTCCTTTACAATTTTTAGGAAATTTTTACAATTTGACCCTTCACTGTTTAAATTCAGTCAGTTAACAGTTGCTATTGTACTTTGGACTAAAACTTGTAAGGAAAAATGGAATGTAGGATGCAATCATCTGACTTGAAATTAAGTACATGGTTATCTTACTTTGTACTTGGAATTGATTGAAGCACCCCTAAAATACTAGTCTCATACTAGTTCTTTATCTTATCCAGTCCCTTTGTCATACGTTATGTCTTAGCTAGATTGAACGCAATGATGATCTCTACAATGTCTGATATTTAATGTATTGGTGACTAGCTTCATCTCTTTCTCTTGACACTGGGGGGCGGGATAGCGCAGTGGTTAGCGAGTTCGGCTTCGGATCAAGAGGTCCGGGGTTCGAATCCCGCCAGGGGCACGGCAACTTTGTCTGCAGTAGAGAACTGTTCTACACGCAGTCAAGTTTGGGTGCAATGCTACACTGAATTTCAGTGCAGTACCACCCATGGTTCGCTAGTTCCAGCCGTTGCTCGCAGGTTTCACCGCAATGCATAGCCACATGGCGTTGCGGGCTTTCTCCCTGCCATAATACTAGCAGCCGTGATATAAGTGAAATACTCTTGAAAGCGGCGTTAAACACTAACTCACTCACTCACTCTCTTGACACTGAGCATCTTCGCTTGAACATTAGGCACCCACACAAATGCATTATTGTTGTAATCATAAAGTATCTGTCAGAGGCCTTAGTGTTCCCCAAGTTTCATGAAATGAACATTGATTAACACTAAATAACTGTACTTGGCAGGTCATGGGAAGAGTTTGTGTTACCAGTATCCTTCTGTCTTCACTGGCAAAACTACTGTAGTTATCTCCCCTTTGATATCTCTGATGGAGGACCAAGTGCTTGGACTAAAGTGAGTAGAAGAATGTCTTTTTAAAGTTTATTTAGTTTCATATGAATATATTATTTGCTTTTCAATCAACGCTGTTAGTAAGTGATTTATTGAAATTTAGACGTTATTTTGTAACCCCTTTGAGAGCCATTTTACAAGCTGGTATCATGAAAGAGAACAGCTTCTATGGATAATCATCTTCTTTAATACTAATAATGAAATGTTTGAGTTTGGATATTAACACTGTTATTTTTCAAGTGATGCCACTTTGTGCCTGTTTTATCTCACCTTGCCTCGACACCCCCTTGCCAGACCTTGCAACACCTCGTCACAATTCTTCTCACAACTCCTAACCTGACCTTCGTTTCAACTCATCCCTCCACAACGTAGCACACCTCATCTACCCTGCCTCGCCTTGCCTCCATTCACCTCCACTCGCCTTGCCTCACCTCGCCTACCTTCATCTCACTTTGAAGTATTTAAATTGAAATTGTATCTATTTAGTATGTAATGTGTTTCAATGTTTGTCTTGTAGAGCTGCTAACATTGCAGCCTGTTTGCTGGGATCTGCCCAGGATAACAACAGCCAGGTCATGAGCGACCTCTTGAGGTAGATAACTTCTGCTGTGTTTTGATTTCAATCTTTCTATTTTCCGAAAGTTGTGAGGTAGCACTGTCATTTCAAGAGGTTTAGGCCTGAAGCTTGTCAGGGGCTCAGCAACTGTATAGATCTGCTTCGGAAAAACCCTCGTGTGACCAGGTTATCTGTGCAGTGGTACATTGTAATCAGTGCAGTACTACCAATAGTGACAAAGCTTTACAGCAATGCATACATTTTTGCCTCGAAAAAAAATAAATTTAAAAGCAGACTTAACCTTAGATTACTTCAACTGAAGTGTAAATTTTAACTAGAAATAACAGAGTATCAGATTGATTAAAAAATTCCATGAATTCACTTTAAAACAAACTGATGAAAGACGTCCCTTCTGATCTGATATAATGTTCCTGTGACAGAGGTGACTACAGAGTGCTGTACATCACTCCAGAGTACGCCAGCGTAGGAAGCAACGTCCTCACCGATCTCAACAAGAAAATTGGTAAGTAGAGAGATAATCCATTAGGTAGTAATATTACATTATTACTCATTATTTCGATGATCTGTGCAGTGAAATTCTCAATGTGCTTTACTTGGTCAACATGTAAAATACCTGTAACTTCAGCAAAAGAATATAATAATAACATTTTTGGTTAGGCTAATACAAATCCTAGCCCATGCCCTCTGTTGTACTCCATCGCACTTTCAGATCCTCCTTTTAGTGAATTTTGAACTAAACTTAACTGTCTAAACAAGCATGTAAAAAATCTACTTTGAGCCCTGTCAGATACAGCCTTTAAGATACCAAGGATGCTGAGGAAAGGTTTTGTTTGGCTTGTGACTTTTAAACTTTACTTATCTCGACAAGTATGTCAATACGTCAACTTTAAGCCCTGTAAAATGTTCCTAACATGGCCGCTGGGTTACCAAGGACGATGAGGAAATGTCCTCCAACATTTTTCCATTATAATTTGCAGGTATTGACCTGATCGCGATTGACGAGGCTCACTGTGTGTCTCAGTGGGGTCACGACTTCAGATCTGCCTACCGTTCCCTCGGCTTCCTCAAGCAGAAGTTCCCTGATGTGAGTATCCTATACCTTGTGTTCATGTGGATTTAACTTGTGTGATGCTTCCTTGTTTTGTAATGTAAAGAATAGGAGTATCTAGGAATTGGTACACATCGGGGGAGGGTTCACCTGTGAGGTTCGTGAAACTTTTTAAGGGGCTTGGGTGGAAGGGGCTTGGGTGGAAGGGGCTTGGGGGGGTATCAGGGTACTACCAGTGCTGTTCATAGTTCAAGGTGGTCTTTCTGACCAATTCAAAATAAATGGCACCCTTTGCAATGATTTCAGTGTTCATACCTCCAGATCTTCATGATAAACAACACAAGGTTTTTTAGATGGCCATATTTATTTAACTACACTAGCATTATCCTCTGTAGGGGAGGTAACTGTCATGACATAGTATGTTCAGTTCATGGTAAATAAATTATTTTGAAATTTCTGTAACATCACACCTTAAAGTATGTATATAAGTAGGAAATCATTCACCTCCCGAGAAGATTTTCAGCAGTTGAATGGAGAAAATGTCGACGCTTAGAATTAATTGTAAGTAAACATCTAAACTTTTCATTCCCAGATCCCAGTGATGGCACTGACTGCCACTGCTACCCTGGACGTGAGGAAGGACATCTGCAGATCTCTCAAACTCAGGAACCCTGTCGTCACCTGCACTGGATTTGACAGGTGCTCATTCCATTGACATTATTGATTCCAAAGAGTGCTGGTATTTCCTACAACATGCTCTATCTGTATGTGAACCTTTGGCTCAACATGTTACTACGACAGGTACAAATTCCCTGTTCAGTTTGTAGCAAGTAGTCATGCTAATAGTATGTGCGTGTGACGTCATCGATTTGTGTGTAACCGCCATGACCGCAAGTATACGTTGGAACTGAACTACGCTCGTCTGTTCTTCCTAAAGTGTTTGTTTACTTCGGTAAACACAGTCTCAAACACAGTTGTTGTTAGCAGAGCTTTGGCCTATTCTGAACAGATGGGACCCTTTGCATTAGTAAAAGTATCCTACTTCTCCAAATTTTAGGGGACAGCTAGCCAAAAGAATGGGCAACTTAGGGACAACACTGGCTGTTTATAATGATACTTTAACTACTCTATCATTCAGTGCCAAATTATTCTGAGTGGCCAATTTTAAGAAATGATTACTCATTTCCAACTGGAACAATCTGGGAACAGTGAAATATTCAATTGACACATCAACAGAACATTGTTTGTCAACTACAAATCTCAGTATGAGAAAACTTTCAAACTTAATAACTAGAGTGCTATTTTTTTAAGATATGCAATGTTTTAATGATACACTTGAGCCTTGATTTTTGTTAAGTTGTGAACTGTTTAACCCCTAAACAATGTGTTTCTTGTGTTGCAGACCAAACCTGTTCCTATCTGTGTCCCAGAAAGCTGAGACTTGGTACGACTTGAAGCAACACATGAAGAAAGTGGGCAACAAGTTTGAGTTTGAGGGACCGACCATCATCTACTGTCCTACCAAGAAAAGTACCATGGAGGTTACTAGTGTGCTCAAAAGTAAGTTAAACGTATTATTTGAATGTAATAGCACAGTGGTTAGCTCTTTCAGCTTCTGATCAAGAGGTCCGGGGTTCGATTCCCGCCAGGGGCACGGCAACTTTGTCTGCAGTAGAGAACTGTTGTACACGCAGTAAGGTTTTGGTTTAATGCTACACTGAATTTCAGCATGGTACCACCCATGGTTCGCTAGCTCCAGCCGATGCTCACAGGTTTCACCGCAAAGCATAGCCACATGGCGTTACGGGCTTTCTCCCTGCCGTAATACTAGCAGCTGCAATATAAGTGAAATACTCTTGAAAGCGGAGTTAAACCCCAACTCACCTCACCTCAGTGAGCATATGCATTAGTCTCTAGTATTTTTTAAACAGTTTCATGCAAGTCACAACTTTCGCCTGGCTAGTCTCCATCACTGGCACAATTAAGCTTTGCTGCATTTCGTTACCTTTCCTGTCCTGTGATGAAGACGGATGCGAGTTGTGACTTGCGCGGTAAGTTGCAGTTTCAATGGTTGATTGTGTATGTAAACAGAAAATGAAAACAATTGTTAAAAGTTTTTTTATATAATGTTGATTTCAGGTCAAGGGGTGCCATGTTTACCTTACCACGCTGGGCTGTCTCTGAAGAACAGGAAGGAAGCACATCACAGTTTTGTGAACGACAGGATTCAGGTCGTCATAGCAACTGTAGCTTTTGGAATGGGCATTGATAAACCTGATGTCAGAAAAGTCATTCATTATGGAGGTAAAGCAACTTTATTAATAGATTTACATCAGTATAAAGAGATTTTGTGAAATGATTTGTCGAACTAAAGACGTCAAAGTGCCTGAAGTAGAAAACACATAAACATCCGACATGGAGCAGAGATTTGATTTTTATAGTTGCTCAAAAATGCACTTTCCAAAATTTTAAATGAAAATGTTTATACTTTGTGGAGGACAATGATAATCCATTAAAATTTAATCATGTTTAGTCATTCCATTACTTCCTTTTATTCAACTCCTGAGGATTCAGATTAAAATTGGTTTCAATTATACTTGAAAATTTTGACTTAATTTATTTTATCATCATTTCTTTATCTTGCCGATTTCCAGCTTTATAACAAGTATTTTACTATTTTCAGCTTTATAACAAATATTTTACTATTTCCAGCTTTATAACAAGTATTTTACTATTTTCAGCTCCAAAAGACATTGAGTCGTATTACCAAGAGGTAGGTCGCGCAGGTCGGGACGGGTTGCCGAGCTCCTGTCACGTCTTCTTCTCACAGGGGGATTTCCTCGTCAGTAAACACTTCATCCGTGAGATGAACAGCCCGGTCTTCAAACAACACAAGATGAAGATGTTGGCTAAACTGCAGCAGTATCTCAGCACTATCGAGTGCAGGAGAAGGTTGCTTCTATATTTAGAAAGATAATTGGTTGTTGGATATTATAGAGTATATTTAATGATCATTTTGGCCAACTGCAGTAATATTAGGTGTACGAAAAGGGTTATTTGAGTATTTGATGCTATAGAGAATTTTAATGAACATTTACCAACTGTACTACTTTTGAACATTTTCATTTTTATGCCTCTGATCTGAGATTAAATTTTATTTTTTTAACCTGTCCATTTGTCTGAAAAACTTTAACCTTGGCCCTTACTTTAGATTGGACACTGATACATCTTTGGTACTTTTTTGCCTTAAGAATACTCGGATATTTCAATAAATTCCAGGGACATCATTGTTTAACAAATCTTGTTTGTTTCTCTGATTTTCGTATTTTCGAAACTCGCTCTCTCCACTGTTGCAGAGTTCTGCTGGCTCACTTTGAAGGACGAGACCTGTCCGAGTTGGGAGGTACAGAAAACTGCTGTGATAACTGTAGGAAGAAGTAAGGATTTGAAATTTGTACTTTTCTTAAATATCTTGGAAGCAGATCAGGGTTGAGAATTTTAAAGATTTTGACCAATTTCATTTGAATGAGTTCAAATATGAATGAGTCTGCCTTCTTGTAAGGATTCTGTGTATTGTCAGATACACCCATAGTTCGCAAGTTTCAGCCGATGCTCGCAGGTTTCACTGTAATGCATAGCCGCATGGCGTTGCTGGTTTTCTCCCTGCCATAATACTAGCAACCGTGATATAAGTGAAATACTCTTGAAAGCGGTGTTAAACCCCAACTCACCTCACCTATTGTCAGATATTTTGGTTCATCATACGTAATTGTTGTAAAAAAAAGCCAATTCATGAGAACATCAGTACATTTGATCAGAAGAGAGCTCTCCAACTCTTTATAAATACACAACCAAAACAATATGGTTATCATTAACATATCATTACCCAGGATTAAGCTGCAAGACGGCTACTATAGCACTCAGACCAGCGGACGGCACCTTGCTCCGGACAAACCTGTCGACTTCACCAGGGAAGCAAAGGATCTGTTTGGAGCCATTGAGGTAATGGTGAATTCAACCCTGTGTTCATTCTCTCCCAAGTCATTTCTTCCCATGTTACCTCTGTAACAAGTGAACCATATTTATTGCTTCTAAAAAAATCCCCTAGCAGTGAAAATCTGCAACACTGGCATTTCAATCAACAATCTTCAAAAGACATAAAAAACACAATTTTTGCACAAAAAATAGCATGTATAAAAAGAAATTTCAAAGCAGAAAATGGTAATAAAATAAAACACCTATATACTCAAAATGTACCTCCTACATCTGAGCATTGTTACCTCAAATCACCTAAGTATATTGAAGATAACATCCTCACACCGCGGACTAACCCATTCTGGCGCGATGTGCTAAGAGCATGGGGATGTTTTATCAGTAACAAAGGTTCAAAGGTTAATGATGTCAATGATGTTTTATCCCAACCAATTTGGTGTAATGAAAATATAACAATTGGCAAACAAGAAATATGTTATAAACATTACATACAACATGGCATAATATTTGTAAATGATATCGTGAATGAAAAAGGTGATTTTCTAAATCTTGAAACTCTAAAAAATGTCTACACGTGTAAAACAAACTTTTTAGAATATGCCGGTATAGTAAAATCGATTAAAGCTTACCTTAAAGGCGCTGTAGCACGTTTTTTGCAAAATTTATTTTTTCAAATTTCCCATTTATAATGATAGTTTATGTCATTTAAATTAACTTTAGAGGGTAAAACATCTTATTACACAAACAAATTATCTGTAGTGGTAAAAACTATGTTGCGTATAAAGCAAAAATTGCATGGCGGCCATTTTATTGTGAACACAATTTATTATTTTGTATTACAAAAACGATTCCCATGGCTTAACCAAAACATGTACACTCATTTTAAACTTTATTTTCCGAGGAGAAAAGGATGTTTTACTATTGGTGAAATTATTTTTCAAATACATTTCATCAACTTATTTGAGCGAAAAAACGTGCTACAGCGCCTTTAAGGCAAAAAATCTCGAGTTATCAAATAAGTTAACCAATCCCATCCTGCCATACTTCATCGTAGATATCGTAAAACCAACAAAAGGATGCAGGCTCTTCTATGATACCCTTCAAAGTTCTATCAGTGGGAACTCATATAAATATAAACATAAGTGGGAAAAGGACTTAAATCAAACAATAGCTTAAAATGAATGGACCGAAATAAATTATACACCTTTTTCATCACATCTTGGCACAAAACAAATTTGGTTTCAATATTCGATCTTACACAGAATTCTTCCATTGAACGACCTTCTATTTAAAATGAAATTGAAAGACACAAACAAATGTACTTTCTGTAAAGTATCTGTAGAAACTATAGTGCACATTTGCTATGATTGCCCGAAAGTAAATAACATCTGGGATAGACTAAAGACATGGATAGAGCAGAAAACAGATTCAATATTAAACCTCTCAAAACGAAACATATGCCTAGGATATCCGGAAACACGAAATATGATTCTAAATCTTATTATAACAGTCAAATATAATATATACATATCAAAGTTAAAGGAAACTGTACCGCAATTTAACATTATAAAACAAGATTTAAACAATGTCTATGAAATTGATAAACGCATCTGTTACTCAGATTGCAACTATTCGAAGTTCACAAAATTCTGGTCTGTATGCCATAATCTCTTTAAAGATTGACACTCTGCAACTTCGGTGAAAGTATGGAAATGCCAGGTCCATAAACACTTGTACTCTACGTTTTATTCAATTGAATTTGCAATGTTAGCTTGCAGTTGCTCTGTTTTCAACATTTGTACCTATTTTATGTTGTAAAATGCTGTCTTATGAACATTTCATATATGTCTATGTATCTGAAAAAGAAATAAAATTATAAAAAAAACAAAAACAATCTTCACACATCTATGACTGATTTCTGTCTCGTAAGAAATATTAATGCATCGCGCAGATTTAGAAATTTCAATGTTCTCAACGGACTAATTGTTCAGTTAGAAACTATTAACGTTGGCTGCTCAACTAACTTTCATTGCAACGAATCGGGATTTTCTATTTGTAGTCTAGAAACCCTTCACTTGTAACAGAGGTTACATGAGAAGAAATCTCTTGAGTAATCTCTGTGGACAGAATGCCCTGTGTTCAGTCAAACATAACTTGCCATGATGATTTTGAGTGTTAAGAAGCATTAAATGTTAAAATAGAATACTTTGTATTATTGCTGAAATGTAAGGTTAATGAATAAGTCTTTGCGGCACAGACGTCTGGTTCCGTTGATTTCATTTTCCTCTCTCCCTCTTATAACTAACCCCAAAGTTGGTCCATATTAGCATCCTCAAGAGTATCCTGGAGACCTCGAGCCCCGAGACGACACAATAATGCTGGACGTTGTGTAGACAGCTGAGCCCTTATTCTCGAAATGTTCGTAGCCTCACAAACTTTTAAGCCCATGGGCTAAGAACTTTTCGAGAATAAGGGCCCTGATCACCAGTTCTAGTGTTAACTAGTTTTGTTATCTGTAATTGCCCATAAACGATTTGGAAGTAAAAGTCTGATATGTTCTCGGCATGGACTTGATGTACAGTATGTGTTTACAGGCTATGGGAGGAAGGTTTGGCGTGACGGCGCCCGTACAACTACTTGTTGGTTCCTCCAACCAGAAGATCAAGATGTACACAAAACTCAAAGTCTGGGGATCTGGAAAGTAAGTATTTTAGATGTATATATTTCACACTTGACTCTTTCTTACCGAAGTGCTCAGTTTAAAGGAGCGTTCTATCAATGTATGTGTGATGATAATGAAATTTGAGGGGACATTCCGGTTTATATG
This sequence comes from Gibbula magus, assembly GCA_936450465.1. Classification (NCBI taxonomy): domain Eukaryota; kingdom Metazoa; phylum Mollusca; class Gastropoda; order Trochida; family Trochidae; genus Gibbula; species Gibbula magus. Next base: position 66,928,191 of record OW388300.1, on the reverse strand, counting down.
TACACATGTATGTTATGAATATATTAATTTTTAGCTCATCAGGCCTGAAAGGCACAATGGGCTTATGGCAAGGCAATGTCTGTCCATTGGCCATTCCACGGAACTTTTCGCTATTTCGACTTCTTCTCCAGAACTGATGACTCTGGAGAGCCGAATTTAATGTAGAGACTCCTTGGATGAAAGGGATTCTAAATTGTAGATGTGGTGACCCTGTGACTCAAAATAAGGTCATCACCAAAAAACCTATTTTCGTCTGTACTTACAATAAGATTTTGGAAAGAGTTGATTGTCCGATACAATGTATATGAGTGTTACTTACACAATGACAACAGACAACTTTCTCACCGGAAGGAGAGGCCAATCTGTCACGTGTCATGTGACGTTAGTCATTTTTAGCTCATCAGGCCTGAAAAGCCAGATGTGCTTATGGCATGAGCCGTCGTCCGTCCGTCACCTAGGGGGTCAAAGTTTGTTCATCACGAATTCCAATGCCCACAAATATGGCCGCCAGAGACGTTAAAAGTAAAACCTTTAAACGACTTCTTTTCTGAAAGTGCTTGAAATAGGAATGTGAAATTTTGTCATTAACATCTTTGTAGGATGGAGATACAAGTTTGTAAATTTGGTTGAGATAAATTATGAAATATGAACTTTGGAGGAGGTTCACGTTAAAAGCTTCAAACGACTCTTCTCATGAACCAGCACTAGGAGATATCCAGAAACCTGAGCAGTGTTTACTTTTAAAGATGTAGATTAGGATTTGTAAATTTCATTACTGAAACTTAAAATAATATACTGATAATATAATTATAAACTGGGGATATTATATAGATACAAACTAATGTTTGTTTCATTCAAAAATGTGTGCATGATTGTGCCTTTAAATTATTATGTGTGAGCCATCCTTTAATTACCGTATATTACTGTGTATAAGGCGACCCTGTGTATAAGACGACCCCCTTTCTCAGACCCCTAAAATCAGGTAAAAAAACTTCTAGCAATCGTGGAAACAGGTCAACATGCCATGATGGGAAAACACGTTGGTAAGATTTGGTAACGGTAAGTTGATACGGTAATTTTTTAAGTAACATGACATAAATGTTTTGTTATAATCGTTTGTTTTTTAAATAAATTGTTTTAAATGTACCAAAATAAAAAATACATCCTTTTTCTTACGGTGTTTGTTCTTATTTTTTAATGATATGTCATTTTCTTGTCAGTTCAAGCTAGATTAGCAACACTACAGTCAACAATCTATCGTAAATATTCGCCATGTTATAACATCTAAACAAAGCCGATACTCCATACACAGTTTTTTAAGTCGCTTCAGTGTTTATAAGATTAAAACGGTGTGAAGAGCTTTGATAACCAAGCTTGATTGCACATGCCCGAAGCAAAGCAAAATTTCATGTCTAGATTTCTATCGTAGTGTTGTAAATATTTGTCCCTTCTTATAAACAAAGTTGAACTAGTTGTCGTTAATACTGAATTTGCAAATGCTATTCTAGTTACCAAAGACGTTTGTGTGATTGTTCCCCATATACATGTTTTGGATTGTCTCGAAATGGAGTGAGTAGCGAGTAACAGCAGGGCAAGATTGACTCGGTCGACATAATGTCTGAAGGTCGACAACTCACATACGCGGCTGATGTGTGTGACGGCACTGGTTTCGATAGGCCGAGTGCATTCGGTCTTATCGTTGTTTCATATATAATATCGCAGATATTTCTCAGCTTGTGATTCCTACCAATTTTATTAAGTTAATTATGAATGGCAAAAGTAGTCCTGCATTCATGACCTCGGGTCATCACCATTGAACAACCTATCAGATTTGTTACTCGCAGCATCTAACATGCGTTGTTCTCAGTCACATGTGTGTAATAAACTACCTTCTACTTAGGCAAAAGGCTTATCTACAGAGCCAATGGCTCTATTTGTTTAGAACTTATATCTTAGAAACGCAATCATGCAATTCCTGATGAGCATTATTTCTATGATCGAGGAGGTCATTGTCGTTTCCCTTCAAGACACATATTTCACTTTTGAAACTCTTATCTCTATGTTTCCTTGGGGCGGGATAGCGCAGTGGTTAGCGCGTTCGGCTTGGATCAAGAGGTCCGGGGTTCGATTCCCGCCAGGGGCACGGCAACTTTGTCTGCAGTAGAGAACTGTTCTACACGCAGTAAGGTTTGGGTGCAATGCTACACTGAATTTCAGTGCAGTACCACCCATGGTTTGCTAGTTCCAGCCGCTGCTCGCAGGTTTCACCGCAGTGCATAGCCACATGGCGTTGCGGGGTTTCTCCCTGCCATTATACTAGCAGCCACGATATAAGTGAAATACTCTTGAAAGCGGCGTTAAACACAAACTCACCTCACCTCACCTCTGTGTTTCTTACTCAAGCAAACTTTGTGTTTTTTTCCTTTCCCGCACTTCATGTTTGTGCACTGGAGCACATGTTGTAAATAATGTACATATCCCCTTTTATTTCCTTTTTGTGGACCATTATATGTTTATCAACACAGTCTTGTTGAGTGTTTTCTAACCCTTTTGGGATTTATTGCTTTTTCAACTGCACTACTTTGTTACTGCTAATTGGCTTTTACCGGGTGGTAAGACGAGTCTTTCTCCTTTGCGTTACCTCTCTGTTTCTTCACCTCTTTGGTGTTTCGATGATGCTCATATGCTTTTTTCTTCACACACTCATTCTTGGTAACGTTTCTTATGATTTTACTGATGTTTATCATGTATTTTCATTACCATTCTCTACAATCTGTAATGTTTTTGTTAACATTCCTGATTTGAGTTATCACATTTTACTGCTTTCAAGGCTTTTTACTTTTGCTTTTAAATTCTTAATTCTAGGAAACCTTCGGAGACTGTGACTGGCGCTTCTCACAGGGACCAGTGCCGTGACGACCGTAGGAGGTCTCAGGACATCAAGCAGAACTCTCGTGGGTATCAGGACAGAGACTTGCATCAGGAGTTTCAGCACCAGGACGACCGACGCCGTCGTTTTGACCAGCGCCTGGACTCGCACCACTCTGATGGCCAACGCTTTGGTGACCATCGACATAACTTCCAGTACCGAGATGACCGGTGTTGGTGCTCACACTCTCCTCGGCGCTCACTGCCTCGTCACCAATTGTCTCCATCCCAGCGTCAATTGTCCTCCACTCAGTCACGTACGGACCGCTCCCGCTCACCTTTGTTCCGGAAAGAACACAAGTTCGTCCCCGATTATGAGCAGTGCCCAGAGGTCGCAGATGACAATGATGAGACGCACCTGGAAATGGCTGATGTCTTCAGCTGGATAGCTGACAGGCTGATTACTTGTCCTTCCCCTGGACCCAACGTGGACCGCCGCTTTGCGATTTGGGATGATCCAGAGTTACTCATCCCACCTCACCCCATTGTGACAGAGGCCATGGACAGTCTGGATGACGACTTCGCCAAGCTGTCCCTCAACCCGTCTTTCCCCTTGGCCAAAAACTCTGGTTCCAAATACAAGGTCCACTCTTTGGGGGCGTATGACTCAGGAGCCGTCCTGGATGATGAGGTTTGCTGGCTGTCTGACGCATCTCCAGCTATGTATAAGGCCAAAGATGTCAAGCTGCGGAACATCGACACTGAGCTAAGGAGGACCTTGAAGCCCTTATCAGCGCTGGCTTCGTCCATTGAGGCCCTAACCAAGGATCTTTCGGAGGTCAACCCGTCACGCCTGCAACACTTCGCCACTATGTTCAGGTGGCAGGCGAACACTCTAGCGGTGATCTTGGACCATGTCCGTTCTGCCCTGGCCATGACAACAATAATCCGGCGCAATGAAGTCTTGCAACATTGCCAATGGGAAGATGATTTTAAAAAGATTCTTATGCGTGCGCCTATTTCTTCGGACACCCTGTTTGCTGGTACTATTAAGGACGTCTTCAAGGCCCAGTCCTTGAAGTCTCAGATGGTTGCCAATTCGTTCTCTATCAACCCCAGGAAGACTGTGCGCAACTACACGGGCCGGAGGAAATATGTCAGGGATGCCCTTCTCGGGCAGCGAAGATGCATGAATGGTGGTTTCAATCAGGGATCCAACCGTGGGAGAAATCAGAACTTTGCCCAAGGACACTCGAACAACCAGCCAAGCCATGGACGGAACCCTACAACGCCGTGGAAGAAGTCCAAAACCCCCTACAAGTTCAGACGTTAAAGGTCTGGTAATGCACAACTGGTCCATCCCGCCTCCAGTCGTCCAAATTGCAGACATCCTGTAGGCGGGAAAATGGGGGTCTTCTGACCCAACTGGACGATCTTAGAGGACCCCTTCATTATATATATTCTTCAGCCTCTGACCAACCTGCCCCGGTCATGCGAGTATTCGTCAGCTCAACAAACGCAGTTGTCCAAAACATCAAGACACTGTTGGACAAGAGAGCAATAGAGACTGTGCTAGATCCCGAGAACTCCCCAGGGTTCTACTCTCCCATCTTCTTGTCCCCAAGAACTCGGAGAAGATGCAGATGATCCACAACATGGCGGTGTTCAAAGATCTCTACATGCTAGAGCCGCCACACTTCCATAAGACATCCCTGGACCAGCTATGTTCCAAGCTATCCCATGATGACTGGTCGATCGGCTTGGATCTCCAGGACACTTACCTCCACATGCCGATCTGCAGACCCCACAGGAAATACCTCAGGTTTGTATTTCAAACATTCATTACCAGTGGAGTGTCCTGCCATTTGGCATTTCTATGGCCCCGTGGCTTTTAACACGCATCATAACATTGATCAAGCGATTTCTTCACCGCAGGAGAATCGAGTTTGATCTGTAGATAGACGATTGTCTGATGAGTTACGGTGCGCCTCAAGTGCTACGTAAACAGTCACAGTTTGGCCGTGATCTACACCAACAGCTAGGGTGGATCATGAATCTAGAAAAGTCGCAAATAGTCCCCTCCCAGCGACTCACGTTCATCGGAGGTTTCTTTATCATAGACCTGAAGGTCCCCACAAACAGGTGGTCCAAGATCCAGAAATTCGCTCGGAGAGGCCTGGTCAACACCATGACCCTCAGAGAGTGGCAGTCCCTTCACGGTCTCCTCTCCTCCGCCCAGTACCTCACTTCCAGGATGACTTTTAGATTTGGTGACCCTGTGACCCCAAATGTAGGTCACAGTTGTCATGACCTAAAACCTTTTTTCATCATCTTCTCCAGTATGAAAAGCTCTAGAAAGCTTAAATGTTGTGTACAGATTCCTTGGCCAATGGGATTTTGAATTATCAATTTGGTGACCCTGTGACCTCAAATGTGGGTCACTGGGGTCATGACCTAAAAACCTATCTTTTTCTTAATGTATTACTTAAGATTGCTAATATCTTCAACCTTAGATAAAGAATCACCGAAATCACCACAATGTAATGTTTAACATTTTCAACATCAGATATGGTTCTGGCTAGCATTTCTTTGAAAGTCAAATGACATGACCATATTTGGGTCAATGTAAGTACACATTTGCAATGCTGTGTCATAAGTATTCTCAGTATTTACAATTTTATAAAGGTGGAAATAAAGACCAACAGTAAATGACTATAGAATTGTAACCAAAGGTCGCAATCTAATAATTTTTCTATCATTGTGAAGACAAGCATCTTGTCTTCAAGTCCAAATATAAATTGGATTTGTGCTTTCTGAATTTATTATTTTGTAAGGCCCAACTTAAAGACCGCCTTTAGTTAGTAATAGAAAAAGTTTGGGAAGTCATAGAAAATTCATTTGAAGTTGTTGGTATGAATTGACTATTTGTGTATAGATGCCATGACATGGAATTGCATATAACACCTGTATATAGTCCGTTTTCACGATGTAGACACGATATATTACGTAAAAATGGTACCGGCTTCACCGCCTGGGATATTCAGTCAATGGTGCCGTTTAGTGCCTATGGCAAAATTCGACTGTAAGCTAGAGGGCCTGACTATTCTGCCACGGGGGATAAAAATGATAATATATAATAACACAACGTTAGGGTTAAGATGTAAAAATACAGCTTGTTTCTCATTTCACACAAACAAGATGGCAATTACTGCTGATTGATCTTTCCCTTTAAAGTCTTCTAGGAATATACGTAGGTTGCTATAAATGTGTTTAAAATGCAATAATTGTAGTGTGTCTTTAGAAAACTAGTTAATGTTTTCACAGATTAAAAAGTACTCCTTATAAGTTTGTATTTTGTTGTGTTTTAGGTACAGGAGCTTAAAGTGGTGGAAAGCATTTGGTGAGTTTCATTTTGATATTCCAAAGATTACAAAGTTAAAACCACAGGAACTCTATATCGTACTTACAACGTAGATAAAATGTAGGTAAAAAAACAAACTACCCCCTATATAACGAGTAAAGGATCAAGGGCAACCATGTTGGGAGAGGTTTTTGTGGTCAAATTTCGATTTTGGAGAGCTACCGGTATACAAGTTATCTTAGGGGTGACATATTTTGGAGATCAGTCGGGTTTTGCGGAGAAATGTATAATTATTGATAAGTGCGTGCGTTCATTTGTGTATGTCACCAATTCTTAGCGTAAGTTATGACCTAATGTTGAATGGGTCCTTAGATCGGCAACATGGCTGCCCTTGCCCTTTTACTATATGTTATATATAGTAGGTAGGTTTTGTTTACCAATGTTTTATCTACGTTGTAAGTACGATATCGAGTTCCTGTGGTTAACACAACACTGAAATATCCTAAGTCTGTCATTCGCTGTCTTTAGTTTTACCCTTTAGTCTTCCATCTATATTTATACATCCTTATATTTGTAAGAAGAAATGAGGATATCATGTATGTGATAGCTAATTATAAATGAATTTGAACTTTCAAGTATGTAATGCCGTGGGATATAGTCGTCGCCCTGTTCGTCTGTTATCATTTATTTTCGGAGCAGAACTTACAACCCCTCATCATATCTTCCTGAAACTTTGCATGTGTATTACCGACTAACTGATGTGGTGCTTTTTTATATTTTTAGATTTCTGAAAAATTTATTTTTCTTGTTTCCATAGAAACATGTTGCATTTGGACTTTGTTCAGGAATAGTTTTGTTTGTGGAGTAGAACTTCAAAATTCTTCCTAAAGTGGTTCTTTGAAAATATGCAATAATCTTTCAAAGATGTGGGACAGTTAGGATATGTCGTTTTCTGATGACTCTTGTCTCATTTATAATCGATATTGTAACATGACTGTTAGTTATTAGGCGTTTTGAAGTGAACTCTCTTTGTGTGTACCTATCTCTGAGTGGAATGGACTTAGCGACTGTTCCATTTTTGTAAGAGGTGTGGACAGGTCAAAACAATGTAAATATTCAGCTTAATATGTACATTAGCAACAATTTACACGTAACCCCGAACAGTGTAACTCAACTATCGTCACTTCACAATATTTACGTATCCTTTTAGATGGCGATATTTATCTATGACATCAACAGAGTTAAGTACCTAGCAACAACAATCTTAGACATGTCCTAAACCATTGTGACAATGACACTAGCATTGTGACGTCAAAACGGTTGATCACTATGACGTCATGCCATGGCAACATCATTCGGTAAAAACAGCCGCATGGAAGAAGGCGTCAAATTTAACTAGTTGAAAACATTTTAGTTGCTTGAAACTAACTCATATTGAAAGTTATTTGTGACCTATACGGGTATACACAAGTTAAAAAATGACCATAACACATGTCGAATTTAAGTAAGGCTCACATATTAAGAGAAATAGAAAAATTTAATTTTTAGCCCGGCTGAATCTCATGAACATGATGTATAAGTTCGCGGTGATTCGCCCCAAGTAATTTGAGGGTATTCATTGTAATTCAACATTGGCAAATCAACCAATCAGAATCAAGGAAACACCAAAATCATGTTACAATCCCCCTTCAAGTGGTTGATTTTCTATGATTATTGAGAGAACAAATTGTAACCTAATTTGCTCTGAGTATCCTCTATTTTCTTACCACTAGTTTATCCCTCCAGCCAAGTGCCTGATATTCAACTGATAATAATAAAATATAACCTCATTTGCTCTTATCTCTTGTTTCTCCCTTCAGCAAAGTGCCTGATATTCGAGGGGTACCTAGAAGAGGTGGCGGTGCAGCACGGGTTCGGAGCGACTGTCTGTGTGTCCTTGCAGGGTCATGATTGGCTGGAGAAGAACCGTGGCAGGTCGAGCCACACCCTGAGTGTGATGCCGATTCAAGAGATGCTGGACGAGGACCGTATCAAGAACATCTCCGTCAGTATTAGGTGTGTAAAATCCATTATCTATTAGTTGGTTCGATGAGGACCGTATCAAGAACATCCTCGTCTGTTTCAGGTGGGTATAATCCTTTATCTATTAGTTGGTTCGATGAGGACCCCATCAAGAACATCCTCGTCAGTTTCATGTGTGTATAATCCTTTATATTACCCATATGGGAAGACGGACACAGGGTAGTATTTTTCCTGTAAGTCACATGGGAGTTACACCTTTTTCTGGCTTTCGATTGGCTGTTACAGAAAAATAAGAATTTCTACTACTTCATTCATCTTTCTTACTTTTCCCGACTAGTAACTTTAGAAACTGTCTTCTGCACTTTAACATGTTTTATTTGTTTCCCGCAGTTGAAATTAGCGTTTTCGTACATGTGCCGACGCATCAAATGTCGGAGGAAGCAGTTAAATTGTCCGAAATTTAAAGAAACTAGCGATTACTGCTTGACTGTATAACCACGGAAAGCTTCAAGAGCGACGGCGATCGTTCGAATGTAATGACGTCATAGGCGCGAGCTGTTATGATGTCACAGTGTCGATTGTAACGTCACAGGGCTTTTCGGTTTGAGCCGACTTGTTTTTGAGCTTCACACACCTCTTGATATGGATGTTGCAATAACTTATATGTGTAATCATGGATTGATAGTAATTGGCAGGAATACAAAACTTTCAACTAAAGCCACATCTTTCTTTTATTGTGAAAGACATTTTCGCAGGGGACATTTTAATCGTGCGGAGTAAACAAGGATAGGTACATAAGAAGTGAATCCACGTCACACGCTTCTCGGGTCCTTTTAGAGAAGCTATTTGCTTTTAATATTCGCGTTTTTACTTTAATTTGTCATATGGGTAATATAAACAATAACCAACTCGTGACAGGGAATGGCAGGTTATCTTTCCCTCGTTATATCAATTGTGTGTAATTCTCTCGCCAAGGCTCGAGAATTACTCAAATGATATAACTCGGGAAAGATAATCTGTCATTCCCCGTCACTCGTTAGTTATTGTCTAAATCTATTAGTTGGTTTGATGAGGACCGCATCAAGAACATCTCAGTCAGTTTCAGGTGTGTATAATTCTTTACCTATTAGTTGGTTTGATGAGGACCGTATCAAGAATATCCTCGTCAGTTTCAGGTGTGTATAATCCTTTATCTATTAGTTGGTTTGATGAGGACCGCATCATGAACATCTTCGTCAGTTTCAGGTGTGTATAATGCTTTATCTATTAGTTGGTTTGATGAGGACCGCATCAAGAACATGTCCGTCAGTTTCAGGTGGGTATAATCCTTTATCTATTAGTTGGTTTGATGAGGACCGCATCAAGAACATCCTCGTCAGTTTCAGGTGGGTATAATCCTTTATCTATTACCGGGTAGTTGGTTTGATGAGGACCGCATCAAGAACACCTCCGTCAGTTTCACGTGGGTATAATCCTTTATCTATTAGTTGGTTTGATGAGGACCGCATCATGAACATCCTCGTCAGTTTCAGGTGTGTATAATGCTTTATCTATTAGTTGGTTTGATGAGGACCGCATCAAGAACATCTCCGTCAGTTTCACGTGGGTATAATCCTTTATCTATTAGTTGGTTTGATGAGGACCACATCAAGAACATCCTCGTCAGTTTCAGGTGGGTAAAATCCTTTATCTATTACCGGGTAGTTGGTTTGATGAGGACCGCATCAAGAACACCTCCGTCAGTTTTAGGTGGGTATAATCCTTTATCTATTAGTTGGTTTGATGAGGACCGCATCAAGAACATCTCTGTCAGTTTCAGATGTGTATAATCCTTTATCTATGGAATTCTTTGGTTTTAACCTTCCATCATCAGTATAACTACAGCAGCATGTAAAAAACATGTAATTTTTGAGTGTTTGCAAATATTTAAACCTTTGTCAACATATACAAGAAATTAATTCATTTTGGAACTTGTTTCATGGGTATTTCAACTTCCTGTTCTCCAGACCGGCACCAGTGATTCCCACTAGTTATGCTCCGAGACCGAGTACAACAACATCAATGCCGGAATCTGTGCAGAGAGCGCCACCTGTCTGTGAACGGACTGCCCAGTTACAGGTGATTCTCTCACTTCAAGAGTTGATTTAGTGTAGTGTTTACAATGTACTGGAGTACTCTGTGTGATGCATTTGTATGTTTCATTTTTGAAAGAGCAAGTTTTATGTTTCATGTTTCACACAGTAAGTTATGTTTCATGTTTGGCAGTAAGTTGTATGTTTCAAGTTTGAAAAGCAAGTCTTATGTTTCACAAAGTAAGTTGTATGTTTCATGTTTGACAGAGTGAGTTGTATTTTTAGCTCATCTGGCCTGAAAGGCCCGTTGGGCTTATGGCATGGGATGGCGTCCGTCCATCCGTCCGTCCGTCCGTCCGTCCGTAAACTTTTCGCTTTTTCAACTTCTTCTCCAGAACCAATGACTCCAGAGAGCTGAAATTTAATGTACAGACTCCTTGGCTGAAGGGGATACTAAATTGTAAATTTGGTGACCCTGTGACCCCAAATGTGGGTCACAGGGGTCATAACCTTAAAAGCTATTTTCATCTTCTTCTCCAGAACCAATGACTCCAGAGAGCTGAAATTTTATGTACAGACTCCTTGGCTGAAAGGGATTCTAAATTGTAGATTTGGTGACCCTGTGACCCCAAGTGTGGCTCACAGGGGTCATTACCTAAAAAAAACTATTTTCATCATCTTCTCCGGTCCCAATGAACGTAGAGAGCTGAAATTTTATGTACATACTCCTTGACTGAAGGGGATTCTAAATTGTAAATTTGGTGACAGTGAGACTCCAAATATTGGGTCACAGAGGCAATGACCTAAAATGCTATTTTCATCTTCATCTCCAGTCCCAATGGCTCAAGCGAGCTGAAATTTTATGTACAGACTCCTTGGCTGTAAGGGATTCTAAATTGTAAATTTGGTGAGTCTGTGACCCCAAATATGGGTCACAGAGATCATAACCTAAAAGCCTATTTCAGTTTACAGCATCTTTCTGAGATTATATGTGCACTTCAATCAGTAATTAGGTAAGGGAGGTAATTTTAAAGAAAGCAGCTGAGTTAAAGGCATTTCATCTTTCTGATGTGAGAGTTCTAACATGTGCTTTGAGAATATAATATGTCTGATGAAAAAGAGATATTTAGAATTAAAAACTTAGAATTTGAGGTCTAACAAAAATTATAAGTCATATTTTATCTTTGTCTCACATTTCACATATGAGTAATTATTTGTATTTTGCAAGTGAATTTGCTGATAAAGGTACACAAGTCTAAAAGTATTCTAAAGACTTAATACAGAATCTTTTATTAAATCTAATATTATGTTCTTTGTAATTTAAGAGTAAATAATGGAGTTTTTTAATATCTCATGATATTGTGTAATTATTTGGAGAATTAATTAATTAATTATTGAGAATTTCCAGTACGAGTCAATTTGGTATACCTTATTTATATCATATTTTATACTTTATAACTGATTTAGTTTTCTATTAACTTTGCAGTTAATTTTATTCAATAGGAACAAGAAATGAGATAGATGTCTACATCATGGACATGTTTAATGTGAATCTATTTGAAATGAGAACTATTGAATACCCTTTGAAGGAATAACTTGAAGAGGAATTAAATTTTTTCATTTTACATGCAGTGTTCCCGCTGGCTTTTTTAACAGCCGGTCCACGGGACCGGCAGTAATTAAAATTACCGGTCCCCAGCAATATTAACCAGTCATAAAATGTTCATGTTTGAAAAAGACTAAGTATATATGTTTTTATAAAAACAATAATAAATGTGTGCACTTGTGAACGAAGTTCATATTGTTTATAAATATCAGTGAAATGCTCGTCACATGACACTAACAGCGTGATCTGAGTGACGTAAGAAGGTACTAAAAGTTTTCCTACTCAAAAGTAAAATCATGCATATATCAATACAAATACTACAAATCAAATTGTTAGATTGTCAAAGTAATTTGATTTTTATTTTATACTGATAATTTCTCAATTGCAATCGTAGTATCCAGGTATCAACACAGTGCTATTTTTAGCCGTCACACGTTTGCAGGATTTGTACATAAATACTAAACCAAAAACTTGTAAAGCTTTTCAAATGTTTTACACCTGCAAACATTTCATCAGTGATATTTTGAAACATACCTCAACATATAGTTTTTGGTAACATTGAGCTGCATGGCTGTCTAAATCTACGACAATGAAAACAGAAAATCTGCATGTTGACTACAGTGCAGACGCCCGGATAATCCATTTTCAACACAGGGGTGGCAATTGACAAAACTTCAAACAAATTTGATTACTGTTTCTTGGTTTGATAAATCTTTTTTTCTAATTATGTTATTTAAGTTTAGAATAAAATCAATCTTTATTTTCTATAAGTAATAATCGTTTAATAAGTTATGGTTCTCTATTCTATTTTAACTATGCAACTCATGTCACCCCTATACAAAAATAAACCAGTCCCTCTTCTTGGGGAATTGCATGGAATTAGGTCAACACCTTGATTGACGTTTCCTGTCTGAGAGAAGTTGCCATGCAGCACTGATAAGCATTTGTTTTGATCAATTTATGATTTGTTTTGGGTGTAATTATAAGATTGACAAATGTTTATTTAGCATAAATACAAAATTAAGGACATATTATTTAAATATGGTCATTTAGGATAATTTCTACACAAATTAACAATTTTGAAATTGCCGGTCCTTGGGACCGACAGTAATGAGAAATACCGGTCCAGCTTCGAAAATTCCGGTAAAATACCGGTATTTACCAGTAAACGGGAACACTGTACATGAGATATGTGAACTGAATATGACTAGTGATGACTGGTGATAACATAGGACTATAAAAGAAGTAGCTATATGAGATTGTGACATCACACCTATTTTCATCATCTTCTCCAGTACAGAAAAATAATTAATTGTAGGAAAAACTGCATCTAACATATAAATTTTACTGGCTGAGTCCAGTGTCTGCATGTTATGTAATTGCATTGAGTTGACCTCTTCCTGGCAGAAGAATGAAAACTGATAGTTACACAGAGGTTTCAGGTTACTTCAAACTACTGTGCAGCACTGTGTTATCATAGACTGTGCGTGAGACTGCTTTAGTCTTCCACTGACTCTAAAAAAGAATTTATTCATAGAATATCACCATTTTATCAAATATTGAAAAGGAGCCTATAAGAAATGGTGAAAAAGAATTTACTAAAAAAAATTCACCAATTTATTAAGTATTGAAATGGAGCCTATGAGAAATGGGATTTTCAAAAACTGAGGCTCCTATTCATTATGTAATAAATGTTGGTATTGCCATAATGCAATTAAGAATTAAAACAATATAATGCAAAGGTGTATGATATTCATAACGAATGTTGATTTATGTGGAACCAATTTTGATAATAATTAACAGGGGTCATGACCTAAAAAGGTTTTTTTCATTTTCTTCTACAGCCCCAGGCCATTATTGCAATAGCTTACAGTGGTGAATTGTATGCAAAGAATTGTACCCGGTATATTCATTATTATATAATGTGTGTACGATCTTTAAAAATAGTATGATCTCTCCACCACATTATTATATGTTTGATACCAGCAATTTATTTCCAAGCTTTGTGTTGCTCTTTCAACACATATATATAGCAGATTGGCAAAGTTATGGTAACAAAATATTTTTAAACTGCTTTAATCGTTTCACTACCTAGATTCTTATTACTACATTCCATTATCTGACCATTGCTATAAAGTCCACTCCATAACATACCCCACTTATTATCTCCTGATGAGCTACAGAGGCCATGGCTCTATTTTTCATGTTTGACAGTACATTGTATGTTTGATGTTTGACAGAGTGAGCTGTACGTGAAGCTTGTGAAGAGACGTAACGACCTGGCCCAGGAGACGGGCTTCACTCCACACAACATCGCCAGCAACAAGGTCCTTATTGATCTTGCCAAGATCAGGTACATTTTCCTTTATAATCATATATGTTGTTACCATATTTGGAGAGTCATTATCAGTTTTCTTGACAAGTTGCTAGAAATATAAAACTTTTCATAGTGTTGTATTGGATCACTTTCACCAAGTCTGCCTAATTTGATTCGATGGTGATTGCTAAATCTTGTTGACTAGAGAGTTTGCTGAAAATTGAGGTAGTCCGACGATGCTCAAATTACAACTAAAACTTTGTCTGCAATAAGGAACTGTTCTACAATCAGTAAGGTCTGGGTGCAATGCTACACTGAATTTCAGCTCAGTACCACCCATGGTTCGCTAGTTCCAGCCGATGCTCGCAGGTTTCACTGCAACGCGCAGCCACCATGGCGTTGCGGGCTTTCTCCCTGCCTTAATACTAGCAGCCGTGATATAAGTAAAATACTCTTGAAAGCTTCGTTAAACCCAACTCGCCTCACCTCACCTATTTGTAGTCAAGAAAGCACTTCTCTTGTAATAGATGTTACATGAGAAGAAATCTCTCGAGTAACCTCTGTGGGCAGGGCATTCTGTCACACAGAACTTAGCTGGTTCCCTAGCTGGTTTCACCACAATGCATATACACAACAGTGTTGGGAGCTTTCTCCTTGCAATAATACGAGTAACCATGATGGAAGTGAAGTTAAAATCTCACGTCACTTGACTTCCTTTAGTTCTTTGATAACTGTCCAAACCGTTGCAGTATCAATGGTTGTGCCCTGAAAACCTGTGGTGCATTAGGATGTTTAAAATTGGAAATGTGATAACATCTAACCTTTTATAGTCACAAAGTAAATACTCCCAAAAACATTATTTGTCCATAAATGTTTAACCTTAAATGATGCAAAGCATGATGAGGTACAACGCCAATAGCTATATTTCTAGCTACCTGTCAGATCCCTAATGAACAAAGACTCTGTTGTTTACCTCCAGGCCTGGGAGTACAAAGAGTCTGTTTAAGATTGAAGACTTCCCAGAAGCCAAAGTGCGGAGATTCGGTGAAAACTTCATTGAGATCATCACGTTATTCTGCAAGGAAAACAAGCTGGAAACTGATAACTTCCCCAAAATCACAATTGATAAGGTTTGTATATGGAACATTATAACCCTTTTTCTTTTACCAAAAGCACATACTTTAGTACTTTAAATTTGAAAATAAGGAAAACATGTAGATCAAAAGTATAGAGTTACTTTAAATCGTCTTCAACAAACCCATTTGTGGTCATTCTTAATCCACTGAGATGTAGATGACGATTACCATCGCATAATGCCTTTCACTATGTAAGCACATTATCTGACGACCTAATTGATCAAAAGGTACCCAGGTAGTCCGTTGGATGTTGACAAAGAAAACCCTAAAAGGCTCAACCTGACTTACAACCTCAATTAATAAAAATAGGCCCAATGACATCAAACTGTCACCTCATGAAGTTACTCTTCCTGTGAGATTTGTTTGCATTCTTAAATAACAATGCGGATCAAGAGGTCCGGGGTTCGAATCCCGCCAGGGGCACGGCAACTTTGTCTGCAGTAGAGAACTGTTCTACACGCAGTAAGGTTTGGGTGCAATGCTACACTGAAATTCAGAGTAGTACCACCCATGGTTCGCTAGTTCCAGCCGCTGCTCGCAGGTTTCACCTCAGTGCATAGCCACATGGCTTTGCAGGCTTTCTCCCTGCCATAATACTAGCAGGCGCGATATAAGTGATAAAAAAAAATACTCTTTAAAGCGCCGTTAAACTCCAACTCACGCACTCACTTAATAACAAATTACAATACCTGTTTTGATGTAATTTATTGTTTTTGTAGAAAATACAATATACAGAAGTTATTTACTGACATGTTTTGGTCCATTTCTGTTTAACCCTTACGTTGCGTATATATATTTTACCATTTTTAGCCCCTGTGGCGGAATTTAC
Organism: Gibbula magus; assembly: GCA_936450465.1. Classification (NCBI taxonomy): domain Eukaryota; kingdom Metazoa; phylum Mollusca; class Gastropoda; order Trochida; family Trochidae; genus Gibbula; species Gibbula magus. The sequence continues at coordinate 66,911,980 of OW388300.1, read as the reverse complement.
AGGCTCGCAGCTCGCAGCAGTAGTTTGAGCTTAGGCACTAACGAGCTCTGCTGGCGGAATTTCCAGGCGGCGATTCCGGTACCGTTTTTACGAAATATACCACATCTACATGGCGAATAAGGACTATATACGGGCGTTCAATACAAATTCAAGTAGCGACACCCGTACACAAATGGCTAATTCACACCCGAAACTTTGAATAAACTTTCTATGATTTTTCGTTTTAATTCTATTACTTTCGAAAGATTGTCTTTAATTCGGGCCTCGTAACATCATAAATACCAAACGAAAAAAAATCCATTTATATACGGAATTGAAGACAAGATGTCTAGCTTCACAATGATATTAGAATTATTAAATTATTAGAATGCGACCTTTGGTTATAATTCTATAGCTATGTAAAGTTTGTCTTTATTTCCACCTATAAAATCGTCAATACTTACAACATGTATGCGGCATTGCAAACGGTCGTTCATCGCACTTTTCCAAGAAATCATAATCTCGAACCAGTTGACAAATAAGCACATGTCAACCCAAATATGGTTATGTTGTTTGACTTTTCAAATAAACGCTAACCTCGAACCATAACTGATGAAAATATGTTGATTAGTTTGTGTGCCGTTTGGTTTCACATGCCTCTCAGAAAGGTAAAATTGTATCTTTATTTCTGTGAATAAAACTGCGCATTTTATATAGAATAAAAGATTATTCTTTTCGGTTTATTGTGATATAAAAATTATGAAAATGCATTCAGTATTTTAGCCATGATAAATGTTTTAGAAGTTGTGAAAATCGCTGATTGTTTCAAAATTTATGAAGTGTAAACATGACCTTTTTCACGGCGCTTGCTGTGTCTTTATTATTTTTTTGAGATTTTCTAATTTTATATGGGAATGTAGTCCATTGTTTCCCCTTTATTTTGCCGTATTGTTTTTTGAAAACAAACAATTTGCTCACATGATGTGAAGTGGGGGAGTAAGGCGATTTGCCGATTTTTTCCCCCGTCTCGCTAGATGCGAGGCAGATAGCAGGTACGGGCGAGACAAACCCGAGGCAATACAAACACGTGGGTGAAAATAGCCCCAAGCGAAATAAGGCTTCGGAGCGGAGCACGACACAATTGGCCTTTTGTAAAGCTAATTATCGATGCGTTACGGGTCAACAATGCACACGCAATTTGGTGTGAATTTTACTTGATATTTCGACCGGACATTCACACAGACTCGTTATCGTGGCTATCTGCGAGATGTATGTAAACAAGTTTTCATGTGGCGATATACGGACACACTTCGTCTCGCATATCGCCTGGGGGGCAAATATAATTATTACTGACCCGGTATATGCACTAAGTCCAACGTACGGGTCTCGCCAAGGGTTCTAACATTTTTCTCTATGAGCCTCCCGGATAATTATGGGACCCGCAAGTTAAAGTTCACGTGAAATGCATTTTTCAAAAGAATGACAGATTATTACCTCTACAGACATTATATATCGGAATCAATTGAGCATAAAATCGAGACAATATACACTTGCAATTGATCATTAGGACGATTTTAATTTACCCATTTTAACAATGCAAAAATTAGCACGCCGAACACTTTGAAAAATCAGTGAGGCGTGACTGTGATTAAACACAGGCGAGGCCCGCCAGTCAGCTGGCGCCCGTGGGACCTGAGCAACCAACTGATTTTAAGACGATGGTGAAGCCAGGAACTGACAACAAAGGAAAACGTGTGAACTGACAACAAAGGAAAACGTGTGACGACTGCGCATGCTCAGATCATGTTATAGAGTTACTAAAAATAGAACTACAGGAGAACTAGCACTAAAACGAAACTTGCTAATACTACGATGTCAATATAACAGTTATAGAACTGTCAATTCCAACATGATTTAACAGTTGTGCAATTATTAAACTTCACATACAAAATACAAATCAGCTATAATTAATGGTTCCAAATGCAAATAATTACTAACCAACTACGTGTTGTGATCCATCATAAACATCACTCAAAGAGCTATAATTAATGATGATTATCACTGCCGCTAAATGAATTTATGAGGTGTATTACATCGCCAAAAAGTCATGTTTATGTAATAATTGTGTAATTGTCATCTGCGGAATTACCTAGTTGGATATCTAAACATTCGATATGTGTGAAATTTAAGTTGGTTTATTGAAGGTATCTTTGTGAAATTAACAATCAAAATGTTGCGAAATTACGTTGAATTGTGACTAACGCCGAAAATCAAATCCCTTCACATACGTCACAGAAGTCATCCCTTCACGGGTCACACCCCCGCAGACTTTCATTCTGGTCGCCAGGGCTAAATCAGGCGTTTTTTTAAAAAGCCGTATATAAGTAATTTATGGACCGATTTCAGAAATTTAAAATCGAGCAATCATCAAATTGACATCCCATTTTAACGAATCCGATTTGGACCATATGTCATTTCATCTAACCTTTAAGGGTTAATTGACCCGAGAAAATCAATATTGACCTTAGACGTCATCCTTAGTCAATGGGACAAATTTGATTCATGACTTTTGCCCTTATATTTTTACCTCGGCAGTAATATCTGGCAATATTTTAATTAGGAAAGACAATTTGCTAATATTTTTATTTGGGAGGGATCCTGAGTAGCATTTGTTTTTATTATTTTGGTTAAAATGGTAGGAAAACCATGTAAACCAACTAAGTAATTATTTTAACCAAGTGTGTAATTTGAGTAATTCAATCCAATTTGTGTGACCAGTGTGAAGGAGACCTACAGACAGAGCTGATGAAGCTGGCGGAGACACAGAGAACATCCTACATCATGTTTGAGAAACAACACATGTCTCTGGTGAGATCATCCTCCGTTAATGAGGGATAATGACGAAAGATTTATTGATGAAAACTACTTTATTACATAGATTCTATATTGAAGACTTAAATGTGAATAATCAATAAATTATAATCAACATATGTCATTATAAAGGAGAACGAATTCGATGGATATACAACTTCTTTATTGCAGGAATGTGACATTTTGGTGTAGATAACCCCATTATCAAACAAATGATGCTGGATCTCTCTATCCATAGAACTTGTTCTCATTCATCTAATAAAATTCTAAATGCCTTTGAAAGAGATGTAGAGTTCCATAAAATATTTGTATGTCCCATGATGTCTGATGATGCCACTAAAATGTCTCATATATATGCTCTTACAGGAGGATGTGGCATCACTCCGCGGGTTGAAGACATCCACCATCGTGACCCATCTATGTGAAGCTCTCAAAGTCGGTCTGTCCGTCAACGTGAAGAAGCTCGGAATCACTCCACAAATCTTCTCTCTCATCTCGGAAGCCATCAGGGAGCCACCGGTCAACTCCTGTAAGAATGCCATGAATTATGAAGTTTTAATCATCAAATATATTGGTTACGTGATGACAGTAATTATGTATCACATATTAGGGGGAGTTGGAAATATTCCTTGTGACATAAAGGACCTGCTTCTGATTTAATGTGGGTATCTTGTGTCATGTAGATCATGTTTCGATTGTACCGGTATATGAATTTTTTTAGATGAAATTAAATGAATAAGCAATTATATCCATAGGTATAGCCTGTCGATTCTTTTAACTTTTAGATGAAATGTGGTGATCATCATTCTCTTCCCACAGAGTTTAATTACACTACACTGGGTTCTTCCATCCTTACCTCTGTTGCATATGGACTATATTTCACGATTCTTGTCAAATCGTCTGGCACTGAAAGTTTGTGACACTGGTAATGTCCTTATATGTGTCCAATTAAACCGTTCTTTACATCTGCGACAAACTTCTGTCTTGAAACAACCTCACTGATTGCACAAAAACTAACTTCGGATGCCACCAATCAGGTTTCTCTATTTCTAACCGAGAAAGTGTTCCATATGCAACAGAGTTTAGGTTTGAAACACTGAGTGAAGTAATATCTGGGTAATTATATGAGTGAGTTTTATCCCACACAAACAGGAGTTTGACAAAGATGAGAGACCAACTCCCTATCTATGTAGACTACAGGCATATCAAGGTGGGCATTTGACATTATATTTGTTCCCAGGTATCGGCAGTCTGACTAAGATAAAGGACCAACTCCCGATGTACGTGGAATACAATCATATCAAGGTGGTCATCGCAGTCCTCGTACAACAGTGCGGACAGGAAGTCAACAGTTCAGGTGACCTTGTGTTGCTTGCTGGGAAATCTAAGACTTGGTCACAGACAATATCTCCACCCTCAGCGAAGAAACCGTCCAATAAACCAGCTGCTCAAGCTACTCAGGTGTGCACAATTTTGGGTTTATGATTTACAAACAACACAGATGAAATGAAAACAGTGTAGTTTTATCAAATGTATGAGAAGAGAGCTGCATACTTTCATTACTTTGCATTTAGTTTTAAAATATTACAGTTAAATAGAGTGTATCAGAAAATTATTCTTGGTTTCAATTCCCCGCTTTATCCATGGTATTGGTAAAATATTTTTTTAATGTTACAAATTTTTAAAAAAACGTAAATAGTTTGCAGTTTCCATCAGACAATATGTATGCTTAGAACTAGGTTCAAGTAGATGTTTAATGTGTCCATGCTTTTGAAGTTTTGGAGCATATGAAGTCATTAAACAAGTTAATCTTAAATAATTTTAATAACTTGAACTTATAAAACATAAATACAGCAAAAGTCAAAATTGGATTATCAAGTCTAGACTTTGCAATAGAAGTATAACATCAATGTCATTAAACTAAGTACAACCAACTGAGCAATTTACTTAATTGTTTTTTTCTGAAATGTATATATTGTATCTTCCAGCCCAAGTTGTCGAGGAGTCAATCTCATCAAGCGGACACTAGCTACAGTCAGAGTCCGGGCAGTGAACAGAAGAACAACAAGAGGAAAGTTCCGGCCTGGATGTCCACTAGTAAACCTCCTGTACTCAGTAAGAAAGTGAGAGCCAACAGTCTGTTTAGGTGACATCGGACAGTGTTGGGGAAGTTGGATGGACGGAATGGGCATTAACCCCTTACCTGGAGCTTCTGGAATATCTCGTCACCCATTCTGGGTTGTTTCCATTGTATACAAGTTCTGATTCCTGTAAATTGGGCATTGGGATGACTGTGTTACCAAAGTGTCTCAAGAAATTCAGTCTTAACAGGTCATACAAGGAAAATTTCTATCGATGAAATCCTTATTTGTAATGGACATTGCTGATGATAATGACTGTTTGTGAAAGTACCAAAGTGTCTTGAGGAATTCAGACTGACAGGTAATACAAGGAAACTTTCTATTTAGGAAATCGGTTTTGAGGAGGAGGCGGCGGGGGAGGAGGAGGAGAAGAAAGGGGGAATGAACAGGAGCATAGCTGTCGTGCCAGTGCTTGTGTCTTGGATGTTTTCAAAATCTGAGATTACACCAAACTGTGTTGTTTTTGAGAAGGAAATGACTTTGTGTTTGATTGTTAACAGACTTGAGAAGACGATTCCAGACTGTTGTGCTATGGAATGGCAAACTCCTTTATGCATGACATCCTTGTGCGTAATCCACAATAGAGTTAGTGTGAAATCCCCTACAAAAAAATGTCTTCAACAAAAAGAATATGTGATGTTAAATTGTTGGTGCTGGTTTCTGTATTCAAGGAAAAGAATATTTCGAAACATTTTCTTAATCTTTGCAATCAAGTACGTCAACACTTTTCTTCAGATATTTCCCTAAAGTGTAAATGGTTTATACATTTGAGGACTTGCTGAATATTTTGTTTTCATCAATATTGTAAATCTGTTTCTATAGTCGAGACTTTAGTGTAACGGTCTACTTAAACAAAAATTTCACTGGCAGTGTGATCATACTGTAATGCAAAACAATGTGATGTACATTTATGACTGTTGATGAAAGGTTGTGAATATTTCATGAAAGTATCTTAAATACTTTGAAGAAAACATTTCATGTTAAAAAATAATGAATAAAACTCTTAAGTGCTGTCTCTCATTTATTTTCACCTTTCTTTACAGACTCACTATTTAAAAAGAGGATTCTATGAGGATTTTTTTGTTGGAAACGAAATTCGAAGGACAATAATTGCCTATAATTACTGGGAATAATGTTTTGATGACTTTACATTTGAAAAAGACTAACATACAAACAATTAGAAGGGAAGGCGCTACGAGTTTGGATTGCTTTGCTACAGTATATGGCATACGTGACAAATGCTGATGTATTTGATAAGTTATTGCTACTTTGTGGATATTCTGTCAATACATATATTTTATTATTAAAAAGTGAAAGTAGTGCTTTTCACATTTCATGTGATGCACAGAAACACGATGGCGGATAATCCAATGAAATCCGATCTTTAAGAGCTTGCCACATTGTAAATATCGAAAACAAACTATTTTATGATAGATTTATGGAAGTTCTGTTGGTACTCCAGTAATGGTTGCCACAGTAGAGTATCGGCCACTTACTGTAATCTTCTAATAACATCAGCAGGCTCTTATCTGGTGCTTAATACCACCTGGCTAATGTCTTTAACACTTACCATACTTTACACTGGTACAATTTACTTATTGTCGCTTATTACAAGAACACATTGGTTACAAGAGGAAATACAGTGGTTATTTCACAACATTGTAATGTCAAACACCAAACAAAATTTAAGCATCTTCTAATGCTTTTTGTGGCTTGGATTCTCAACCTAAGAAGCTAACATGGACATATTTTGTAAAATGTGCACAAAATTTCAGTGGATATGCTTAGCCCCTGACCATCTTAAGTAACTCGGGCATAATGTTTCTATACATATTTTCATTATAGGTCTAATGTATATTCTCCGTAATATCGCAACAGCATTTTCTATCATCAGAAATTGAATAAGTAATGGAGAATGCATGAAGATCAGAGCCTTCTCCATCTTAATTCATGTATTGCATCACGAAACATGCATATGTGATTATTTTACATTTGAAACAATAAATTTCAATTATTTGACACCAATATTAATTCTTTTGCAAATTTCGGTGCTCATTCATCGGATATGGTACATGTAGCTACGACTCATGAAATGGATTCTCCCACGCATGTGCATCACAAAACTTCCATGCAAAGTGATGTGATTGACGGCCTTTCCATGCTTTGTACCAGGCTAGAAAAGAACGCGGGATTCTGAATGACAAACAATGTTTGTAGCCTAATGGCCAAGAGCTCTGACTACCAAACAAAGGATTGAATGTTCGAAACCAGGTTCATGCATTACAAAAATTAATTTGTTGTAAACGAGATATTTTAAGATCCTATTCAGATACACCAAGACAAAATACATCAATCTCGAAAAATGTACTCCGTTAGTCATTCCAGTAAATATCAAAACCTAACACCCCTCCTGACTGGGACAGTCATTGACCAGTAGATTCTTAAGAATAATCAACTGTTATCACAATAGTCTGACGTCATCACCATGGATTAAATTGAAGATAGTACACAGTGAACCCTTAAAGAGCCATCACGGATGTTAGTATTTCAATTTTTTGGAAAATATACTTATAACGTCATTCGCCAGAGAAATCTTTTATCTACAACATGGCATATGTTAAATAATTTTCATATCACGACAATGTATTGCAATTTGGTTTCAAAGAGAAGTACCACTTCGACTAGCGCGCGCTAAGGGTATCTGACGTATATAAACAGAATCCCATTTTTTGCGTAATACGTACTACACAAACAGCAAGCGCTTTCGAAGCGTGAAGGCTCGTCTCTAGCGCAAGTCGCCATAACAACCCATATGCTGCACGTGCTTCACGTGTCTCTCTTGCAAGTTACCCTCGTCACACATTACTGAATGTGACGATTGCTTTACAAACAATGTTTCTAAATGTCCTGAGAATATACAAATTATTTCCTGTTTGATGTTCTTTTTATTGAGATAAGACCAGCAAATTATGACAAATTTTTAATCTCATTAATTATAAAATTCAAGAAAAATACCTAGTTTGGTAAAACAATTATTCCAATATCTGTAGCAAATACATAATTAAATGAAATTGTAAATAAATCACCGCCAAAAAAAAAAAATATTTCGATATCTTTCATTGCTCATATTTTTTGTTATTCTTTCGTGTCTTTGTTTACTGTGTGTGAGCTAGACCATAATGCTTTGCGCTTGAAAATAATAGACTGGATCTATATTTAGACTGGAAAACACCTTTACTAATTAATGCAATTTCTCGGCTTATTTTAAGTTGGAAAAATTAGGGAAAAATTAAGTGTATTTATTTCACGGAGATGGATTTTGGGAAAAATTTTGATATTTTCATCAACATCCGTGATGGCTCTTTAACCATCTTTGGGGGCGGGATAGCGCAGTGGTTAGCGCGTTCGGCTTCGGATCAAGAGGTCCGAGGTTCGAATCCCGCCAGGGGCACGGCAACTTTGTCTGCAGTAGAGAATTGTTCTACACGCAGTAAGGTTTGGGTGCAATGGTACACTAAATTTCAGTGCAGTACCACCCATGGTTCGCTAGTTCCAGTCAACTCGCAGGTTTCACCGCAATGCATAGCCACATGGCGTTGCAGGCTTTCTCTCTGCCATAATACTAGCAGCCGCGATATAAGTGAAATACTCTTGAAAGTGGCGTTAAACTCCAACTCACCTCACCTCACCACATCTTTGGTAACATCATCAAAATGTCCCTGTTCATATACACATCTTCACAAGCCTTGGGTTCATTTTGCCTATTTTATTAAATTTTGACTTGCTGCCATTCGAGACTATACTTTGTCATTTTGTCAGTTTAACTACAGTTGGACTCATAACCACATGCGGTGGACATGAGGACAGTGATTAACAGAATTATAAGCTCAACATGACACCATGATTCGCTAGTTCCAGTCGATGCTTGCAGTTTTCACCGCAATGCATAGCAACATGGCATTACAGGTTTTCTCCCTGCCATAATACTAACAGCCGCAATATAAGTGAAATACTCTTGAAAGCGGCGTTAAACCCCAACTCACCTCACCTCACCTGAACACGACATGAAGATTTTTCTCTCTGCATGAAGTATTATCCCTCAGTGGGAGGGAGTTATAGGTTTAAACTTCATCCGTGCGTCTGTCCAAAATAAAGAGGGTAAGGGCAAACTAAAGAATGAACTCGGGTTAGAAAGAAACTGTTTGCCTTGCCATAAATGGCTTGAAATTAAATATATTTGGAACATGCACAATGACTACATGGAAAGCTAGGCAGGGCTACGAATGTTGTGTAGTGTAACAAGTGAATCAGTGTGCAGATAGTCAAACTCGTGGTGAGACTAACTAACATTCACAAGTCGTTGGTTGACGATTGTCATCCAGTCTGATTAAAACCGACGGTATTCCGCGGAAAAAATGTGCAAAATAGTGCATCTACCGGGATACGAACTCATATCGTTCGGAGATTTCCACGCCAAACCGTCTGAAAACAGTCCGTATACTAGCGTGTTCGAGCGCAATTCAGGTAGCCAATCAAAAGATGCCCAACAAATGCTTTCGATGCGAGAAGTTATTGGCAGATAACTCCAAACAGCTATCCTTTTGTCTGTTCCAAATGCTTTCAAAACAGCGACCGTTTAAAAACTATGATGTGATTGGTCAGCTATTTGACTGGGCTTTGGCTGCGCTAAACTGGTTCGGAACACACGCCTATACGGGGTGTTCTCAGACCTTGTGGCGAGGAATCTACAGAACCTGTTCGTATCCCGGTAGATATATTATTTTGCAAATTTTATTCCTCGGAACAAGGTCGATTTTAATCAGACTGATTGTCATCCATCGCTTGCTATTCAAAGAAGCCATTTGCAAAAGATCTATACTATTCACTTGAGGATGACCTTTAACATACTGAAATAATGGGTTGTCCTGAATTGTACTGCATTAACCCTTTCACCCCTACAGCGTTCAGGTTTCTTAGAGGTGAAAGGGTTAAGAGTTAAAGGCGAGCTTATAGTACTCAATCCATTTAAAGATGTATGAATAAAAATATTAATAAAATATGGGTAATACTTGTTGCCATATGATATAATGGACATACTTCTTTGTAAAAGAAAAATGTTGATAAAGAAAATTTTAAAATATAACAAAGTGGAAAGATAATAACAAATAGGGTCATGGGTTCTGTAGCTCATTAGAATTTGCATGACTTATTTTCTACATGCGATTGAAGATCTAAAACAAAATAGAGCCATTGGCCTTTTGCATGCTTTATTGTTATACCCCGCCACGGCGTAGTATAGTATATAGACTTGGAACCTTCAAATTCGCTATGGAAGTAACATATATATGGTGCTATTGTGCCTTTTAGGGGTTTCAACTCCAAGGTCCAAATAATTTTTAAAATTTTGACCAAATATCTCAAAAACTATGACTTGGTACCTTCAAATTGTGTATGGAATTAACCTATATATGGTGCTGTTGTGCTCAGAATATGACTAAAAAAAATATGATTAAAAACTACAAAAATAGAGCCATGGGCTCTGTAGCTCATCAGGATTTGATTTATTATCTAAGGTTGAATATCTAAGTTATCTCAAGTAATACATTGTTAACAAGCAAAAAATAGGTTTTTAGATCATGACCCCTGTGACCTGTATTTGGAGTCACGGGGTCACCAATCCTACAATTAAGAATCAACTTTGACCAAAGAGTCTCTACACAACTTTTCAGCTCTCTAGGCCTTTTGGAACTGGAGAAGAAGATGAAAATAGGTTTTTGGGGTTGTGACCTCTGTGACCCCATTTGGGGTCAAGGGGTCACGAAATCTACAATTTAGAATCCCCATTTCCCAAGGAGTCTGAACACAACTTTTCAGCTCTCTAGACCTTTTGGAACTGGAGAAGAAGATGAAAATAGGTTTTTAAAGATGTGACCCCTGTGACCCCATTTGGGGTCATGGGGTCACGAGTTCTACAATTTAGAATCCCCATGGGCCAAGGAGTCTGCACACAATTTTTCAGCTCTCTAGACCTTTTGGAACTGGAGAAGAAGATGAAAATAGGTTTTTAAGGATGTGACCCCTGTGACCCCATTTGGGGTCATGGGGTCACGAAATCTACAATTTAGAATCCCCATTACCCAAGGAGTCTGAACACAACTTTTCAGCTCTCTAGACCTTTTGGAACTGGAGAAGAAGATGAAAATAGGTTTTCAAGGATGTGACCCCTGTGACCCCATTTGAGGTCACGGGGTCACAAAATCTACAATTTAGAATCCCCATTACCCAAGGAGTCTGCACACAACTTTTCAGCTCTCAAGAACTTTTGGAACTGGAGAAGAAGATGAAAATAGGTTTTTAAGGATGTGACCCCTGTGACCCCATTTGGGGTCATGGGGTCACGAAATCTACAATTTAGAATCCCCATTACCCAAGGAGTCTGCACACAACTTTTCAGCTCTCTACAACTTTTGGAACTGGAGAAGAAGATGAAAATAGGTTTTTAAGGATGTGACCCCTGTGACCCCATTTGGTGTCATGGTGTCACGAGATCTACAATTTAGAATCCCCATGGGCCAAGGAGTCTGCACACAATTTTTCAGCTCTCTAGACCTTTTGGAACTGGAGAAGAAGATGAAAATAGGTTTTTAAGGATGTGACCCCTGTGACCCCATTTGGGGTCATGGGGTCACGAAATCTACAATTTAGAATCCCCATGGGCCAAGGAGTCTGCACACAACTTTTCAGCTCTCTAGACCTTTTGGAACTGGAGAAGAAGATGAAAATAGGTTTTTATGGATGTGACCCCTGTGACCCCATTTGGGGTCATGGGGTCACGAAATCTACAATTTAGAATCCCCATTGGCCAAGGAGTCTGCACATAAAATTTCAGCTCTGTGGAGTCATTGGTTCTGGAGAAGTCGAAAAAGCGAAAAGTTTACGGATGGACGGACGGATGGACGGACGGACGGACTGATGGACGGACGCCGGACACCATGCCATGCCATAAGCCCATCGGGCCTTTCAGGCCTGATGAGCTAAAAATTAGAAAATTCAGCAAATTGGTTGAAATTTCGCACTGCGCCTATCCTAGTGATGAAAATGTGGCAAATTTCAAAAGGATGATGAATAGTTTTCCTGTAATCGATTGGACAAAAATGTTTTCAAACGGACGGAAGGACGCACGGATGCACAGAATTGTTGGTATTACTATTTACTCCCAACAGTTGATCGGGGGTATTACAAGATTGGCAGAGGGGAGACAGAAAGGCGGAAGGAGTGGGAGAGATAACGAGATCATTCCCCCTAACACTTGCCAGGACAATGCTCAGGCTGCTGGCCTGCACTGACCATTATATAACAGGTAGCTCATGGTACAAGTCAGTCACTTTACATGCAGCTAAGAGACTGTGCCTAATATTTAACACATAAACATATTAAAGTTGCACCTCTGCCACGGCGTTTCTTTTTGGAAAATTTAATGTAATTTACAGATCTTAGTCTCCATTCACCAAAGAATATATTGTAAAAAATTTAGCATTCTAACAATAATGGTTCTTGGGGTGAACTTTCAATTGCACCCCTGCCAATGCTTTCTTTTTTCTGAATCGGCTAATGAAATTTACTAATCTGAGTCTCCGTCTATCAAAGATCATATTCCCAACATTTGAACTCCATATCAATGCTGGTTCTTTAGGAGAAATTGTTTAAAGATTTTAGGGTGGACCCCCTGCCACGCCCAGATTTAACAAGGGGACAAGTCAAAATAAACAAACTTGAAACTTCATGTTATAAAGATGTTAATCTGAAATTTTCAGCTTCTTATGCCAATTGGTTTCGGAGAAGAAGTTGTTTAAAGGTTTTAGGGAAACTGCTTGCCACGCCCATATTTGAGGGGGGTGAGTAGTTGGGGTGACCATTGACCCAAAGAAACTATTGCGAAAGCGATAGCCTATTGGCACTTACTATTGCGATACCGATAGACTATTGTAACTCACTATTGCAATAACTATTGCAATAGGGTTTTTTGTACAAATACGCAATAATCAGCTAGATTTCTTATAGGTTTTAGTAGAAATGTTTAATTGATGCAAGGACTATGGAACCAAAATCAGTAAAGAAATTATAAATGAAAATACTTTTTGTCATTTTGCTATTTCCTATCTTTAGTTCTTCCCTTTTGACTTTCTAAAATGAACAATCTTGAATTAAATGCAGTGAGGCTTGTGTAAATCATTCATAATTAAGGGATATTTAAAAGTTTCGATAGTATCGATATTTAGCCTTACTATTGCGATAGCGATAGTGTTTTTGTATATACTATCGATATAGTACTATTGCCAAGCCAACTATTGCGATGCATCGATAGTTTGATGTATTGTTACATCCCTAGTGAGTAGGGATAAAATGTACAAAATAAAATTCCCTAGGTGCAAAGTAGCTCCTCACAAAATTTCAGCTTTGGAGGTGTAGCGGTTACTGGAGGAGAAGTCGAAAACTTAACGCCTGATAGATGCCGGACGATGGCCCATGCTGGAAGCCCATCTGGCAAAAATATTGCAATATTCAATTTCAAAAGCCATGATTTTATACAGATTCCTCGCAAATATGAAGGGGAAATTCAAATGAGGTTGTTGCTATGTTCATAAACTATGTTGACATTTTTCACACACTGGTGCCCATCTTACAATAGAATTTGTTTCAAATTCTGCTTCAAAAATATTCTGCTTGAAATTTGTAAGGAGTTGACCAGGACCAATATTTCAGCGCTAAGATAGTCGTAAGTTGGGCCCTGCATGATAGCAGTCAACTTCTCCGGTTAAATTGAGTGATTATGTTTTTCCGGATTTTACTTGCCGATAATTCATTCGGATAACTTCGTGTAGTTCCGAAGATATTTTCATTCCATCGAAGTTCGAGGTCATGAAGAACAATTATCAATGTACGAATCGCCCGGTGATACACAAAATGGCGCAGAAATAAATTATCTTGTCTCGTCTGTAGAATCAAGTGATCATTAATCGAATAAATGGGCGGCTAACTGTCCTGCAGGTAAACAAAGAATGCATTCGATTTCTTAATACATGCATGTACGAATCCTTCACTTCATAATACCAAGTAGAGGCCGCGTTTTGATTTTGAAGACAAAACAAAGATTTTTTTTTTATCAAAATAAAAACATTGATTTACATTGATTTACATTTGCAATTTATTGGAATCATTTTGCAAAAACATCTCTTACGCCATTTAATACACTTAGAATGAAACGCATTTTTTCTTTTTCAACTGATGCAAGAATTTTACCATATTATTAATAAAAGGCAAACTGTCAGTGTCAAATGGTCAGTCCTTTTGATGTCAGATTACTGTATCAAATGACTAATATTACAGTGAAAATTCTGTTAATTTATATCTATTCAGACACATTAGTGACAAATTGACACAAAATAGGATCACCAATATAATGAATAAAATTCATTTGATGCAAATATATCCAACCTAGGCTATTCGAATAATTATATTCATAAGAACTGATCTTTTTTCTCAATATTCAGACAAGGATTGCCTGGTTAATGGCAATTCAAATTAGTTTACCCTCTCTCGTTTAACCTTCAATATATTAATTGTCTATCACTTCAATAATGCTGTAAACTTGGCATTACTATTTCCGGTAAACCTCCGTTCGGTAACAGTGAATCGTAGCTCAGTGTAGGGAAGCTAGACCAAGACAAGGATGATTGTCTTATCACTTCAAGTATGCAAACAAAAAAACTATTACTTTTGGATATGATAATAATTTAAATGGAAACACAGTCACTGCTCAGTCAGACAAGGTTCGAAATCTTCCAAAATGTATGAATGTTATCAATTTGAAAGAAAAAAATCCTGAAAAATATTACTATCCTACAGCGAAAGTGACATGGTTATTATCCCCCGCTCAACGAAGTTGGTGGGGGATATAGAAATGAGCTCCGTCCGTCCGTCTGTCTGTCTTTCTGTCTGTCCGTCTGTGCGTCCGGGCTATTCCATTCCGGCCTCAAACTTCAAAACTATTCAATATATTTTGCTGAAACTTTGTACAGGTATCAACCAAGTAGTCTAGATGTGCCTTTTGCTATATAGAAATTTGAGAATATTTTTTTACGAATGCAAACAGTCTGGACTTAAAACCAAGAAGAGGGAAAATTATATTCCGGCCTCAAACTTCAAAACTATTCAATATATTTTGCTGAAACTTTGTACAGGTATCAACCAAGTAGTCTAGATGTGCCTTTTGCTATATAGAATGTAAATGCATTATATCTTCAAAATGGCGGGGGATATGGCCGACTCTGTCTGCTTGTTGTTTTTTTGATGGCTTACTGTAACCATAGAACATGTTTATTTCAGGTTTGCTAGACACATTGTTGCCAAACTCAACACAAGATGGAGCCACCGCGCAAGGAGCTGAGTAGTCTGACCAATCAGGTGAAGCTAACGTTGATGCGCGCATGGAGAGAGAGATGGCCAGATATTCAGTGGGGTGTCCAGTTGAAAAGGATACTTGCGTCCTGTACCGGAGAAACCTGTGACTTAGCAGGTATTAGTTGGAAATGAAACGTATACAGAAAATATTCACCCCATATTTCTGATATGAGAGGTGTGAAATAGGGTCATTGCATCTTAGAAATGAGCAAACTTTCATCAAGATATCATTAATTGTGATTCAGGGGTGAGAAATATGACTGCCCATGTTATGTCTCCCACGGTAAACTTTCCATGGCTGCTTTCAGGGATATGTGTTCTGCTTATGAGGGAAAAAATATGATTGACCCCAGTTCGCCTTTGCACATTGATGCTACCATAAACTCTTAATATTGGCAACTTCTTTTTTCATTCAACTTGCCCATCGTCAATTAAGCAGTAACTTTTTAAAAAAAGTGATCTAAAAATCTATGTAAAATGTTTTAATGAATTGAGGATAATTAGTTAACTTTTTAGAAATCAGAGTATCGTATTTGCTCTGTCAAATAGACACATAGTTTCCTCTCCTTGCTTCAGAGTCCATTAATTCAATCCAACTTCTTTGGAACTAATCTTGTCCTGCAGCATTTAAATTGTTGCCCAAAAAGTAAACCACTGTTTAAATCTACCAATAAACAATATCAAGTCAAGAAAAACATCTTCGCACCATGCTAGTATTTATAATGCTGGTTATTTCAGAATGTCACTATGCGAAGGAATAAATGATTTAATGACTAAATCAGTTTTCAAATTACCAAATTTAGCATTATGTTTGTAAGCTTTAATCCTTCTAGATATCATCGTGATCAATGTTTGATGTTATATATTTCAGACATTCTACTACAACAAGCGTTAGTTGGAAGCAGTCCAAATACTCTCGTCCTTTCATATTTAAAACATGCTGTGTTGTCTCAGGTACGTTTTACAGATTATTACATAACATTTTCCATTGCTTAATCTCTGGAGATATCTATCTTCTTTAAGAGGCATCTAGAAGTTGGTAATATGAAGAATTAACAAATATAAAATAATATATAGTATATAACAAAATAATTTTTGAATATTTTCAGGTCATTCCAACCAGTTCAGTCCTGAAGCATATTTCCAATTTTGAGGACAGTACTCGTCCATACTGTACAGTGGCCCTCATAGACCTCGCTGAGACATTCGCAACCAAGCTGAGTTTCACACATGGGACCGACTCGGGTACAGCTGACCCAGGATCAATCTGTTTAATCTGAAAAAACTTGCTTTCAAATTGCAATTATAGTTTCACATGATTGAAATTTATTTACCCACAATAAAAATCTTGCACACAATTAAAGATAATAGTTACAGTATATTATATTTTATCGTAAGGACGCTTTGTTGACAGTTGAGATCTTATTGATGTACACCCTTTCTCCTTTCTCCTTCCCCTCCCTCACCCTCACTCTCCCTATTCTCTTTATCTTTACTGTACTCCCTAAACCTGTCAGTTTAGATACCTTCTAAACCTGTCAGTCTAGATACATTCTAAACCTGTCAGTCTAGATACATTCTAAACCTGTCAGTCTAAATACATTCTAAACCTGTCAGTCTAGATACATTCTAAACCTGTCAGTCTAGATACATTCTAAACCTGTCAGTCTAGATACATTCTAAACCTGTCAGTCTAGATACATTCTAAACCTGTCAGTCTAGATACATTCTAAACCTGTCAGTCTAGATACATTCTAAACCTGTCAGTCTAGATACATTCTAAACCTGTCAGTCTAGATACATTCTAAACCTGTCAGTCTAGATACATTCTAAACCTGTCAGTCTAGATACATTCTAAACCTGTCAGTCTAGATACATTCTAAACCTGTCAGTCTAGATACATTCTAAACCTGTCAGTCTAGATACATTCTAAACCTGTCAGTCTAGATACCTTCTAAACCTGTCAGTCTAGATACCTTCTAAACCTGTCAGTCTAGATACATTCTAAACCTGTCAGTCTAGATACATTCTAAACCTGTCAGTCTAGATACATTCTAAACCTGTCAGTCTAGATACATTCTAAACCTGTCAGTCTAGATACCTTCTAAACCTGTCAGTCTAGATACCTTCTAAACCTGTCAGTCTAGATACCTTCTAAACCTGTCAGTCTAGATACATTCTAAACCTGTCAGTCTAGATACATTCTAAACCTGTCAGTCTAGATACATTCTAAACCTGTCAGTCTAGATACATTCTAAACCTGTCAGTCTAGATACATTCTAAACCTGTCAGTCTAGATACATTCTAAACCTGTCAGTCTAGATACATTCTAAACCTGTCAGTCTAGATACATTCTAGTGGTTATCCCAGTTACTTAGAATGATTTAACACTAATCGTTTAGTAGCTGGTGTGTGATATAGATCCCAATTAAATCCAATCATACTTCTAGCTTCTTAATTCAGAGCATGTAACCCTTCATCCCACTAAAGCAATGACATACCTACCATCGGAACAACTTTATTTTCCTTAATGTCAGCAGGTACAATAAATGATTTTCAGGCTATTAGAGGAGATTGGCCCTGATCAATTTAGCATGTAAAGAGTTAAATAATTGTCCTGCTTATTCCAGATACAGTCAGACCTTGTTTAACCGGACCCCGTTTATCTGGAAACCCCGCCATCTGCAAGATCATATTTCAAATCTTCTCTATTCAGATTCGTTTAACCGCACAACTTGCTATCTGGGCGGTTTTCAACTGTACCCAAATTGTACGGATAAACAGGGTCTGACTGTATACCAGTCTTCAGCATCTGATCAATCCCATGTCCAACATGTTATGAATACTGAGTGTCTGTCACTTGAATGAGTTTAACAATTATCAGTTCTGCATGTAAAGGGTTAAATGATTGTCCTGCAGGTTTACAGCTGTGCAAGTCCCTGCTGAAGCTGGTTCACTGGCTGCTGCTGAACATCCTCAAGTGTCTCCAGAAGCTGCAGGAGGAGAAGCAGCACCAGGAACAGTTTGCTATCATCGAGAACGCCAGCACCGCCGTCATCAAGATTCTCGACAAGTCAACCGTCATCGCTCTCCTACAGATCTCCAGGTCTGATGTTGCAGGTCAGTCGCATAGGTTGGGATTTTTTATTCAGATAGGGTTGAAACAGTATGCTTGAGTTTTGGTTCGGTATGCATTGCACTCAGTTTGTTTGGAATGCAACAAACTAAAGTCACAGCAAAACACAATTTTCTTGTACAAAAGGCTGATGAATGTATAAATGAAAAAACTGAAAATATGAATAACTTTTTATGAAATTTATAACATAACAAACTGAAAATACACTTTGATTCACGATTCACCAAAGTAAAATACAGCAGTTCAACTAATATAGTCATGAACCGTTTCACTCTAGATTCAGGGATGAGAATTTACCAAGTATCAGCTAACGTTTTGATTTGATGTGGGCCCAATTATATTTTCTGCCATAGGTCTGGCATTTCCCCCAGATATACTAATTTTGATGCTTTTGGTCCATAACCTGGTAACTGTTGGCCAGTATCTTCCTTAAAACTCCATGAATGAAAAGTAGAATGTTTGACTAATAATAATGTCCTTTCCCCAGCAGATGTGTTCCGAGAGTTTGAACAGACCGAGTTGAATGTTCGAGGAACGCTGAGTCAGCTTCAACCGAATGTCATACAGAACACAACACGTGAGAAGGTTGCAGCGACACTCGCCTGTCTTTCTAAGTGAGTGGAGAAGTACAACACGTTAGTGATTTGGTGTAAGAGGGTAAATGGTCATGTTGCGTTTATCTTGTCTCTGATAAGAGATTCTTGTTCAGGTATTTTCTGATGGAGAATAAATGAACACAAGTTTCAAGAGATTTCATATGATGCGACGTAATGATGTTGAACCAACAGATAGCAAAATACTGCTGTTCAATTTATGAAAATATGGACAGTCTGATGAAAGTGGTCTAACCCCAAAACATTATCTACAAAATTCACCTCCTTCTGGGTAATCTCCTGTGCTGAAGGCAGATTTGAAAATTTGTTATGGATGTGGTGGTGTTGTGACTTTAAGTGTTTGACTTGAAAGAGCAAATGATTTTGACCCTTAAATGCTTTGTTCTGGAGCGTTATTTTAAAAAAAGGTACTAAATTTGTACTCGGAAGTTACTAATATGGTGGTTTTGTGCCTTTAGAGATTAGAACTCATGTGTGTCCATTCAAAATAATCATGATTCATTGACATTATTTACTACATAGGTTTTCAAATTAATTGATATGAAAGCAGTCAAACCTGTTGTCACTTATGCCTTGTATAATTACACAGAATTAATTTCTTGTGGAACATCATCCTGTGATGAATACAAATGACTAACTGTCCCTACAGACTCCAAGAGGCTCCTCTATCCAACGAGCCGGTGCTCAGAGTTCCACATCTTCCCATCTGTCCCACACTCAACGCGCTGGTCGCTCTCGAGGCTGTTCTCAACTCAACCAATGAGGTGCAGCCATTTGTCGACCAGGTTCTCGTTATAGCCCGACTCATGGTAAGTTTTGAAAAATACTGTTATCACTTTAGCTGTTTATGCGGTGATATTCTTGTTATAGCCCAGGTCATGGTAAGTTTTGAAAAATATTATCACTTTAGCTGTTTGTGTTCATGTCTTGTCATTTTGCTTGTGATAGTTAATACAGGTTCCAAGGTCTACAGGAACATAAAAGTATGTCATGAAAATATTTTCTTTTCAGAAACTGTCTTGGCCACAACTGCACCAGGAAGTATTTCGAGCATGTTTCATGGGACTGGTCGACTCTCACGAGACGCAGGAGGAGCTCAAGTGGGCGGCCTTCACCTTCCTCAAGGTTGGATTAATGATGTTGTTTTTTTATGATTGTGTGTAAAATACCATAACATAATCTGACGTAGCAAATTCTCTTATAACGTCACATTGTTACACATTGTGACAGCCTCTTTCTTCAACATGAAAATGACCCTGTTTTGCCATAATTGCAAGAATTTCATTATTTAGTAAATAGAATGTCTGTCCATTTTAACAAATACCATGTTTATCTTTTCTCATGACTTAGGCATGTTATGTATTTTGTACCTTACTCATTGATATAAGTATGGTATTAGTCAAGAAAAAAACGGTAACCTCTAACCTCTAACGAAAAAGATTCTACTCTCTAATTGCTATCTTTGATTCTTTTATCTCAAGTAAGTTTATTTTCGTACCGTGACATTGTTAGCTCATCTGGCCTGAAAGGCCCGATGGGCTTATGGCATGGGATGGCGTCCGTCCATCCGTCCGTCCGTCCGTCCGTAAACTTTTCGCTTTTTCGACTTCTTCTCCAGAACCAATGACTCCAGAGAGCTGAAATTTAATGTACAGACTCCTTGGCTGAAGGGGATACTAAATTGTAAATTTGGTGACCCTGTGACCCCAAATGTGGGTCACAGGGGTCATAACCTTAAAAGCTATTTTCATCTTCTTCTCCAGAACCAATGACTCCAGAGAGCTGAAATTTTATGTACAGACTCCTTGGCTGAACGGGATTCTAAATTGTAGATTTGGTGACCCTGTGACCCCAAGTGTGGCTCACAGGGATCATTACCTAAAAAAAACTATTTTCATCTTCTTCTCCAGTCCCAATGAACATAGAGAGCTGAAATTTTATGTACATACTCCTTGACTGAAGGGGATTCTAAATTGTAAATTTGGTGACAGTGAGACCCCAAATATTGGGTCACAGAGGCAATGACCTAAAATGCTATTTTCATCTTCATCTCCAGTCCCAATGGCTCTAGCGAGCTGAAATTTTATGTACAGACTCCTTGGCTGTAAGGGATTCTAAATTGTAAATTTGGTGAGTCTGTGACCCCAAATATGGGTCACAGGGATCATAACCTTAAAGCCTATTTCAGTTTACAGCATCTTTCTGAGATTATATGTGCACTTCAATCAGTAAGTAGGTAAGGGAGGTAATTTTAAAGAAAACAGCTGAGTTAAAGGCATTTCATCTTTCTGATGTGAGAGTTCTATCATGTGCTTTGAGAATATAATATGTCTGATGAAAAAGAGATATTGAGAATTAAAAACCTAGAATTGGAGGTCTAACAAAAATTATATGTTATATTTTATCTTTGTCTCACATTTCACATATGAGTAATTATTTGTATTTTGCAAGTGAATTTGCTGATAAAGGTACACAAGTCTAAAAGTATTCTAAAGACTTAATACAGAATCTTTAATTAAATCTAATATAATGTTCTTTGTAATTTAAGAGTAAATAATGGAGTTTTTTAATATCTCATGATATTGTGTAATTATTTGGAGAATTAATTAATTAATGAGAATTTCCAGTACGGGTCAATTTGGTATACCTTATTTATATCATATTTTATACTTTAAAACTGATTTAGTTTTCTATTAACTTTGCAGTTAATTTTATTCAATAGAAACAAGAAATGAGATAGATGTCTACATCATGGACATGTTTAATGTGAATCTATTTGAAATGAGAACTATTGAACACCCTTTGAAGGAATAACTTGAAGAGGAATTAAATTTTTTCATTTTACATGCTAAAAGCAAAAGGGGACTGTCAGACTAATTGTGGAAAATGTTTTGACTAACTCCCCTGATATAGTCTGATTAAAAAGTTTTGGACATTCCTTCAATAAAGAGCACGATTTGCCTAGCAAACTTCCTCTTCCACACCCAGCTACCCCAGATCCTGATGAAAATGCAGCTACAGTCGACGGGTCGAGATTTTGCAGCGGAACTGGAGCAGGGCTTTGAGTTGATTCTCAACTACATCCATCTTCTAGATCTGACTGATATCAAGAAGAAGTGAGTTCTCTGTTGATACTTAACCCTCTGTCTGGGTCCTCAAATATTCATCGATCTATCTTTAGTTACTGATATCAAGAAGAAGTGAGTTCTCTGTTGATACTTAACCCGCTGTCTGGGTCCTCGAATATTCATTGATCTATCTTTACTTACTGATATCAAGAAGAAGTGAGTTCTCTGTTGATGATTAACCCTTTGTCTGCGGGTTATTAAATATTCATCCATATATCTTTAGTTGATGGCCTATCCTTAGTTGCTGGCCTATTTTTGGTTACTGGCCTATCTTTAATCACTGGCGTATCTTTAGTTACTGGCCTATCTTTAATCACTGGCCTATCTTTAGTTACTGGCCTATTTTTAGTTACTGGCATATCTTTAGTTATTAGTCAATTTCTACATTGGGTTCAGCTCCGTACGTCCGTCTGATTTCTTGTAAGCACGATATCTCATGAACCGCTGCACCTAGAGTCTTCAAATTTGGTACCAGTCTTCATTAGGGGAATACGCAGACACCAGTCGATTTGAATGACCTTGACATTATTTTCAAGGTCACTACGAGACTTTCATTGTTTGAAAAATGTTGTTAGCAATATATCATGAACTGCTGCACCTAGAGTCTTCAAATTTGGTACCAGTCTTTTTGGGGGGAATACGTAGACACCATTCGATTTGCGTGACCATGGCCTTATTTTCAAGGTCGCTACGAGAATTTATTAAAATGTTAGCACGATTCCTCATGAACAGCTGCACCTAGAGTCTTCAAATTTGGTACCATTCTTCATTTGGGGAATACGCAGACACCAGTCTATGTGGGTGACCTTGACATAAGTTTTGTGTTTATCCTTTTGGCTAATTTCTTAATTGCGGTTGGGGACATGGTACTTGTTTTTTGTTTTTTTCTGTAAATTGGCCACTATAATTGTTAGGCATTATTGATTCAGCAACTAAAGTGTAATGTTGTAGAGTTCTGTCACTCATATTTGCCAGGACGAGTGAGCCACTGAATTCAGAAGGTTTTGGCCTCAGTCACTTCCCATTCCATTTCAAGAAACTTGTTAAATTAAGTTGAAACCTGCTTGTCTGTGTGCAGGTACGAGTGTCTAGGACAGCTGCTGCAAGAGTGTCATCGGTTCAATCTCATCACCGATCAACAGAGGCAGCGTCTACTTGATAGACGGTGAGAATTGTAGCTGTGAATTTGAAATATAAACAATACTATTTAAAGATGGCTGTCAGACGGGCCTAATTCATAAACTGATTACATTCAACATTATGTAGCGAAACTGCCATCAGTGCCGTATCAAGATAATTTTCACTAACAATATAACATCCTGTTTGTCTCTAAGGTTGCCTTAGGTGTATGATTATGAAATCAAACTTTCTGATTAATTAAAAGGTTTTGGTAAGATTATATATTTTTTCTAACATCAAATATATTAATTTGATTTATTTGCCTAGAAAGTAAATCAGATAAGGTGATTAATGTTGCCTTGGTGAAATGTAAGAAAATGGCAATAAGGTTAACCTTAGAGTTAAGGTTGTTTTGTGCAACAACCTCCTGTTTATGTTTCTAATTACGATATTTCACCTTGGTAAATATGAACCGCTCTGTTACAGCAACAACGAGCGTGAACACCGCGTGCCTGAGCAATGTAGTTCGGGCAGCGGTACGGTGAGCTTAATAATGCGAGCCGAGATGACTGTGACCAGCATACTGAAGGTAGAGGTAGTTCTTCCACTGTCGGCAGCACAGTGCTTTCTGGCTTCTTTCCGTTTGCCTAGTCCTCGTCTTACTGTCGTTATTGTCGACATTTTTGTTGCCTCGATTATCATTTTGCTTCAAGCAATAACGTGAGGCTGTATGTAAGTACCCACAAGTGTCCAGGTCTGAGGTCAAAGGTCAAGGGTAACAAAATTAACCAGTGATTTCTGTTTTGAATATGGACAAGGGAGGGTTAGCTAATTTGAAAATATAACAAGGGATAATCGTGATTTCTCTTTAAATCTGTGATGTCTCTGTGAGTTTTGAATAAAAATAATTTGATAAACTATTTTGACCAATAGCGTAATACTGAAAAGTGAGAGGGTTTTAGTCATTGGTTTTTGTTTTCAAGCCTTCTTGAAATAAAAGGCATCCAATTTTGGCTAATAAGATGTTTCACGAAAGTTGGACATTAAGGGGAGATAACTCGACCTGGGCACTTCCTGCATTATAATGAGATCCACTGTATGTGGTTATGATGTGCATTTCATGTTTATTCACTGAGTAGAGTCCTTAACCTCAACCCTATACGTGTATGTATTGAGTTGTCTCTTAGCTATGTGCAGTAGAATACATTATAGGAACGCTAACAAATGTGTGAATATCTTTATGAATTCGGAAAGTAATGATAATATCAGTGTTCTAAATTAGCACTAGTCAGATAGCCCATGTGAATATCTTTATGAATTCGGAAAGTAATGATAATATCAGATTTCTAAATTAGCACTAGTCCGATAGCCCATGTGAATATCTTTATTAATTCGGAAAGTAATGATAATATCAGTGTTCTAAATTAGCACTAGTCTGATAGCCCATGGCTAGTGAAAAAGTTGCTTGGATAGTCAAATAATTTGACTGGTAGTCAAAGATGATACAATCATGTAGATGCAAATGGGCAGTTAAAATGTTTTTAGACTTTTAATTTAGGAAATGAAGTAGTCTGAATGGCTAGTGCTTTGATACGGTTAATTTCGTTACCTCACTTACAACAGATATTATCTTTGTTTGAAAAAATTGTAGTCAATGAGATTTAATGAGTATGTTTTTCTTGAAATTGCTTTAATCAAAATAGTCAGGTTATCCAAAATTAACTAAAACACTTTTGGGAATATGAGTCTGACATTAGTCCAAATATTGGACAGCTCTTTTCACATTTCCTGTATGGAAAATTTACATTTGTTAATTCGTTCGTCTGAAACGAGTAAACTAAAATATAAACTAGCATGTAAAAATGTTTATTAAATTATTTTTATTAAGTATGATTTCTCTTTCGTTGTGAGTCTGATAAACCACGGTAAACCCCTCTTGTAAATTGTTGCATGTCAGCTGTGCATGATTCAACACTGAGCCGAGATTTTACAGCACCATGTGTTAGAGTTATGTCCCCTTGATAACTCTCATGTGTTTAGTTATCCCCTGTAGTGTAATGTAATGCTTACTGCCACATAGTGAAATTGTTTGAAACTTTTACGCAATTTAGTTGAAATTTTGCATTCTGTCATCTTTTAAGTGTAAGATTATGAAATCAAACTTTCTTGATTAATTAAAAGGTTTTGGTAAGATTATATGTTTTCTAACATGAAATATATTAATTTGCTTTATTTGCTTAGAAAATAAAGTAGATGAACAAATGATTAGTTTCATTAGATAAAGCAAATTGATTTGCTTGTTAATTCGCTAACAAAAAGCGTGCTTCTTTTCCCTTGCATTGTTAGAACTGCCTTGCTATAACATTCTAAGCTATACCTTAAATTAACTCCAGCTTTGGCCATTATGGCCATAAACAGCATTTTAGACAGTCCTTTAATATGTTTTGACCAAAATTATGAGATAGAATATTTTCTTTTATACGATATTTCTCATCTACCATAATGTAAAAACACAAGATAAAACACAAAAATTCAAACATTTGAAATTAATATATCAATTTATTTTCATCGCCTTTTTCAAATAAATTTCTTCTTAAGGAACTAG
The DNA here is from genome assembly GCA_936450465.1 of Gibbula magus. Lineage (NCBI taxonomy): Eukaryota > Metazoa > Mollusca > Gastropoda > Trochida > Trochidae > Gibbula > Gibbula magus. The sequence goes on along the minus strand of OW388300.1, from coordinate 66,885,926 downwards.
CTGCACCATCTCTAATGAATAATTGGTACAATCATTCCTGTAAATATGTGCAATTTAAAGGAAGTCTTAATTATTATAGGTTCCTGTTCAAAAAATCTTATTTTTCAAAAGGATCAAAGTTCTGAAAAAAGATAGCTCTTATTGTAGCAACTAGAATTCAAGAATAAAATTGCTGAATGAAAAATCCATGAAGCGCTAAACATTTCGTTTAATTTTACTATGCTGAATTGTCTCCCTTTGGTTCAGCATCAACACCAGATGGCGCTCACTTTCACAAGATTAAATACACACTGTTAAAATAAAGTAATATAAATAAGTATATTCATAAAGCACATTTCCATGCAATCGAAGAACTGATGTTCAGAGTTACCTCCCTTGTGCTGTAACCCAATATGATTGGTGGCTGTTTGTGTGTAGACTCTAGATGCAGACTATCACAAGAACCAGGACCCACTCGTCGGTATTCTCAATCACATGCTGTCCGGGCGTAGCTTCGAGATCATCCTTGCTGCGGGCGCCTCCATGGGAGAACTTCAGAACTTTGCTGTCAAGTTGATCAAGTGAGGGTTTTCACATTAATAAAAATAACAATATCACATTTGTATGGTGCCTGTTCTACGTTAGAGCATGGTCAAAGCACACAATTTGTATTAACCTTTAACTTGCGGGTCCCGTATTGATCCAAGAGACTAATAGAGAAAAATGTTTTACCCCTTGACGAGATGCGTACGTTGGACTAAGTGCATATATACCGGGTCAGTAATAATTATATTTGGTCTCCAGGCGAAATGCGAGACGAAGTGTGTCCGTGGATCGCCACATGAAAACTTGTTTATATACATCTCGCAGTTCGCCACGATAACAAGACTTTGTCAATGTCTGGTCGAAATGTCCAGCAAAAATTACACCAAATTGTGTGTGCATTGTTGACGCATCGATAATTAGCTTTACAAAGGGCCAATTTTGTCGGGCTTCGCCCAAAAGCCTAATCTCCCTGGGGACTAACAATCACCCACGTGTTTGCATTGCCTCGGGTTTGCATTGCCCGTACATGCTATCTGCCTCGCATTTCGCGGGACGGGAAAAACAAATCGGTAACTTGCCTTACTCCCGCACTTCATATCATGTGGACGAATTGGTTAATTTTAAAAAGAAATTACACCAAAATAAAGGGGAAAGAATAGACTACAAACCCATATAAAATTCGCAAATGTCAAAGAAATAATAAAGACACCATGAAAAAGGTCATGTTTACACTTCATAAATTTTCGGCGATTTTCACAACTTCTTACATAATTTATCACTGCTAAACTACTGAATGCATTTTCATAATTTTTATATCACAATAAACCGAAAATAATAATCTTTTATTCTATATAAAATGCGCATATTTATTCACAGAAATAAAGATACAATTTTATCTTTCTGAGGGGCATGTAAAACCAAACGACACACAAACTAATCAACATACATTATTCATCGGTATATATATATTTTCATCGGTTATGGGTCGAGGTTAGCATTTATTTGAAAGGTCAAACAACATAACCATATTTGTGTTGACATGTGCTTATTTGTCATTGGTTCAAGATTATGATTATGAAAAGTGTGATGAGCGACCGTTTGCAATGCCGCATACATGTTGTAAGTATTTACGATTTTATAGGTGGAAATAAAGACAAACTTTACATAGCTATAGAATTTAAACCAAAGGTTGCATTCTAATAATTTTTATATCATTGTGAAGCCAGACATCGTGTCTTCAATTCAGTATATAAATTGAATTTTTTCGATTCGTATTTATGATATTATGAGGCCTGAATTAAAGACAATCTTTTGAAAGTAATAGAATAAAAACGAAAAATCGTAGAAAATTCATTCAAAGTTGCGGGTGTGAATAAGCCATTTGTGTACGGGTGCCGCGACTTGAATTTGTTTTGAACGCCCGTATATAGTCCGTTTTCGCGATGTAGATGCGATATATTTCGTAAAAACTGTACCGGAATCGCCGCAGAGCTAATTAGTGCCTAAGCCAAAATACTGCTGCGAGCTGTAGGGTCTGTAAATTCCGCCACAGGGGCTAAAATGGGTAAAATAAAAATACGCAACGTAAGGGTTAACTGTCTGAAGTGCCACTACTAAGTGCTCCACAAGACTTTGTTGGTCCGTACTTCTCGTGTTAAGGTACCCATTTAAAGATGGGTGGACTGAGTGCAATGTGATGATATGCCCTGCACAGTACACAACCCAGTATGAGACCCAATATGTTTGGCGTCTCCAACGTAATTTGACCCTGGGTCTTTGACGCGAGAAGCCAGCATGCTGACCACTACACCACTGTGCTCTATTGCTTAGTATTCCAAGACAAATGAACTGATGAGAAAGATTTAAATTTAGGTATTTTAGATATTTGATAAATATTCTTGATGATATTATCAATGTTAAGTAAATTTGTGATGTAATTAGGTGGAAAGAGACTTGAAATGTCATGATTTGGGGAATTTTTCTAAATTAGTTGAACTGGATAGCTTACCATGAGCATAATTTTCATTATAATTTATATTCGATATTATGGAAAAATGATCAATTTAGTAACAGGTCATGTTGGTCTCATTTACTGTCACTGGACAGTTTTGGTGATCTTTGTTTTCAAAGTCATGCCAAGGGATTGTGCTTTATCTGGAGAACTATTTATCAGCTCCGACTTAGTCGGAGCTGCTATCAGTTTTTGCGCAGTTTCCGTCGCCGGCGCTGCGTTTTGTATTCGCTATAACTTTTTTCCTAGAAGGTTTTGAGAACTCATATACATACCTTCTTACTTATGCCCCTGGGGAATTTTTTTGAAATGTTCACATTCAAGGTCAAAGGTCAAGGTCACGAGTTCTGAAATCGCTAAAAAAATCCTTGTAAACACGATAACTTGAAAAATATTTGGGTCAAGGTCACAACTTAAGCATGCTTTTGCCTAAATGTCTTATTTCAACTATTAACACTTTGAATCATTACATGATTGTGATACACAATGAAAAGTGATCACTGCTTGTGTGACCTTGAATTTTAAAGGTCAAGGTCACGAGATAGGGTCAAGGTCACCAGTTCTGAAATCACTAAATAACTTTTTTCCATGAAGGTATCAACACCTCATATATATAACTTCTTTCTTGTAAACCTGGGGAATTATTTTGACAAGCTCACATTCAAGGTCAAAGGTCAAGGTCATGAGTTCTGAAATCACAACAAAAATCCTTGTACACACGATAACTTCAACAATTTCTGTGCTATCAGGCCCTTACTTGGTATATATCAACTATGGAGAAAGACCAAGATTTGAAAACGTTTTCGCTAAAATCTGTCAAAGGTCAAGGTCACAGTAAGGTCACAACTTAAGCATGCTATTGTGAATATGCCTTATGTTAACAATGAACACTTTGAGTCATTGCATGATTGTTATACACAAAGAAAAGTAATCATTGATGGTGTGACCCTGAAGGTCAAAGGTCAAGGTCATGAGATATTGGTTAAGGCCATGTTAATCCTTTGATCCAATTTCGAAATCAGAAATAGGTTTTAAGAACAAACTTGTGAATAGTGACCCCAGTGATGATTCAACTTATTAGAATGACTTGAATAATGAACAAATTTTTGTAAAAAAAAATTCCCATTTTATTTATGCTGAGGAGAAGGCGGAACAGAGAAAGGCGAGACCCAAAGTTTCGGAGCTGCTCTGCTTTTGCGGTGTTCCGCAAATGCTCATCTAGTTTATTTAAGTCTTAAACATCAAACAATACAAAATACAAAATAGTGAGCTACAGAGCCCATGTCTCTAATTTTGTTAACTTGAATTCCAACCACCTTCTATTTTGTAGAATCAACGAGTTTGCGAGACAAGCTATGGGGGATGGAGGAAAGGCTGCACAGACACGTGCTCAACTGTTTGACATCACCTTCCTCATGCTGTGTCACATCATTCAACTGTACGGGACAGAGGTAGCTATGGTCAAAATATGAACTGTTATTGTTTGTAGATATAATGTAAACTTACCTCTGGATTCTGTTACCATAATTCTCGATGACAGGAGAGAATAGAGAAGAAGAAGAAAAAAAATGTTTTAGTGGTCTGTTCTGCTCCTTTACTGCAGCGTTGCCTCCCTTATCCTTTGGCTTTAGACCTGCTTATTTTGATTTACCAAAGTAAGTTCTGAACATCCTGTACATGCCTGAAATGAAAGTTAATGGCTCTGAACAATGTTCTTGGCTGTGCAGCTTGCACCATCTATTTCATGGGAGCATGTTCTAAGAACAGCATTCAAAGCCACCCCTTTCACTTCACACATGTACCGGATGTTCGGAACAAACTTTCGTAATCAAAAGGAGCAGGTCTTTTGTTTTGCTTTGAATCATTACTGAAGAACTATAGTTGTCACTCGAACACCTATCCTTTCAACCGTAAGGGTATCAAAGCAACTGTTCACTTATTGAATGCACTCTGTTGTAGCAAGACGGACAAGCCTCAAGACATTTTCACTAAAATTACTACTAATGTTTCTCATGTGTACAGACAACACATGACCTGTTTGAAACTTTATCCAACCTCGTTGAAATTTATATTCTACTTCAACTATTGCAAACTGTTTCTATCAACAATGTGTAACTTTTTGGAAAAAAACTTTGAATTAATTGAATAAATAATGAAATTATGTATTTATACAGCTCTTACTATCATGCATCAAAGGTTTGTTCACCTTTCAGATTCTTGTCTACCTTAACTGAAAGCCAATTGAGATTTTCCAGTTATTGGACTGTAAGTTAAGATGACAGCCTCATTGTTACATTTATGGCCAATTATTTTTCAGATTGTCACAAACCTCAAGGACCCATCAGAATCATTCATCATTCACTGGGCGCAACGCTGGCTGCCAGAGGACGGGAAGTACAAGAACATCGACATCTGTGTTCCAAACGACCCAAACAAAGTGGACAACCTGCTGCAGCTCTTCACATCTGGTCAGGAGCTGAGGACGACGTGAGTAGAGTAGAGGATCAATAAAATAGTTCTTCATTCTTCTTTATTTCAACTTCTAGAACGTCTATCCAAGATATATTTTAGGAATAGCAAGGCACATGTGATGTAAAAGAATATAAAGAATAAAGGAATACAAATATAATGCACATTTCAGTGCGACGAGATGGAATGAGGTGTGCACCAACACCCCCTTCGCGATACAGGAAGTGCTGTTTGCGTGGGAGCACGGGGCTCTCACTTTTGAGAGTGTCAAGGTGAGTGTGATACTTGTTAGATACAATGGTTGCCTATGGTTTAATGACACGAGGGTCCAGTCAGTTCATGACGGTGCATCCTGCTACCTCCGAGTATTTCAATCAGTTACACAACTTAATACCCTGAGTGTGTAATAGGGAAAATTATCGTAATTTGTAAATCAGATTCTGTGTGAGACTATTCCCCCTGGAGGTTTTTTAGTGAGGAGTTTGGATAGTTGATAATTAAATATGAAACCCCCGCCAAGATTATCCAGGTTTCGAAAAATCTTTTCTATAAGTCCTACCACTGTGGTAGTTAATTGTTTTGAAGAAGAGGCAAGTCACTGATTGGTGGGTTATTTGTTTGGTCAGTCAAATGTAAAATTGGGTAAGTCAGTTACCTCAGACTTTCTGATGTTGTAACCCCTTGTTATCCGTGCTCTCTGTGCCACCAGATGATCCTGGACCACGTGAAGAGTCGGATGTGCTGTCTGCCGGTGGTGGTGTGTGTGTGGCTGTGTAGCTACATGAACACAGTGGGCGAGGAGGCCAGGGAGAAACCACTGCACATGCTGGAACATCTCACCAAACCAATCAAGGGAGAGGTGTCAACGTCTAATGAGAGGTAGGCTCGTTAACCTGCAATCTTGCTATAGTTTGTAATATTAGTGTTGATCTTCAAAACCCAGTGAATTTGACTTCAAGAACTTTTGAAGTAGAACTGGTATGGATTGTTCTTCCCTGGTACCCCATCCCCTATTGCCCTGCCCTGCCCTGCCCTGCCCTGCCCTGCCCTGCCCTGCCCTGCCCTGCCCTGCCCTGCCCTGCCCTGCCCTGCCCTGGTACCCCATCCCCTATTGCCCTGCCCTGCCCTGCCCTGCCCTGCCCCAATACTGACGTCAAGTTTGTAACATTTTGTAATAATGTCTTTAGCTGGTAGGCTAAAGTATGGAGCTAAAAAGTTAAAACATAAGCTAATTCAATAAAATTTTCTCATGAATATCAATTGACTTTATAATGTTGTGTTGGAATCTTAAATACATTACAATTTTAAGAAAGTATTACAAATTAGAATGTCATTCATTTCGTCACATGATAATGGTTCGGGTAATGTGATGGATACCTGGGTCCTACTCAGCATATACTTGTCCCAGGTATCCAGGTTACCTGAAGGAGTAAGCATATATATACGTACTCTGAAACGATGTGTATATTCACAAAAAAAGAATTAGTTACCCAGAAAATATTGCTTTTTCTGTGTATTCAACTTCTTCAAAGATTTGTTAAAAAACATTGTAAAGCTTAGATCTGCTTACACCAAGCAATTTGTGTTACATAATAATGATAATAATAATATCAATCCCTGACACCTACTACATTCTAATCTTGTCCCCTCAGTAGAAATCACCTGATGTCAGTAGTCCTGGAGAAGATTATCAACGACATCCTGCCCATCAACCACCCCCAGAGACAGACGAGCCACATCTTTATCCCCCCTAAAGCACTGCCCAGCGAGGTGCTGCAGAAGACTCTGACGGAGATCTTCACGAAGGGCTGGATTGATCTGAAGTGTCTGCACACTCTGGAGCAGCTGCTCAATCTGTGCGGGTCCGACTGGCTCTGTGAACGCATGGTCTTGGTAAGTGTTTTGATTTAAACTGATACACCTGGTACAAACTGATACAAACTTGTAAACTGCTAATTAGATTTTCAGTGTCAAAGTGTTATCTGTTTACCAAAGAATAGTTTCTAAAATTGTTTCTATTGACCTAGAATGGTCTTGGCAAATTTTGGTATTTTAAACCATGCTACATTTCATTAACTTTTCTGTGTTAGCCTAGTTAAGTTTGGTGCAGCATGCTGCTACACTGGCACTGACAACCTAAAGAAATGCAACAAGGCTTATATTAGCCAGTGATCGAGAGTCGTAACTTGTTGGGAAGTTAATTTTATACCACACTTTCACCTTCTCTCCCCTACAGCAAATGCTGGAGAACAGCAAGACGGAGGACCTATGTCAGGCCCTGAGCCTCGTGTTCGCCATCTTCCACATGGACCTAGAGCACCTGACCCTCTCCCTCCTCCTCCACACCCTCCCCCGCATCCTCCACATTAAGCCTCGCATCCACCTCATGATCGACCCCCGCGGATACACACTCGCTAAGCTCTGTGTCCTGTGTATCACTGCTGCTCAGGAGGCCAGGAATGGGTTGGAAGGTGAGTGTTGTAAGATGAATTCTGAATCAGTTGTGCTGTACTTATCCAGCCAATATGTGATATGGGTATGGGTTATTAGTCTGTCTGTATGTTAATTCATTAACTAAACATCTTTGTTTTTCGATGAGTAACTTGAAAATCATTAATCATATCGTATTAATCATATAACGTATACAATAACCAATTACTTACATGGTGACTTTTCATATTTTCTTTTGTTGAAACAAATCTTTTTATAATCCGTTTTTAGCTCATTAGGCCTGAAAGGCCCGATGGGCTTAAGGCATGGCATGGCGTCCGTCGTCCGTCCGTCCGTCCGTCCGTCCATCCGTCTGTAAACTTTTCGCTTTTTCGACTTCTTCTCCAGAACCAATGACTCTAGAGAGCTGAAATTTTATGTGCAGACTCCTTGGCCAATGGGGATTATAAATTGTAGATTTCGTGACCCATGACCCCAAATGAGGTCACAGGGGTCACTTCCTTAAAAACCTATTTTCATCTTCTTCTCCAGTTCCAAAAGGTCTAGAGAGCTGAAAAGTTGTGTGCAGACTCAGTGGCCAATGGGGATTATAAATTGTAGATTTCGTGACCCATGACCCCAAATGGGGACACCGGGGTCACATCCTTAAAAACCTATTTTCATCTTCTTCTCCAGTTCCAAAAGGTCTAGAGAGCTGAAAAGTTGTGTGCAGACTCCTTGGCCAATGGGGATTCTAAATTGTAGATTTCGTGACCCCATGACCCCAAAAGGGGTCACAGGGGTCACATCCTTAAAAAACCTATTTTCATCTTTTTCTCCAGTTCAAAAAGGTCAAGAGAGCTGAAAAGTTGTGTGCAGACTCCTTGGCCAATGGGGATTCTAAATTGTAGATTTCGTGACCCCATGACCCCAAAAGGGGTCACAGTGGTCCTGATCTAAGAACCTATCTATTGCTTGTGAACAATAACTTAAATAACTTAAATATTCAACTTTAGATAGTAAATCAATGAAATCCTGATGAGCTACAGAGCCCATGGCTCTATTTAAAAAAAAAATGCTTTGAATCCATTCAGAGTTCATTCCTCTTGACCTGATGTTGCTAAAGACATAATCCTTGCCGAAAGTTACTTATAAGTTGGTACATTTAATAATGTGTGTAAAAATTTACCTCCTTTTCTTTTCAGAACCATTTGTACGTCGTGGAAGAAAGAGATCTAGGAAAGAAGTTGAGATGGAGGTAAGAAATATTTATTTTCTCTTTCTTGATTTGTCTCCTATTTTTGAAAGCCATATTCAATATCTTCTATCGAGGGGCGGGGGGTAAGTAACTGAGTAACTTCATCAAGACCTTTTATCTCACCAATAATGCTTCTTTTATAACCAGAAATATTTGATGGAAAGTTCTGTACTCATCTCTGTGTAGGAACAAGACCACGAAGTACGACCGGCCAAGATGAGGAAGATGCATGAACCTCAGTTAACGCTACACTCCGAGGGCTTCAACTTTGGTGAGAGGATAGATTTCATTAGTTATCCTTATTTTCTAATCTTTAATTCATAAATCAGTTTTCATCTTCATGTTCAAGAAACATGACCCTTTTCCTGTTGTTTACGATTCATTCATTAAAATCGACCTTGGTCAGAGGAATAAAATTTGCAAAATAATATATCTACAGGGATACGAACAGGTTCTGTAGATTCCTCGCGACAAGGTCTGAGAAAATCCTGTATAGGCATGTGTTCCGAACCAGTTTAGCGCAGCCAAAGTCCAGTCAAATAGCTGACCAATCACATCATAGTATTTAAATGGTCGCTGAAAGCATTCGGCAACAGACAAAAGGATAGCTGTTTGGAGTTATCTGCCCCTAGATTCTCACACCAAAAGCATTTGTTGGGCATCTTTTGATTGGCTACCTGAATTGCGCTCAAACACGCAGGTCCATGGGCTGTAATCAGACGGTTTGGCATGGAACCTGCGACTGATATGAGTTCATATCCCGGTAGATGCACTATTTTTCAATTTTTATTCCACGGAAAACGGTCGATTTTAATCAGACTGTTTACGATTTTCCTTCATTTTATTAAATGTATACTGGAGAAACATTACGAGATATGTTCTTATGTTGAGAGGATTTATTTCAGCAATTATCTGTATTTTCAGCTTTAGTTAACAATATATAAACTTAATTCTTGTCCTGTTTACGTTTTCCCTCTATTTTATTGAATCTATACTGAGAAACACTACTAGATGTTTTAATCTGTGTATTCTAGAGGATATCTCTGTGAAGGAAGATGGAGAAGCGTCCCCCACATTTGATACAAAAGAGCCACTTAACAAAGCATTGAGTAAGCATTTTCGTTTTTTTTTAAAATAAGCCATTATTACTGATAACAGAAAAAGGTATGTTTTCATCAAAATCATTTGAAATAATTCAGAATAAATTGATTTTATTCATTTGCTATAATTTATATCAAAACGTGTAATTTTGTGAATTTCAAATGGAATGAAGAAAAAAAGAAAAAATATCATTAATTATTAAAAATAGTATAGACTCAAAAATGTATTATGTATATATATTTCTCTTTCAAAGCCACAAATAGCTAAAATACTAAATCAAATATTAATCAATGATCCTCACTTGTTTTTTCCCCAGTCAACCTATTCCAGCTGATGAACGCTATAGTACACGACAGTAGCTTCACACCGCGGACAGGATTCATAGTGTCCTTCATTGAGGAGGCCATCAAGTGTGGGCCTCAGTACTCTCACTATCTACTGCAGTTCATGCCTCCTAAGATGGTGAGTAACAGCTACTACAGCGATCTCTCGGAGGATATTGATTTGAATATACTGACATACAACCATTGATATATCAAAATATCCTATTAAAAATAGTGCCATGAAGAAATCCCATTGTGGAATAGACAATTCTCAAATTGTGTTACCTTGTTATTTTGAAATATCCGATTTATTGTTTTAAAATTCTGTTGTATAAGACAAAGGGAGATATTTCTCCAGGGTGGTCCCTGTTGCGCAATGCATACACATGAACTAAACTTAAGCAGCACCCTGTACTGTATCCACAATTTACACACCCAACTATAAGTCTTGACAATTATATTTTCCTGTTGCAGCTCTCACAGATGATGCGGACTATTCCGGGTGTGTACTCCAACACACAGGTTCTACAGATCTGTGACATGTCCACCGCTACTGGACGTAAGATAGCCGCTAAAGCAGTCTGTTTCAACTCCAGACATCTCAAGGAGTGAACTGGAGCCAAACTCAAAATAGTGAACTCTTGTCACACAGTCAAAAGGATTGAACTGTTGTCCAAATCAAGTCAAATAAATTGGTGACCACAATATCTTTTATGTGCAACCTGAGTTACCTGACCCAGGTAAAGATAAAGGGAGAAAATGCTGACTCGAGTTGTTCAGGAATGTGACATATTACGAAGAGAAAATTGTTGACGGAATCAAAAGGAGAAAATCTTTGTAAAAACCAATGTGACGTCCTGGAAAGAGCCACTTGTTATTTCCTCTCACTGAACTGCATTCTGGGTAGAGTTTGATGCAACAACACGAGGGTCAAGTCGACACATTGGATTTGGTGTTTCTAACTAAATGCAGCCCTGTAGTCACAGCTGTATTTTCAAATGATTTCTTGGATATAAATCACATCAGTACTTCAAAGCTGAACAAGGGTTAGGCCTTTAAGAAATGAATTACTGTCAGAACTAAATGTGGTTATGTTCTGTTACAACTGAGGGAATTGAACTGGCGTTATGTGTGGAGGAAGGATTCTCGATCACAATCTTTTGTTGAGAAGTTACCAGACCTATAGTTGATGATAACATTCTATTGAGCTGACTTGAACAGATAATGGTATTGTAAATAATGTCCTTTAAATATTTTCATTCCAAACAAGGATGATACGATGAATGTGAAACATGCTGGTGTGTGTTGAAGATCATTCATGAGGGATGCTGAAGAATCACCCTTGTTTTTGTACATTTCATTGAAATGTTTTGATCATGAATAAACATTATAACTTTATCTGTTGAAAATTCATTTGGTTGTCACTATGAAAGGAGACATGATTCCCTGCCACAAATTATTGCTTCAAATTAAAGAAAAACAAAGTAGAGGTAATGGAAATAAGAAATTTGATGCATACTGAAACACGATACAGTTTAACTTAAGTGAGTCACCTTCGGCTTTTTCCATCTAATCCATATTTAGAAAATCAGCAGTGAATGATAAGGCCCTTCGACGGCTGAAAAATTCTAAATTTCACTGTGATAATGTCAACCCAATGAGAGGCTGTGTAAGATATGAAGAATATCAGTATGTGGTATAGCGTTCCTACTAGCTTGACTCTACCAGTTGAGCTAAAGGGACATCACCCTGGATGTTGAAATGTGTAAATGGTTCTAGAGATATCCTGCCGACGAGGTCAGTCTGTAACTTTGAAATAAAGGTCAAGGTCACAACATTCTATTGGAACGTTACTCCACAAAATCAAGAATACCAAAATAAGATTTGTTTCCAAACAAAGCAGCATCTATTGGAAAAATAAGTCTGTAATTAATAGCACATAAACAGCTGATCGAACCGTTCAAAAATTCTGTACACCGCCTGCGTCATTTTATAAGGTAATCTGACCATAATGCGACACCTACTCTCAGCTAGGAGCTGTTTCTATGGCAGCGGGGTACGTGAAAGTTGTACATCGTGAGACTGACGGGGTATATAAAGAAAATTGTAACTACAGTTAGCCAATCAGAAACAAGTATTTTATTGTAAGGAAAGATAAAGTGGACTGTGTGCTTGTTAACTTAAAATCTACATCTATCATCAAGGAAAGGTTTCATGAAACAAGAAACAAACACTTGAAATTTAAGACTTTAATGAGCAAATAACCCACAAACCTGAGAAAGATACACTTTAATCTTCAGATACATGGGAATATAAAAGTTAATTTAATATGAGGTGACACAATGTTATAATATTATAACAATAAGATAAAATTAACGCTTTGTTCATAAAACGAAAAACCTTTTTTTGTACTTTCTAACAAGTTGCTTTGTATTTATGAAAACAATTTCAATTATTTTTCTTATCTAATGAATGCTTGATATAATTCAGTCTTAATAGTAATGAGCATCAAGCAATAAACATAACAATATCATTAAACTAATGACAACTAAGGTAAATTAAATTCTAGGACAATCTTGTTAAAAAATAAATTCAATTAGCCCAAGCTCGAAATCTAATATAACACTAAAATTGGTTCCCTCCAATAAATGTAGATACACCTGCAAAGGACTGAACATTACAGTACTAAAATATTGACTTTCTTTAAAATGGTGATAATATCAAACTTCTCTGAATACAAAAGATGATTTGACGAACCAGGATGATTGATGATTCATCATAGAAATGAGCTGTTTGTAATCAAAGCTTTGAAGTTCTTCTCAATCACAACATCTTCCTCCATCAGGGTATTTCAATCCGTAAGACTACTTACTACCCTGAATGTGTATGACGGGAAAGATTTGTAACAGCTAGAAATAACCAGCTATTGAAATGACTTTAAATCAAGCAATATAGGCAGTCCCAAGGTAAAAGACGAGCAATTATCAACTTTCAAATCACAACATTCCATTGGCTGACAATATACTTGCTATAAAACGTTTGGCGAAGAAAGCTGGTTACTAGCATAGAGCTCCTTACACACTCAGTCTTACACACTCAGTCTCGCAGATCAAAATACCCTTAAGGAGCCGACTCACTGATAAAAGAGTATTCAGTTCTTCAAATCATCCAAATCAGATTTAGCTGTGATTTTAGACCTGTATAAAGATCACCAGGGATTTTCGGAGTTTTACCTAGAAATCTCATACAGAAAGAGTTCTATCAGGGTCTTTTTTGTGGAAAAGGAATTTGAGAGGATATTCCTATTTACACATATATGTTATTGATAAATTATTAAAACACAGTCCAGATATTACTGAAGGTAATGTTTTGATGACTTTATATTTTGACAATTTGGTAACGATTTAAGCTCATATGACAAAAGAACAGTGTCTTTAACAATACTGCTATGGGGATACAATCCAATTGCTCCAAAGTACAATTGCTCCAAAGTACAAGTCCTACAAAGTAGCTTTATTAATTTGATATACTCTTGTGTGAAGAAAGAGGGAATTTTCCCCAGATGGAAATTTTCTCAAGAATGAAACCTTGACATCTTGTGAGAGACCCATTGAAGGTGTGTGAATTTTGACGGTCATATATCATCGTGATGACAATCCATTCCAAGAACAATCCGGTGATGTTTGAATTGTTAATCTTAAGCACATTTGCCATGACAGTTTTTCACTGGATGTAAGTCGGAATTTCTTGATTTAACTTTACAAAATGAAATTGTTCACTCAGTCAGATGGATAAAATCTATTGATGCAATGAAGTGAAGATGGCATGAAGAATGGCGATGTTACTGCATAGCAAACCGTTCAGCTCTCTTCCGTTTCTTTTCCTAAAAGATAAATATTTCTAGATTAAATGATTTAAATGAATAGTAACCTGTAACCAACAAAAATCAAAGTGAAAGAAACTTCTTCAACATATATACATACTATTTTAGAAACTGCATAACATTACTAAAACAGCTCAATAGTAAATGATGTGATTGTTTTGATATTATCAGTTAAATGCCACAGCTATGGAGATTGTTTCTTAAACAGTTTTTTACACTATCAATTATTCACTCTCGTCCATAATTGTGAGGGGTTGAATTTCAGAATTTGATAGTTTTTTTTTATATTATCAGTTAATTAATTACTCACATCCACAGCTGTGATAGAGATTGAATTTGATCCAGTTTTTGCACTGACGGGAGCTGATGAAACAATGGCACCGAATCTCTCCTTCCTTTTCTTGATTCTTTCATCTTCTTCAAGCTGGGCACACAAAAAAAATATATCATTTGGAGCACTTAAGAAGAATAGTGTTCTGTTTGCTTGGGGACAGAGACTCTTTGATGTCTTAAGTCAAACATTACATAGCACATGATATTGTAAAACATTTTTTTCAAAGTGTTTTCTGTCAGTTGTTAAAACAAAGCTTCCTACCTTCGTCATCGCTGAGGAAACATTTGTTCCGAATCGTTCAGCTCGCTTTTTCAGTTTTTCCAGATCATCAGACTAAAATGGAAAATTATATGAAGAAGAACTCATTATAAAATATTCTTCTAGAGCTTAAACAATCCACAGTAATGTAGTTATTTTGTGAACTTCAAATATTGTTTAATTCAAATACATAAACTTTGTGTACTTTCCTATAATATAAATGGTTTAAATTGTTATTCATCATCATTCTACATAGAAAGTGGACGATGGTCCTTTACCAAATAAACTATACCGTTATATTACCGGTATTCTGACTAGTGATAGCTGTTTTTTAACCCATCTAGTATATCTTCATCCTGCCATCTTCAGGGTATTTTAATCTGAATCTGTCACACAACTTAATACCCTGAATATGTAGTAGAGAAAATGTTCGTAACGGCCAAAATAACATAATAATAAAATAATAAATAATCAATGAAATTACTTAAAATCAAGCAATATTGACAGTCCCTGGATAAGAAGACCGATCAGCAATCATCAACTTTCTAATCACAACATTTCTGGCCAACAAAATACATATAAACAATAAAAACAGCGATACATATCCACCTTTACAATCATTTTCCATATTATACAATCAGGGTATAAAGTAGTGCAACAGATTAAAATACTCAAAAGAGCATGATGTAAATCTTTTGTTAAATAAAGTTATATTTATCAATTTGTTTATTTTATCATTACACTGGAAATATATATAAATATGTATTAGCATGGCTTACAGTTAAAGCGGTCTTTTCAATTTTTCCTGACTTAGCTTGAGTTCCTGTTTTACTTTCAGCTTGTACCCCAAACCTAAGAACACAATACATATCACTGTAGTTAACATTCACATATAAAGCGGCAAGCTGCAGCGGAGGGGACAAGCTCACAGTATTATTGTATTTCAGGGAAAACTGGCTGCATCTGCTTCAACATAAGGAGATCCATTATCTTTGTTAATTTGTTTAACAATTATTTATGTAAATGAGATAATTAACAATAAATTTCAAAATACAAACTCAAAAGGATAAAGCTCACAATATAATTGTATTATGGAAAACTGATGCCATCAGCTTAAATATAATGAGATTCATTATCATCATGCATTCGATTAATAATTATTTATGTAAATGAGATTATTAATAATAAATTTAAAAAAACAATCTCCTAAGGAGAAAGCTCAAAATATTATTGTATTATGGAAAACTGGCGACATCTGCTTAAACATAATGAGATTCAATATCGTTGTACATTTGACTAACAATTATTAATGTCAATGAAATAAAAAAGAAGTAAAACATTAGAAAATACTATTTCACCTCTCTGCTCTGAGCTGCTGTTTTGTCTGTTCTGACTGCGCACCAAACCTTTCTGCTCGTTTCTTGATTCTCTGAAAAGAGTGACGGGGTAAACCTTTATATAAACTCACTCTACATAAATTGATAAAATATAAAAAGTCTGAGTAGCATTAAAAGATATTCTAAAATAGAATTGTTCTTAAAAGCTACATGCACCATTTAGCAGAGTATGATATAAGACTGATACGTTACCACTTTCTCACGTCGTTACCACAAATCTATGATTTTGTCAAGTTTCATGGTAAAATGAAGGAAAAACTTCAAAACTTCTCAGCCCAGATCAAAGTAACACGGTTACAGATTTTCAAACACTGATTTTAGGCATTTTGACACTTTGAATATAGACCATATTTATTTCAAATATAAAGCATCCTTTCCATTGTTTACTTTACTGCGACAGTAAAACGTCTTTTTGGACAAGAGGAAAGAACGACCACGAACCTCCTCTTCTGATAGACCCATCTTCACCTTCTCCACGTCAGAGGTTGGAGACGTAATGGGTTCAGGTTTACTGGAAGTACAATTATATGGATAATTAAGCTACAATATCTATTTCACATAAAGAAATCATACCTTGATTTCATTTAACAAATTTTAGTCAAACGTCAACTAGTAAAATAATCTTTTAAATATTTGGTCTTTAAAGAATCAAGTCAATGGTGAAGGATTCACAAGTGGGATTTTAAAATTCAAATTCATATACTTTGCAGCTAGGAATTATAAAATGGATAATAAGATAAGTTCATCACCACCTAACACTGCCAGTGTTACAACTCATATCTTGACAGGAGCTACAGTCACCATTTTTATGCCTCTTGGATGTATTTCCTTGGGTAAATACAGAGACAATCTGTGCTATAAGATACAAAATGTAATCTTAACCATAAACTAACTGTTGTCTGCAAGTTAAATCTTCACAGGCTATTTTCATGCCTCTCTCATACATTGTACCACAGACATCAGGACTAAAATTTAAATTCCATCACAATTATAACTCACATTTTGACGGGTGCTATGAGAGCTATTTTCTTTTTAGGTGGTTCCTCTGGCTCGTCCTTCTTGTCTTCCTTCAACACAAGATCTTCGTCATGCTCCTGAAATTTAATAATTCTGTCAAAACATTGCTTCACTCATGCTCCTTGAAATATAAACTTCATTGCCATTATGATTATCTCACTAGATGTTTCAATGCCATGTTTTACCTTCCCTTAAAATCTCTCACCCTTTAAGTGCACACATATTTGTAACTGATTGTTTTATAACATTTGGGTGACGGATTCCAAAGGTGCTCCATATAAAGTTCCAAAAGAATAGAAATATCCAAACAAAATATATAACATGATTATATTTGGGATAACACTACCTTCAATAGTACAAATGATAGATTCCATATATTCCAAAACTGTATCACTTTGATTAAAAGAAAATCAATCAAATAATCAGATTATCAATCGTTTGTGGATTATCAATTAGCAATCAATCATAAAAATATTGATCAATAAACATGATACAAATATGTTTTTCAAATACATAACAAAATATTCATGATTTGGACAAAAATTACTTTGAAAATGATATTATGTAAATACCAAGTTGTACCAAATTGAAGAAAATGATTTACTTTCTAATTGGTCTGACGGATAGCTTCAACAATCGATTTATAAATTAAAATGTCTATTCCTAATGCTAACGGCAATTACCTACAGTTAGTAAACCCTCCTCCAGGAAACAACATAACACGGAGGCATGTTTAGTACAAGGACAGGTGAGACAGGTCAGGTAATTAAGAATGGATGAGTTCTCACCTCCAAACTGATATTCTCCTCGCCAAGACTGATATCACCTGCACTGCCTGCAAGCACAATCAGTTGAATCAGTTCATATGTTATTTCTAGCTTTGTATTTATACTTTGCATTGAATAAAGAATACATTAGATAGATGTGACAAATACTTTAAATCTGGGAAACAGAATGTAATAATATAACAACATCAAATACTAGCGCACTATATTCCCAGTAGCTTCCCATATAAGGACAGACATAGGAATACGCTGTAGTCTGCTAGGCAGAATGTCCGCCGTAGATGTCCTCACAGAATAAATGTATGATTGAACCAAACATGACTTTGTAACACAGATGACTCAGACAAGCAGGTGTGCAAATCAAAGTTTAGGCTCTTTGTTCAATGATTGTAATATTCAATAAATATTAATAACTCAATGATGAGGAACCTGTGCAGGGATTTTCCTGGACTCAAAAAGCAGTGAGATAAATATCTCATTTGATTTACAAGAGTGAGATATTTTGAATTTTAGTGAGATTTTTGGCCTTATTTAAATCAGTCATAAGAGATGGCATAAGGGCATTCAAGTGTTCACCCCTGCATTGAAAATAGATTGCTCCTGAGTCAAAGTGTTGACATTCCATTAAAGTCCAGCTCATTATTTGTATTTAGTTATAAATAAGTTATTATAATACACTGTCTGTGTCTGTTTGCTTTTATGTAATTTATTTCAATAATAAAAACTTAATGTTGACACTGACAGTGTCATTATTTGTGTCAGCCATTTGGTGACTCTGCATTTCCATTTTAAAAAAGATCTATTATTATCAGACAGTTTTCATAGATCAACATAACAAGTAGAGCCATTTTTTAATTATTAATTGATTTACTGTGACAGTTTTTCAGCAATTCAAATTAAATTTAAAAAATCATGAGGTCTGGTTATTATCTATTTTATATTAATTGTTAATAACCGCAGTCATCTTTGTCAAAACAAACATAAAAAGATACAAATGCTGTATTGAATGTCAAAAGACGTGAAGTGAATGTGATCGCTATTTAATTAGCAAAATTGACATGTCTATATATTAAATTTACAAATAATCATCATACCAACTATAAGATGTTGAATGAAGCATAGATTAGGAATATAGATTTCATTTTTATAATATTTTGGCAACTAATATCCGTGAATACTTACCAGGGTAAATTGGTAATTAAAAAAACAACCAGTTGCACAGTAGCTGTCAAACGACACAAATCTATTTATAGACACAAGGTAACCAAGGCAAAATAGTGAAAATACATTATATTGAGAGAACTATAAACACCTAAGTACTTTTAAACTTTATTTCATGCAGTTATGATGCATACCAAATGTTTGAAAGCCGATACGAATTGATTTTGACCCTGTCAAAAAGGCTGACACTCTTGTTTGTTTTTTACACTTCCACATGGCACATGGCTGTTCCCTCGTAAACGCGGTCAGCTCCTAACAGCGATGTGGGAATGACAAGCCTTGCTTATAGCAATGCAAGGAGCTTACGCAAAGGAATTAAGCGGAGGGGGTGAAACACACAATAGTAACAGCATGTAAATAATGGCGATGAGTTTATTTACCGGAAGTTTTCATTTTTGGTTACTCGTTGTGGTTTCCCGCATGAGTCACTAAATACTCAATGAAGTTTAGAATAAAAAATGATAAGAAGTGTGAAAAATGAAAACACGTTCAATATCATGCGATATAAAATCGCATTTAGCAAAGTGGAATGAGATATTTAAAATTTGTGTGCGATAAAATCGCGATATCGCGGCCCAAGTCAATCCCTGCCTGTGCTAGTATCCTGTATCCCCTTAAGGAGCCTCTCCGCTAGTTCAGCTTTCGTTCCGCTCACAGGTAGACCTCGCTCTTTCAGTTCTTTCTTCAAATCCGCAACCTGAAAGAATATTGAATATTTCAACACTGTCACATTTAAAGGGTTTCTATCTATATTAAAGAATTAAATTTAAAAGTGATATAAATTCAAATAATTTGAATGGATAATCTGCATTTTACCGGCCGCAAAACTGTTGACAACAATCTTGTTAATTTCATACTACCTTAATTCATAGCACTTGGATTCCAGCTAGACTATCTTCTCTAGCTTTTGGATATCTGGAGTCCGTTCCACTAATTGATTTTATCCCTAAGATCAATTGTAAGCCCATCTCTTAACACTGGCTAAGATTGATCATAGAGCTAAAATCAGCACCCTGCAGACTTATCTTTTTAACCTTTGGATCCCTCTCAATGATCTTTTAGCTGAGGTCAGGTGAGTTGGTGTTTAACACCGTTTTCAAGAGTATTTCACTTATGAAGCGGCTCCTAGTATTGTGGCAGGGAGAAATCCTGCAACGCCATGTGGCTATGCATTGCGGTGAAACCTGCGAGCATCGGTTGGAACTAGCGAACCATGGGTGGTACTACGCTGAAATTCAGTGTAGCATTGCGCCCAAACCTTACATGTAGAACAGTTCTTTACTGCAGACAAAGTTGCCGTGCCCCTGGTGCGATTTGAACCCTGGACCTCTTGATTCGAAGCCGAAAGTGCTAACCACTGCGCGATCCCGCCCCCCATCTTTTAGGGTTAGTTTGTTTAGCGTAATTAAGGGTTAGATGCAGTCCATAATTATTTATTAACCACAGTAAAATGCAGTCCTCTCCTATTTTAGTTAGCTGAATTAAAAAAATTACTGCAATACATTATGATGTAATGATTTTAAGAAGCATACAAACAGTCCAGCATGATAGTTTGGTTGAATATAGTCCTTGCATATGATCCATTATCACAAACACAGAGAATTTGGCCAGTTTTGGAAAGACACCTTTGACAATGGGAAATATTTATAGCTTTTAGTTATTTTTGTAGTTTTAAATGGGCCAATCCACCTTGTAGCAATAGTAAAATTTCACGTTTTTATGGACCATTTTTTCAGGCAATGTGCTTAATGCCCCCTATAGACCATACCTTTCCCAATCTAACGTATAAACTTAAATCCATTGTAGTTAATTCAATGTCAAATGTGTGTTAGTTCAGTGTGTTAAGTTTAGATTAATCATGATCAGTTTTAGACCTTCAACGTTCAAAAGAGTGACGCGTCCGAAAAACGTGAACCGGTCAAACATGTAAACATTAGCTCCGAAAAGAATGAAATTTCCACACAAGACACAATATTTCTGATGCAAACATAAGTTAATAAGTTAAAATGACCCATGTGAGTTTCAATTGATCAATTTATCGATAAAATCAAAAGAATTTACCTTCATTTTCTGCACCGATTCGGGAGAAAGCATTGAATCCGCCATTTTGCTTTATTGAATACCAAACTGACCTTTTTATCAGGAGAGTTCTACACAAGGGAGCGGTTATTGTAGACTGGCGACAGACGTTCCAGGGATCGATAAGTGATTGATTTCACAAACCACAAAGTCAAAAGCTGTTGAAAAAGGAGCATTAGTTAATTAATGATCATGATATCAAATTATATTTTTTTAACTTTAACAATGTCTAAAATTTACAAATGGTTAGGTAGGCTAGTTTGTGAATAAATAATTTTACAATGAAATCCTCATGTACATAGGCTATATTATATATTTTGTTCTTTGACATATTTGTTGCTTGATCGAAAAGCTTCTTAATTTATTTTTGCTAAGAGCATTTCGGGAGGTCTCGAAGAAGAATTAAGTCCATCAAGTTAACATAGTTATCGTCATCAGCACCAAAATGCCGTTGAAAACATTATTATCTTATTTTTTTAAAAACAACGTTCTTTCTATATTGATATATAAACCGCGGCCTATGTGACAACGAAGAACATGTTATTTATTTCACCAAAAATACTATGAAGAAAAAAGAATATACAGTACAATGGGTTGCTTTTGAGTAAAAGAAACTAATCTATCAGATAAGTTGACCATATATAAATATTAAATAACATATAACTACTAAGACCCGACCCGTTCAATCCAAATTGCGAAATACGCAAACATTGCAATAAATTTTGTAAATAAAAATGCAAACAATAATTTGATTGTTTCGTAAGACAGCATTCTCACCCCCGTTGAAAGATAAAACACCAAAACATGTATTGATTAGCATATCTAAATAAAACTAAATGTTTTGTTTCTAAATGCCCCTCAACACTTGTATTTTAGGATAGTCTGGTTGGTAATTTTAAGCAAACAAAATTTTTGTGCTGTAGAAACAGTACACCATAATGATATAATAATAAACAATTTAATTGACAATTGTTAATATTCTGTAAATATATATATATATATATATATATATATATATATATATATATATATATATATATATATATATATATATATATATATATATATATGGATATGTCATTGCTGTTTACACTTCACAAGGAAGAACTCATATTCTCCAATAAACGCCATTCATAATTCATAATTCATTTAAAGGCATGTATAAATAAAGATAGAGTTTAGTTACGATTGTAAGATTGTATTCCACCCATGACTTTATCTTTCCATTGAAACATTATAATATTGTATTGTACAGTATTTCCAGACACTTACAGAGCAATTGCATTTTAACTAGTCAAGTGATTTCGTTATAAGCTCTTTCAAGAATAAAAGATTTAATCAAGTTACACTTGATCATATTATTCTCTCGATCGATTATGTTTCAGTACTGGGAAGTTCAATACGTTCATGGCACCCACTGTATTCAGTGTTCGGAGTCACATATGTCAAATATCTAAAATGATGTTATCTCGAAAATTACGTACAGTTGTTATGCTTGTCAATATGCATAATGATGATAGAAAGGTGCAAGTATTGATTTCTGATCGAAAATACACCGCGGCTGGCGCTCGCCAAAAGTCAGTCAATCTTTATTCAATACTCAAAGACCACAGGCTTTTAGTACATAATACGCTTGAATATACTTTAATATAAATATGACTTATAAACAATGATGACATATGGCGCTGCTCTCTTACTTATCATTTCTGATATTCATATAGCATGGTATATAAACATAGCAAGATTTGTAAGTACATTCTGATTTTTACAGTTTAATAAAGATGAAAATTTACATATAGAAGGACGGACATTATATAATTCTTTACGGTATTTTCTAGCTAATTTGTCATGTAATGGACAGACAAGCAAGAAATGGAATTCACTTTCTAATACGTTGATATTACATGATTTACATAATCTATCTTCTCTTTTTATATTGAAATATATGCCTTTTTCAACCAACTTTTACCGTGATGAACATCAGAAAATAACTCTAAATTGTCTTATAGCACAACATGCAGTCAATATTTAGTAGAAATATGTGGTTTGAAAGCTGAATAATAATCACATTTGGAAGAGAGGGAGAGTTTATGAATCCAGTTTTGTTAGCATATATCTTTAGCCTTTGCGTAAAGGAGTTTATTTAGAACATTGTACGGAATTCAAAATTTTGTTCATACCATTTGTGATTAAAACCTGTTTAGAAAAATATATTTTAAAAATCTGTTACCCAGTTCTTGTGTCCGTTTTGGTCATATAAGTCATATTATGAAACCATGATATAAAATCGCCAATTTGTCACAAGCAGTTTGGGAAACTTGGGAAACAATTATGTCATTAAAAACATAGATTAAAAACTCCGCTAAATTGCTCAGTTGTAAGAGACTATACTGTGCCAAAATTTTAAAAGTCGTACCGTAGAAACACATGAACTTGATATCGTAGTTAGAACGTACGTAATTTGATACAGGGAGTATGTTTTTCTCTACGTTTTAATTACGATATTAAATTCCTGTGCGTAGAACTAACCAATCGATTTAGATGTTTCCTGACTTTCTTTGAAGAAAACTGCATTGGGTTATTTTTTAAAGTGATATGAACTATTGTAGTGCAATATGTTGAAAACAGATATGGAGTGTCTTATTTGTTGAATCCTTCTATGCGATGTGCTGTTGTGACCCTACATGTATGCTTTCTCGTCTATTGTTTCAACATGCCCCTGTGATACTTGTTAATGCTGTTAAATGTCCTGGTATATAGAACAGTCGAGAGAACCACTTCATTTCACGAACCCAACTTTTCTGTCACATTAGACCAAATCACAGATATGCGTATATATATATATATATATATATATATATATATATATATATATATATAGAACATTTAAAAAAAAGTTTTACAAGTATACAGTCCCAAATATTAAAAAGTCAAAAAAGATATTGTAATCTGTGTCTTTTTTTACTTTTGTGGTAAGCGTTGCTTGTTGTTGTCCCAATTTCAATCTTGAATCCTATACATATTGCTGTCGTGTCTAGTTGCTGCGCAATTGTGAGGATGGTTGTTCTACCGCTGAATGGTTACTTCTTATTCAGTAAAACAGAATTTTGAGTCCATATTCTTCCATTCTCTGTTCAGTGCACTCGTGAAGGTGTTCACACTGTCTTCGCCCACTGTCTTTTGTGATAGTGAGTTCCAGTCATTTATAACACGATTACTGAAGCGTTTCTGGCCTAATCTGTTTGATATTGTTGATTTCTCTAACTTGAACGAAGGACCTCTCTTGTTGTTTGCTGGGTTAATATTCTTGATGTTCACTTGGTTATAGTCATTCATAATATTAAATAGTTTCAGAACATCCGCACTTTTCCTTCTGTATGATAGTGTAGGTAAACCTAGGAGTTTCAACCTTTGCTCGTAATTCATATCTCTGCATCCTTGCACCATTAATGTCGCTCTGCACTGGACGTGTTCAATTGCAATGGTGTCCTTCTCAAGTATCGGGAACCATATTGTTGATGCACATTCTAGATGAGGTCTGATGAACTCTTGGCAAGAATATGTCTCTGCTCATTGTCACAAAGGTTTTCTTGATCATCCCTATTGCCTGGTTTGCTTTCTTCAATACTGACAGTGTGGACGGAGAATTTCAACGCATCATCGATTACTACACCTACATGTAGGTCCTTCCCCATATGTGTTTTTTTCTATTGCATCTCCAGACATCTTGTAACAGTATTGATTGTTTTTCTTTCCGAAATGGAGGATGCATTTAAATTTGGATGCATTGAATCTTACTGACCATTTGCTCAAGCTGTCCAGGTCTTCATGAAGATCAGCATTGTCCTCTAGAGTGTTGATATGCTTGAACAGCTTTGTATCGTGGGCGAACAACTTGACTATATTGGATACAACGTCTGGGAGCCCATTAAGATTAGAAACAGAGTAGGGCCGAGGACACTGCCTGGTGGAATTCCTGACTTAACTTTAACTTTAACCCATGAGGAAAGTGATGATCCTACTCTTATTTGCTGTTCCCTGCCCATCAGGAAGGATCTTATCCATCCGAGTAGATGACCCGTTATTCCATACGATTCCAGTTTCCCCAAGAGGAAATGACTGCAGGACTGTACGTGTCAAAAGCTTTTGCAAAGTAAAGTATTTACAATCAATACTGTCCCCTCTCTCGAGTACGTCAGAGCATTCCTCTATAACTTCCAGGAGTTGGGTGACACTCGAGTGCTTTTGCCTGAAACCATGTTGATGTACTGATTGTTTTCCTTCATGTTATTTATGATGTTGCATAGAAGAACTGTGAGACTAACAGGAGGGTAGTTTGAGGAAAGTTGTTTCTTCACCTTCTTCAATAGTGGTATTACTAGCGCTTTTCTCCATGGGGATAAGTACGAATACATAAGTATGAGTAAAACCTCTATTTTTATTTATACGTATGTGACATTGTAATCCATGCTTCTGTCCGATAGTTTAGCAATTGATGTAACATCTTCTTCTCAATTAGGCGAAGAAGCTGTTTCTGCTTTCCCAATTTCAGACGATGTTATATTCCCATCTTCGTCCTCCAATTAAAGGGGCACAAAGCGCTCGCGGGTCAAGGCGAATCGACAACCGTTACAAGACCGATACGCTAATTGATTTAGCGGGTAGCAAGGTCACGTGGTTAAGACTGGGCACTGGCCCAGCGAGATGTGGTCGTAGTTTTGACAGGGGAATCCCCTTCATGACACGCGATCGTCTTCAATTCCTGTTTTTGTTCTTGATTGTGTTCATATGTAGTTCGAGGATGATTCATTTCAATCTGATGAAGGAGTGAGCATATCACCCGAAATGTGGTGTTTTTTTACATTAAAATTTTGAGGGCGGGAAAGCACAGTGGTTAGAGTGTTCGACTTCGGATCAATAGGTCTGGGGTTCGAATCCCGCCAGGGGCACAGCAACTTTGTCTGCAGTAGAGAACTGTTCTACACGCAGTGAAGTTTGGGTGCAATACTACGTTGAATTTCAGTGCAGTACCACCCATGGTTCGTGGGTGGTACTGTGCTGAAATTCATTGTATTATTGCCCCAACACCTTAGTGCAGGTAGAACAGTTCTCTACAGCAAACAAAGTTGCTGAGCTCCTGGAGGGATTCGAACCCCAGACCTATTGATCCGAAGCCGAATGTGCTAACCACTGCGCTATCCCGCCCCTTCTGATTTGATTTTTTTTTATGAATTATAGGATTGGTGAGAGTCAAATGCGAGATAAATATCCTTAATGCTGTCATGCATAAAGTTGGTGTTAAATGAATGGTTCAAAGGTACAGAAAAATACAAAACAACAATTCGGGGGATTGAATTTATTTGTTATACATGAACACCTCTCTTGTAACAAACAACATAAGACAAGTTACATCTGACAATAAACATGTCGTGAACTTGTTCTTTAAAGAAATAATTGACTGAAATCATCAGCAGTAATGGTCAGAGGTGTTGTTTTACTGTTCCATGTCAGGGTGGATGGATATTGAGGGAACAAGGAAGGGAACATCCTGGGTTTGGATTGAAAGCTTATACTAACTGCTAAAGCCTTTCTTAGTTCTAAGACAGCTTTGACAATGAAGACCCCTTGGAAGCTACCATTCCATAAGATATATGTAATTATTTGAGCAAATATTTACGAAAGAGAGGGATTACCAAGGGATGACGAAGGCTGTATATTCAAGAGAAATCTGTTGATTTAACTTAGGCATAATTTTCAGAATAATTTGTAATTTCAATGCAATATTCAGATTGTCCAAAACATGCGTTACAGGGAGAATCAATCAGATTTCAAGAAGAATACTCATTGAAATCTCAATACTGGTAAGACTCATACACATGATAGTGAGATGGATACTACTCCTACATTTAGTATCCTGCTCCATCAGTATATTTGTATCTAAACAACTCTCAGTTTGATGTAGGTTGTTTACTCATAGTTAAATAGCATCTCACACAATTTTTCAGCCAATGAAATGTCACGATTTTGATGTTCCTTGGTCCCCTCTACTGCCTCTATGCATGTTCTTTCTTTGGTTGATGATTTATATACAAAACAACAGTTAGTGGGCTCAGGAATCCGGGTACTGTAGTAGTTTAGCTGATACAAATACACTGGTGAACCAGGATGGTCACAATGAGCATCCAATGAAGAATAGCCAATGGGGTTGAAATTGAATAAAATGAAAAAAAAAAAGATACCAGTCAACCCAAACTTTTGGTCTGCACAACAACATTTACTACCTTTGACCTTTGAAGTTTTTAATTTAATTCACACTAGCAAAATTCAAGTTTGAAAACTAATACCAATTTTTCATTTGGAAACCAACTTTAACATCATTACATAACATTAATTCCTATGCAAAATGAGAAGAAGAGGATCATGTATTTTAAGTAAATCTGGTAAAAGAAAAAGTCTTGAATCATAATCACAAAATTTGAATTGTAATCAGCATAATTGAATTACAATCAAAACTGAAATACAATCATACATTTTACTTATCTGAATAATATGCAGCTGAATTTAGTAAAACTCAGTAACTGAAATGTTATCTACTATAAACTCTACATTATATCTAGGGAAACTGCCATCAGAGTCATACCTAGCTGACTTTCTAAACTAAATAAATCTCAATGGAAGTCCCCTGCAAAAACAAAATCAGCAATATTTTAACTGATGTTTGACACAAATGTTTTGAGAAATTCCTGTAGATTGAGTGGAGAGACTTGAGGTAACATTAATGCAAACTAGATAGTTATATCATGAAGAGGAACCCAATTCACCATTAGAAAAATAAAAACATATCTGTAATTAATGACATAGTGGATTAAGTGAGCTTATTTAACCAGCAATTGGAAAGTAAAAGTTTAAGACATTAAAAAAAAAACAACACAAATTTGTGTCTGGACAAAAACTACCAGGTTAATGGCTATTGGACGGCCTTATGTTACACACTGCTTTCACTTCCAAAAGCTTTCTTTAATTTTACGGACACAGTCTCCATCATAATCAATCTTTCCTGATCCGAGGAATACACATTTCAAAATATTGCCTCTACTGGATATAAACTCGTTATATGGTTTCCTCTCCACACTGTCTGACCATCCCACTTAGAGTTACCAAAATGGCAAATCTACATGGTAGGTAGAGACAGTATACCATATTTGGTGAAGATTGGTCTTTTTGCTCCAGAAATGATGCTCCGAGATGGCTCTCAATATATGCAATTCACAATTTTCAATGCTTATTTATATTCTTCTTATATTTTGTAATAAACATATTTCATGTGCATATCCTTGTTTGGCATTGTTGCTGAAAGACAGATATTTGTTTAAACAGTCCGACCTTACAGACTGATAAAGGATGGTTTTTGGAAGTTTCTTCTTGTACAGAAGGACTTTGTTGGTAGCCCTGAGACTGTCTGAGATAACTATTGAGGAACATAATACTCTATGTAACCGGGCAGGAAACCAGTGTCCGAGTTAGTTTACTGGTAACAACAATATTTTGAAACTATTCTTCTTGCAACAAGATTGTTAATAATGAGACTGTGGATCATCCATGTAATCCTGCTGTATCTGGGTATCTGTATCCATATGCTCTTACAATACCATGATTATCAAATAAGCATTTGCCTCGTATTGCTGAAGGCTAGTTTCTCATTGCTATATACAACATGTATTGTATCAGCCAATGGAATGTCATGATTTGAAATTTAATGGTCGTTGATCGTTCTTCTCACCCGGGCACTGCCAATTTGCTCGATTTATCATCATTTTATGATTTTGATTATTATAATAAGTTATTTTATTGGCTTGTCATTAACAGCATGATACGAGGTGCCAGTGACCTTTACGATCAGGGGTTTGTAAGAGAACTGTGGGTAGAACTTCCCTAATGGAGCAGGATACATCAACGTGTTGTGAGAGTCACAGTGGCATCAGAAGTGAGCTTGGACTGGGGGTGTTCACGTCATCTAGTATTTCCCCCTCTCTCGTGGTTGGAGTCTTGTGAAATTATGTTGGATATCTGACCGATCTGAAATAAACAATAAATTATTTTTTTGTAAAATGACAAAACTAAGAATCAAAAGTGACTAAACATTTTAAGTTTAAATATTAGCAGCAGTTTCAAATTACAATTACAAGTCAAATTAACTTGCAAAAACATTTTTTTAAAGTAATGTATCTAAACAACAATAACCTCTAAGATTTCTCCTTCTCTCCCTCTCTTCTGAACGTGACCTTGACCTGTCAAAGTTGCCCTGATGTGAGGCTCGTGTTCGACTTGGATTCCTGTCTTCAAAACTGTCGTCCATGTTTGATCGCCTCTCTGAATTACGATCCATGGCTCTTTGGTTTGGAGATGACCTCTGACCTAGATATCTGTCTGGCTGACCTCTGACCACTGGGCCACCTCCATTTGACCAACCCTTTGTTCCCAAAGCACCAGGATATTGAACAGAAGGACTGTGTCGGGTGAGCGTGTAAGGATCTATCTCGGCTACATTATCAGCTTTGTACTGTGGATCAATTGAAATGGATCCAATATTGCCAGTCAATAAATTTGTACTGAGGTTTGAGTTCAAATTGAGTTGATCATTCCTGGATGCCAAGGCTGGATGAAAATCAGTAGCTAACCATTGATCGCGTCCCTCAGAGCTTTTATTTCCAAGAGGTAAGTAAGTTTGCGGACTTGGAAATTTTTTACCGCCCAAATGTGTCTTGTCAAACCGACCTCCTGAATTTGGCTCGTTTTGTGTCCCTAAAACAAAAATATAAACCTTGATAGCAGAGGTAAGAATAATACGGAACAAGAAATAGAACTGATAGTCATAAACACCTCCTGTCATGTTTGTTCTTCTTAAATCTTTTAATTAATAATAGACCGCTTCACATTATAAAAATAGAGCCATGGGCTCTGTAGCTCATCAGGATTTGATTTATTATCTAAGGTTGAATATCTAAGTTATCTCAAGTAATACATTGTTAACAAGCAAAAAATAGGTTTTTAGATCATGACCCCTGTGACCTGTATTTGGAGTCACAGGGTCACCAATCCTACAATTAAGAATCACCTTTGACCAAAGAGTGTCTACACAACTTTTCAGCTCTCTAGACCGTTTGGAACTGGAGAAGAAGATGAAAATAGGTTTTTGGGGTTGTGACCTCTGTGACCCCATTTGGGGTCACGGGGTCACGAAATCTACAATTTAGAATCCCCATTGGCCAAGGAGTCTGCACACAACTTTTCAGCTCTCTAGACCTTTTGGACCTTGAGAAGAAGATGATAATAGGTTTTTAAAGATGTGACCCCTGAGACCCAATTTGAGGTCACGGGGTCACGAAATCTACAATTTAGAATCCCCATTACCCAAGGAGTCTGCACACAATTTTTCAGCTCTCTAGAACTTTTGAAACTGGAGAAGAAGATGAAAATAGGTTTTTAAGGTTGTGACCCCTGTAACCCCATTTGGGGTCATGGGGTCACGAAATCTACAATTTAGAATCCCCATTACCCAAGGAGTCTGCACACAACTTTTCAGCTCTCTACAACTTTTGGAACTGGAGAAGAAGATGAAAATAGGTTTCTAAGGATGTGACCCCTGTGACCCCATTTGGGGTCATGGTGTCACGAGATCTACAATTTAGAATCCCCATGGGCCAAGGAGTCTGCACACAATTTTTCAGCTCTCTAGACCTTTTGGAACTGGAGAAGAAGATGAAAATAGGTTTTTAAGGATGTGACCCCTGTGACCCCATTTGGGGTCATGGGGTCACAAAATCTACAATTTAGAATCCCCATTGGCCAAGGAGTCTGCACATAAAATTTCAGCTCTGTGGAGTCATTGGTTCTGGAGAAGAAGTCGAAAAAGCAAAAAGTTTACGGATGGACGGACGGATGGACGGACGCCGGACACCATGCCATGCCATAAGCCCATCGGGCCTTTCAGGCCTGATGAGCTAAAAATCTATCATGGTATCTTTGCCCTCATGCCACACACCAAATTTGGTTATTTTGTCTTAGATAGTTTCAAAGAAAAGTTGTCCCCTTTATCTGGAACAGAAAGACGGACCACATGAAAATAGCCAGCCAACATCTAAAATACCACTCTCAGAGTTTATGAATGACGTTACCCATGAAGGTAAAATGTCACCATTAACTTCAAATCTAATATTTGCACTATTTCAAAATTTGTCAAATGAGACAAATTGTCATTTCTAATTTCTTTCAATTTGTTTTATGACTTATTACATACGCTGAATCCCGTGACAATAGTCGAACGTGTTAGGTGGAAGCACTGAGCTGGATGGCTGCATCGGTCCTTGGTCCCTGTAATACAAAATAAAACCTAAGAACTCAGAAATCACCCGTGTGTAAAGCTACAAGTCTCCAGATGCAATCACACTAGATTATAGAGACAATCTGATTAAAACATAGATCATTGAGAATGGTAGTGAAGGAATGACAATCACAATCAGCAAAGAAGTAGAAACCGCAGGGCCAGTATATTTACTTGTATCATGGATGCTCACTTGAAGATAGATAATGGGAGTTTTAAATCTGACATCTGGTATTTATTAAACCTCTCCAGATACATTTATACCACCACCAAAATAACATAACAACAAAAGTATTAGGGAAACGAAGTAGATAATAATAGGTTTTTTTTTTCAACAACAAAATAACTCGAGTCCTGGAAGACTAAATATACGATTAGTTAAACCTTAAAGATCAATGAATTTTAGTTACTGAACCAAGTTTACATAAAAAAGGATCCATAACACCAGTCTGCTTTCTCTGAAATCCCTCTAGACCCTCCCCTAAAATCTATGTGCTAGAAAAGAAAGAGTAGCCTCAATCATCATCAGTTTCGCAATACAGTAACTATTACAAATGTCAAATCACTTTTCTCATGCTTAAATTATACTGGACAAAATAAGTTAGGGATATTAGATGTTTATGATTAATATTTCATTAATATGTCAAGTAATAAATACATCAGTATTTATAACTTCAAAATTTCAAAATATTATATATATTATTTTATATTAAATATTATTTTTGCCCAGTATACACTAGTTCAGGGCAAAGCTGTACTTTATTGCAAAACACGTAGGTTGAGGCTACTGTATTTCTGACTCCTAACCTGACTCCGGGAAGCAGAATCTCCTGGTATCTGTTACTCTGCACTGAAGCATGTGGAATCATTTCCCTGAAATCTTGGTCGCAGGGAACGTTTCCCAAAGCTCGGTCCTGACCAGGGAGTCTCCTGGTTGGATGTTGGTCTTCATAGTCTCCTGGACCTTCAATTGTTGGCTCCATTGGATCATACTCCTCCTCCTCAAGGTTTGGATTTCTTGACAGACCGGAGTGTAGAAGCTCTTGTCCTCTCTGTTGCCTGTAACGAGTCTCCGAGGACATCGGTTCCCGATATTTTCCCTTCCTATTCACCGGTGATACCTTTTCTCGCCTTTTCGAGAAATCTCTGGACTCCAACTCTTCTGAAGAACTCATTCTTCTCCTGTAGGAATATGAACCAGTTATATCTTCCCTGAACCGCTTTGAGCTGGATTGCTTGGCCTTGACCTTCTCAGGAGTTATCTCTGAACTTCGCTCCCTGTAAGGTCGTTCTGGTTGACCTCGTCGCCTTGGAGGAGTAGCAAGACCACGTGTGAACTCGTCTTTACGGGAGCGTCTGTTTCTTTCACGTAAAGACACATTGTCTCTAGGATGTTCAGGAGACCTATCTCTAGCTCGAACATTACCACCAGCTCTCTCTCTACTGCCTGGAGGGCTACGGCGTCTATCTCTAAATCGTTCTGGACTCTCAAACTCGTCTCTGTGTCGAACAGACATGTGAATTCTTTCTTTGTGGTGGACAGTTGTCTCACTTCTTTCACGATGAAGCACAGTCGTTTCAGTTTTCTCTCTTTTGCGTAAGGATGAATCTAATCTTTCCCTTAATCTTTCAGGAGTTTGTATTCTTTCTCTTCGACGTTCAGAATGATCCAGTCTGTTTCTAAACCGTTCCGGAGTGACGACTCTGTCTTTACTTCTGTTCCTATGACCTGACTCGGTATCATCCATGTATTCCTCTGTTGAAGCAAATCTACCACTTTTCTCTCTCTGAGGTTCCAGTCTCCTATGGAATCGTTCTGGAGTTCTAGCTCTATCTTCATACAAATCTGAATGAAAACCTTGGTCTTTTTCAAAGCGTTTGTCAAATCGATTGCCTTTAAAGTCTCTATCTGAATCTGAATGTCTCACCATGCTGTCTCTATATCGAACCGGTTCATACGCCGGACTTGACCACTCGGAGGGTGTATCTGAGCGAGGTGAATCAATATAGTCCACTGATTGGTCAGATTCGTAATATTCTCCTTGATTCACAGGTGAATCTTGGCGCCGATCCTCATCACGCTGTAACATTAGTCAATTTAGCTTTATTCAAAATAAATATTTTGGAAAATATTTTGGAAGAACACTGTATCAGTTCTTAGGTTCAATAGTAATGTTCTACTCTTCTATTACATTTAATACATGAAAAGATTTTCATTTACAATTTACAACTTTTATCATACACAGTGTTTACAGAAGATGTATGTTGTAGGCATAAGCATTACTTGTACACTATACATTCACTGAACATTAAAGTTACACTGTCGATATCTTCATGCTTTGAAAACATATCTAATATTATATTTAAAGATAATATCATCTCTCTGTTTTTTTCATGTTGATTCGTTTATTCATATAGACAATACTTTCAAGTAAGCAAAACACAAACGATTATTTCGAAGCGTCACCTACTCATTAAGATATAGCCCTTCAAAGTGAGTAAATTTAACCTGCTCATTATCTCATTCATGAAACAGTTTGCCGCAGCCCCTCAGTGTAGCATAACCTTCGTTAGCGATATGACGTCATACACAGGAGTTGCTTAATGAAATCCTTAGGCGATTTGCCGATTTCCGTCGATAATTCGTTTACAACATGATAAGAACGTTTTGACATTACAAGTTTCCGATAGAATGGGTATTTGTGCGTCCGTAGGGAGTAATTTCAGAGTTTTAGGAGCATGTTTCGATATTCAACCGCTGATTTTAGATTTGTTCTTTTCCCAATCGAGTGGAGTGTTATGTTATCTTATAAGCTACAATATGTTTTGAAATGAATAACTGACAATTCAAAATAAAAAAGATCATGCATTTTTAAAAAATTATAAACGCCATTATTAGTTACAATTTTTTGTTGTGCTTGATTTTGTGTTTGAAGAGTGTCTATAGCTTGAAATCTACTGCGTCAATATTTCTCATGGTGCTAATAGAAAAGTTTCATTACAACTAAGAAAATCCTATAATTTTCATCAATGTTACTGGTTTACATTTTTTAGAAGAACATATTCGGGCTATCTTTAAATCTATAGTCGTGTACATTTACAATTACTGAGATTCAGTGTAATACCACTACCATTTTCCTAGCATGTTATATAAAAGGCCTTGCATTTTATATTACATGTAGTTTTTGATGGTCAATTCATATGTTTGTGGAAATAAAATAATGTTTAAATCACTTCAGATAAAAATATGGAAAACGTATCTTTCCCAATTTCAAATGAAAGTATTGGAACTATAGAACTTTGATCAACTCACCATGGCCGTGTGTACATGTGTTGTTTGGTTCTCAATTTAAAAAATATTACCCCGGCTATAGTTCAGTCGTGTAGATTTCCCCTCTTATTTAATATTTATCTAAGTTAGAGTGTCAATAACGCAACTACATCGCTTATAGCTAGGTTGATAAACAAAAATACTGAAATATATTTTGTTATTTTGCATAAGGACGAATGTGAAAACAAAAATTATTCAACATGAATGAGGCGTGTTAACACCGTTATAATCCGTATGAAATATGTAATAGATCTCTGTGACGTTTGAACATCTTCATCATCTGACATGCGTGCCGCCGCCATATTGGGCAACGATAAGAATTGTTCCAAAACACATTGCAGAATTACGGGTCCCGCAATGGTCACATCCAGTACTAAACAGTGTTGACATCTGCTGCCAGTTGTAGTACGTTTTACGGGGCGTGTATATATGTAATTTTGTTGGATAAGGACACAGGTAAATATGTTATTTAGGCAGTTATGTAAGGCTAAATCTAGTGGATTCTGTCATTAGACGCCAAGCGACTCCTGTGTATTACGTCACAAGGCCAAGCAAGCGGAATTCGCTCTCGGCTAAAGTTTTATGAGGCGTAATTGAGCGGCGTTTTAAAAAGGTGTTATAAAAGATGTTTATTGGTTGAATTGACAAATATCAAGTGGAATCCTCGTCATCTTGGAATATGCTTGAATAAAAACCGAAAAGTGATATGGTCGGGGTTAGTGGATCTTTAAATACAAAGTGAAAGATTTTTTCTGTCCTAAAATAGAAGGTATTGGGGTACTTTTTTGTGAAAACAAGATACGAGCGGATATTCCTGTTCATGTATGATTATAACACAACCCAGTTGAAACTTTTCTGAGGGCACTGTTTTAACTTTACATATGCCAATTTGAAAAAGAATAGTGCAAATTGATTAAAAAAGTAAAAACAATGATAAGTGAAGCCATTCAACAGCGCTACGAGTAGCTTGCTACGGCAAAGATATTGGTAATCAGATTAATGATAAATTATTTGTTATTTTATTGATACTGTATCAATTTTTTTTTATGTTTTATCAATACAAAGTTGTAAATTAGCATAAATAGAGTGTTTTTTTCTTTCAAGTAAACCACAAAAACAAAATGGTGGATATTCTGATAGAGCCCTCTCTTTAAGCTAACACTCACATAATGTTGATTGTAGTCTACAGGATGGTCACCAGGGTCATCATAGTCGTCTCCTTCCTGGTGGACATAGCCTTCATTTTGAGTCTGAAATAATGTTACAGAAACATTGATTAACTTTCCATTGGGCTCAGCTGCTACGACAGAGTGTGTACAAAATGAACAGCTCAGTGTTCTGTGCCACAAAAGGAAGTAGTGGTGACCAACAATTGATGGGACCACCACAATGAAAACAAGATCATGGTGACGTGCACACCCAAATTAGTGCTGATAGGGTGTAAGTAGTGAGAGCAGATTCATAAGTGGGAGTTCACAGGATTCACACCAAACAACCCTTTTGAAAGAAGTTGCATCAAAAGTTGATGGACCCTGTCTGTGTTCAAACTTGCATATAGGTCTGATTTGGGTTGTTTTGATGAATATTAGTATGTTAAATCTAAAGTTACAAAGTTGCTAAAGTCAGGCAAGGTTAGGAGGTGAGGTGAGGTGAGGTGAAGTGAGTTGGGGTTTAATGCTGCTTTCAAGAGTAATTCAGTTATATCGCGGCTGCTAGTATTATGGCAGGAAGAAAGCCCGCAACAACACGTGGCTATGCATTGCGGTGAAACCTGCGAGCATCGGCTGGAACTAGCAAACCATGGGTGGTACTACGCTGAAATTCAGTGTAGCATTGCACCCAAACCTTACTGCGTGTAGAACAGTTCTCTACTGCAGACAAAGTAGCCGTGCCCCTGGCGGGATTCGAACCCCTGACCTCTTGATCCAAAGCCGAACACGCTAACCACTGTGCTAGGTTAGAATCGGAAATCTGAAGGAAGTAACTTCTGTGGAAAGAGAATGGCCTAACAGCTCATAACTTTTTTGTCTGGAACGGTAAATTAAAAATATTTCAGCAATATACATTGACAGAATTACACTTTTGGCTGGCTTCTTTTCAAGCTTAATTTATTGTCTTCTTCACCATGATTTTAAGAAAATACAAGGCAATTTAATCTTTATATTGTTGGGCTAAAGTATACAACTCACCCGGACTGTAACTTTAATCAGCAGGTTTTCTGGGGGTACGGCTGATCTCTCCTTCCTTCTTCTGATCCGCTCTTCTACCTGCAAACAAATGGGGTTTTTGGATGAAATGATATGTGTTTGATGCCACGATTTTTGGATGAAATGATATGTGTTTGATGCCTCGATTTTTGGATGAAATGATATGTGTTTGATGCCTCGATTTTTGGATGAAATGATATGTGTTTGATGCCTCGATTTTTGGATGAAATGATATGTGTTTGATGCCTCGATTTTTGGATGAAATGATATGTGTTTGATGCCTCGAATTTTGGATGAAATGATATGTGTTTGATGCCTCGAATTTTGGATGAAATGATATGTGTTTGATGCCTCGATTTTTGGATGAAATGATATGTGTTTGATGCCTCGATTTTTGGATGAAATGATATGTGTTTGATGCCTCGATTTTTGGATGAAATGATATGTGATTGATGCCTCGATTTTTGGATGAAATGATATCTGTTTGATGCCTCGATTTTTGGATGAAATGATATGTGTTTGATGCCTCGATTTTTGGATGAAATGATATGTGTTTGATGCCGCGATTTTTGGATGAAATGATATGTGTTTGATGCCTCGAATTTTGGATGAAAGGATATGTGTTTGATGCCTCGATTTTTGGATGAAATGATATGTGTTTGATGCCTCGATTTTTGGATGAAATGATATGTGTTTGATGCCTCGATTTTTGGATGAAATGATATGTGATTGATGCCTCGATTTTTGGATGAAATGATATCTGTTTGATGCCTCGATTTTTGGATGAAATGATATGTGTTTGATGCCTCGATTTTTGGATGAAATGATATGTGTTTGATGCCTCGATTTTTGGATGAAATGATATGTGTTTGATGCCACGATTTTTGGATGAAATGATATGTGTTTGATGCCTCGATTTTTGGATGAAATGATATGTGTTTGATGCCTTGATTTTTGGATGAAATGATATGTGTTTGATGCCTCGATTTTTGGATGAAATGATATGTGTTTGATGCCTCGATTTTTGGATGAAATGATATGTGTTTGATGCCGCGATTTTTGGATGAAATGATATGTGTTTGATGCCTCGATTTTTGGATGAAATGATATGTGCTTGATGCCTCGATTTTTGGATGAAATGATATGTGTTTGATGCCGCGATTTTTGGGTGAAAAGATATGTGTTTGATGCCTCGATTTTTGGATGAAATGATATGTGTTTGATGCCTCGATTTTAGGGAGACATAATACGTGTTTGATGCTTTGATTTTTGGGTGAAAAGGCATGAGGTTTGATACCAGCATCATTAACCAAAGAAATAATCTGGGACCATTACAAGGGTAAGGTATGCAAGGATATTGCAGAACCTGCAGTTAAAGGGTTAATAGAATCTAAACAAGGAAATGTTGCTAAATAAAACCTACCTTTGATAACACATTCTCACATCTCTCTTCTCGTCTCTTCCGGGATTGAGTTTGATATCCTTCTCTCTGGTAACAAAAAATAATTATAATTTGCAGAATTGTTTTGAATAAAAAAAAAGCTTTGTAATTAAATATAATGAACAAGTGAACAGCTGACAAATTTGAAAATTTAGGGTCACATGAGTCAAGATTCTAGGACTCAATTAACCAGGAATTGCACTGTACCATCTAAGCTTTAAAGCAGTAAAATTAACATATCAAGCAGGATTGTGACTTATATTCAAAATGATACTTGAATTAACAATACAAATATTTATACAAAAGCATAGTTTCAGAAGAATCCAATGAATTATAAACAAAACAAAACACCTCTGAATGGATACCATGTAAACACGAAAGCTCTATCTTGAATACTTGAATCAATATGTTATACAAGAGTACTTCTGCTTGTGTTAATTTTTCCAAATAAAACTTCACAAATTAAAATATATAAAATAAAATTTACTCCATATTTAAAAACAAGCACTTTTGGATTTACCCTACACATACAAGACCTGGAAACATGTTCGCACTTTCTTCTGATACTAGAAAGTGGGTTCATCCTATTGCTAAATATAGCATATCAAATGAAGACTTAAACTATATAAGTTGGTCCATACTAGAATACTGTGATTGCCTCTATGGACAAGCAATAACTGTGTCTTTAATTGGTGTGGCTATAGTTAACATGTAGCAGTAAAGCGTTAACACATTTCAAGGGTATAGTTATTTTAAAATACTTTTTGTGAAGAAAAATCTGTACTCACCGGTGGTTTTCTCCATTGTTTTGATGGAGTGACACCTGTCTTCACAGTCGCAGTGAAGGAAGTCTGAGATTTTGTGTACCTGGCAAAAAGAGAAAAGTCATATTACAGGAAAGGCAAAGGTTACAGTGTTGTAGGTTTAAGCTTCGCACCTAAGCAATACAGGATCATTTATACCAGGACAATATTATTATACAAAACCTATGTCATAGACTTTTGCTGATAAAATTAGTGTAGAAAATCTAAGTAAGTAGAAATGTCTGACAGTGGCACGGAAATTTCTCAGATGACTACCCCTATATTTCAGTAGATACGCAGGCAGAGTTTGAACGCACTTCAAAGTGCCAGAATGTGATTTTTAAAATAGATTTTGAGACTGTTTTCAGAAGTTGAAGAAAGGACAAGCAAATAGTTACAACAATATTTTGGTTACCATTGACATTTGGTATGTGAGAAGGCCAACCGTTTGATGACACTTTGTTTGTTAGGTTTGTCAGTAACTATTTTGTGCTCCATATCAGCAATTTAAAAACTTAAACCCTTTTTAGAAACATGGTGATATTATCCAAAATGTCCAAACTCTGCAGAGCAAATGATGTATTATGTGACCATACTGTTTATTTATCAGCTAGTTTGAATTTTTTGTGAGTGTGTTTCTCTGTGTATATTTACCCTACACGACTGTATGTGAAATGTTTTATTAATTTGAAGTTCATGTTTCTATTCTACACATCTAGCTACATGCATGAGATATAACATAGGGTAATGTCTACTGGCTGCAGCTCAACTGGTAGAGTGTCTACTCATCGCCTTCAGACCAGGGTTTAACTGAGCGTGTCATATCCAAACATCAAAAGATGGGTGAAGGTAATACCTACCGGTAATTTGTTGCTTTTAAGGGCAGAAATTAGTTTTAAGCATCGACTAGCTAGCTAACCGTGGGTGGCATCCCAGAGAATCTCTAACATTGAAATGATAGCTACTGTAGAAAACTGTAGAAAACATCTGAAGTTGAAAGTGCTAATCTATAATTTACCTTTGTTTTGTTGTTGATGTGGAAGTCTCTGAAGGTTCAGGTTTCAAATGAGCTTTGAATCTTTCAGCTCTCACTTTTAATTTCTGAAATCAATAAAAATACCTTGCAATTGAAATTGTTTGCATATTTGATACTG
Organism: Gibbula magus; assembly: GCA_936450465.1. Lineage (NCBI taxonomy): Eukaryota > Metazoa > Mollusca > Gastropoda > Trochida > Trochidae > Gibbula > Gibbula magus. The sequence goes on along the minus strand of OW388300.1, from coordinate 66,845,518 downwards.
ACTTTATAGTTGAATTTGACACTGACCACTGAATTTCGCCTTAAAAGGTTCCTTTAAATTTTTTTAGGGTTTGGCATTCTCTTCCCACCGATGTAACTCAAGTCAGTTCTTCCCACATAACCTCTGTCCCACATGGGCCATATTTCCAGGTTCTAGCAAATTTCCCCAGCATAAACAAACATATCACGGAGTATCCCCTACTTTTTATCTAAAAAAATCACACCCTACATTGACTAATTTGACTACATTTAACAAGTTTTTTCAAAGGTTTTAGCCTCTGACTGTAAAGAGTCTTTCTAATTAGCATACATACTTTGAATATGTCTAATAAAATAAATTTTAGTTTTTGTGGAAAATTTGTCTTGGATTTGGTCGTCTTTATTTATCAGCATATTTATGGTCAGTTGATTTCATAAATTTAAATGCATACTTCACGAATAGCACATATTTACGGCTATATCCAACGTTTCTGTTTCCAAAAATTGTTAAAATCTAAATATTTTAGATATTTAAAAATACTTACCCTACTTTTACTAGTGCATATTACCTATATGATCCGATGAAGGATTGAAAACGTGACTGAGACAGGATCCTAACGTAACTGTAGTGAAGTGTAGACAGACTGGCTCTAGGGCACGTCACTACCCGGAAGTGTAGTGCAATCCACACATAGCTGCGCGCGCAGTGATATGAAACCCTCACATTTCCTAGAGTCAGTCCGAGCGAGGTCCTAAATGCGGGGAGGTAGTTGATCCAACGATGGGTGGGTATAAACCCTAAAAGTAGGGTAAGTATTTTTAAATATCTAAAATATTTAGATTTTAACAAATTTTTAATACTTACCCTACTTTTACTAGTGCATGTTGATTCGACAGTCGGACGGAGGGAAAGGACCCACAGCGAGGACCTCCACAGCACTAGCAAGAGTAGGACGTGACAACTGAGCGGAAACCTACAAACAGGAAACCCAAATCAGTATATGAAACCACTAAAAGGATTGAAAGGAGAGATCTCGACGAACCGAGAAATAGTCCTAAAATCCACAAAAACCAGGTCTCACCTAAGACGAAGCGGGCAAGGTGAGTTGCTGAGCCACTACGAGAGGTCCAAAAGATTGGAGTCCTTGTACGTCTTCCACGGAGACATCTCTCAAATAGTGACTGGCAAACACAGTGTTGGATTTCCAGAAACAACCCTTCATGATGTCTGGCACCGAGCAGTTCCTGTGAAGAGCCATAGTAGAAGCCAAGGCCCGAATCTCATGAGGGTTATTTGCGGAGGGGTGAGGTATTCCTGCTGCATCATAAGCTGCCAAGATGGATGTTCGCAACCATAAAGCCAGCGTGTTCCGGTTTACCTCACCCTTAGCTGCAGAAGAAAAGGGAATGAACAATCTCTTTCGCCCAGCCCTCTTGTCCGTGGACCGGGAGATGTATTCCTTCAAGGCACGGACTGGGCACAAAGAGAGTTCTTCAGACTCCGATTCATCCACAATTAAAGACAACGGCGGAATAACAAAAGATCTGTCAGGTTGACCAGGCAGTTGATTTTTCGCTACAAAATCCCACAACAGACCCAGATGCACTGAACCATTGCGCCGTTGCTCGAACCGAACCCTCGTAACGTCGATAGCATGTAATTCACTTACTCTGGCAGCCGTTGCCAAAGAAAGTAAAAACGCCGTCTTCCTGGAGAGGTTCTCAAAAGAAGCCTCCGACAGAGGTTCATATGGAGCTCCCCGAATGTGCTTCAAAACCAGGTTCAGATCCCAAGCTGGAGGACGAAACTTGACTTTTTGGTCTTCCAGCTTAAAAGACTTCAGCATGGCTATCAGTTCCAGGATTTTCGAGATCTTCCTGTCTGTTTTAACAGCGAGAACTGAATTGAGGGCCGAGAGATAGGTAGAAATTGTTCCACCCTTAAGGTGCCTCTTCGAGCGGAGATGGAACAAGAAATCTGCCAGGAACTGTGGTGAGGCTGACAACGGGTCTTGCTTGTGGGATCTACAAAAGTTCTCAAAAGACAACCATTTATCATCATAAAGGGCTCTAGTCGAAGACCGGTGTGCTCCAGTAATGGCGCTGGCCACCGATGCCGAATATCCCTTATCTCTTAAAGTCTTCTGCAAATGGTCCAAACGCACAGATGAAACCGCTGTGGATCTGGATGCACCTGCCGACTGTGAGGATGTAGAAGGAGGTTTGACCACGGGGGCAATGGGTTTGGTTCTCCTTCCGCTAGAAGACGCAGTTCTGGAAACCAAGTTCTGGCCGGCCAAAAGGGCGCGACCAAAAGCAGATTCATCAACTTGGTCTCCCTGATCTTGGCCAGAACCTTTGGTAGCAGAACTGGAGGAGGGAACGCGAACGCATCTAGACCGTCCCAAGACAGGGACAAGGCGTCCACTGCCCACGCCATCGGGTCTGGAAGGGGAGAGACGTAAGTTGGCAACTGGTTGTTGAACCTTGTGGCGAACAGGTCCAGCAGAGGCCGATGGTGTAACTGACAAATCAGGGAGAAAGCTTCCGGGTTGAGCATCCACTCTGTTGGCGATGGCTTGTCTGGTCTGGACAGAGCGTCTGCCAATATATTCCTGCAACCCGGAATGTGACGAGCCCTGATCAGAATGTTGTTGGTGTCTGACAACTCGAACAGTTGGAATGTCTGTTTCAATAACTGGCGCGACCGAGTCGTCCCCTGGAAATTGATCAAGTAAACCACTGTCGAGTTGTCTGACGCTATTCGAACCCGAGAGCCTCTGAGGATTTCGACCCAGTGCTCGATGGCCAAGATGACTGCCTGTAACTCGAGGTTGTTGCTGTGCCAACCGGTCTGATGTTCTGCCCACAACCCTGCTGCCGTGCGTTGTCCCAGGTGGGCTCCCCATCCTTGATGTGAAGCGTCCACGAACAACTCGTGGTGATGACTGAACTCTGTCAAAGAGACTCCTTCGCAAACGTTCAATGGGATCGTCCACCACCTGAGGTACCGGTGCAAATGCAGTGGAAGCCGCACGCTTTCCCTGGGATCGTCCTCCTGACAAAACGGAATGAGGAAGACTTGAAGAGGGCGTGCCATGAGACGGCCTCTGAGAGTGAGAGCCTGAGCTGAAGTCAACAGGCCGAGAAGTGACTGCCACTGGCGAACTGACAAGGCCTGATGAAGACCCCGTAAGGCTAGCCGTTCTATCTTCTCCCACCTGTCTGGAGGTACTCGGAGAAGATCTAAGTTGGTTAAAAACAGACCTCCTATAAACGTCAGCTGCTGGGATGGGACTAGTTGCGATTTCTCTGTATTGACGAGCCATCCCAACTGTCGCAGCAGGTCCAAGGCAAATAGGGTCTGTTTGTGTAGCACTGTTGAGTCCCCGTGGCTCATCAGGCAATCGTCTATGTAGGGGTCGAACTCTATCCCCCGAAGATGGAGAAACCTGGCTATTGGAGACGTAATGCGAGTGAAAAGCCACGGGGCCGTAGATATTCCAAACGGGAGAACCTTCCATTGGTATTGTACCCCTTGGAAGAGGAATCTGAGGTACTTCCGATGATGTTTGAAAACTGGTACATGGAGGTAAGCATCCTGTAGATCTAAGCTGACCAGCCAATCGTTGGGTTGAAGCTTGGAACGCAGCAGATCCAGGGTAACCATTGTGAAATGCGGGGGCTCTGGCATGTATAGATCGTTGAATGCTGCCAGGTTGTGTATCATCCGCATCTTGTCTGAATTTTTCTTCGGAACCAGGAAAATTGGGGCGTAATATCCTGGGTAGAAGTGGGGGTCTGTAACCACTTCTATTGCTTTCTTCTCCAGCAGTGTCATGATGTTGGTAGACAACTGATCGATCTGGGTTAGCGAGTACACGCATGGCCGGGGCAGGCTGGTCAGAGGCGGAGGGTTGGAGATTGGCAGTTTGTATCCAACCCTGAGAATTTCGGTGACGAAGGGATCTTCTAGGATTGTCCAATTCGGCCAGAAGATCCCAAGTCTCCCGCCTACGGGTGTAAGCTGGTAAGGGACGACTGGAGGCGGGAGGCGCCAGTCGTGCAAATCCAACGCTTCAGCGGCGTTTCTTGTAGGCTGGAGTCTTTGGTGCCTTGGACTGGTCAAACTCTGGGCGAGGTTTCTGGGAGGTGTAGCCTCCTCTGCTGAACTTGCCACGACCTCCACCACGTCCTCCACGAGTAGCGTTCTTGACCACGTTGCGTCGTGCCTCGTACACCTGGGTAACTCTCGAGTTCCTGGGACCGAGAGATGACGACAGTGACTTGATGGCTCGAAATGTAAAGTCCGATTGAGCCATAGCGGCATGCTCCTTGTACACTGTCGGGATCTTGTCCGCAAACAACATCGGCGTAGAGAGAGGAGCTCTGATGAGGGTCTTCTTGAACTCCTCCTCCCAGGCGCACGGGGCAAGGAGACCATTCCTGCGGATGAGGACAGTAGTGGCCCAAGCCGAACGGATATGGTCCATGATGACAGAGAGCGTGTTGTACTGCCACCTGTACATCGTGGATAAGTGCTCTAGTCTGGAGGGATTGTCTTCCAACAGATCCTGTGCCAAAGCATCCGTGGCAGAGGCCAACACTGACAACGGCCTCAAAGTGCGTTTGAGCTCCCTCTCAATCTCCAACATCCTGGTGTCCTGGACCTTATACACTCCTTGCGGCGCATCCGAGAGTCTTGAACATGAGTCATCTTGTGGGGACCCCTGATCATACGTCTGCAAAGAGTGGACTTTGAAAGACGAAGTGGAGTTCTTGGCTGGACGAAAAGTGGGATTGATCGACAACTTTTGGAACTCCTCGTCCAGAGACTCGATGGTGTCGAGAACCAACGGATGTGGGGGAATGAGCAGCTCAGGCTCACTCCAAACAGCCAGTGCAGTATCCTGCTCCGAACCCGGAGAGGGGCAGTCCACCAGTCTGTCAGCGATCCACGTATACACCTCTCCCATCGGTAGATGTGTCTTCTGGGGATCCTTAGAGTCCACTGACTTCGAAGGTGAGAGAGGGGCGAGAGACCTGTCGTCGACAATAGAGAGCGAGTGTCGTGGTGAACCTTCCACAGAGGGACCCTCCCTCTCTCGTGAAAGGTACCTGTCGTTGGAGTGGGACCTCACAGAGGATCTGTCCCGGCGTGGAGAGTCACTAACATCCTGGTTCCGCTCTCTGTGTGCTCTATCCCTCGAGAGCTGACGCACCTTGGCTGGGCGCTCGTCATGAGAGGGTTCCTCAGAATCTCTAAGAGATCGGCGCTGCTCTTCCTGGTGCCGGCGCTCATCCTCCTGGCGCTGGCGCTCCCAGTTCCTGAAGCGCTTCTCTTCTAGATTCTTGAGGCGCAGGCGCTCCTCCTCCCGAAAACGGCGCTCCTCATCCAACTGAACACGCTGGCGCTCCTCCTCCTGGCGCTGGCGTTCAACTTCCCGGCGCTGGGAATCTACTGAGCGCCGAATGTTATCCTGGCGCTCAATCTCCTTTCGGTGCTCTTCCTGTCGCTTCAGGTCGAGCCGGCGCTCCTCCTGGCGCCTCCTAGTCTCCCTGAGTTCTGACAGGCGCCTGTCATCCTCCAGACGCTCGAGGTCCCTTAAAGATCGTTGATATCTTTCTTCTTCCCTTTGAACCTCGAGCTCCAGGCGCTGACGCTCGCCAAGGCGCTGTTGGTCTTCCAGGCGCCGGGACTCGGCCGAGTCAAGATCGAGGTCAGAGGACTGAGGCGCGATGGGCGGAGCACCCGGGTTGATAGCGTTGTCCAGGTGTTCCTTGGGTACACGCTTGGCCTTAGGTTTCGACGAACCCGACTCTCCAGTAGAGGGAAACGCATCCCGTGGGTGATCCCTCGCTGGTGATAGGCCGTCGACTGGTTCAGAGATGACCAACGTGTCCTGGTCCAAGTCCGAAGAGGCCATTCTACACCGTCTCTGAGTGAACCTTTTCCTCCTAGCGACTGCGTACGCCTTGAAGTCAGATGCCGAAAGATGACAGCAATGCTGACAACGAGATGTCCACTCGCAAGGTGAGTCCACCAGGCAGTCCGGGCAAAGGGGGTGTGGGTCCTTAACCGATTTGGACGATTTGCAGGCCACACAGAAGACACGCGGCATGCAAGAGAAAGTTCACTGTCAACAAAAAGAAGAAACAGTGAACATAAACAATCAAGCAAACAAAACCACCAACACATGTTAAAATACATACTTTAACATCAGAATGGTGGAGTAAAGAATGCTTAAATCAAGCATGAAAATTACAAAGATTGGTAAAGAAAAATTTACAAAGAAATTTTAATACCAAAATTTTTAAATTCCCATGAAGAAAGAAACAATTGAAGTAAACACAAAAACAAGATAGAATACGAACTACACAGACCCAAGGTTAAAAGGGAGATAACCGCTGTGGTCAAAGTTCATACACATGGAATGTAAACACAAATGAAACTTTCAACAAGAAAAAGTTTACAATGTAAAATTAGCGAATATAAATAGCCAAATTTTACACTAAAGGTACACAATGTAAACAACAAGCAATATTATCCAAGAATATGGATAAAAAAAAAAACCCAAAACGGTAAACAACAAGTCGTGACGTCATCACAACAAATCGAGCAAGACAAAGGAGGCCGCCATTTTGACTGGCGAACGAAAACGTGCTCCGAAGAAAAAACAACGAAAATAGCTACCAAAACGCGTAAAAGTGTTAGAAAACACGATAAAACGGTACAGTAGGCTGCGTAGCATGAAAATAGAAGTCAAATTGCTCACGAAAACCAATGCAAATGGCGACATGAGCGAAGAAAAACATCGTTCTCGAAGGATGAAGAAAAAAATTCTACGACGAGGTAGGTGAAAACTACGCATGTTACACTTCACAATACAAGAATAGGGAAAAGACATACCAATAGCTAAACCACACGGTTTAGGAAGCACAATAAGCAGTCAAATAAATTTCTGTCTCAGAAAACACGTCCGTCGTATCGAGCGATATAGGAAATGTAAGGGTTTCATATCACTGCGCGCGCAGCTATGTGTGGATTGCACTACACTTCCGGGTAGTGACGTGCCCTAGAGCCAGTCTGTCTACACTTCACTACAGTTACGTTAGGATCCTGTCTCAGTCACGTTTTCAATCCTTCATCGGATCATATAGGTAATATGCACTAGTAAAAGTAGGGTAAGTATTAAAAATTAGCATTGTGACTTGTCATTAGCAAATGTCACTCTTATTATGGCGCTGCGATAATTGCACAACTAACTTTGAATGCAACCAATCAGGCTTCTCTGGGTTTTTTTGCAACAGGTTATAGTTATAGTCTGACAGAACTGACTCGAGTTAACTCTATGAGGAGAGAATGGGTACAGATGACTAAATAATTTAAATTACCTGTCATCAATGCTCAATTTAGACAAAACACTTCTACTGACTCTAAATTTATGAAATTTTGATTGAATGATGCTGAAGAAGTGCATGTTATATTTCAGGAAGGTTTTTGTCTCCGTCAACAACTGTATAACATGGACACACTTCAATAACCTTCATTTATAGAAATTCAACCATCGATTGCTCTAACCTCTTGTCTGTATCTTTTATATGTAGAATCCTTAACGTACCTCATTTTCTGTTAAGTCTGTATCAGTTGTGTTCCCTTTGGATTTTGAGGAACTGGACTTGTGCGATTTTGAATTTCTGTTTCAAGAGAAAATAATACATATATAACGTGACATTTAGTACCATACAGTAGAACACGGAAATAGCGAACAAAATTATAAGTCCCATCAAAAGCCCTATATAATGTTGATTTGGGTGTAAAATCAAACAAAAATATTGACCCTGATGAGGTGTACAAACAAAGATTGTGGACTATATAAACGATATAGGCTATTGAGTATTGCTATTGTTGGAATTGTTGTGAAGTGCAGTATCTGTATGTATCTTTGTTATTTTTGTAACATTGTATTTTTATGGTTATAAATACATATGCTGGAAATGATACAAGATGGCGGCCAAACGCAAATAGCGAACAGTGGGTATAGCGAACTCAATTCACTGTTCCCTTGGAGTTGGTCATGTACCATTGTGATGGCGGTATGACAATTGTGATGTCACAATTGTACACTATTAATTTTGAAGTCACAATTGTACAGTATTGTGATGTTACAACTTCACACTATTAATTTTGACGTCAAACTTCCAGTGGCATTACACTAGTCCAATATTGCCATATGAATATTATACTGCAGTATCTTCGAAGGGCGAGTAATAACAAAACATTCTCACCCTTTGTATGGAGCAATCAAGGCTACTTTCTTGTTTGTTTCTGATTTCTGCTTTTCATTCATCTTTCACCACTGTAACAGAAACAAATATAAATATGATAAGAGGATATAAGTTTTCTTATGATTAACCATTACCTGCTAAATTGGCAAGAGCGTGCCATCTCTGGGGAGCCCATTTATAGGATTCATAACCACAGCTGTCTCGGCAACCCTTGATTTGGTCTACAAGAAGAAACGAATTATCGGCAAAAAAGTGTCTCACTCAGGAATTTGACATCGTAATTAACAAGCTAAAAAGGAAGGTAAAAAACGACACTGATAGACTAATGGGGCAATCACAGCCATTGTTGCCGACTTTATTTTGTTGTTGTATGAGTTTTGTTTTCTTTAACTTAGTTGTACATACATTTTAATTACTATATCAAAAGCATGTGCTCTCACTGTAACCTCCTATTGATTTTATCATCATTAGGACTCGAGATACTTGAAATAAGGGCGGGTAACTCTCCACGGACCCAGTTTCCTCTAAGTGTAAAATAGTGTATTGGAACTTTTAATTTGAGTGTCAAATATTTTAAAGTTTGAATGATAATAAAAATATTACGCTCTCAGATTGGTTTGAATACACTTGTAATTAGTTTAATTGATTCTCTCATTGATATGCTGACACTGAACAACAAGTATCTGATTTCTCATATACAATCGCCATTTTTACTGGTGTGGTGTAAACCCGTTAGTTTGTCATTTGAACCATCGACCATTTTCTAATACAAATAGATAATAATTTACCTTATTTTTCAAATAAATGTGTTCAGTTAACGACTATTTTCTGTTTTCATACATTAATTTGATAAAGACATGTTTAGGATGGCTAATATTAACCTGTTTTCGTACACTTCAGCGCCCAAAGTTTGATCCGTGTTTAGAAAACCGTGGGATTCCCCTTTCTAAAAATAGTACACACATGCGCACTAAGATTTCCGGTATCCCCAGAAATATTGGCTATGCTTGATTCGGGACCCGGCGCACTACCCGGCGTACGCCCCCGGAAGCGGCGCAACCTTAGGCGTACATCGAATGCGCCGGTTGGAAATGACCGGCGATGGCGGCGTGTAATGACGGACAAATGTTATCCTTGCGACATTCAATAACTATTTTTTAATGCTTTTGACAATCTAGACAGTTGACTGATTTATTTTAAAATATTACAGGTTCTTTAAAACAATGCATCACACGTCAATAAAATATTAACACATGTTTTGAAATAATCCCCCAAAATACTTCTTTGATATAAATGACATGCTTATTGAAGCTAGTTTGAGGGATGATGACGTTTTCCTGTCTGTACGCCGATACACTTGTTTCAACTAAGCCGGGTCCAGGAACGGCGTACGCCGGACACGTGGCCGGTGTATACGCCGCCAAAACGAATCAAACATAGCCATTTGGATTCCCTTGAAGAGCTTAGACTCTGAAATAAAAATGGAAAAACAAATATTGAAAACAAATATTGAATTTTTTTTTTTATGAAAAAGAGCCTCTTTTTACAGAAAAATTCAATTGCTTACAGTCTCCTTTTCAATATTTGATAAAATGGTGATATTTTCAGAATAACTACTTTTTTTCAGAGTCTGAGTGTAAGACATGTGTCAGAAATGTTAGCATCAAGGTAAATGTTTTAATTATGTAGGCGACAAATATTTCATCAAGTTCAACAAGTAGGCTATTCCTCTAACGTTTATACAACATTATTCATAACTGTTAATGTTGCATATAAACCCAAATACTGATTTTCAAACAGCAATACCCCTTCACACTTTCATTCGAGAGGCTTCACAGCGTCATTTCAAAATAATAATAATAACAGTATAATAGCATATTTATAATACGCACATTTCCATGCTCAAGACGCTACACAATTATTACCCTGAATGCGCGACCATATAGGTCCATACATTCACGTGTTCAGGTACCCATTTGTACAGCTGGGTGATCTATGTGCAATGTGGATGAATTGCCTTGCCAAACACAGTAGGGTATAAGACCCAGATCACAACTATTTGGTGTCACCACCGGGATTCGAACCCGGGCGTGAGAGGCATACATGCTATAACCACTACACCACTATGCTTCATATTTGTGACGTAAAGCACACACTACTACACAATGACCACGATGTCAGCTTGTAAAATATGACTGTGACTCACTGATCCTAACTATCGACGGTAGTCTGTAATCTAGACGGTAAACGTATATAGGAGCCTAGGCAAGTCTATAACAAGACTAGAGCTGTATATGAAGAAATCTCAGAGGCTCCTTTTCATTTTATTTTATTGCTTTCAAATAATCAATATTTGGGCGAAATTTTCATATCAGAGACTAAACGTTAGTCTATATCGACGGCACCGGCTTCAGTTTTTCGATATCGCAATTCGAAATAAACGTCTGTTCTAGTTGTAGTAACGGATCGACTGGGAAACCGATAATTTGGTTAAAATGACCATTTATCGCTCTTGTAATTATAAAAGATATATTTCCAATATTTATACAGTACTTCAGGAATACATAAGATAATGTTTGCAAAATTTCAAATGTCGTGAAACAAATGAGTGCCATATAATGATAGACTCACTTTACGACGCTAGTGACATCTTGATGTGTGCACCATAGACATGAATCGAAGTTACATATCGATCTGTTAACCAGGTAACATATGTGTCTGGATATTGGCCGTTGATTAAGTTTGCTATGACATTTGTGTATTGATAATAAACTCAACATTGAGTATCTAAGTACTTATCCAGTCGCGTAGCCTATACACATGTTACCCAAAACTGAGCACGCAGTTAAAGGTACATCCATTTTGTTTCATAAAATTTAACACACCATGTGAGTTGTTTACAATACAAACAAATTTACTTAGCTTGCATATTCATCCCCAATCGCCAAACATATCATAAATACTAGCATTGTCCGGTTTTCGATCAGAAATCGACACTTTTACATTCATATCGTCAATATACTAAGTAGAGTATCATTAAAATGGTTGTTTTCGGTAACAATTGGTACTTCTCGATAAAATAAGACCATTTATAACGTTTGTCAAATTTGACCCCGAACAACACAATGGATGTACCTTTAATATGTACATATATCTATATAGTGCCGTGGTTGAAAAAAAGACACGCATTTTTTAATTATAACTTGGCTGATCAAAACTGAATACAGTGTTAGAAACAAGTAAAACGGTATGATAAGAAGGTTTTCTAGCATTTTAATTAGTAATATGTAATTTACTTATTTTTAATTCGTGTTTGTTGCAGTTTTTAAAAAAGATCCTGGCATTTGTTTGCACTGAAAGCAACATGGACTTTACTTCATTTGTATTAAAATGTCAAATTTAATACAATTTGAATATTAATATAATAAATTAATAACAGGAACAATGTCGTTGTTTCGGATGTTTCCCCACCTGAACCTTAATAGTGTTGTGTGTGTACAAAAAGTTATTTAGGTACAACTTATGTACAATAACAATTTTAACCATAGCTTCTTAAATTTCATAATTCAATTTAAAATTAAAATAAGTTAATTCTTGAATAATTTTTTTTTCTATACCAGGAGTGACTTAATTCAGCTCATCAATCCTGATATTGTGGAGCACAGTGGTGTAGTGGTTAGCATGCTTGCCTCTCACGCCAACGGCCCGGGTTCGAATCCCGGTGGAGACACCAAACATTTGTGACCTGGGTCTTACACTGTGTTGTGCCCCTGGGCAAGGCACTTCATCCACATTGCACTCAGTCCACCCAGCTGTTTAAATGGGTACCTGAACACGGGAGGTACGGATCTATATGGTCGCGCGGAGCGCTTAGTAGCTGCACCGAAAGTACAATTCCTTCAGGGTAATAATTGTACCGCCATTGAGCAGTGCATTGAGCACTGGATAATAGGCGTTAAAATGTATATTATTATTATTATTTATTATTATTATATTCCCACATAACATAATATTTTAGTTTTGGAAAAAGGATTTTGAGGTACAAAACAAACCACAACAAACTAAATGAAATTATAAAATCCATGCTGTGTTTTGTTGTCAGATATGGTGAGGTTCACTTCTAATATAGGGGTGGCCAATGTTTTCTCGGTATGCCTACACTTTTAATTTGACTGTAGGCAGATCGAGACGTAGGCAGATCGAGAGTAAACCAATAAATAGGAGCCCCATTATCACATTTAGCATTAAAAGCATTTGGAAAAGAGTTAGTCATTAATATATGTCATGTGTCGCACATATGACTACAGTAACATGGTGCATGATGAAACCTCGATTTGATGACAGTGCATAACAAATCGAACCATGGGCTCTGCAGCTCATCAGGTCATACCATACAAATATAAGGACAAATCTAACACATCAAATAATATTCAATCACTCATGTGTATTTTGTGGTTTGGACACATTTACAAAGTTCAACATGTTTTCCTTTTAATACAGGTTTCCTAATAACCTTAAAAATAACCAAAAGTGTTGCACCGCCTATATGTGTGAGATTTCAAAGGTCCATTTTGTTGTAACTAGTGACTTTTGGTTAAAAGTTTGATCAGTAGAATAGGAAGAATGAACGCACATTAAAACAACCAATAGTCACCTTCTGTTCTCAACATAACAATACTTGTTTTCTGACATCAAATAACCAAATTTGTAAAACTGCATATTAATCAAATGCAGTGAAACATAATCTTTTAAGTTTATATATATAATTCTATCATATACAATTATTTGTACTGTCATATGGTCCCCTATGTATATAAAAGGATAAATCTCACATAATATGGCATTGCTCATGTGGTCCTAACAATATGAACAAATTAAAAGGTTCAGTAAGTTTTGCTTTAAATATAAGTTTCCTAACTACTTTTACAAAACCTTCAACTATGTTTCTGCTACATCCCCTTATCTTCCCTGACCCATCATCAGTCTTAAACACCTCGTCCCGACCTTCAGGTATCCAACAGGGACACTTCTCCCTATTCTCTTTGCCATTCTTGTGTAAGACACCACCTGCTAAATAGCACCTCTGAAACATAATACATGGGGCACAACTACTCTGAAGCTAACTAACAAGCTGTACCTACATAATTTTGATTACATATTTTTTTATATTCAGTTGATCTAGACTTGCTGAATAAAAATCTAGACTGTATTCAAGGCTCTTTATAATACAGTCATGGAGCAGGACAAACCGTTTATATCTATACCTTTATAACATTAAGACAGTGGACTCAAATTAAATGCATTGTATTAAAAGGCTTGGAATATAAGATTTTGATGCGAACTGTTTTCATTTATAACTTTCTTACTTTTTATGTAAAATACTTTAAATTTGACACTCTTGATATTCACTAAACATAGGTGATATCCTCAAAAATAGAGTGTTCTAGGGTCATTGGTTTCCGAGATGAAAAATATACCTTTACATAAACCTCTGCCATCTTTAATACTTCAAACTTTAGGAAATGAAATTTACAAATATTAATCTCCACCTTTTAAAGAAAACATTGCCTAGGTCTAAGGATATCTCCTATTGTTGGTTTTTGAGAAGAAGTGGTTTGAAGGTTTTCCAAACTTGTATCATGGGGTCACGAAATCTACAATTCAGCATCACCATTGTCCCAACTCTCTAGACCTTTTGGAACTGGAGAAGCAGATGAAAATAGGTTTTAAGGGTTTGACCCCTTTTTGGGGTCACGGGGTCACGAAATCTACAATTCAGAATCCCTATTGTTAGAAGTAGTCTGCACAGTCTGGTTCTGGAGAAGAAGTCGAAAAAGCGAAAAGTTTACAGACGGACGGATGGACGGACGCAATGCCATGCCATAAGCCAATCGGGCTTTTCAGGCTTGATGAGCTAAAAATGAAGTAACCAGGAATATAGTTACATCAGAATCATTTTAACTATTGGTTAATTTCAAAAATAAAATAAATGACATGTCTTTTTTACATACCTCGAAGAAATTCCAAATTTGACGCCATGGTGCCAAATTCGTACACCGACTTCATCACAGAACCAACCATAAAACAAGTCTTCAAGTCAAAATGGCCACAAACCAAATGCTACAGAGCGCACGTTGTTGAAAATATCTGTCGCCATTAATCGATATGAAAAGTTAGAGAGTGTGTGACTGATGTTAAGATTCGATTGAGAAATCCACTGCATAAATATGAACCGTCAATGGGAAGTAGATTACAAGGGCTAGATTATTACAATACACCATGTGTCACATGTAGCCGGTGCTTTCCTGGTGTCGATACACATACGGTGTGCCAGGTCGCTGGATGACGTTTTCAGTAGAGGAATGAGAAATTGATCAACTGCTTAAGGTGACATTAAGTATTTAAAAAAATATGTTTATTTGGTTTTCATACATACGTGCCAAATTACCACATGTGCTGATTAAGTTCAAATAATTTCACTCGACATGCAAAGTATATGATAAATAATTGTTTCCAAATAAAATCGAGTAACAGTCTTATATATATTTGCAGATGCTAAAATTACACGTCGTCCCATTTTCAAGCACAGTAGTTATATGACCTATTAAACATTATCAACCCAAAATCTGTCATTTTGTCTGTTATAGACAAGTTTTACGTTTGATGAATTGGCGCATTGGTACCTTGTCCGGTTGACAAATAAATCGCGACTTTCACCTTTATGGTCACTATCCTGAATAAACTAGCATTATAAAATGGCCATTTTCAGCAACAGTCAGTGCATCTCGATCAAACTCCATTGATGGCGTTTGTGATTCCAATGCCATACTTAATGTCCCTTTCAATATGAACGAAAGTTAATCAAATAACTGTTGGATTATAACAATACACTATGTTGTACATCAAATACAATTTTTTTTATATCCTTGGGCTAACTCTTTATTTCCTGACTTCCTTCAAACGTATTATGCCTTCTTCATACGGCGAACGTTTGCATATAAGCAAATCATTGCATATACAAATTTGATCATATGAGCAAATCTCACTGCGTGTACGGACGTATTTATATACACAAATATGCAAAATTTACTGCCGTGGGCAAATGTTTCACTACCGTAAGCAATTTTGCACTTTAGCCCTATAAATACGCCAAGCGTTTGCATATGAGTAAATCATTACATATATGCAAATTAGGGCGATTTAGTCAAACCAATGTTGACAGATATAAATTAATGTCATGTATTTAGTTTACATCTAATAAACAGTAATTGGCATGTTTTAAGAATTCTCTATTCATATATTAAAAGAGTTGGGAACCTATAGTTGCTTAGGAAGAAAATAAACACTTATGAACGCATAGTAAATTTACTTTTACTTTTTTTTTTACGTGTGTATTTTACTACCATAAGCAATATTGCATATGTGCAAGCAGATGCGTGAATTTAAACATGCAGTACAATACCCCGCTAACAATGATCTACGACATCCTAAAAAAAACGCTTAACGAAAATATGATTGGATTATATATTTTGATGTTGGAGGTATAAGTAAAAAAGTAATTAACTTATTATTTCGGACATTCAATTATCCTACGTCTAAACATAGTGCACCCTGTTAACGGTTATATGACTGAACGCAATCAATGCAAACAGTCAAGTGGTCTGTGTTAACAGCTGTCACTGTTAACATGTCCAAACCTCTTATTTTTGCTGAATTGCTATAACCGTCTGCAATTTTTTATCCGGAATTTCATGAAACATTTATAATGAAACATGAAGAAATTGATTCAAATAAAGTGCTGTCTAATTTCAGTAAATGATTTTGAGAACAGTTGAAATAATATTTTGGAATTCCTAGTTTTATAACACGATGCCTAATGATAATCGATTGTGATCTTTGCAATACTATATTGTAAATCCACCAGTACCCCATCAAACGATTAATAACTCTGCCACTGATTCGCACATTCCCTGGTTAAAATCTCCCAAAATCGGTAATTGTCCATCCACAGACTATATCAGTGCTATTCTGGGATTATAATCGTAAAAAATAGAAACATTTGTTTGACTAACATTGGTCGATTTCATATTTACATTGTGTGCAGAACCCTGCCAGTCTGGGTCATTGTGATTTCTGCAACATACACTTATTTGCATGTCGCCTGGTAAAATCTTTGTTCAACATTAGGTGTAATCTTGTTACCATTTGTAACTCGTGTGCATGTATATATAAATACTTTATCGCATGACAAAGTCGTTTTATTACGCGGAGTACAGTCAGCAAAAATATACATTGTAGCATGACATACACGAAACATTCACGTGAAGAGATGTCAGGGCTCCGTTCCATAACAGCGAGCGTTTATTAATAGGTCATTGATCGCTCAATGTAGCGCTCAAGTAGCGTTCAAGTAGCGCTCAAGTAGCGCTCAAGTAGCGCTCATTCTCTCTTGAACGACACGGTGCAAATTCGTCGAAGTTTGCTCGCCTTGCTACATAGCGCTACATTGAGCAATCGCGTTCAAGAGAGGTTTAAAGTAATGAGCGATTACTCTGATACCTCTCTTGAACATTGCCGTGTTTCATCAATGTAGCCGACGTACTAGAACATTCAGCAAAGCGTCCGTAAAATGTTTATGTGGTAGCCTATACAGCGAAGTGAAATGAGAGTTGATCTTTTCATCGCAACGTAATTTGAAAATCGGCCTGAATCCCAGACTCTTAGCTTCAACATTTGATTAATTTTGAAATATACTCATTGTAAAAATGGCTGATACCCCTAAACAGAAAATTGATTTGAGCAAATTAAATGCATGGACAATTAATACTGTTCAATGTTATTGTGTTTTCAAAATTAAAGGGCACAAACACAATATATAACTATAAAATACTTGCCATGTATGTAAGATTTTGGGTATATTTGGATTCAGTAGAATATTTTTTCAAATGCAACTTTTACTTACTTATTATAACCGAAATGAGAACACTCGAACACTGTAACAATGTACCAATGCCAAGATCTCAAGACACAAGGAATGATCTCTTTTGAATAAATTTCATTTTTCATATATTCCTCTTTCTTTGTTATTTTAAAGTCCAAGTGGAGAAAAAGCAAATGCTCAAGGACACTATTCACAAAACGACATCCAGTAGTAACATGTTTTACCAAAAAAATAATCGAAACTGATACGTTACGTTGTTTATATAATATTTCATTGCTATAACTATTAGGAGTGTCAACATTACTACCATGAGTATATTTATAAACAAAACCCCCAACAAACCTAACCCTCTAAGTTGTATAATATTTGGTTGTCTCAGCAGGAATGGACCATCACTCAGCTCATTTGACATACAATGTCAATCATACGATAACACAAATGTGTTTTAAAATGTACATATTCCCAATTGAAGAAATACACAGTCAAAGGGTTTTGGTTTCTTTTAAAAACTGAAATGAAGCTGATTGGGAGTAGTATAGTGAGTGATAACTCTCGACATAAACAATGATTATGAAATGAATATTATCTTGATGACAGAAAACCAATGCATGTGAAATTCTAAGAACTTATATATGAAATTGTGATGGGATTTGTTCAATAAACAAAAAAGGGTAAATTTCACATTTTCACCAATAATATTTCACTAACGTCAGTTATTTCTGATTTCACCAACTCATCTCCTGAAGCCGTACGCTGACACGCTTACATAGAAAAGCTTAGGAAATGCTGCAAGGCTTAAATTATCCAGTGATAGAGACTGGCACGAGTTATGCACGCCGATGTTTCCAGAACGATGTATTTTGTCTTACTCATAATACATCTCAAAGATGAACATTTTGTTGTTTTAAGTGTGAGCCAGGTTTCGAACCGTCATCCTTTCATTTGGTCTTTATGAATGATTTAAATGTTTTTTTAAAAAATAAGTTAATATCATGGTCATTGGCACTTGAACAGATGATTAAATTGCTTAAATTATTCGCAACACTATCCTGCAAATTATTCCTCATACAAATCCACATTTAGTAATGTTTCTAATGACCACTGTGTTCATGATGATAGTGAAGTTGTACATAAATATAACATTTACATTCTTGTCTAACTCACGTTAATTTGACAGTTATCTAAATAGAAATCACATTACTAGTCATCAGAATTTGAATATCCACAATCACTGACGCGCCTTAAAGTGTCAACAGTCTATAACGATACTATGGAGGTTGAAAGCTGTGTTGTGATAGCGGATGTCTGTGGGGATACAGATAGAAAAACTTGTACATAAATAGATGTTTACATCCTTGTCTAGCTCACGTCCATTGGTCATTTATTGAAAGAGGAATCAAATTATTTATCACAAAAATCTGCAACTCCACCCATTGAGTATATGATAAGCCAACCAAAGTTTCTATGTTAACGTGAAACACTAATAGTCATGGTATAAGTGTTGCCAGTCTCTGTAAATGGCTACTTTAAGCTTCCATAGTTTTTTACCAACGTGTATGTAGCAGAGGGCTTCACCAAAACCTGCTTGTGCTATCAGAAATCCATGGCACAGAAAAGGCAATGCGATGCAGTAAGGCTTGCATTAGCCAGTGATAGAGAGTGGTGCGAGTAATGACTTACGTGGGAAGTTGTCTTGTCTGTTTCTAGGTTTGTTGTACTGGAACCACTCAGTGTCAAGTCTGTTTCCAGGTTTGTTGTACTGGAACCTATCACTGTCTTGTCTGTTTCTAGGTTTGTTGTACTGGAACAACTCAGTGTCTTTCAGTGTCATGACTGTTTCCAGGTCTGTTGTACTGGAACCTATCAGTGTCATGACTGTTTCCAGGTTTGTTGTAATGGAACCTCTCAGTGTCATGACTGTTTCCAGGTTTGTTGTAATGAAACCTCTCAGTGTCATGACTGTTTCCAGGTTTGTTGTAATGGAACCTCTCAGTGTCATGACTGCATCTGTTTCCAGGTTTTCAAACAGAGTATCTGTTTTATGTCGATGAACAGTTGTGTTTTATGAAACTTAATTTGCGGGAATTGCAAAATTTAAATTTTACTTTTTAAAAAACATATAGAGGTATTCTTTGACTGATTTAATGTTTTGGAATTATTTCCCAAACTAGTCAGTATTTTAATACGACGTCGAAAACTCGAGATAAATGACTTTGAAAATTATAATATGATAAATACAACTGAGTGATATACTTTCTTTTGACCGTCAGTGTATTTGTATGAGAGATGGAACAGAGAAATTAAATCACAAAGATAAAGATACAGCAACTATGTGTGTTTAAATTCAATGATTCAAGTTTAGTCCAATCTTGGCCCTGGAAAAAGCAATAGTCTATTCATAATGAGTCATGTTTATGTTCTCACTAAACCATTCATGACTGTTTCCAGGTTTGTTGTAATGGAACCTCTCAGTGTCATGACTGTTTCCAGGTTTGTTGTAATGGAACCTCTCAGTGTCATGACTGTTTCAGGTTTGTTGTAATGGAACCTCTCAGTGTCATGACTGTTTCCAGGTTTGTTGTACTGGAACCTCTCAGTGTCATGACTGTTTCCAGGTTTGTTGTAATGGAACCTCTCAGTGTCATGACTGTTTCCAGGTTTGTTGTACTGGAAACTCTCAGTGTCTTGTCTGTTTCCATGTCTGTTGTACTGGAACCTATCAGTGTCATGACTGTTTCCAGGTTTGTTGTAATGGAACCTCTCAGTGTCATGACTGTTTCCAGGTTTGTTGTAATGGAACCTCTCAGTGTCATGACTGTTTCCAGGTTTGTTGTAATGGAACCTCTCAGTGTCATGACTGTTTCCAGGTTTGTTGTAATGGAACCTCTCAGTGTCATGACTGTTTCCAGGTTTTCAAACAGAGTATCTGTTTTATGTCGATGAACAGTTGTGTTTTATGAAACTTAATTTGCGGGAATTGCAAAATTTAAATTTTACTTTTTAAAAAACATATAGAGGTATTCTTTGACTGATTTAATGTTTTGGAATTATTTCCCAAACTAGTCAGTATTTTAATACGACGTCGAAAACTCGAGATAAATGACTTTGAAAATTATAATATGATAAATACAACTGAGTGATATACTTTCTTTTGACCGTCAGTGTATTTGTATGAGAGATGGAACAGAGAAATTAAATCACAAAGATAAAGATACAGCAACTATGTGTGTTTAAATTCAATGATTCAAGTTTAGTCCAATCTTGGCCCTGGAAAATGCAATAGTCTATTCATAATGAGTCATGTTTATGTTCTCACTAAACCATTCATGACTGTTTCCAGGTTTGTTGTAATTGAACCTCTCAGTGTCATGACTGTTTCCAGGTTTGTTGTAATGGAACCTCTCAGTGTCATGACTGTTTCCAGGTCTGTTGTACTGGAACCTATCAGTGTCATGACTGTTTCCAGGTTTGTTGTACTGGAACCTCTCAGTGTCATGACTGTTTCCAGGTTTGTTGTAATGGAACCTCTCAGTGTCATGACTGTTTCCAGGTTTGTTGTACTGGAACCTATCAGTGTCATGACTGTTTCCAGGTCTGTTGTAATGGAACCTCTCAGTGTCATGTCTGTTTCCAGGTTTGTTGTACTGGAACCTCTCAGTGTCATGTCTGTTTCCAGGTTTGTTGTACTGGAAACTCTCAGTGTCATGTCTGTTTCCAGGTTTGTTGTACTGGAAACTCTCAGTGTCATGTCTGTTTCTAGGTTTGTTGTACTGGAACCTTTAAGTCAGTAACTAAATTTTAACCACATTCACCAATTAATTCAACCAAACGACTGCAGATAAATATTATTGTATCTCGCCATAGTCAAATGCATCTGATTATTGAATTAATCGAAACCAACTGGGATGAGTACTTTCTTTTGCCTGGCAGTTTACATTATTGTTAAGTTGTTTAGTCTTCCAATATCTTGTCTCCAAACGTTCCACTTGGAATGTCTTTACGATACCAGGACCTATATTTCCAAAGTTCTCTCAGCCAATGTCAAATATATGCTACTGTCTAGTTTCGGGAATCTGGGCCAAGTCCAATCCAGGGCGACGTGATAAGAGCATTTAAAGGCACTGTAACACTTTATTTTATTTTATTTAAAAAAAAACAAACCTGTAAGTTAGTTTCACTGAAGTTAAATTTGTCATTTATCATAAAAAAAAGTTATGCAGTATATCTTTACTTGAGAGGGTAAATCAGCCCATAACATCAGCTTTTAAATAATTCGAGGTTTGGAAATGCATCCACGTTGTTTAACCGGACCATTACCAATCGTTTTAGAACGTTGATTGAGGAGGAATGCTTTGCAATTGATACCATTATTTTTCCATTTCGCGAGACCTTCTTATTTCCATTATCTAGAAAAACGTGCTACAGCTCCTTTAATACTGCCATCAGCCATCAGCATTCACACCTTAGTCTTCACAAACTGAACACACAAGTCTGAAATTGAAAACCTAAAGAAATAAAACCACATACTAATTATTAAAAGAAAAATATTCATATTTTCAGAGTGTATCTTTATTATGAATGTGTCTTGAAATGGGAACGTTTCTCCAGGTACAGAGGACTGGTATTACTTTCCCTGTGTGGTATCATAGGAGGAAGCTGGTTCGAGGATATTTTATATAAACTGACGGGCAAAATAAAGTATAAGACTCACTTGTTTTCGATTAATTCAATATTTTAAAGGAATGAGATGCATTTGATTATGGCACGATACAATAATACCTTTCGGCAGTGGTTTGAATGTCTTAATTGGTGACTGTTTTATTTTCAAACAAAAATATCATTATTTAAAGTAGACAGGGGTTAGAAATTAAATTTACACCAACATGACTCCTACCATGTTCAACATGTTGTAAATGTGTGCAGAACGAGGCACATTTATGGATTTTCAAACAGAGTATCTGTTTTATGTCGATGAACAGTTGTGTTTTATGAAACTTAATTTGCGGGAATTGCAAAATTTAAATTTTACTTTTTAAAAAGCATATAGAGGTATTCTTTGACTGATTTAATGTTTTGGAATTATTTCCCAAACTAGTCAGTATTTTAATACGACGTCGAAAACTCGAGATAAATGACTTTGAAAATTATAATATGATAAATACAACTGAGTGATATACTTTCTTTTGCCCGTCAGTGTATTTGTATGAGAAATGGAACAGAGAAATTAAATCACAAAGATAAAGATACAGAAACTATGTGTGTTTAAATTCAATGATTCAAGTTTAATCCAATCTTGGTCCTGAAAATAATGAGTCATGTTTATGTTGTCACTGAAAGCAAACGCAAATCTTGGCCCTGGAAATAGCAATAGTCTATTCATAATGAATCATGTTTATGTTCTCACTAAACCATTCGCCCTAAAATTCTGAAAGAAAACCAATGATAAGGGTAGTAAACAGTGGTTTTGTTGACAGCAGAACGGTTGAAAGTAACTTTATCTTGAATAGAAATTGAAACGCTTGAATCACCCACGTATCTCAGTATATATTTACCCTGCACGAGATTAGTCAAATACCCACTGTTGTAATCGTTGGTTATCATTAAAGGGATCTAAACTCAGTTCTAGTATTGCTATCAGGTAAGCTTTGCTACTGGTTAAAAATCCGTAATTTATCTATGTTATATCCTATAATTAGGAACATTTGAAATGAAAACCACTTTGAAAATGCATTGTATACATAAATATATATATTTGCAAGTAACGCTAACTCAAATAAACACTAAATCCATGTCGAAAAGCAGTTGTTTCCAAAGAGCCATGGACTATAATGTTAAAAACACAGAAAATTGCCAAACATCTATCTCAATGAAATTTAGATATTATCAACCTCGAATCACGCGAGTTAGTAAAGATGTTTATTAATCACCCGTTGAAGATATCGCAGTGTAATAAATCTACCGTGTTATTACACTTAGTGTAATAACATCGCGTGCTGCCGGAACTACTTGCACTTGGTCACATGACCAAAGTAACGTGACCAAAACAATGTCAGCTGTCAATCACAACATCTCGAAGTAGCATTATTTCAGACATTTTTACTTTTACAATATCGTTTTAAATGACTATCGCAGCATTGATATCTAAATAATAAATAATTATACAAATTAGTGGTCACAAGAACTTGCAGAGTATAAACAATTATTCTCACATCTCTGACAATCAACATCGTCAAATCAGCGACTTGATCAACCGTCCAGCTGATGCGGGGTCACGGGAGTGCACTGTTGTTGACATTGGTCCAAATCGAGCAAGTGTTTCAAATTTGCAGGAAAGTACAAACACAAACACTCTAAATGTTAGCCTTTCTCAAATGCAATCCCTTGGTCCTATCTTTGCAGGACCAATAAACAACTCAGTGGTCCATGTTAACTTTCATACTTCTTAAAACTTTTCAAACTGTTTCAAACGTTCGTGCCACACGAACAGCCACGCTTCTTTGAGGCGGTGCACAACTTGAAAGCTATGATACCACGCACTTAAAAAATAATCCCGAGAATTGAAATTTGTGATTCCAAAAGTTATGTCAAGTTGTTGTTTTTTCATTAAATATGATGTTTGGTTCGTAAAATCGTGTTGATCTTTAATTGTTTTAGATCGTTGTTCAGTGTTAACGTAAAACGGAATGACAGCAGCCTCATTACAATGTATTCATACGCCTGACCTAGTTATGCTGGCATAATGCACTCGAACCGGCCTTTCGTTTGCGCATTATTTTGTTAATGTTGGGTGATTAATAAATAAAATACTAAACTCTGTCCTGTTTAAGAACATATTTATGAAACTCGTGAGATGGTATTGGTATTTAACTCGCTTTCGCTCGTTAAATACCAAACCACTCACTCGTTTCATAAATATGTTATTAAACAGGACATCGTTTAGTATTCTCTATTTCCAAGTCCAAATACAGGTCTAGTTATATACTAGACGCAAAGTATTGTGACCGACTCGCACACTGTAAACAAACAAAAGATCGTTGTTAGTAACTTTTTTCAGTAGTGTAGTTTCTACAGATATTGAAATAACTGTTTTTCAAAACAGAACTTGTGGCCTAAATTGTATAATCAAGGAGAATAAAAATGCGTGATAAGCGTAAACTGCAGGAGGAAGATAGTCGAGAAGATCAAGTTGCACGTGCGTTGCTATAGTGATTGTGAAATTTACTAGATCGCACCCTTGTTATTGTGTGCTACACCATACATTACGTATTACCCATTCAGTCGCTCATAAATCGAATTTGTACATGTTTTTTTAAAATCAAGTTACATCGGCTGGTCGTGATATGACATTTATTTCTCATATGTCAAGGTGTAGGTGAACGATTTCTCTTGCGATTGGTACTTTTATGTTTTGAAACAAACACTTTTGTATGAGATTCATATTATACATATCATGTTGCCAAATAACCTAAATAATAAATCATTGTATTATCCCGAAGTAATTACATCTTACATAAAAACATACACAGCATATAAATGAACACAATAATCACATGAAAAAAATACACACACATACATGTACATGTACGTTACTATAACATGAAACACTTGTAACCAGCTTCAACGATACACACACTGAAGTGTGTTGAATACAAGTACACGTAAGTTCAATTTATTACACAAAACGTGAAGCAAACATACAGTGATAGCGTATCTTATCTGATCAAATGTCGGTCTGGACGATTCATGAATTTGAATGTTTTGCAGTGCTAAAACACCGGATGCGTCTGCCGTCCAGGCATACGTTTAGAATAAAACGACGTTTTGAATTTAAACATGTTCCCAACATGTTGAACGCAAAACATGTTATCGTTTAAACATGTTCCCAACATGTTGAACGCAAAACATGTTTTGAAAATAGTTTTGTTTTATGTTATGCTCAATGTTTTACACATATAATAAATATGGTGGCTAAATGTTACAACAAATTATATTTAATTTGATAATACTGGTAATTTAAATATATTATGGATTATGTATTGTTATTGCATATGTTTAAAAATGGGACAAACTTACATGTGTTCAGGCTTGTGTTTAAGATTTGAACACCATTATTGCAGTGAAAATCGTTTGGTAGGATGCAATATCCACTCCACAAGAAGACCCCCCCCCCCCCCCCCCCCCCCCCCACACACACACACGTTCTAGACGCACGATGTAACTTTGTGTCAGTCTATTGAGAAAATAAAAATACTTGTGTAAATTGCAGTTTTTTTGGGCGTTTGTGGCGTTTCTTATCTCATATATTTTTCTTATCAGCTGTTTAGACTCGACTACTTTTCTCCCCATATTAAAAAAGAAACATGATTAATTACAAGACATATTAATTTCCACAAATCATTTCCTTTCAGTACTTGGTTTTTAATACTGATACTGACAGACCTTATGGCCGTCTTTCGAATATATCTAATCTGTCTCCTGTCCAGTCCTGAATCTTATCGTCGTAGATAACGGTGCAAGTGTATCCAGAGATAGCTTACTTTGTCACAGACACATGGGTAAGCAAGACAAAGTCCTCAGTTATCAACTGAGATTACTTTCAAGGTTTTATAGTTCACTCACATGAGATTTAATTGATATAGTATACAAATGACTTTATTTTCATGTAATCATTTGCAACTTGTTTTTTTCACATTGGGTTAAACATCAGTCATCAGCCATTATTTTCCGAACCGTTTTAATTTTGGCTATGCTTGATTCGGGACCCGGCGCACTACCCGGCGTAACCGGCGAATCACTTGATTGGAACCCGGCGCACGCCTTAGGCGTACTCCGAATGCGCCTGTTTGAAATGACCGGCGAAGGCGGCGTATAATGGCGGACGGTTAATCGCAAAATCTCGGCAAATCGAGAACCCGCCTGGCGGACACATGTTATCCTTGCGACACTCAATAACTATTTTTTAATGAATTTGCTGTTGACAATTGGATAGTTGACTAATTTATTTTAAAATATTACTGGATTCTTGAAAAAGATGCATTACATGATACTTTAATATTAATCCAAGTTTTGGAATAATTTCAAAAACGTACTTGTATGATATAAATGAGATGTTTATTGAAGCTAGTTTAAGGAATGATGACGATTTCCTGTCTGTACGCAGATACACGTGTGTCAACTTCAGACTGATCCAGGAACGGGGAATACGCCGGACACGTGGCCGGTGTATACGCCGCTAGAACCAATCAAGCATAGCCATAGAGATTATTACACACCCCTTTACAAACGAATGTGGTTTATTTTAATTATCTATCCGACTGTACACCACTTCCGTTTAAATGGAAGTCTGCTGACACATTTGCGAGTGCAATAAATTTCTTGATCATCCATTTCATTCGTGGAATGTATGGCAATAAACACGACCCAAAAATGACATGAATTGCTTCATAGGTTACATCGCACATGAAGATCGTGCAGTCACGAGCGTTTCGGAATGTAACCAACTAATTAACACGTGCAGCTCGTGCAAATTGAAGATGTTTGTGTGTCAGACAGTCACATTATGAATGTTAACTTCATAAATTCGGGGCCTGGAATAAAAGAAAAATCGCACGGACAATTTAGGATCCCCCCCGCCTTTTCATTGATCCGCCATTGGTAATGAACCAGTGTCAAACCCTTGTTTGTAAGCGGAAACTTACCACCATATGGTAAATTATTTTTGTATTTTGCCCACAACGAATTCAACGTATGTGCAGATGGCCTTATCTATCATATTAATGTATTGGCAGATTGATTACTGAATGTTAAACATGTGATTGATTGATCGATTGCTTCTAGGTAAATATGTTTTACTTCAGAACTTCAGATCTGTTTTCCCTACAGGTGATTGAACTATATATCCTCATGGCCATTAATAACGCACCACCACAGAACACTATAAACTAATAAAACATAAACTCGATAGGATGTCTTCAAAAATGTGTTTTTCAAAGATTGAAGTACTATTTGTCTACCACCTCGTCCATCTATACACCCCCCTCCCCCTTCCCCCCCTTACACTACTTAATACACCGAGTGTGTAGTACGGGAAATGCTCGTAATGATTACCATCTGGTTACGCATCGATATTTATAGAATGTATATTGTCAGCCAATGAAATTTCTTAATTTGAAAGTCAGACCCTGTTCGCTTATCGGTCGTCTCGTTTGCCAACATTGCGCGATTTAAGTTTTTCCATTGAGATGTTATTTCAGCCATTATGAGCATTTTCCGTATTACACACTTTGGGCATTAAGTAGTGTGACGTATTAACATATCCTGGGCGCAGAATGTCATCTACTGGGCCTACTATTTTAAAGTTACATTCAAAGGTTTTCATAATGTTTCATTTGGCTTTGATATGTGCTAAAATAACATATGTGTTGATTTCAGTTCAAATAATTTCATTCAACTTGCATATTCATCCAAAATTGCAAAATATATGATAATTACTTTCTTTCAATGGAACATCGAGCAAAGGCCTTATACAGGTACAGAAACCGAAAATACACTACCTATTTACATGAACAGCAGTTATATGTCCTGTTAAATATTACCAGGAAAATTTGTCTTTTTGTTTGTTCTTGATACGTTTTCAAAATTACGTTAGATTAATTGACGCACCATCGTCCTATGATCGATTTGAAACCACTCTATCATCTTTAAAGCGTCACTATACTGAATCGACTTGCATTTGAACGACAAAAGGAAGTACAATTTACAACGTTAGGCACATGTGACTCCAACAACACAATGGATGTCCCTTTTAGTGAAAAACTATAAATTAACCCATTGAAGATATTTCATCAGCAAGGTGAACAATTAACAAAGCCCAGTTTCGGTGTGTCAAATCGCGCGAGAATTAAAGGGGCAGTAGCACTTTTTTTTTTACCTCAAATAAGTTGAAGATGTTTGCTTTATAAGCAACAACCTTATTACCACTACGGATAATTGGTTTGTGTAATAAGATGTTTTACCCTCTAAAGTAAATATAAATGACATAAAGTATCATTATAAATGGGAAATTTGAAGAAAAAAAAATTGCAAAAGAAACGTGCTACAGCCCCTTTAAAACATGACGAACACAACTGACGTACACATACAATTGAAACTCCTCTGTAATCACAATTACGAAACTGGTAGTATATATAGCTCAAGTTTCTTCCTCAATAATTAGATATTCCTGGTAGAACTCACACCGACAGTAGCTGACACACCACCGGAAATAATTGTGTTACCACTTCACTTGATTAAAGATTGATCAGGACAATTTGGTAATCATTTGGCAATCATACATGCTATTGAATTAAAGGCACTGTAGAACTTTCTTGGCATATTATGTTTTTCTCTCGAATTTGCAATTTATTATTAAAGTTTATACAATATATTGCTACTTTAATGAGTTAAACAACTAATTAAAAGGTTATCCGTATTCGAAAACTGGTGCGACGTATAAAGCGACATGCAGTGGTGTGGCACTCTTCAGTGTGTTAGGTAGATTGGCAAATCTCATGAGAATTTGATTGTTCAGACAGCAAGATGGTGAATTTTACTATTCAACGATTCGTACTACAGCGGCTTTAATCACAATCGCTTCCTTATTTGATTAAAATTCTGCCAAGAAAAGGTCAACACATTAGTTGATTTTAGAACATTTTCTCGACTAGAACATATCAAACAATCTGTATTTGCATTTAAGAGCGCTACATCTATAATATATTATTTAAGGAAGTAAAACCTATTTATAAATATAATTTATTACCAAGCTAACACTTGACAATTGCTTAGAACGATGTAACACAGCTGTATTGTTGAGCACTGTAACTTTAACAAGGTTAAACCATACACAACCACACTGGTTACTGTATTTTGATTACATATCTATATAGACCTATCTTTATACTTCTGAAGTCATCTTATTTTTCTCCAACCTCTCTCCGCAAGTCACAATTTAACGCAATTCCTTAACTTTCTTATGAATTCAGAAGTGTAGTTTATCTTTACAGTTTCATCCTCGATACAGCTCGGAGTTTTGTAATAAGTATATATGTATTTTCTCACGTTGTACTGCAGCATGGTTTTGTACATCCTCGGTTACCCATGGTTTTATATATGCTCCGTTACTCTCCAATTTATCACCCCTCGGACACCCTATAAGAGAAATCTGTGTCCCAGGGGTGATATAGTAGAGAGTAACGGAGCATATAAAAAACCCTGGGTAACCGAGGATGGGTTTTGTAAACCAGGATCAAATAAATAATAAAAGTGCAAGAGAAAACAGATATAGGCAGTAATGAAAGTACATAAATCAAAACAACGAAGAAATGAAACTAATAAAGGGAAATATTTAAAAAGTTAAGAATGCAATATTAAACAAATTATATGTTATGAAGTGAATATGAATGAAAGAAATCACTGCGTGTAGCACAACATACTTGACCCAGGGAATAAAGGTAGAAAGAAATAAGGTAACCTACATTTCCAAAACCTAAAATACTTGTGAGTACTGTAATATTTGCTTACGATCATCATTCTCTTCCCACACAGCTTACTCAAATACGTTCTTCTATCAACACCTTGGTTGCTTATAGAACATGTTCTCGACTAGAACTAGTGAGTCCTGATTGGTTGCATCACAAGTTAGTTATACAATCATCGACGTTGTATCAAATGCTTTGTTCCTGTAACTGTGGCAACAAAACAGTCAAACTTTCAAAAAAGTTTTTCACAGATGTAAAATGGTGAAAATAAAGATTCATTGTCAATGGCAGGTTGATAAAACCTAATAAAAATATATATCCGATGTGTTACACTACTTTAACACATATGATGATGTTTGCAAACATTCAAAATAAACAAAATTGATAAAATCGCTTTAATTCAACTGGTTTCATGATGAACTGTTTCGAATAGTATCATGCCGGTAAGTCCTGCCCCACGACTGTGAAAAACCAAAGATCGAGTCTAGCTCATTATCCAGCAAGTCTAGATAAACTGAAAGCCTAAATAATCATATGGATAAAGGTACACTAATTATTAAATTTTAATCGATTGCTTGAAGGCAGAGAGCTCCGGGTAAAGCACGAATCTCGCGTACAGTCGGGCCAGTAGGCGAAACTTGATTAATCTGCCTGATGTCTTGCACAAACACCTGATTTCGAATAAAGAAGAATGTCATAGTGTTCAGAAATGTTCTTTCACACTTCATTCTGACACATTAAAGTTACGTCAAGCGGAAATCGATATATTACATAATGATAGTGATATTTGCATTTGAATTATGTGGTTTGAAAATGGAGCCATATAACCACCCTTACCATTCGAAGCTATAGCTTCTTTGGCCTCATTCTCTTCCAACAGAGGTTACTCCCTTCAGATTTCCGATCCTAAGCTCTGTTGTTTTACGCTTGAAATCGGGGGCAGAAAGGAAGTGTCCTGATTGGTTGCAATTGAATCTAGTTGTGCAATCAGCGACGCCGTTGTAACAGTGACATTTGCCAATGACACATCATAATCATAAAATAAACGTAAGACCAACGTTTTCTCGTTTAATGTGTTTTCTTCGAAATATGCTATTTGATTTTGTGAAAACTGTTGATCATAAACATGATTATTGATAAAGAAGACCAAATCAGAGACACATACAAAAAATAGTTCATTTGTGTTATTTACATCCGACATATTCGAAGGACATATGCTAATGAGCAAGACCCTTAAAAGTAAAATGCCTAGATCTTTGAAGTCACTCGGTCGACACGTCGACTGAAAGATGCGTTTTCATTGGTTAAGAAGTTTCCACCGCTAGGGGATTTTTCTTTTGCTCTCGATTTCAAGCGAAAAGGACAGAGGATAGGATCGGAAATCTGAAGGAAGTAACCTCCGTGTGTTATATGTGGGCATAGGGTGAAGTGGGTTAGGTGGAGTCTTGGGGATGGCAGTACTAGGATTTATGTATGTGTTCACATTTATTATTTATTGTAGATTTAAATCTTTAAATTTGTCTCGTAGGCGAAATTACAGGATGTTATGTTTTAACGTGTTATTATGTATACGGATATTAGAATGTGACACAGAACATATTTTTCTTCTTCTTTACTTCCTGATATTCTGCGCTATGGATAATAAGGCAAATAATACACTAGCGTAGCTGTAATGTATTTTTACCTACACTCGTGCTAATAAAATACACTTGCAACCGTTCGGCAAAAGGTCCAGTAAGAATGGTGTTGTTTTGTTAGACGACTCTGCTAGAGTATTATTCTCTATACACATGTACATGTATCTTTTAACCAAGTCATTATTTCATTTGAAAAGTTCAAACCAGGAAGAATACCACATGTAATTAACCTATACATGGAGATTACCTTTGTTTTGTTCTATATATTGTGTAATATCTTTTCTATATAATCATTATATCTGAATGATGTCATCAGAAAACAGAACATTATGTGATGATGTTTTACTAACGTAACTATAATTATCAAAGAGCACCATTTCATTTGAAAGACTCCAGTAAGTTATTACTATTACATTTTTTAAACTTTACATATTTCTCAAATTATTTATATTACGGCGTTACGTAATGGCTCATATTAAGTAAGGTTTACCGTTATCAAGTAAGACTCCAATAGGAGATAAACCACATTAAAAGGTTATATTAATTAACTATCGATTAGGGCGAACATCTGCGTGAACCTTATTAAGTGACTCTCTCAGTTATACAACGCATTCTAATATAAGCTATAATGAAGAGTATTATATTACACAAAGGTGTATCTATAACGACATATGGTTCACATCTAAACAATATACAATGTATACATATCTCATACAACATCTCCTGCACAAAGGATGGTGAAGTGATTTATGTACTAGATATATATTTACTCATTGTACATATAAGAGGTTTTTAAGCTAATAGAATGATAGCATTCATTTATGTCAACATATCGTACAGAGAACATTATGTTCAATTTTATATATTTAATGATGTCTCATTGTAGTCACTATTAGTTGCTGTCAATCAACTTTATTACGGTTCTGCAGAGGCATCAGGCCTATAGTACATGAAATACATTGCAAACATTTAAAATACAACGTTTGTTCTATGTACATAAATATATACATGTACAGATTTTTAAGTTCTTGGATGTTCGACGTGTTTAGTAAAAATTAAATTTAAATTTATTAGGATGGACGTGGTATTTGCTTTTGATATATTTACTTCTGATTGTGTAGTAGATGGCAAACACAAGAAGAAAATGGTATTCATCTTCTACTTCTGATTGTATAGTAGATGGCAAACACAAGAAGAAAATGGTATTCATCTTCTACTTCTGATTGTATAGTAGATGGCAAACACAAGAAGAAAATGGTATTCATCTTCTACTTCTGATTGTATAGTAGATGGCAAACACAAGAAGAAAATGGTATTCATCTTCTACTACATTTAGGTTACAAAATTTACAAATTCTGAGTTCACTTGGTATTTTTACATATCTGCCTTTCTCAATTAAAAGATCATGCGATGAACTTCTACAACGTGCTAAACTTACCCTATAATTTTACGTTAAGACATTATAGATGTAATTCGGTATTGATACTGTTTTGATACATGGAGTAAAGGTTACATTTACTTGAGATATGTTTTTTTTCTTGCCAGGCTTGAAGATATATATCTTTGAGTCTTTGGGTAAATAAAGTAACGAAATCTACATTCACACATACATTCTTAATTGTGCCAAATATCTCTTAAACCAATTGAAAATAATAATTGTTTTATATCAGTCACCCAATTCTTATGTCCATTTCTACTGTATAAAAGCATCATTTCAGAGTATTTATTAGCTTTATTACTTCATTTAATAGAACATTTCGTCTTTGAATTAAATAGAACGTTTAGAACGCACAAGACGTCACTTATAGTATTTTGAATTATGTAATTGATATTACTATATATTATAATATGTTTACAAGAAAGTAATTATTTCTAGCTATTATTTAACTCAAATATATAACGTGAAGTGTTAATTTAATACGTGTCTCATTTACATCGTATTTATAGTAAAATAAAAATAAATAAATAAGAAAAACATTTCACAAAGGTAAGAACTGATGTAGAAAAAAATTAAAACATTGTTAAAATCAAGGTATTAAGAACCGTCTGAAAACGTACATAAATGGCAACATGGTATATAATAGAAGTATAACCTAACTTTCTTCGAACAGTTGGTGTCATAATAGTGAATTTAATACTTATTATGGGATTATTCCAAACATGAACAGATGCTAATTTCAATATTTATTATTCATTTGACATATGCTATCGAATGAAAATGAGCCAGTAGTAGGTACCTACCATATACGCACATAAGTATGGTGTTGCTTGTTCATTTCAAAATGAGACATTCACAGAATCTTAGCATTAATTTTCGAAAAATGAGTCATAGTTTTGATAAGAAATACAATGTTTTTGTCAATATGTTGAAAGAAATTTTTGTAATGATGTCTTGGCGCAATTAAAACTGTCGATGTTGTATCCTCTACCATCTACTTAAAATAAAAAGAAAGCACAATTAAATGGTTGTGTATTTGAACCATGATTCAAGAGACGTTATGGTTACAACCTGTCATCCGGGTTCTGTCATCTCCATCTTCGATAAAACTTTGATTTTCATTTTTGTTGTGGTGTTGAATAAAGTTGTGGTGTTGAATACAGGTGTGGTGTTGAATAAAGTTGTGGTGTTGAATAAAGAAGACTATTTTCTTTACGGGTGTTCCACTTCTTTATACTGTATAGGCAATGTTGAGACAAAGACTTTAATGTCGTATTCATTACTTGCTTAACATTAAAAGCTATATATACACTAAAGAAGTTGTAAATCCATTACAAATAGCCTTCATTTATCTAGGCGAAAAAGTAAAAGGGACATTCACATCGGTCTCCGAGTTACATCGATCTCGTAGTACTAACATATTCACAGGTAGCCGAAAACACCGACTCACATGTTTAAGTCTCTCTTAGAACTAGAATAGTCGAATGATCACCGAGGATTGTCTTCAAGAACGTTCGGTTTTCAAGTATCCTTTTACACCAACGGTATAAACTAAATACAACTGTGTGTTAAATAAGACGTTTACAGGGACTACATTTACTATGCTATGAATCGTACAAAACATTGTCACTGCATCGTATCTCTCATTGAATGCTATCTTATCCAACTGTTAACTCATTTGAAACTTTAAAATGTTTAAATATGTGTACCATATCTTATCAAGACTGTACATTGAATCGGTGCCCCACAATGTGGAGTCTTTATCAACAGTCTTTATCAGGTATTTATAGTACATGTTGACGGTGCGATTCATAATATGTTTATCTTGATACAGGACGTGGAAACAATGCATATTGTTCATCTGGGCCATATGAAGACAGTTATCACACAGTATACTGATATCACGAGGCACATGTGTGTGTCTGATTATAATGTACAATATTCCCTGGAATAAAGTAGAAAACTATTGCAACAAGCGGGATATGAACTCATATCGCTTAAAGGGTTTTCTCCACAAGACTGTCCGTATAGGCGAATGTCCTGACTCAAGTTTAGTAAACCAATCACTGGGGCAAATAAGCCCATTCAGCCATCCTCCTTTCGCCTGTTTCCATGACAATGGAAGCGTGTTGAAATGATTCAGAGTGTATTCAAAATTGCGACTATTTAAAGATGTGATTGGTAGCTACGTTTGTCTGTTCTAAAGTTACCAGTGCACATGCGCACAACATAAACCAACTTCCGAAAGACTTTCATACATATTACATGCACTGTCAGGTGTCCCCTTCATTAATACTTTTTGGAGACAGTATGCTTTATTAGTTTTCATATCATTTCATATTATTTAAAATTGCTATAAATGACTGATGAAAAAATAAAATAACGTGTGTGATAAATAAATACCCTGTCAGAAAAAATGCAGTGATATCTATGAGGAAGTCAATTATATCATTTAACAGAAGAATCATCTTCTTGACGTTGAATTTGTTGAATATTTAAGGTCTCTCAAAATAGTTATTGTATGATTAATCAAAGAAAGTTTAAACTTAAAAGCACTTTCATCTTTGACGAAACTGTGGCACGACATGCCGTAACTAGAATCGCACTTCCGGTAATGATGCAAGAAAGCTGTTTCCGGTTCCACATCGAGGCCGAAATACTCCTCTTTGAGTTGTTTGCTAAGATGGTGTATACCGAGTTCAAACACTCTCAAAGGATAAACTAACATTTTTGTTCGTATTCTACTGAAGACTCTGGTCCGTTGAGTATTGCTTAAGGACACAAATTTGTCCATAAGGTTTCGATCTATTTTTTCCGCTTTGGAAAGTTCTTTAATAGGTTTAACCCGTGGTTGTTCAAAGAAGGCACTCTGAAATCTAAACACCGCAATATTGTCTGCGTTATTTCCTCTATTGGTGACGTGTTCATGTAGAGAGTTTACAAGTCCTTTCCAGCTGTCAGAATTAACGGGGATGATGAATTCATCAATGTCATTAAAGGCGACAATCTCATGAACATGCATGTTACGTAGTAGGCAATCCCCCACTGCCGCGGATTGTCCTTTGTACCACACTTCATCAGTGGGAGGATGCCAGGGAAGGATGGTAACACTCCCCCTGTCGGCGTAATACGTCAACACTCGGAAAACGTCGTCACTAATCCCCGAGGTATAAAAAGTGAAATGTGCACTGCCTAATAATTTTGTCAGCTCTATAAATTCAACAAGGCGTAAAACATTTATGTTTCCAAACAGAGCTGGCACGCAGACAGCAAACTTCCTCATTTCGGTCCTGCCTCTTGCCACATTTGTACCAATATTATTAATAACCGATACAAACTTGTAGTGGTCAGGGCTGGATCGTTTTGTTGGTGAAATCGTCAACGGTGTTATTTCCGCAAATTTACTAACTTCAGATTCTGGCACGTGACATGACATTGTATAAAATGAATTCCTCTTTAAGTGATTTTCACATGTCTCATAATAAACCAACTCTGTCATTTCGCCGTTCGAAAACACACAGTTCATGCCCGATGATTGTTTTTTCCTATCTCGGGGAGCTATTACTGTCAAGCGAATGAACGTAGTGGAGAATCTGTCGTCAAGGAAGGCCGAGTACACGAACACTCTAGGTGCAATTTCCGAGAAGTTCTGATTGACAGTACTTGGCATTCGGAATAATTCGGAATGATTTATCCGGGCATGAATTTTGGCACGTGGTGGTTTGGTCGGTTTTCTTGTCCTCTTCTCTTGTAAATCATTCACATTATTTTCATTCACTATATTTTGAAAATTTATCTGATATTTTCCACTTATAACACTTTTTCTGCCATTAATAAAACTTTTTTCAGTCACTTTGACATCCTTTCCTTCCGAATTTTCAACAGAACCGTCATACTTAAGCATCCCCACGTCATCTGTAGATGTAATAGCGAGCAGAAAATATACACACAGAAAAATATATATAACAAGTCCCGAAATGATAATCCGCTGGAGAGTCATTTTTCTGGCCATTTCAGCCCATGTACAGTGCACCTTGCCAGTGTTAGACTTTATCAGCAGTATCTGTTAATGTGTCAGCGTGTCCTTATCAAACTAACCACGTGGTAGCAAACAAACCTATGTATACCTGCATTTTGAACCCGTGTTACATACGTTAACGGTTCATCCCCTCCTCGTTGATATTGTTTCAAAGGGAAGCAACTGGTGTCGAAAACTAAATGTAACACATTCAGGTGATCAAGCTTTCGTGCAATTTCTCCTATCTGCCTTAGCCTTATGTATGTATGATATTGACTATCCACACTACCTTGATTTGTTAAACTCCCTACTTACGTCCGTAAAAAACTTGTAAAATTGGTCATCAGTAGGTGATAAACGGTTATAAAGTGATAATTGTTAGTTGTTGATTATTGTGTAGTTAGTTAATTAAGCAATAACGACAGTTGCACGTCTGTGAATCAATAAATACAGTAGTTTATGCTCACGCTTTGCTTTGATATTTTCACAGATTACATCACTCTTAATGTTAAATACCTTAAGCAATTACAATAATCTTGTGCTGAACAGGCCTCAGGCTTATGGTGCATGGAATACATTGCATATATTAAATTTAACTTTTACTTAAGCTAAAACATGATTTGAAGTCATGCCCTATTATCATATCAACATAAAACAATTCTTCATTTAGCACTAAATTTAAAACTATTTACTATTAAATTTATCACATTTCGTTTTCTGTGCGAGGTTATTAAACCATATCAGAAACGTATCTCAAGGAAGTTGTGGCCATGCTCATATCATTGGAGTTGATACAAATACTGTCATCCAACTTCCGCATAATCAAGTAGCTGAATGAGGGGGATTGTGTTATAGATTTGTTATGTTTATTTAACTTTTTAGTACATTTCTAAACATATTAGCATAACAAACATACATATTGTGCATATTACTGTACGTTAGATAATTAGATATAACTTTCATTAATAAGATTCCTATAATATGGAGAGTAGATCAGAATGTATGGTAGTTTGCAGGTTTACAGTATGAACATATTGCATCTGTAAAGCATTGATTTTGTGTTCAGAATAATTGCATTCAGAAGGTTGTTAGTGTTACCCTCAAATCCAAACAAATTGTTTTCTTCACGGAGATCAGTTGTTCCATTCTGAAGGTAGTCTCCCTATGGTTTTTGCGTGTCGACCAGCATATAACACATTTGAAATGGTTTCAACTGATTCATTATATGAATAACAAGCTTGGAATTCTAAATAATCCATTGAACAATAATTTATTAGTACTCACTATAGACTAAATTTTTTAAATGAAACCATCGTTATTCACTGTTTATTACAATAAACAAAAGTCATGTAACAATCTTTAATCAAACTTAGCACATTATTGCAAAATGAAGTCGTACCAACTTTGTTGACATTGATAACTGATTCAAAAGGCCAATATCACTACTAATCAAGCTACTTTTACCACGCTGAACTCAACAGAGGACATGACCAAAGCTCACAAACACATCATTACCATGGTGTTATAACAAACATTTTTCCTGTTTCATTCTCAATTCCCTGGGAGTATGCAACCTAACTGCCTTTTATGTGATTATAAGGTTATCTGTCGCATTTCCTTCACTTCCATACCAGGTACCCAATTTTATTGCTTGGTGAACTAAAAGGTCAAATCAAAATTCAAATTATTACGTAATTACATTAAAGCTATTCGAACCAACTAAACGTCGAGTGTTAATTAATTTATAGGAGGAAATGATTGACTCTGTAAGTAATTAAAAATTCAATGAAAGCAAAATAAATGTTTTTACGATAATAAACCAATCATATGAACATTATGAAACTAACGCTCACTATTGATGAAAGCACTTAAAAACTATTTTGAAATTGATGATGCATGAAAATAATCTAATCAAACTTTAACAAATGATCGTATAAAAACAGGCGAATCATTGACACTGCACTTTAGGAAATAATTAAAATTGAAAATTCATAACAATTGAACGTCATAATGTGTCATGTACAACGAGGTCGAATCAACTAAATGTGTGATAAGGAAGGAGATGGTTAGAATAGATACTGCATAACAATTAAAAGTCCGACTCTCATATCATAACGTATTTGAATCAACTATCACTTATCATATCATTTTTCATACAATACCCCATATATCATCCCGAAACCCCCATATCAGCTGATGTAGGTCGTGGGCGGATATCGGGTATGGTATGAAAAATTACATGTTGTAACCTTTTTATCATTTAACATATTTTTTTCTTAAGCAACGCAAAATATTAACATAAATATTAAGGATATGATGTTTCCATCTGAAAATGTTCTATTATAGTATTTGATCCTACAAGATTGATAAATCCTCACTTACAAATAAGTTTGCTAAAACCGTGCCTCTTATTTAATTAAATAAGTAACAAACGTCAATAACATCCTTCGCTTGTGACGTACTCCTGTGTTACCGTGTCTGTAGGCAGAACGTTATCACTCTAACCTAACGTCACCCGGGCTGATATTGGTATAGATTTGTAGACCGGGCTGATATGGCTGATATTGTATATTACCCATATCTATACCCCGAGCCTGTATACTTCAGATATATCTTAACTACGTGTGTATGTATAACTGTAGTTCAGTGAGTACGACCGGGAGCTGTTCATGATACAGGGAAAGGTTAAGGTTGCCGCAGGCCAGTCTGGTTTTCTTCTCTCCAGCTTACATTGCCAAACATCGGACTTTAAATGAGTTTTTTGAGAGCAGCAATGTAATCAGATATGAACCATGTTGATAATTCAACCACGAACATGTGTATTGTTGAACGCACACGACTAAGAAGCATGTGTATTGTTGAACGCACACGACTAAGAAGCATGTGTTTTGTTGAACGCACACGACTAAGAAGCATGTGACGAAAACTGCTCCTGCTGTAATATAGTATAGTGCTGTATCGAGGTCAACAACCTACCTGTATTTCCGTTTAAAATTCCAATTTTAAAAAATTGCTATCATTTTGTCCTACAATGTCTAACAGTTCACGTTAAAGTCAGTACACGTCCCTTTAACAGAAGACGTGAAATGAAATTTAGCATTTCCCACGATTTTCCAAAGCTTGAAATACTTCCGATAGCTCACCGAATCATTAGCATAAGCCACAATAAAATGTTCTTAATGTTTATATGGAATTGCTTAAACCCTTCACCCCGAAGTGCTCTAGATACAATTCCCAACAATGATAGCATAGCAAACATTGTCACTAAATCATTT
Organism: Gibbula magus; assembly: GCA_936450465.1. Lineage (NCBI taxonomy): Eukaryota > Metazoa > Mollusca > Gastropoda > Trochida > Trochidae > Gibbula > Gibbula magus. Next base: position 66,805,424 of record OW388300.1, on the reverse strand, counting down.
CCATCTATTCCATCTGGTAGAAATGGCCAGAGAGTGTATGTAAAGCTAAATTCTAAAAACACGAACAATGATACTAAGATACACACAGATCTTTGACTTGAAATCACTTCGCTTAGATTAAAATTCTCATTGTAAAAGTTCGTAATTAAGAGGAAACATTTGTTGATTGTGTGTTTATGTCAGGTTGAATGTACACACTTATAAGATGTGAAGGAGTGGTAATTAATATTTGTGTTGAAGGCACTTCGTTTTCACCTCTTAGTCAATAAAGAACAGTGTTAACTATGTGTGTTATGACGGAAATGACTTGCTAATAAGGTCGTGACGACGGCTCTATGTAGAGGATAATTAAGCAAGGTAAACACATGTGAATGTGAAGAGTTCACTTTCCCCTACTAAATATGTAATTACAATAATGACCTGCTAGGTCTGTACATGTACGGTCCTTGTGTACAGGTTAACTGAAAATAATGATGCAGAATATGAAGCAAATGCGTACTTTCAACATAAACCTAGAATAGAAAGGGTAGTTTTGGATCTAGAAAAATGTAAGATGTAATTATTCTTAAATATTTCCAAATTTTATATATTCAGTTTGATGTAAAGATGTAATAAAGACAATGAATATTTATTAATTGTAAATTGTAGAGAGGTAATTGCCCTTTTAGGTAAAAGAAGTTTCAGGGAATGTAAACCGTGTTGATTGCCCTTAGTGAAGTTTAAACACACACAGACGTAAAGAGTCGTCAGAGTGCAAAGATGTTTGACTTGATACAGGTAGCAAGTGTGGCAATATGTCGACCAGCTATGTACCTCATCAGGACTCAAAGACCAGCTGGACTTATTGCATGGACCATCGTCCAGCCCCGTACTTCTCGGGTACCGATATTCCCAACAGGTGATATTTTGTGTTGAGATACCTAGAAGACCTCTGAAATATCGACAGGGTGTCCACCATTAACCGTCCTATGTTTACATCAATGCCAATGCAATCAGGTATAGTTACAGATACAGTGAATTTCTAAATGTCTTTCGTTCGACGGGAATTTAAATTCAGTATGTACTTCGAATGTGTCAATGTGTAAAACGGAAGGGCAGAAACGGCTTGACTATCCTCTGTTGGAGGAGAATTTATTTCAATTGCTCAGTATGTTTGTGTCAAACAAATATTTCGGAAATATGTTATCAAATTATACGATTCTACTGTATCACAACTTGCGGGATTTGACCTTTGACCCGGGAGGAGGCATCTAATTGGTTGACCTAATAGTTTTCCAAAGAACTGGCGGGTGTAGCTCACCTTTTGACTTGTAACTGTGACACATTTTGACAGCTGTTGCATTTGATTGGCTGACGTTTTGTCAACAAGCACACGGCGTTGTACGGTGTGACATGACATGATTGATGGTTGACACGTGACATAAAGGAAAATATCATAACCAGGGGATATGTTGTTGTTGATAGATTACATGCAAAGTTATTAGAGTTAAACACAATAAACAAACAAACAAACAAACAAACAAACAAACAAACAAACAAACAAACAAACTAACGAACGAACGAACGAACGAACGAACGAACGAACGAACGAACGAACGAACGAACGAACGAACGAACAAACAAACAAACAAACAAACAAATGAATAAATAAATAAATAATAAATAAATAGCCTACATAAATAAATAAATAAATAAATTAATAAATAAATACCTTTTAAATAAATAAATAAATAAGTAAATAAATAAATAAATAAATAAATAAATAAATAAATAAATAAATAAATAAATAAATAAATAAATGAATGAATAAATAAATAAATAAATAAATAAATAAATAAATAAATAAATAAATAAATAAATAAATAAATAAATAAATACCTTTTTTTAGAAAAATGAAAAAAAGTAAATACTATATTCAGGATTCTTTTAAAAATCATTTGCAATCTTGCAATTACCTTATTGTCATTATGTCTTTTAACAAGAGCTTTGTCCCTACCGGTACCACCCACCGAGCTCTAACCAGATGTTATTTGACGTACACATATCATGTCGTCTTATGGTTCAAGTGAAGGTGAAAATAATATTAGGATAGGCTGTGAGTCAAATTAATGAACTAATAATTTGAGGGTTAACAATTTAAAACTTTATATTCCAATTTGTAAATCAACTTTGTAATGTAACAATACTTAGTTCGTGCTCTGCTGAATAGAAACACATTTATATTTTCCATTAATATAACGACATTTCAAGAGATGGCTTGACCCTACAAAATGTTACTCAATGCTTGCTTGAGAAAAATAAACATTTATTATTTATATAACAATAATCGATGATGGAACATGTTTCCAATCGTGGTCTATTATATGTTGTTTATATAGGAACGGTTCCGCATACGGTGGACAGCTTGCACGGTTAATCCTAGTTGTTTTGCACCACTTAAAATATGTTTTTATTGCATTGATATGAATTGTCAGCTGTTGTTTATTTCAGCTTATGTTGTGCCAGCTTGTCATTTCTATATTCAACCTTTTCTTTTAAAGAAAAGAAATGAGATTTTTAAATGGACTGTAACACCCCTTCTAATAGAAATAAAGAGATTTCACTAAATTGGTAAGAAATGTTACCAATTGCAAAAGAATCCGGCTCCATCAATGGAGTACTAAAATGGTTATCATTCGGTTTAGCAAAACGGATCCATATCCCATGCTCGATTTATCAAAATATGTTCACACTCAAATGGCCGCCAGCAGTTTTCGTTTTAATCAGACAGACTGACAGACTGACAGATACAGAGATTTTACCCGAGGAAATGTGTCATATTACTTTTACGAAAAGAGTGTGAATTTTGTATTTCCCGAGCGAGAGTTTCGTAAAAGTAACATGACACACTTTCGAGTGTAATAATTTCTTTATTACCCATTCTATTACACTTGATTCGCATAAAAATAGGCAAGAAACGGCCCAATTCTCTTGCTGCGGCAAAATACAGTGACGTCATGAACAATCGTTTTATGACGTCACAGACGACAAAATACGGGAGGCCGCGATGAAACAATGGTTGCTAGGCAAATACGATATGTGCACATGTGCACATATCAATAATATTAAGTCGGTTATTTTCAACTATATGGGTAATAAAAACATATATTTTATTCATGTCTCACCTCAACGTTATGCATATAGATATATACATTCAATATAATCAATAATATACATATATAACTTTAAAAGTTGTGCCATTCCATTTGAGAGACCCTTTGCATCAACTAAAACACTGTAGGATTAGAGTATTCGTAGTTAAGGGTGATAAGAATTTTGTATCATAGATATCAATACTGAACATAGAAAACATGCCAAAGAAAGGGGCTACAGTGCACTTAACAAACACAAGTTCAAGCACACAGTTTAAATTGGTTCAAACGTCTAGTTATAACCATTCACTTAGATATTCCTTATGTTTAAAGAAATCGCTTTGAGCTAAAGTCCACTGTAACCTGTAATCAACAATTTGAGTACACCTGCTAATTTTGTAAGCGTAAACAGTTCTCAATAGTTCGTAATAAAAAAAACCCCATTCACATTATGAATAAGCCATACAGTTACTATCTTTCTATCAGTATTTTATCTTTATTTACAAGCTTTATACATTGTATTTCTTCTGACACAAAGTGAATCCTTGGAATGCTTGATATGCGACCGTAAATCAATGCAAGATATGTTATTAGAGGTAGATAACCAACTTCCCAATGCAAGGCATAACTCTTGCCATTTCTGGTGCAGCGATTCACTATCTTGCCAGAACAAAGCGAGGGAAATACCGCAAGGCTTAAATCAGCCAGTAATGCAGACTGGCAAGAGTTATGCCTTGCGTTTGGAAGTTGGTAGATAACATGATTTATAACTGCTCATAAATAACGAACAGGTTACCATGTTACTGTGACACACTATTTATATAATATTTAATATAATATCTTTGATATATCTGAGGTTGGTGATATATGATTTTCTGGTATCCCTTTCACGAAGCTGGTCGTAGGTCACTAAGATGCAATTTTAAAGAATGAGAGTTCAGGTTAACTTTACTTAAGGTAGCTTTGTGAAAGGTGCCACATGGATTCTCCAGAAACCTCTTTGTTAAAATGAAAAAAATACTATATACATGATCTACGATTAATAAGTTTCACTAAAAACCCATGAAACATGTTCAACATTACCCGTTACTAAACAGAAAAGTAGAACATTCCAGTTTAGAAAAAATGCCTCTTTATGTAATAGAAATCGATAGCATAACTTATCATATTAATCAACTGCTTCTATTTTTTCTAAATATTTTGTAAAATATAAGTAAACTGGGTTTGTGTTGCGCTCTCTGTGATACTGATGAATCACTTACATCTACATTTACGTTGAATACAACCGATAAAACAGGTGATCAAGACGAATGCATTGAACCGATATTTGAAACTCAAATAAAATGAATAACTCAAATCACACACTGTTTAATAATTTTTATTAGATGATTAATTAGGTTTCATAATCCGCCTGTTGTAGCCGTGGAGATAATTAGAGGATATTTGGCTTTTCTTGACTAATACCATGTTAATTTCATCGAGTGAGGTAGAAAGGTTATATTTTCACGAGTGGCGCAGCCACGAGTGAAAATATATTACTTTTCTACCTCACGAGATGAGATAAAAATGGTATTTGTCAAGAAAAGACATATTTTCTATTTATTGTATGACCAAATCTTTGCATATTCACCGAAATAGACTTGCATTTACGTTAAGTCTGCTCCAGAATGAGCCTGTCGCCTCAGCAACAATGTGACGTCATGAACGTGTCATGACGTCGAGCATTGTTTTATGACGTCACTAGTGACTGATAACACGTTCCATTGTTATTTTCACAAGTGACTGATAACACGGTTTATTTTCATTGATGGATCCCGGTATTTCACCTGCAATCATATAATAATGATGTTAATTACATCATTTAGGAAGTATTCATCTGTGCATCTTCCCACGGCAAGGTGAACATGTATCGAGGTCTCTCCATTTTGTACCTTGCCTTCAACCTGGACAGGAGTGGTGAAACGAATCAGCGACACCTTTCGTGATCACGAGTTACATCCCTTGCCATCTGTTAACATTCAGCCAATGAAATCGCCGTTTACATTCGGAACCAATTCAAAATAATCGACGACCGACACAGTCACAAAGACAATACGACTGTCTTCTGATTGGCTTATCCGATTAGCCTGCAGTACGTTTAAATCTTAGCACTGAAAATGCGAGGGTTGAGGTCAAGGGCGGAAGGAGAATATATGGAAATCTGTTCGTTACGCCTGTAACGTTGTGAAGATGTCATCATTCTAATTTAACTAGTCAGATAAGGCAGAATTAACAACTGTCACTACTTCAGAAATAAATAACCCTGCAGCAATTTTACAGCAAACAACTAATGGCTACTATTACTATTACTATTTATTACTTCCAATACTAAATCACTACTTCTGCTGCTGCTGCTGCTGCTACTACTACTACTACTACTACTACTACTACTCCTACTACTACGATGACTACTACTACTACTGCTACTTCTACTACTACGGCTACTACTACGGCTACTACTATTACGATTACTACTACTACTACTACTACTACTACTACTACGACTACTACTACTACCACTACAACTACTACTATTACTTATACTACTTCTGCTACGACGATCACTATTATAACCACCGCTACTACTACTACTACTACTACTTCTACTACTATTACTTAAACTATTACTTATACTACTTCTGGTACGACGATCACTATTATTACCACTACTACTACTACTACTACTACTACTACGACGACTACTACTACTACTACTACTGCTACAACTACTATTACTACTTCTTTTACTTATACTACTTTTGCTACGACGATCACTACTATAACCACCGCTACTACTACTACTACTACTACTACTACTACTATAACTTCTACTACTTCTTCTATTACTACAGTAACTGCTTCTGCTACTACTACTTCTACTAACTCTTCTACTAAAACTGTTTCTTCTACTACTTTTATTACTTCTACTACTACTACTACTACTACTATTACTTCTACAAATACTACTTCTACTACTACTACTACCACTACTACTACTACTACTACTACTACCACTACTACTACTACTACTACTACTACTACTACTACTGCTGCTGCTGCTACTACTTCTACTACTACGACTACAACTACTAATACTTATATTATTCTTCAACTGGTACTACTCCTACAAAAGCGACAACTTCTACTACTACCACTGCTATTGTTGCCCATATTGCTACCATCACCATCATGACAGCAGCCATCACTAATAATAATATAATTACCATTATACCTACAGTCACTATACAACCGTCAACGACACTCAACGACTACTGCTACTCTTATTATTACTGCTGCAATACATATTACCATACCTATTACATTATCGTTATCGTTTATAAATATCATTTTGTTAAGAAAAAGTAATAAATGTCTACAATGCCATGATTTCAGAATTGATATCAATTTGTTCACTCTATATTAGTTCTGTCAGGGTGTTCTGTTCTTGAGTAATGGAAATCTAACGTGCATTTGACTATCACAATTTAAAAAAACTTCAGTGACAAGTGCCAACCATGCATGTTAGGAATGTGTGATGCATTGATTTCGTAAATATGCCGTAACTCCCTACCACAACATAACAGGTATAGTAAACATGTGTATATGTTAAGTGTGAGAGTGATGGCTAAAGAGATTCAATCCCGGAAGGTAAAAGGCTGGTAAAACTGTGTCATGAGGTACACGATAGACTTACGATACACTCCAGACCCTAGAGCAAAATATTCAATTGGTGTCCAACCCAGTCTAGAACATTATAATATAGCAAGTCTAGATTACTCAGCTCTAGTCAGAAATTAAGGCATCTTTAGGGCTCTATATTGTATAACTATTTGAATTGTTTGTACAAAGTTGTTGGTAAGAACAACATATTTCTGAGACTAAATGTTATTCTAACGATATATTATCAAACACTACAGTATGTGTAGGTTATACAAGCATAGGACTACTGTCCCTTGTATCTGAAGTCAAGTTTTTCTCTCCTCCATATTTAACGTTATTAATATGTTGAACGTATTTCAGGTTTACTATACAAAAAGGAATATTCCTCGCCAAATGAATTATTATTTCACTATAAAAATACAATGTATCAATAACATTCACAACTCTATAATTACATAAACAGCACATATATTTTGTTCACAATGAAACATATGTTTATACATTTTCGGTTTAATATTACAATAGCGCATATAACTTAACAAACTTTCAAATAACCCAGCTATGAAGAAGGTCACCCATTCGTTGGTTATCTACTCCAATTGTTGATGCGCTATATAGGATAATCCGCTATGCACAGCGCCACGTTAAAGAGCGAGTTCTATCAGTAGTTTCCTCTATCTTGCTTGTGCATCACTTGCAATGATAAAAAAGTGTTTTTTTCATTAATTTTACAACTTTTAAGACAAAAACATTTACTGATGGTAAATCCATAACATTGACTCATAATTATCATTATACTGATCAAAAGTGTAATGTTTAGTAGCAGCAAATATTTTCACACACGCAGCTACTCATCTATATGTTTCAATACTGTACACTATAATCATTTATTATATGATTACAGGTGAAATACCGAGATCTATCAATGAAAATAAACCGTGTTATCATTCACTAGTGAAAATAACAATGGAACGTGTTATCAGTAACTAGTGACTGATATAAGAATGACCTGACGTCATAAAACAATGCTCCGACGTCATGACACGTTCATGACGTCACATTGTTGCTGAGGCGACAGGATTATTCAAGTCTATTTCGGTGAATGGGCAAAGATTTGGTCATATAACAAATAGAAAATGTTTCGTTTCTTGACAAATATCATGTTTATCTCATCTCGTGAGGAAGAAAGTTAATATATAGATATAACCTTTCTACCTCACTCGATGAGATAAACATGATATCAGTCAAGAAAAGCCAAATATCCTCTAAGTATAAATAACATATGTATGTAAATATGAAGCCCCTCTAATCTGTTTTCTCAAAAAATATCCCGATATAACCCTCTCTTTAAACTGTCATTGATGAGTGCATTGTAACTCTTGTCCTGTTCGCGTTACGTGTGATAAGCTTCTTCCTCCTTGCAATGTAAATACGCAAACTGTGCAACGGTAATATATCACAGACGTTATCAGTGGCTCACTCAAACACTGTCATGAAAAGCCGTTACAACGGCAACATTAACATAGAAAAGTATTTTCTATTGATGAGATTTATGAAATATAAATTATTTGCGCACATATACATGAGGTTACCAATATCCCAATATATTAATAATGCAGAATAGTAATGTCGCATCAAGTATGACGTCATTAATATTAACATTAACATTAATGTAACGTCACCTTGGCCTTTGTCTTGTTTATCAGTGTCATTACTATGTTAGCGCTTGACTTTTATTGACGAGTAATAAAGAAAATTCTAAACTCTCTCCTTAAGATATCATTTATTAAGCTGCAAATTTTATATTACACATTGTCTGTGATAAAAGAGAACACATTATATGAACTTCTTCATTGTGTACCTTTTATATACTTCTTAGGGTTTCCCTAAGCATTCTACTTTTAGACGCCTTTAAAGACCTGACTGACAAGGATTTTCTGAAACTTGTTATCAGATGTTCTGAAAAAAGACAGGAAAATCGTGGGAAATTCATCCCAGTCGGTGATGACGAACCACAGTTGCTCAGCTAATGCATATAAAAGGTTGAGATAACAGCCAGGACTTTTTAATGTGAAACTTGAAATGTATTCTATCACGAATTTGCACCACTACACTGTCGACCAAAAGAACCGCCTACTTGATTTTCCTTAAAATGAAAGATGCAATAATTTCTGAATTTAAATTAATGGTGGTCTCCATGTTATACTGAAGCAATAACTAACATGAAATTCCATTGAAATCGTGGAAAACTGTGATTCGAGTCAATAACATTCATGAAAACCACGCCCAATGAAGACGGTTATTTTCGGTTGATTCACTTGCGCACCGTAGCCATTTACATCTGTAGCGTCATCACCACTTCAATACAAAAGCGTGCCTGTATTGTTGCTCGTGTTTGTATGAAAATCTTTTTAAAATGTATTTCTGACCAACCACTGATCGAAAGCTGAACAATTATTGTTTTCTCATTTCATCAATCGCCATTCTTTCGTGACATGAACTTCTGAAATTCAAATATACTATGCAGAAATGGTGCAACTTCATTACGCTATAATATTTCTAGCCTGTTCAGTAAAGTTTTTACGATATCTGATGAGATATCTAGTAGGCGTTTCTTTTGGCCGACAGTATACATTATTTTAGCCACATCTACAAAAGTTGATTTTATTTGAACACTTAATTGCCTGTTATATTAAAACTGTTTTTATCTCTACGGCATTGTCCACTAACATGTGCATAGATTATTTAACATATAGTATCTGATATAATGAATAGATGGCGCATTCCAATGTTAAGCTAAATTTGTTATTTTGGCAAAATTGTTGAATATGTTCATTTTCAGGTTGAATTATACCCTATATTTAAAAAATACTCTGAAATCTAGTAAAATGGGGACATGGCTTGTTCCGCTTGAAGGTTGGACAGGTCAGTGCATTAGTGTTTTCTCTTGAAATTCTGTACGTTTTGGATAGAATGATAAAAACACTTTAACTATGGTCCAATCTGGAAATGTCCCAACGGCTTAGACTAAATAGTGCATCTGGTTTTCCTCGAACGGCGGGTGGGCATGTATCTGTATGTCGGTTATCTCCCCTGACAACCTTGAGGCTTTGGGTACACCATTCCAAACACTGAGTCTGTGACCCAACTTGGGACAGTCCAAAAGAACCTATACAAAGTGTTCGCGTCAAGTCCAACCACGTATCTTGTTTTAGGGAACGTAGACGTGACGGCATGTGTGTATGCGCCAACGACCTTCTGAAGGTCACCGTCAGCGCTCCAGTTTGATAACAGTTCCATAAGGTTGCGCACTGAAACAAAGTAAATGCATTTAATAACATATGAGCGTTTCTCCAGTATAGATTAATCACAGGACATTGGCCAATGTGTGTGATTACAAGCAACTATCTTGAAAACACAGAATTTCTGCTCTTAACATGTGTGCTGTTGATATAAAGTACTCATGTCACATGGCTGTGTAAAAAATGATAGCCTTTGATCTTATTCAGCAATTAGTCTACATAAACTAGAACTGAACGTATTAAAAAATAGAATTATTAGGATGAAACTATAGTAATTATAACAATTCCGTAGACTAAATTTTAGTTTATTTATAAAGTTGTGGTAGGATTTTTGATTTCATGAACGCATGCATATCAGTTAAATAACAATCATAGATGACAAAAGATGAACAAAGCCGAACCCAGATATAGTCAGTAAGCTATGCAGAAAAATATGTTGTCTTACTCAAAATTCAAATTCAATGACGTTTTGTTAACATATTTATCAATATTCCCTGATAGGGGCGCTTTGTATTGGTGTCAGGCTTGTACATAAGATAACATACATTCTGAACAATAGTTTCTCCCATAATACTCTTGAACCCCCGGGTCTAACTTCCGGTGCACCCGCTCCAGAGAGATTGCGAGGACGGTGGGGTCGGTTATCGTTGTTTTAAAGGCCCCGGGCTCGATAATGTGTACTGATACTCCCTGGGGGAACAGCTCCCTTCTGAAACAGTGCAGAAGTGAAACGAAGTGGCCGGGGATATACATCCTGGTTCCCTAGGTTAGTAACGCTGTACATAGTCACTTTAGTGCAGCGTAACTGACCCATGGAACCACGTTGGTTGATCTTTAACAGTCAGCGTGTCCGTCCGTCCGTCCGTCGCACTTTTTGTTCCGTTCATAACTCAGACACATAATGTTCAAATGTTACAAATCTTGATACATATAATCACTATAACGTATAGAACTGTCTTTACATGGTTCATACCGTCATTTGCATTTACGCAAATTTTCGGTTTTTCGAGGTTATCTAACAGATGAATGTATGAGGACATGTTTGGGTAAAATACTTGTCATATAGGTCAACCATGATCCCTAGATGTGTGTTTATGGATTAGAAACATATGAATTTACTTGAACAGAGACTCTGTGAGGACGTCGTTTTCCGCTCATAACTCTGACAGTAGTGGTTTGATTTTTACTGAAATGTTGATACATAGTTATGTAATCACTTTCATCTGTAGATCTGTCATGTGTATGTGTCATAGGCATTCACAATGCAATTTGTAGATTTCCTAGTACAATTGTATTTTCATATTTCTGGAATACTAGAACACTCATAAAATCTTACAAATAAAATATGATGCAATATCTATACTGGAAAACCTAAGTTTGGGATATTGGACTTTTTATGGAAATACATTTGTAATTATTATTTAAAAATTTACAGATATACCGTTATAGTTTTATTCATTATCCCTTACAATATCATTGATAGTTTTGTTACATTATAACGAGAGTAAAATCCATGAGAATCCTGTTGTGTTTGCATCGTAGACTTGCCTCAAACAATCTGAATATCCTTCCACGCAGTACTTCGAGACAGTGTAAGGAGTTGGGCCCACTGCGACTCGTCCTAAAACACTTGCAGTGTTGATTATACGGCCCCTCGCTTTGCGCAGAAGCGGAAGGAAGTGGTTTGTCATAGCCGCCATTCCCAACACGTTCACGGACATAGGGATCCTCCAATCTTTCAGACCGAGCCACTCGGAGGGGGCGACCGCTCCTGTCACACCAGCGTTGTTTACAAGTGCCCAAATACCTGGGAACAATAGAACACCATCATGGACACGATCATGTTTTGAATGGAAAGAACGCCACCCTTAAGTAACAGCGATGATGCGATGATCTAAAATACAGAATTGCTCACCAAAGAAAGGCATAGAGCCAGTCACATATCCATCCGACATTCGCAGCCCAAAATGCAAACGTATTCATGAACATACGGAATCTTAGCCCGTTTTGAAACAAGATGATGGAACGTTCGTTCATACAACCCATCAGAGACTTCAAGCACACGTCAGCTTACAGTGCTGATAGACCGTTCTTTTGTGTGGTGTGTCAGAACAGTAAGAAACATTATTTTACCTCTCGTATGTAATTTGGACTGTTATACGTGGGATAATTAGCAGTAACAGGGCTCCGTTCCATAACAGCGAGCGCTTATAATCGCTCATTCTCTCTTGAACGACACTGTGCAAATTCCTCGAAGTTTGCTCGCCTTGCTACGTAGTACTACATTGAACAATCGCGTTCAAGAGAGGTTTAAAAGTAATCGCTCATTGAGCGATTACTTTGAAACCTCTCTTGAACATGGCCCAGATGCCCTGGTTTGATAGATAATATCTTGTAAGTGGCCGTGGAACCATTGACAGATCAAGGGTTTCGCTTTCAAATAATCAGCATTTGTATTATATTTATATTATTTATACTCGCATATGAATTGATTCATGTTAAGACTACACCGTGTGGCACCAACATAAAAATCCGTTTGTTTATGTTTTTCAGTGTCAAACATGATTTTAATTTTGTTATATGTAGTGTGGTGAAACCTATTCACTTTGCTTTTATATTCCCTCATTATGCTGATTATTATACATTCCAAATCATTATCTCTTATGGTATCCTTCTTCTGCTCTTGTTTCCATTTTGTCTTCCAAGCATTTTGTTATCAAAAGAATCAATCTATTATCAGAACTGTAATAACTTTTGTGAAATGAATCATGCAAAATTTAAACTTAATATTTGTGTATGAAGAGGAGGCCAGAAGCACAATACACATCGGTCACTTTGACTGTGTGTGTGGAGACTGAAGCTAGTAAATGGTGGGCGACACTACACCGAACAACATGCAGCATTGCAACATAACTTTTTTTGAATGGAAACTAATATTATTTTCAAAGTATACGCCAGCCAGTGTGGCAATATCTTTGTATACCATATTGTACATGTGCTACAAAAAAAAAATAAAAAAAAATAATTTTCTTTTCAAGTTGGAGATCGACAGGGCTGTATCCTTGGTCAAGTATTATTTCAGATAATTACACAACGTTTTCATAATGATATGAAGTCGGGTGAAGATAGTTCAATGTAAGAATATGTAATGATTTATTTTTACTCAATCTTGTTTTCGTAATAGTTTCGAAGTTATTTCACGATCAGAGATTTTAAAAATGGTAATGCAAGACTTAAATCCAAACTATTAACAGGCGTAATTTGTTAAACAAAACGGAAACCGTACATCTACATAATGGGTCGACCAGAATGTTAATGTCAACATTCGCTATGACATGCGGTGAGGGAAGTGGTTTACAACTGTTACATATATATGTATATCATTAAACATGCCACACACCCTCACTTGTTGTACCTGAGTCAAGTCTTTTTGACTGTCAAGTGTTGCACGGAAACTTCTTATCAGAAGAAAAAGAGTGTAACCTTTAACAGCAAGTTTTGTAAATACTTCAAATAGCTAACAGTCACTGTTTAAAATAAACTTGAAATTGGGTTTTTAGATTGAAATGTTTAGTTTATTTAAATTAGTTCATTCTTATGTAATCTGTTCAGGGTAAGGCGAGTACAGTCCGGATTTGTCGGTCGTGCAGAGTGCAACAGTCGTAATGACTTTGTGGGATCACGAGATCACGATGACCTACTTAAAGGGTCACTCCAGGGTATTTTTAAAATGCTTATTTGAAATTTAATTAGAACAAATATTTTATTTAATAAAAAACCCTTTAAAGTACTGCATTACAAAAAATAATGTAATATCCTAAAATATGTATTAGATCAGGTTTTGATTAGTTTAATTACTTTATGTTTTGTGGATTGAGGTAAAAACAATGTTGCGTTTTATTTTGATTGAAAATGAACTTTAAATTTTCTACAGCAGCAAAACATTAAACTTCTCCCGTTAAGCATAACTCGCACCAGTCACTGGCTAATTTACACCTTGATGCATTTCGTCATTTGTTCTGCGTCAGAGTTTTAGTTGCTACGCTGGCGCAGAAAAACTGAAGAAATACAGCAAGTCTTACATTAGCCAGTGATAGAAAGTGACACGATTTATGCCTTGCGGTGAACTTTGGGTACTACTAGTTTTACCCTTACGCTCGAAATGCTCGAATACATTTATGTTATGACTTTAATATTTATTCATTCATTGAGCGTACCGACTGTTGAAATATCAATCATAAAAAAATATCCAATATCCCAAACTTATAATTTACAGTATAGATATTACATCACGGTTAAGTGGCGCTTTAATACATACAGGAAATACTGCCTCTGTTTAGGGGAAGGGGTTAAGTCTGTTTGTATAATTGGCTTCAGGTGCACGGCGTTCCTGCGTTTCTCACCTGTATATCACCTGAGCGAATAGACTCACCTGATGGTCTCAGTGCATATCTGTCCCAGCAGGTGTAAATAGCAGGTAATCAGTCTAGTCACGGGAATGTCCTACCTGGCTATGGTTTAAAGACCTCCCTCAGGGCAGCTTTCATCATACAAACGTAGAGTTCTATTCTTGGATTTGTCACGTTTAATCTAATTGAAACCCAAGATAACTAACTTAACGGGATTGTATCACGTTTTCTAATGGAAGTAATTACTTTTCACAAAAAGGAAAATAAATGTTACCAACTGCAAAACAATCATTCCCAGTCAGTGAATTCTTAAACGAATGTTATACGTCGATAAAGCATCTATTTTCAATCGTCGAATTATGAAAACGTGTTCACACTAAAATGGTCACTATCAGTTTTCGTTTTAAACATGACACCATTTTCTTTGAAGTTATATAAACTTTTATTATGTAAGAGACATTTTTTTAACATATAGAAACTCAAAAAACGTGCTACAGTAGTTATATCAATATAGTCAAGACAATCGACACCAGATTATCATATCATACGTTTGTTTCCCAAAAATGATTCTGATCAGATTATTTAATTTTAGCCCGGGCATTTGTACAAAATAATCACAACAATAACTTATTTTGACAAAGACATTATGCATACTTAGAGGATAACCAACGAGGTACGAGTGATTACGGGAAATATCCATGAGTCTAAATAATGTTCAGCCACGAGCTTTAGCGAGTGGCTGAACATTATTTAGACGAGTGGATATTTCCCGTAATCACTCGTACCGAGGGTAACCTCCCAAAACTTCTACATGCCAAAACTTCTACAGACTAAAACAACACAGTTCAGGGTCCACTGCACATGGTCATTACCTCAAGTAAGAATGGACTAGATCGATAAATATGCCAAAACTTCTACATTAGGATACGAGTACATAATATACATGAATATCTGTTAATTCTCATATATAATATAATCCGAGTGGGAGAACAGCTCCGCTGAAAACCGCTCGTTAAATCTCCGTACTCATCATCATCATCATCATCATATAAATTTCATAACATTGCATCAATCTAGTAACACTTTGTCGCTGCAGTGAGTGACCTTAAAGACCACAAATTTGACAGGTTTCTAGAAAGAAAAGTCTGCTACTTGCAATTGCCTATGTAACTACCATTGTGAGGATACCTTTTCATCTGCCAAAACTATTTAGGCATTAGATCAAAGAGCTATCATTATGTTAATCGATTCAATTTGAAAACGGTGGTTACAATGACATATCTGATGAGACTGATGAGAGATTGTATTTAATTTTTTGAATGTCCATGTACATAGAATTTTATGATAAATTGTGTTAAATTGTTGAATTTACATATTGTTTATTGGTTATTAGTTATTGGTACATGAATTTGTTTCTTTTTATAATGTAAAATGTTATGTTACATGTTCTAATGTACAAATCCTGTCAACGTCACGGTGAGAGATATTTATATAGGGGTAGCCCTGTTTATCAATTTACCCTTTCAATGTTCTATCTGGATATGAATTTCACAAATCAAAAGCTCATATAAACACAATTTCAGCACTGAATTCAATAACATTAACCAAACACACCCGACAACACTCAAGGAACTCCATTGATGTTTTCTGTCTGGTGAACAGCTTTGTTGCAACGAAAATATAACAATTGCGAAAAATCTAACAAACTTGAATTTTTTTACTTTTCGTATGTGACGTACGCAAAATATAACAAAATATTTATATTAATATTGTAATATATAAAAAAAAATATTAGTATACACAAAATACTCATCTTCCTTAGTAAGTAATAAGCTGAACCTGTTTTAATCAATCATCTGTAGAAGTTTTGGCATGTAGAAGTTTTGGCAAATTACATTAAATCATATCCTGGGTTGTTCCATTATAAAATAGGTAATTGCATAATTCTGCCCTGACTTTTTGTAGGAGTTTTGGCATGTAGAAGTATTGGCATGTAGAAGTTTTGGGAGGTAACAGTACCGAGTTGGTTATTCTATATATTACCCATTATGCAATTAAATTGACCAAATTACATTTTCATGTTGGGCGGCCGCTGTGAAGGAACCGTCGCCACAGTAACATTGTGACGTCATAAGATAATTCGTCGCGTCAGACCATTGTTTTATGACGTCAGTCATTCTTTCTCCGAGTAACCGACCAATCAACGTTGAGAATCACTTGAAAGCACATGTGCAAATATCACAAAAATAATCACTTGTGTCTTCTCACCCGTATGGGTAATATAAGTTAATTTGTCGCTAGAAACATATTCAGGAGTTAAATGTTAAGTTGTCAAGTCTACTGCTGACATGTTTCTGAACTGAACTGTTACAAACTCAGACTGCAAGCTACAGCATAATATGTACATACACGTATCAACATATCTACATTACTGATTACACAACATACATATACTAGTTATTACCCGGTATATAACTGGTACACTTTATACAGATATACCTATGTGTACGGGTTTTAAACATGTTAAAAGGCTCATTTTACTGTTTTATCTAGCATTTAATACCTAAACGTTACATTTCGGTATCAAATATGTTTTAAAGGGGCTGAAGCGCGTTTTTTGCTAAATTTATTTTTTGAAATTTTCTATTTATAATGATAGTTCGTGCCATTTAAATGTACTATAAAGGGTAAAACATCCTATAACACAAACCAATTATCCGTAGGAGTGATGATGGTGTTGCGTATAAAGCAAAATTTGCATGGCGGCCATTTTATTGTGAACACATTTTATATTATTTCGAATGACAAAAACGATCCCCATGACTTTACTGAGCCATGGACACTCTTTTTTAACTTTATTTTCTGAAGAGAGAAGGGTGTTTTACGATTGGTGAAATTATTTTTCAAATACATTTCATCGACTTATTTGAGCAAAGAAACGTGCTACTGCCCCTTTAAGGGAGCCTAACTCTGATTCCTATACGTGTTCTATAACGTTTTTGCCTAGACATCCTTGTTTATTACAATGATATTTGACACTAATGTCTTATTATGTGTTATGGAAAATTCACAGTCGCATGGAGTAAGTGAAATGAATCCGATGGGTGATAAAATCGTTATCATATGCCAAATGTCACATGAATTCGTTAATTACATACATGTAGGTAATGTAAAATTCACGTTAGTCAACAGATAGTGTAATATATCAAATATATTCCAGTGTAAAGTCGGTGAAGATCGTCATGAAGGGTCAATAGCCAAAATAATCCTGGATTATATTTTACTGTAACGACACTGCGAGTAAACGGGAAGTAAAAAAAAAATCCGTGGAATAATACCCCCCCCCCCCCCCCCCCCCCCCCCCCCCCCAAAAAAAACAAACCACGGGTTAAATCAAATCAAAGCAAATCATTACGCGAACATTATAACCACTGTCACCTTCCCAACGCAAGGCATAACTCGCCAGTCTCCTTGTCTGGTTAATTTTTAAAAGCCTTGCAGCATTTCCTAAACTTTTCCGACCGTGCAACATAGCCTAGCGGAGCATTGCACTTGGATTGCACAGTGGTCTCTGATTCGCTAGCACTGAAAAGTTAAGGAAATGCGACAATATTTTAATTAGTCAGGGATGGATATTGGCGCCGGTTATTCCTTGCGAAGGGAAGTTGTTAATGGAGAATAACTGGAACATTATCCTATACGAAACTTGAGGTGAGATCTTGGTAGTTCGCATCCCCCAAGCAGCAGCGTGCGCATGTCAAGTCAAGCTTACACACCCCTGCCGTTAAGTCATTTGCCATTAACCTTTGCCCTTTGACCGTACCAGATGCCCTTCACCCCGGATGTCAACAAAATGGCGGCTCCGAGGTAAAACAATCAACGCCGAGGTTTTTCCATGAGATCTTATGTTTTTGTTGTTTGAATTAAACAAAATTAGTACATATTTATAAGATAAATAGTTTCTTTTGTTATATTTCCACGATTCTTCTTTTTCTACACACGCAAATTTTGTCGAAACACGACGTACGGCGTTAGCAAGCAAACCGATGAATTACTTGGCAACGGGCGACAAACGCTGTACATAACAACACCAAATATAATCGTAATGTTTTGAAGATTTGTTCACATCATATTTACTGAAGTTGTTATATTTTGAAAAAAAATATTTATAAACAAACTATTAAAATAAAAGCATTGCACTCGATCTTGCTCGTATCCCCATAAGTTTCTGCTAAATTTTAGCAGGCGGAGGGAACGGTTAGTGGTAGGGGTCTGCTTACATGCGCTACGAATGAGTAAGTCCTAGGTGCGCAGACCGCTAGACTAAAATTTAGTCTATGAAATATATAATTTTTGAAATAAATAATTACATGCTTTTCAACATTTTTATTTCTAGGTCTCATTTCATAAATTGTAAATTGCTGTAGCCTAGACTTGCTGAAGGAGAACCTAGACTGTATTAAAGGCTCCTTTTTATTTACAGTCCTGAAGCTGGACTAGCAGACCGCCTGCGTGGAGGATGGGCAGTTCGAGGTGTCACGTGGCCGGATAAAGTGCAGTAAAGGCTCGATACACAGAAAGACGTATCAGAGCAGTGAGGGATTGACCCTGCATGTTCCCTTGTCCGACCTACCTTTATCTTCCGGTAGATATAACTTTACAGTCTGCACAACGTTCTTTATACTTTCATCATCAGTGACGTCACAGTGAACCGTTACGAGTCGTGATGATGTCACTCTCTTCAGTTCAGTTGCACCCGTTTCCGTGAGACATGCTGCAAAAGTATGGAAGCCCATATTGTCCAATCGCTTAGCTAGCCCGTTTCCGAATCCGGTATCACATCCGGTAATGACGACATAGCGACTTGAATAGTCCTTGACCTTCATCGTCCTTAGCAACCACATGATGGTCACACACCCAACTATGAAGATGATGATTATCTCAAACATGGTTCACAGTAGGTTCTGAAAAAAAGGAAAATATTCCTCCATATAATTTTAATAAACTGAAGTACACAAACTTGTAGAGAACGCACGCACTTAAAATCCATTCCAATCAAAGCTGTGCTGTACATTGTTGTGTTATCTCAGGTGCCTCGACATTAAATCTAGAGAAAATTAATGGTTCATCGGTGATGTGTATGCTTGGAAATCAATCATATAAACTGCACTACGGAACACCATTGGATGGGATAGATTGTCATTGGTTTGAGAGATTGTCATTGACTGGTCAAGTTCCAATAGGTCACCTTCACTTGACCCTTATGTAAATTTCCCTGTATGTAACGCCAAGCGGACGAGAGATAATTCTTAACCATATTGGATACATCTAAGAGTAAAGTCGCATGCATATGAAATCTAATTCTATTTGTTTATTTGTTTTACACAAATTAAAATATTGCCTGCTTGTTACCAATATAACCATGCAACTCACATATGCATTATAATTGCACTCAGTTGATGTTGCTATAATCCCTGAAATTCTGCATTCTGAACAAGATTGACATAGTTTAGTCGATCTAACTAGGTTAACCATTTAACAGTCCCCTATTATAATCGGCATATTTTTGTGAGGATAGAAGGGGTTTCAAATGGTTATATAGTTAAGTTTAGTAACCATCGTCAGTAAAACTGTACCACAGTAAAACAATCTTCTTACATTAACAGTATCAATAAAGATAAGTTTTGTCTTCGCAGGCGTGTATGGTGTTATCTGTCCGTGATGGGCGAGAGAGGGCCCTTCTGACCTTGTACTACATCACCAGTGTGAGACCTTGTACTACATCATCAGTGTGAGACCTTGTACTACATCACCAGTGTGAGACCTTGTACTACATCATCAGTGTGAGACCGTGTACTACACCATCAGTGTGAGACCTTGTACTACATCATCAGTGTGAGACCGTGTACTACATCACCAGTGTGAGACCTTGTACTACATCATCAGTGTGAGACCTTGTACTACATCATCAGTGTGAGACCTTGTACTACATCATCAGTGTGAGACCGTGTACTACATCATCAGTGTGAGACCTTGTACTACATCATCAGTGTGAGACCTTGTACTACATCATCAGTGTGAGACCTTGTACTACATCATCAGTGTGAGACCTTGTACTACATCATCAGAGTGAGACCTTGTACTACATCATCAGTGTGAGACCGTGTACTACACCATCAGTGTGAGACCTTGTACTACATCACCAGTGTGAGACCTTGTACTACATCATCAGTGTGAGACCGTGTACTACATCATCAGTGTGAGACCTTGTACTACATCATCAGTGTGAGACCGTGTACCACATCACCAGTGTGAGACCTTGTACCACATCACCAGTGTGAGACCGTGTACTACATCATCAGTGTGAGACCTTGTACTACATCATCAGTGTGAGACCTTGTACCACATCACCAGTGTGAGACCTTGTAATACATCATCAGTGTGAGACCGTGTACCACATCACCAGTGTGAGACCTTGTACCACATCACCAGTGTGAGACCGTGTACTACATCATCAGTGTGAGACCTTGTACTACATCATCAGTGTGAGACCGTGTACCACATCACCAGTGTGAGACCTTGTACTACATCATCAGTGTGAGACCTTGTACCACATCACCAGTGTGAGACCTTGTTCAAATCATCAGTGTGAGACCTTGTTCTACATCATCAGTGTGAGACCGTGTACTACATCATCAGTGTGAGACCTTGTACTACATCACCAGTGTGAGACCGTGTACTACATCACCAGTGTGAGACTTTGTACCACATCATCAGTGTGAGACCTTGTATTACATCATCAGTGTGAGACCTTGTACTACATCATCAGTGTTAGACCTTGTACCACATCATCAGTGTGAGACCTTGTACCACATCATCAGTGTGAGACCTTGTACTACATCACCAGTGTGAGACCTTGTACAAATCATCAGTGTGAGACCTTGTTCTACATCATCAGTGTGAGACCGTGTACTACATCATCAGTGTGAGACCTTGTACTACATCACCAGTGTGAGACCGTGTACTACATCACCAGTGTGAGACCTTGTACTACATCACCAGTGTGAGACCTTGTACAAATCATCAGTGTGAGACCTTGTTCTACATCATCAGTGTGAGACCGTGTACTACATCATCAGTGTGAGACCTTGTACTACATCACCAGTGTGAGACCGTGTACTACATCACCAGTGTGAGACCGTGTACTACACCATCAGTGTGAGACCTTGTACTACATCATCAGTGTGAGACCTTGTACTACATCATCAGTGTGAGACCGTGTACTACATCACCAGTGTGAGACCTTGTACTACATCATCAGTGTGAGACCTTGTACTACATCATCAGTGTGAGACCTTGTACTACACCATCAGTGTGAGACCTTGTACTACACCATCAGTGTGAGACCTTGTACTACATCATCAGTGTGAGACCTTGTACTACATCACCAGTGTGAGACCTTGTACTACATCATCAGTGTGAGACCTTGTACCACATCATCAGTGTGAGACCTTGTACCACATCACCAGTGTGAGACCTTGTACAAATCATCAGTGTGAGACCTTGTTCTACATCATCAGTGTGAGACCGTGTACTACATCATCAGTGTGAGACCTTGTACTACATCACCAGTGTGAGACCGTGTACTACATCACCAGTGTGAGACCGTGTACTACATCATCAGTGTGAGACCTTGTACTACATCATCAGTGTGAGACCTTGTACTACATCATCAGTGTGAGACCTTGTACTACATCATCAGTGTGAGACCTTGTACTACATCATCAGTGTGAGACCTTGTACTACATCATCAGTGTGAGACCTTGTTCTACATCATCAGTGTGAGACCGTGTACTACATCATCAGTGTGAGACCTTGTACTACATCACCAGTGTGAGACCGTGTACTACATCACCAGTGTGAGACCGTGTACTACATCATCAGTGTGAGACCTTGTACTACATCATCAGTGTGAGACATTGTACTACATCATCAGTGTGAGACCTTGTACTACATCATCAGTGTGAGACCTTGTACTACATCATCAGTGTGAGACCTTGTACTACATCATCAGTGTGAGACCGTGTACTACATCATCAGTGTGAGACCTTGTACTACATCATCAGTGTGAGACCTTGTACTACATCACCAGTGTGAGACCGTGTACTACATCACCAGTGTGAGACCGTGTACCACATCACCAGTGTGAGACCTTGTACCACATCATCAGTGTTAGACCGTGTACTACATCACCAGTGTGAGACCTTGTACCACATCATCAGTGTGAGACCTTGTACTACATCATCAGTGTGAGACCTTGTACTACATCATCAGTGTGAGACCTTGTACTACATCATCAGTGTGAGACCTTGTACTACAACATCAGTGTGAGACCTTGTACTACATCATCAGTGTGAGACCTTGTACAAATCATCAGTGTTAGACCTTGTACCACATCACCAGTGTGAGACCTTGTACAAATCATCAGTGTTAGACCTTGTACCACATCACCAGTGTGAGACCTTGTACCACATCACCAGTGTGAGACCTTGTACTACATCATCAGTGTGAGACCGTGTACTACATCACCAGTGTGAGACTTTGTACTACATCATCAGTGTGAGACCTTGTACTACATCATCAGTGTGAGACCGTGTACTACATCATCAGTGTGAGACCTTGTACTACATCATCAGTGTGAGACCTTGTACTACATCACCAGTGTGAGACCGTGTACTACATCACCAGTGTGAGACCGTGTACCACATCACCAGTGTGAGACCTTGTACCACATCATCAGTGTTAGACCGTGTACTACATCACCAGTGTGAGACCTTGTACCACATCATCAGTGTGAGACCTTGTACTACATCATCAGTGTGAGACCTTGTACTACATCATCAGTGTGAGACCGTGTACTACATCATCAGTGTGAGACCTTGTACTACATCATCAGTGTGAGACCTTGTACTACATCATCAGTGTTAGACCTTGTACTACATCATCAGTGTGAGACCTTGTACAAATCATCAGTGTTAGACCTTGTACCACATCACCAGTGTGAGACCTTGTACAAATCATCAGTGTTAGACCTTGTACCACATCACCAGTGTGAGACCTTGTACAAATCATCAGTGTTAGACCTTGTACCACATCATCAGTGTGAGACCTTGTACCACATCACCAGCGTGAGACCTTGTACCACATCACCAGTGTTAGACCTTGTTCTACATCATCAGTGTGAGACCTTGTACTACATCATCAGTGTGAGACCTTGTACTACATCATCAGTGTGAGACCTTGTACTACATCATCAGTGTGAGACCTTGTACAAATCATCAGTGTTAGACCTTGTACCACATCACCAGTGTGAGACCTTGTACAAATCATCAGTGTTAGACCTTGTACCACATCACCAGTGTGAGACCTTGTACCACATCACCAGTGTGAGACCTTGTTCTACATCATCAGTGTGAGACCGTGTACTACATCATCAGTGTGAGACCTTGTACAAATCATCAGTGTGAGACATTGTTCTACATCATCAGTGTGAGACCGTGTACTACATCATCAGTGTGAGACCTTGTACTACATCATCAGTGTGAGACCTTGTACTACATCATCAGTGTGAGACCGTGTACCACATCACCAGTGTGAGACCTTGTACCACATCACCAGTGTGAGACCGTGTACTACATCACCAGTGTGAGACCTTGTACAAATCATCAGTGTTAGACCTTGTACCACATCACCAGTGTGAGACCTTGTACAAATCATCAGTGTTAGACCTTGTACCACATCATCAGTGTGAGACCTTGTACCACATCACCAGTGTGAGACCTTGTACCACATCACCAGTGTTAGACCTTGTTCTACATCACCAGTGTGAGACCTTGTACTACATCATCAGTGTGAGACCTTGTACTACATCATCAGTGTGAGACCTTGTACTACATCATCAGTGTGAGACCTTGTACAAATCATCAGTGTTAGACCTTGTACCACATCACCAGTGTGAGACCTTGTACAAATCATCAGTGTTAGACCTTGTACCACATCACCAGTGTGAGACCTTGTACCACATCACCAGTGTGAGACCTTGTACTACATCATCAGTGTGAGACCGTGTACTACATCATCAGTGTGAGACCTTGTACAAATCATCAGTGTGAGACCTTGTTCTACATCATCAGTGTGAGACCGTGTACTACATCATCAGTGTGAGACCTTGTACTACATCATCAGTGTGAGACCTTGTACTACATCATCAGTGTGAGACCGTGTACCACATCACCAGTGTGAGACCTTGTACCACATCACCAGTGTGAGACCGTGTACTACATCACCAGTGTGAGACCTTGTACAAATCATCAGTGTGAGACCTTGTTCTACATCATCAGTGTGAGACCGTGTACTACATCATCAGTGTGAGACCTTGTACTACATCACCAGTGTGAGACCGTGTACTACATCACCAGTGTGAGACCTTGTACTACATCACCAGTGTGAGACTTTGTACCACATCATCAGTGTGAGACCTTGTACCACATCACCAGTGTGAGACCTTGTACCACATCACCAGTGTGAGACCTTGTACTACATCATCAGTGTGAGACCTTGTACTACATCATCAGTGTGAGACCGTGTACTACACCATCAGTGTGAGACCTTGTACTACATCATCAGTGTGAGACCTTGTACTACATCATCAGTGTGAGACCTTTTACTACACCATCAGTGTGAGACCTTGTACTACACCATCAGTGTGAGACCTTGTACTACATCATCAGTGTGAGACCTTGTACTACATCATCAGTGTGAGACCGTGTACTACATCATCAGTGTGAGACCTTGTACTACATCATCAGTGTGAGACCTTGTACCACATCATCAGTGTGAGACCTTGTACTACATCATCAGTGTGAGACTTTGTACCACATCATCAGTGTGAGACCTTGTACTACACCATCAGTGTGAGACCTTGTACTACATCATCAGTGTGAGACCTTGTACTACATCATCAGTGTGAGACCTTGTACCACATCATCAGTGTGAGACCTTGTACTACATCACCAGTGTGAGACCTTGTACAAATCATCAGTGTTAGACCGTGTACTACATCATCAGTGTGAGACCGTGTACAAATCATCAGTGTGAGACCTTGTACAAATCATCAGTGTGAGACCTTGTACTACATCATCAGTGTGAGACCTTGTACTACATCATCAGTGTGAGACCTTGTACTACATCATCAGTGTGAGACCGTGTACTACATCATCAGTGTGAGACCTTGTACTACATCATCAGTGTGAGACCTTGTACTACATCATCAGTGTTAGACCTTGTACTACATCATCAGTGTGAGACCTTGTACAAATCATCAGTGTTAGACCTTGTACCACATCACCAGTGTGAGACCTTGTACAAATCATCAGTGTTAGACCTTGTACCACATCACCAGTGTGAGACCTTGTACAAATCATCAGTGTTAGACCTTGTACCACATCATCAGTGTGAGACCTTGTACCACATCACCAGTGTGAGACCTTGTACCACATCACCAGTGTTAGACCTTGTTCTACATCACCAGTGTGAGACCTTGTACCACATCACCAGTGTGAGACCTTGTTCTACATCATCAGTGTGAGACCGTGTACTACATCATCAGTGTGAGACCTTGTACAAATCATCAGTGTGAGACCTTGTTCTACATCATCAGTGTGAGACCGTGTACTACATCATCAGTGTGAGACCTTGTACTACATCATCAGTGTGAGACCTTGTACTACATCATCAGTGTGAGACCGTGTACCACATCACCAGTGTGAGACCTTGTACCACATCACCAGTGTGAGACCGTGTACTACATCACCAGTGTGAGACCTTGTACAAATCATCAGTGTTAGACCTTGTACCACATCACCAGTGTGAGACCTTGTACAAATCATCAGTGTTAGACCTTGTACCACATCATCAGTGTGAGACCTTGTACCACATCACCAGTGTGAGACCTTGTACCACATCACCAGTGTTAGACCTTGTTCTACATCACCAGTGTGAGACCTTGTACTACATCATCAGTGTGAGACCTTGTACTACATCATCAGTGTGAGACCTTGTACTACATCATCAGTGTGAGACCTTGTACAAATCATCAGTGTTAGACCTTGTACCACATCACCAGTGTGAGACCTTGTACAAATCATCAGTGTTAGACCTTGTACCACATCACCAGTGTGAGACCTTGTACCACATCACCAGTGTGAGACCTTGTTCTACATCATCAGTGTGATACCGTGTACTACATCATCAGTGTGAGACCTTGTACAAATCATCAGTGTGAGACCTTGTTCTACATCATCAGTGTGAGACCGTGTACTACATCATCAGTGTGAGACCTTGTACTACATCATCAGTGTGAGACCTTGTACTACATCATCAGTGTGAGACCGTGTACCACATCACCAGTGTGAGACCTTGTACCACATCACCAGTGTGAGACCGTGTACTACATCACCAGTGTGAGACCTTGTACAAATCATCAGTGTGAGACCTTGTTCTACATCATCAGTGTGAGACCGTGTACTACATCATCAGTGTGAGACCTTGTACTACATCACCAGTGTGAGACCGTGTACTACATCACCAGTGTGAGACCTTGTACTACATCACCAGTGTGAGACTTTGTACCACATCATCAGTGTGAGACCTTGTACCACATCACCAGTGTGAGACCTTGTACCACATCACCAGTGTGAGACCTTGTACTACATCATCAGTGTGAGACCTTGTACAAATCATCAGTGTTAGACCTTGTACCACATCACCAGTGTGAGACCGTGTACTACATCATCAGTGTGAGACCTTGTACAAATCATCAGTGTGAGACCTTGTTCTACATCATCAGTGTGAGACCGTGTACTACATCATCAGTGTGAGACCTTGTACAAATCATCAGTGTGAGACCTTGTTCTACATCATCAGTGTGAGACCGTGTACTACATCATCAGTGTGAGACCTTGTACTACATCATCAGTGTGAGACCTTGTACTACATCATCAGTGTGAGACCGTGTACCACATCACCAGTGTGAGACCTTGTACCACATCACCAGTGTGAGACCGTGTACTACATCACCAGTGTGAGACCGTGTACTACATCACCAGTGTGAGACCTTGTACTACATCACCAGTGTGAGACTTTGTACCACATCATCAGTGTGAGACCTTGTACCACATCATCAGTGTGAGACCTTGTACCACATCACCAGTGTGAGACCTTGTACCACATCACCAGTGTTAGACCTTGTTCTACATCATCAGTGTGAGACCTTGTACTACATCATCAGTGTGAGACCTTGTACTACATCACCAGTGTGAGACCTTGTACTACATCACCAGTGTGAGACCTTGTACTACATCATCAGTGTGAGACCGTGTACTACATCACCAGTGTGAGACCTTGTACTACATCATCAGTGTGAGACCTTGTACTACATCATCAGTGTGAGACCTTGTACTACATCATCAGTGTGAGACCTTGTACAAATCATCAGTGTTAGACCTTGTACCACATCACCAGTGTGAGACCTTGTACAATTCATCAGTGTTAGACCTTGTACCACATCACCAGTGTGAGACCTTGTACCACATCACCAGTGTGAGACCTTGTTCTACATCATCAGTGTGAGACCGTGTACTACATCATCAGTGTGAGACCTTGTACAAATCATCAGTGTGAGACCTTGTTCTACATCATCAGTGTGAGACCGTGTACTACATCATCAGTGTGAGACCTTGTACTACATCATCAGTGTGAGACCTTGTACTACATAATCAGTGTGAGACCGTGTACCACATCACCAGTGTGAGACCTTGTACCACATCACCAGTGTGAGACCGTGTACTACATCACCAGTGTGAGACCTTGTACAAATCATCAGTGTTAGACCTTGTACCACATCACCAGTGTGAGACCTTGTACAAATCATCAGTGTTAGACCTTGTACCACATCATCAGTGTGAGACCTTGTACCACATCACCAGTGTGAGACCTTGTACCACATCACCAGTGTTAGACCTTGTTCTACATCACCAGTGTGAGACCTTGTACTACATCATCAGTGTGAGACCTTGTACTACATCATCAGTGTGAGACCTTGTACTACATCATCAGTGTGAGACCTTGTACAAATCATCAGTGTTAGACCTTGTACCACATCACCAGTGTGAGACCTTGTACAAATCATCAGTGTTAGACCTTGTACCACATCACCAGTGTGAGACCTTGTACCACATCACCAGTGTGAGACCTTGTTCTACATCATCAGTGTGAGACCGTGTACTACATCATCAGTGTGAGACCTTGTACAAATCATCAGTGTGAGACCTTGTTCTACATCATCAGTGTGAGACCGTGTACTACATCATCAGTGTGAGACCTTGTACTACATCATCAGTGTGAGACCTTGTACTACATCATCAGTGTGAGACCGTGTACCACATCACCAGTGTGAGACCTTGTACCACATCACCAGTGTGAGACCGTGTACTACATCACCAGTGTGAGACCTTGTACAAATCATCAGTGTGAGACCTTGTTCTACATCATCAGTGTGAGACCGTGTACTACATCATCAGTGTGAGACCTTGTACTACATCACCAGTGTGAGACCGTGTACTACATCACCAGTGTGAGACCTTGTACTACATCACCAGTGTGAGACTTTGTACCACATCATCAGTGTGAGACCTTGTACCACATCACCAGTGTGAGACCTTGTACCACATCACCAGTGTGAGACCTTGTACTACATCATCAGTGTGAGACCTTGTACTACATCATCAGTGTGAGACCGTGTACTACACCATCAGTGTGAGACCTTGTACTACATCATCAGTGTGAGACCTTGTACTACATCATCAGTGTGAGACCTTTTACTACACCATCAGTGTGAGACCTTGTACTACACCATCAGTGTGAGACCTTGTACTACATCATCAGTGTGAGACCTTGTACTACATCATCAGTGTGAGACCGTGTACTACATCATCAGTGTGAGACCTTGTACTACATCATCAGTGTGAGACCTTGTACCACATCATCAGTGTGAGACCTTGTACTACATCATCAGTGTGAGACTTTGTACCACATCATCAGTGTGAGACCTTGTACTACACCATCAGTGTGAGACCTTGTACTACATCATCAGTGTGAGACCTTGTACTACATCATCAGTGTGAGACCTTGTACCACATCATCAGTGTGAGACCTTGTACTACATCACCAGTGTGAGACCTTGTACAAATCATCAGTGTTAGACCGTGTACTACATCATCAGTGTGAGACCGTGTACAAATCATCAGTGTGAGACCTTGTACAAATCATCAGTGTGAGACCTTGTACTACATCATCAGTGTGAGACCTTGTACTACATCATCAGTGTGAGACCTTGTACTACATCATCAGTGTGAGACCTTGTACAAATCATCAGTGTGAGACCTTGTACTACATCACCAGTGTGAGACCTTGTACAAATCATCAGTGTGAGACTTTGTACCACATCATCAGTGTGAGACCTTGTACTACACCATCAGTGTGAGACCTTGTACTACATCATCAGTGTGAGACCTTGTACTACATCATCAGTGTGAGACCTTGTACCACATCATCAGTGTGAGACCTTGTACTACATCACCAGTGTGAGACCTTGTACAAATCATCAGTGTTAGACCGTGTACTACATCATCAGTGTGAGACCGTGTACAAATCATCAGTGTGAGACCTTGTACAAATCATCAGTGTGAGACCTTGTACTACATCATCAGTGTGAGACCTTGTACTACATCATCAGTGTGAGACCTTGTACTACATCATCAGTGTGAGACCTTGTACTACATCATCAGTGTGAGACCTTGTACTACATCATCAGTGTGAGACCTTGTACTACATCATCAGTGTGAGACCTTGTACTACATCATCAGTGTGAGACCTTGTACTACATCATCAGTGTGAGACCGTGTACTACATCACCAGTGTGAGACCTTGTACTACATCATCAGTGTGAGACCTTGTACTACATCATCAGTGTGAGACCTTGTACTACATCATCAGTGTGAGACCTTGTACTACATCACCAGTGTGAGACCTTGTACTACATCATCAGTGTGAGACCTTGTACTACATCATCAGTGTGAGACCTTGTACTACATCACCAGTGTGAGACCGTGTACTACATCACCAGTGTGAGACCTTGTACCACATCATCAGTGTGAGACCGTGTACCACATCACTAGTGTGAGACCTTGTACTACATCATCAGTGTGAGACCTTGTACAAATCATCAGTGTGAGACCTTGTTCTACATCATCAGTGTGAGACCTTGTACCACATCATCAGTGTGAGACCTTGTACCACATCACCAGTGTGAGACCTTGTACAAATCATCAGTGTGAGACCTTGTTCTACATCATCAGTGTGAGACCGTGTACTACATCATCAGTGTGAGACCTTGTACTACATCATCAGTGTGAGACCTTGTACTACATCATCAGTGTGAGACCGTGTACCACATCACCAGTGTGAGACCTTGTACAAATCATCAGTGTGAGACCTTGTTCTACATCATCAGTGTGAGACCGTGTACTACATCATCAGTGTGAGACCTTGTACTACATCATCAGTGTGAGACCTTGTTCTACATCATCAGTGTGAGACCTTGTACTACACCATCAGTGTGAGACCTTGTACCACATCACTAGTGTGAGACCTTGTACCACATCACCAGTGTGAGACCTTGTACTACATCATCAGTGTGAGACCGTGTACCACATCACCAGTGTGAGACCTTGTACCACATCACCAGTGTGAGACCGTGTACTACATCACCAGTGTGAGACCTTGTACAAATCATCAGTGTGAGACCTTGTACAAATCATCAGTGTTAGACCTTGTACTACATCATCAGTGTGAGACCTTGTACTACATCACCAGTGTGAGACCTTGTACTACATCATCAGTGTGAGACCGTGTACCACATCACCAGTGTGAGACCTTGTACCACATCACCAGTGTGAGACCGTGTACTACATCACCAGTGTGAGACCTTGTACAAATCATCAGTGTGAGACCTTGTACAAATCATCAGTGTTAGACCTTGTACTACATCACCAGTGTGAGACCTTGTACAAATCATCAGTGTGAGACCTTGTACTACATCATCAGTGTGAGACCTTGTTCTACATCATCAGTGTGAGACCTTGTACTACATCATCAGTGTGAGACCTTGTACTACATCATCAGTGTTAGACCGTGTACTACATCATCAGTGTGAGACTTTGTACCACATCATCAGTGTGAGACCTTGTACTACATCATCAGTGTGAGACCTTGTACAAATCATCAGTGTTAGACCGTGTACTACATCATCAGTGTGAGACCTTGTACTACACCATCAGTGTGAGACCTTGTACTACATCATCAGTGTGAGACCTTGTACTACATCATCAGTGTGAGACCTTGTACCACATCACCAGTGTGAGACCTTGTACTACATCACCAGTGTGAGACCTTGTACTACATCATCAGTGTGAGACCTTGTACTACATCATCAGTGTGAGACCGTGTACTACACCATCAGTGTGAGACCTTGTACTACATCATCAGTGTGAGACCTTGTACTACATCATCAGTGTGAGACCTTGTACTACATCATCAGTGTGAGACCGTGTACTACATCATCAGTGTGAGACCTTGTACTACACCATCAGTGTGAGACCTTGTACCACATCACCAGTGTGAGACCTTGTACCACATCACCAGTGTGAGACCTTGTACTACACCATCAGTGTGAGACCTTGTACTACATCATCAGTGTGAGACCTTGTACCACATCACCAGTGTGAGACCTTGTACAAATCATCAGTGTGAGACCTTGTTCTACATCATCAGTGTGAGACCGTGTACTACATCATCAGTGTGAGACCTTGTACTACATCATCAGTGTGAGACCTTGTACTACATCATCAGTGTGAGACCGTGTACCACATCACCAGTGTGAGACCTTGTACAAATCATCAGTGTGAGACCGTGTACTACATCATCAGTGTGAGACCGTGTACTACATCATCAGTGTGAGACCTTGTACCACATCACCAGTGTGAGACCTTGTACAAATCATCAGTGTTAGACCGTGTACTACATCATCAGTGTGAGACCTTGTACTACACCATCAGTGTGAGACCTTGTACTACATCATCAGTGTGAGACCTTGTACTACATCACCAGTGTGAGACCTTGTACTACATCATCAGTGTGAGACCTTGTACTACATCATCAGTGTGAGACCTTGTACTACATCATTAGTGTGAGACCTTGTACTACACCATCAGTGTGAGACCGTGTACTACATCATCAGTGTGAGACCTTGTACTACACCATCAGTGTGAGACCTTGTACTACATCATCAGTGTGAGACCTTGTACTACATCATCAGTGTGAGACCTTGTACTACATCACCAGTGTGAGACCTTGTACTACATCATCAGTGTGAGACCGTGTACTACATCACCAGTGTGAGACCTTGTACTACATCATCAGTGTGAGACCTTGTACTACACCATCAGTGTGAGACCGTGTACTACATCATCAGTGTGAGACCTTGTACTACATCACCAGTGTGAGACCGTGTACTACACCATCAGTGTGAGACCGTGTACCACATCATCAGTGTGAGACCTTGTACTACATCACCAGTGTGAGACCTTGTACAAATCATCAGTGTGAGACCTTGTACAAATCATCAGTGTTAGACCTTGTACTACATCACCAGTGTGAGACCTTGTACAAATCATCAGTGTGAGACCTTGTACTACATCATCAGTGTGAGACCTTGTTCTACATCATCAGTGTGAGACCTTGTACTACATCATCAGTGTGAGACCTTGTACTACATCATCAGTGTTAGACCGTGTACTACATCATCAGTGTGAGACTTTGTACCACATCATCAGTGTGAGACCTTGTACTACATCATCAGTGTGAGACCTTGTACAAATCATCAGTGTTAGACCGTGTACTACATCATCAGTGTGAGACCTTGTACTACACCATCAGTGTGAGACCTTGTACTACATCATCAGTGTGAGACCTTGTACTACATCATCAGTGTGAGACCTTGTACCACATCACCAGTGTGAGACCTTGTACTACATCACCAGTGTGAGACCTTGTACTACATCATCAGTGTGAGACCTTGTACTACATCATCAGTGTGAGACCGTGTACTACACCATCAGTGTGAGACCTTGTACTACATCATCAGTGTGAGACCTTGTACTACATCATCAGTGTGAGACCTTGTACTACATCATCAGTGTGAGACCGTGTACTACATCATCAGTGTGAGACCTTGTACTACACCATCAGTGTGAGACCTTGTACCACATCACCAGTGTGAGACCTTGTACCACATCACCAGTGTGAGACCTTGTACTACACCATCAGTGTGAGACCTTGTACTACATCATCAGTGTGAGACCTTGTACCACATCACCAGTGTGAGACCTTGTACAAATCATCAGTGTGAGACCTTGTTCTACATCATCAGTGTGAGACCGTGTACTACATCATCAGTGTGAGACCTTGTACTACATCATCAGTGTGAGACCTTGTACTACATCATCAGTGTGAGACCGTGTACCACATCACCAGTGTGAGACCTTGTACAAATCATCAGTGTGAGACCGTGTACTACATCATCAGTGTGAGACCGTGTACTACATCATCAGTGTGAGACCTTGTACCACATCACCAGTGTGAGACCTTGTACAAATCATCAGTGTTAGACCGTGTACTACATCATCAGTGTGAGACCTTGTACTACACCATCAGTGTGAGACCTTGTACTACATCATCAGTGTGAGACCTTGTACTACATCACCAGTGTGAGACCTTGTACTACATCATCAGTGTGAGACCTTGTACTACATCATCAGTGTGAGACCTTGTACTACATCATTAGTGTGAGACCTTGTACTACACCATCAGTGTGAGACCGTGTACTACATCATCAGTGTGAGACCTTGTACTACACCATCAGTGTGAGACCTTGTACTACATCATCAGTGTGAGACCTTGTACTACATCATCAGTGTGAGACCTTGTACTACATCACCAGTGTGAGACCTTGTACTACATCATCAGTGTGAGACCGTGTACTACATCACCAGTGTGAGACCTTATACTACATCATCAGTGTGAGACCTTGTACTACACCATCAGTGTGAGACCGTGTACTACATCATCAGTGTGAGACCTTGTACTACATCACCAGTGTGAGACCGTGTACTACACCATCAGTGTGAGACCGTGTACCACATCATCAGTGTGAGACCGTGTACCACATCATCAGTGTGAGACCTTGTACTACATCATCAGTGTGAGACCTTGTACTACATCATCAGTGTGAGACCTTGTACTACACCATCAGTGTGAGACCGTGTACTACATCATCAGTGTGAGACCTTGTACTACATCACCAGTGTGAGACCGTGTACTACATCATCAGTGTGAGACCTTGTACCACATCATCAGTGTGAGACCTTGTACAAATCATCAGTGTGAGACCTTGTACTACATCATCAGTGTGAGACCTTGTACTACATCATCAGTGTGAGACTTTGTACTACATCACCAGTGTGAGACCTTGTACTACATCACCAGTGTGAGACCTTGTACTACATCATCAGTGTGAGACCTTGTACTACATCATCAGTGTGAGACCTTGTACCACATCACCAGTGTGAGACCTTGTACAAATCATCAGTGTGAGACCTTGTTCTACATCATCAGTGTGAGACCGTGTACTACATCATCAGTGTGAGACCTTGTACTACATCATCAGTGTGAGACCTTGTACTACATCACCAGTGTGAGACCTTGTACTACATCATCAGTGTGAGACCTTGTACTACATCACCAGTGTGAGACCTTGTACAAATCATCAGTGTGAGACCTTGTACTACATCATCAGTGTGAGACCTTGTACCACATCACCAGTGTGAGACCTTGTACAAATCATCAGTGTGAGACCTTGTTCTATATCATCAGTGTGAGACCGTGTACTACATCATCAGTGTGAGACCTTGTACTACATCATCAGTGTGAGACCTTGTACTACATCATCAGTGTGAGACCGTGTACCACATCACCAGTGTGAGACCTTGTACAAATCATCAGTGTGAGACCGTGTACTACATCATCAGTGTGAGACCGTGTACTACATCATCAGTGTGAGACCGTGTACTACATCATCAGTGTGAGACCTTGTACTACATCATCAGTGTGAGACCTTGTACTACATCACCAGTGTGAGACCTTGTACTACATCATCAGTGTGAGACCTTGTACTACATCATCAGTGTGAGACCTTGTACTACATCATCAGTGTGAGACCGTGTACTACATCATCAGTGTGAGACCTTGTACTACATCATCAGTGTGAGACCGTGTACTACATCATCAGTGTGAGACCTTGTACTACATCATCAGTGTGAGACCTTGTACTACATCATCAGTGTGAGACCGTGTACTACATCACCAGTGTGAGACCTTGTACTACATCATCAGTGTGAGACCTTGTACTACATCATCAGTGTGAGACCTTGTACTACATCATCAGTGTGAGACCTTGTTCTACATCATCAGTGTGAGACCGTGTACTACATCATCAGTGTGAGACCTTGTACTACATCATCAGTGTGAGACCTTGTACTACATCATCAGTGTGAGACCTTGTACTACATCATCAGTGTGAGACCGTGTACTACATCATCAGTGTGAGACCGTGTACTACATCATCAGTGTGAGACCGTGTACCACATCACCAGTGTGAGACCTTGTACAAATCATCAGTGTGAGACCTTGTACTACATCATCAGTGTTAGACCGTGTACTACACCATCAGTGTGAGACCTTGTACTACACCATCAGTGTGAGACCTTGTACTACATCATCAGTGTGAGACCTTGTACTACATCATCAGTGTGAGACCGTGTACTACATCATCAGTGTGAGACCTTGTACTACACCATCAGTGTGAGACCGTGTACTACATCATCAGTGTGAGACCTTGTACTACATCACCAGTGTGAGACCTTGTACTACATCACCAGTGTGAGATACCGTATTTATCCACAAGAACTGCCTTCGTAAAACCCTGGCTATGAAGATATGGAAACGATATAGGCCTATCCCGATCGGGTCTTAAACAGAAGATTGTTTTTCAATTTAATGCTCTCTTACTACAGATTTCATTACTTATTAATTTTATGATAATCATTGGCGTTATCACGAACGTTATCTTCAGCCAGTCGAATGCAAAAGTAGCATGTCGATTCAACATACAGTCCGTCCGTAGATAAACCCATAGCCCAGATATGTACTGAGCACGAGTAAGGGATGGGCAGTTTGTCCGTGTTCTTGATCTTAAATAGGAGTCTGAAAAAAAACCCAGAAGCATGAATCGGACTCTTAAGTGTCTAGACGTCGGGATAGAAATACGACACAATGCACATTGTATATAACGTCGTATATAACATTAATACACACCTACTTCTTACAAGCAACTGCAGCGTAATTTACTCACCACATGTAGCCAAGTTACGAGCGAGAGACAGACACCTCGCTGTCTGCAGTATGCATTGATCTAGTATATAAAGTCCTGTTTAATCACTCCATGCACGACAACCGACCTCCACGCCCGTGTATATGTCAGATCATGATGGCGGTTAATCAGTGTATTTATGTTATTTCTAAAAGGTCAAACGTTTGGCAAGAGGACTTGGACGTAGGGGATGACAAAAATCAATGGTTAGATCCATCGTCTGCAGTAGGACATGTTATAACTTATGGCGCTTGGGGGAATGTGAAAAACCTGATGCAACCATGATGCAAGGGTCTGGACTTTGATCTTGACTCTATATCACCTTCTAAATAAAATTAATTCAATTAATGTGGGTGTGGCTTTTTTGTTACCCACGAGGGAATACATCTCGAGCCAAATATGCATTCTATGCACTAAGGTAAACTATCCCGGTGTCCTTGTGGCGTGACGTCATGAACAATGTCACAATGTATGACGTAACGTTTCTTCTATGTTGGGTTCTAAACGCAGCGACGACAAGAAGGGAATTTAGCTACCCAATTGTTGGAAGTTGACTTTAACACATTTACTTCCATTTTACGACTTTGGTAACGAATTGAAGATCATGTTCATTTACGTATCATATACTGCGAATCTCCTGCTTCAATATAAAAACAACTCTCGCTATCGCTCGGTAAAATCATGTATATCATAACATAAGCTGCTATAGATACGAGATGTACGAGATAAATCCTCATCAGACACATTCAAAATTGATTTAATTGGGCAGAAATACAATGTGTTCTACATGGTATCGTTTCTTTAGCCCATCGGTGTACATATACAATAATAACTTGCACTGTACTAATTTTACTAATTACTAATGGATAAACAATACTCCCGAATCAATAAAAAGAGCTCTACACGAATGTATATTGTTCGGTTAAGCCATGAGAGTCCATTTCCCTACGAGCGGCCATTTTAATGTGTTCACATAAAATGTCATTGGTAACACGTATTGAATGTGTTCACATTAAAACGGGCGCTCTAATGTCGTAATCTGACTGATGAAGCGATATTTAAACACTCAACTAGAGTTTTAAATATGATACCACGATAGAATGTTCAACCATCTTGCTGTCTGAACTCTAAAATTCGCATGAGACATACAAATCTACCTCTCACCATGAATAGTTCCACACCACTGTCGCTTTATAAGTCGCATCATTTTCTTTCAATACGGATAACCGTTTTCTATGGATACGGCTTAACGGCTCGTGCAATGATATAGTTTGTATTCACTCTAATAATAAATAGCAAATTTGAGAAAACATAATATGCAAAAAAAACTCTTACAGCGCCTTTAATACATAGTTTGATGTAGGTACATGTAGCAAGTCAATGACAACTCATTAGCAAAACCAACTGGTGCATAAGTTGTTTTGATAAGATTGTAGCCAAGCCCCTGACGGAAATCAAAGCCCGGACCTCCCGATGTTAGCTGTACGCGCTAATAACTATAAGACGCTCCTAATTTGAGTTAAAATGCTATGTTTACGGAGCATTATTTGTACAGCTGCACAAGTCGATTCTCATTTGCGAAACATGAAGGTAAATGTTAACAGTGACTACTCAGCCGCAGTTCAACTTTACATGGATAGATTTTATGTTTGTAATTTTATTTTTGAATACTATAATTAATCTGTTATTCACAAATATATACATATATATATATACATACTTATATTGATTATAGTCTCTCATTGAGCGGCGCTGATGTCCTTATGTATATTTTAGATTGTAAAGTACTATACAGTGTTGAAACGTACGTAAGTTAATTATTGTCTGACTGTCTGAGTGAGAGACTATACAGATACTATGACCTGATGCCGTTATATCGGTCTGATTGTTTTATTTGCTTTATTACCATGGTCAACGTCGGCTTAAATATATTTTACGAATGCTTCACGCAGAAATAATACTGGGTTTAATTCCATATATCATTAGTGAAATAACATTAGGCCTATCTTATACTCAACAGTCAAATCTGATGAAAACTAATGAGCTTATTTTAAACACGCTTCGTATGCGATTATTACCCCTGCCACAACGAAGTTGTGGGGGTATATGGAAATGACCTCCGTCCTTTCGTCCGTCTGTGCGTCCGTGTTTCCCTTCCGGACCAGAACCCCAAAACCTTAAGGCCTAGCTCAATGAAACTTGGTATGTGACAGACACCTTGTGTAGTTGATCCTTTATGGGTTTTCAACTACTTTGAAGTTTATTTTTATGTATTTTTATAACTTAATATGTTGTTTCTGAACCGGAAACTTGGCCTGGTCTAGTGAAACTTGGTGTCTAGAACAATCACCATGTGTAGATGTATATTTTTGTTACCCTTTCAAACTTCTATTTTCAGCCATTTCCTTGAAAAAAAACCCATATTCATCTTGAATCTGGAGAGAAATTTAAAATGTTTGTAACAATTTCACTTCCAGAAGAGATCTTGAAAATATAGATATAGATAAAGCCGACTCGGTCTACTTTTTGTTATCCTCGTTTTGTGGTAATACAAATATTTACGTTGCATTTTACATCCTAAATTTGTTTTAAAAAAACCTTCTCAGCATGTGTTTAAGGCTGTCTGATTAAAACTAGATCTTCTTCCGAGGAATAAAATATGCAAAATAATTCATCTACCGGGATACGAACAGGTTCTGTAGATTACTCTGTGCAAGGGCGGCTTGACGAGGAACCTTGTTTATCAATATATATGGAGAGGAGAGGCTGCAAAATGATAATAAATAAAAAGAAGATTTTTCTCGATAACAACTTTTTTAATGGGAAACGACGTTTCGGATTATAAACTCATTCATCAGGTTGAATGGAGAACTTGCAATGGATAAATATATGAAGGACATTTAGAGATGGACTACAGAAGAACGAGACATGAATTCCAGAAGTGAAAGTTTGTTGTTTCATTACCAAGGAGATGTGTCAAACGAACACTTTGCGAAGTATGTATGTTCCAGCAGTCTCGCGGGTAAAACTCCTTTTTAAAGTCGTATAACACTTGTACTCTTTATATGGAAGAACACTCTCTTCCCACAGAGGTTACTCTCTTCAGATTTTCGATCCTAACCTAAGGTCTACTAGGGTGGATTAATCGGCTAGGAATAGAGAGTCCTGATAAGTTGCATTTGAAGTTAGTTGTGCAATCAGCTACGACGTTGTAATGGTGACAGCCGTCAATGACACGTCATAATGCCATTTTTGGAAACAGACACGTAGGATAAACCTATTTTTTGTTTTTCTCGATGTATACTATTTAAACAATTGGTCATAAACATGCTGATAGATAAAGAATATAAAGATAAAGATAGATAAAGAAGACCAAATCAGAGACAAAAGCCGAAAACAGGTATTTGTAGTATTTATGCCAGGCATATTCGAAGGGCATATTCTAATAAGACATTTGCAGTCAAAGGTTAAGATCTTTGAAATATCGACTCGATGTAAGATGAGATTTCATTGGAATAAAAAGCAGAGATATAATGATATCCTTTCTCGCCGCTTGGTTATTTTGCTAGACACGAGAAATATGGGCTAATAGAACAGAGAGTACTATCGAAAATCTGAGGAGAGTAATCTCTGTGAGAAAAGAACAGATTCCTCCGAAATAAATCATCTTCTCCAACCACATTCTAACTCATTCCCTTAAATACTCACGAGCTCTCAAAAATGAAAATTACCAGAAAAAAGTGGTATCCAAATAGAAAAATCAAATACCAGTTTGACCCCTTTGCGCTTTCCATGGTTCTTCCTTATGATTGATTCAGACCAGATATAGTTTGGCTTCACGCTGCGCTTCTTCACTTTTTTAGGTGTTGAGTTATCTCCCTTACACCGAGAAAACGAGTGAGTTCGTTAGTGTTTCAGTATAAACGTATTTTGTCAACATCTATAAATGTATCAATCGCTAGAAAATAAACATGAAACATGATATGTTTGCTCGCCTCCTTAGTGTGTAGATGATTTGTTTCTTTTATTTCACTAAGCGAAGAATTTTAGTTTTTTCTTCAGGTAGTATTGAAATGCCCACTTTTGTCGGGTCGCTATTGTCGCGTTCTTTCCATGACTAACACACGGCCTTAAGACTGGCAGTTTGTTTTTTTTAATCACAGTTAAACACAGGGACTGAGCTTGGTGGACCAGTATACAGTCTTCCTGAAAAGAATATTGAAAATTGGAATTAACATTGATCAGTAAGTAAGTGAGTAAACAAGTTAAATATATATATATAAGACACAAATGAGTAAATGTATTAAAAGAATTAGATAAGTGTATAGAAGTGAACAAGATAAATATTAGATAATGATTAAGTGATTATATATTATTAATAAAATAATTAATAAATCAAAACATCACATCATAATGCAAGATATTGATCATCATGATGATAGGAACCGAAGAAAAACACACACACGCTTATAAAGTACTTTTATATTCAAACCAAACCAGTATATAAGTCAACATGCGTCCATCTTACAGTAGCTATCAATATTTAACTTCGATTGATTACAGATATTTCACAAGTTATCAATATTTAACTTCGATTGATTACAGATATTTCACTGTCTTCTTTGACAAAGTTATCAATATTGCGTTCATATCTAATGCTCAATCATTCCTACACGCCTAGACGCCGTTCCACTAACCGATCCTAGGCCTGAGATCAATCTTAGCCAATGATAGAAGAAGGGCTTACGATTGATCTAAGGACTAAGATCGGTTAGTGGAACGACCCCCAGGTCGACAATTCGAGTTTGTGGATTTTAAATGGACAACAATGGTCGATTTCGCATGTATGGATACGTATATCTATCAATATATATAGATTGGCGTAACTAATTAAACTTATATCCCGCTAGAACTATCCAGACTAAGAAAACTATGTGGTTGACTTTACGCATAGCGGACGAACAGTTCATTTAAAATAGAAATAGATTTGTTCTGTTCTTTTCTTAAACATTTTTTTTGGTATTAAATGTACCAGAAACAAAGGAGCTCACTTTAGTTTTCGAGGGAAACCAGTAATTAGCCTATTCATTATTAATATAGATGTTATTAAGAGATGTTTTT
This sequence comes from Gibbula magus, assembly GCA_936450465.1. Lineage (NCBI taxonomy): Eukaryota > Metazoa > Mollusca > Gastropoda > Trochida > Trochidae > Gibbula > Gibbula magus. Next base: position 66,763,099 of record OW388300.1, on the reverse strand, counting down.
GAAGTAGTTAGTAGTTACAAATATCGTGGAACTCATATTGGCAGTTATAGATCGCATATACAATAAGTGTCAATCCAACCTTCTTTTCCTCAGGAAACTCCGATTTTATCACATTGACTCAACTATTTTGGAACTTTTCTATAAAACTTGTGTAAAGTCTATTCTCATGTTCTTTATCCAATGTTGTTTCGGCTACAGTTCACTGACAAATTAAACAAGATAATTTAACAAGGAGAGAACATTTCTTATCCTATCTTGAAGACATTAGATGAACTTCATGAAGGGCAGACTCAAAATTTAGTTTAAAAATTACCTGTGACTATTGACATGTATTAACATGAAATTGTTTAACTGTTATCCTCCGGCCGTCGGTATAATGTACTGACGTGCAAAACCAAACGATACAAAATGTCACTTGTGCCATTGTCAATTTCTCTATTGAACAGGCCTAACCATTAAATTAATGTTCTCATCATCAGGCATTTGTAAATTTGTTTATATCATCTTATTCACTTGCGAAAGAGGGAGTAATGTGTTTAAGATATACAATAGAACAAACCATTGTATAATCCCACAATATCTCATCACTTTTAGAGTTGCAGTCGGCTAAATAGACCGTCGAGTTTAATGTTCCTCTACTGGCCAGACATCGAAACTCCTCTTGTCGCACCTTTCCATCGAAGGTGAATGAATAGGTCTAAAACAAATACAAAACAAAATAGAAGCAAGTGTCACCATGTCACATGATCCCCAGCCGTAAATTAATACTTCAAAATTAAAACAAAATAATGTCAAGGTCATCAAAATGGACTTAACCCTGAATCTGCCCTAGAATAAAATTGGCGTAAGATATAATGGGAACCCAGTGAACGGTTCTCCGGATATCTTCCTCACATGCCGAAAAATGCTTTCCACTGTAAACTTGAAATAATGTCAAGGTCACCAAAATCTAACCAGCCCTTTGTCTTTCCTAATATAGTTTTGAGCATAATATGATGAGAATCCAGACTACAGTTCTTGAGATATCTAGCTGACAAGCTCAACATGCAAGGTCACATGTCGTTCTGATGTGATCTTGAGAATGATGCCAAGGTCAACAAACCAAACAACAATTAGTTATGACGAGAATCCAGTGAATGGTTCTTGAGATATATCTGAAAAGCTTATCATGCAAGTTCACATGCCGAAATATAACACGTGTTTCTCTATTCTGTCCATGTCACATTTGATGTGATTGCTTCTATCAGAGAGCATTATGTTCGGGAGCGGCATTCACATAAGCATCGTTTGCTTGTTTGACAATCCAGATTTCATTTCATTGAAATTAAAACATGTTTTTGATGACCTTGAAATGAAGGTAAGGGTAACAAAACTCTTTGTTGAAACATTACTCTTACAATGTTGAACATATATGCAAAATAATCCAGTGAATAGTAATTGAGTTATTCCATTACATACGTACGAATGCGAGACTGGTGATACTAATCTAAATCTGTTTTTGAAAACAAGCATGTGTCTTAAGAAGGTCCTTATTTATCTCGATAATTCCTGAGATGACGAATGTTCTGTATGATGCCTGTTTCTCTGTGCTGCTTCCATTAAACAGATGACGAATGTTCTGTATGATGCGTGTTTCTCTGTGCTGCTTCCATTAAACAGATGACGAATGTTCTGTATGATGCGTGTTTCTCTGTGCTGCTTCCATTAAACAGATGACGAATGCTCTGTATGATGTCTGTTTCTCTGTGCTGCTTCCATTAAACAGATGACGAATGCTCTGTATGATGCGTGTTTCTCTGTGCTGCTTCCATTAAACAGATGGCGAATGCTTTGTATGATGCGTGTTTCTCTGTGCTGCTTCCATTTAAACGGATGACGAATGCTCTGTATGATGCGTGTTTCTCTGTGCTGCTTCCATTAAACAGATGACGAATGTTCTGTATGATGCGTGTTTCTCTGTGCTGCTTCCATTAAACAGATGACGAATGTTCTGTATGATGCGTGTTTCTCTGTGCTGCTTCCATTAAACAGATGACGGATGCTCTGTATGATGCGTGTTTCTCTGTGCTGCTTCCATTAAACATATGGCGAATGCTTTGTATGATGAGTGTTTCTCTGTGCTGCTTCCATTAAACAGACGGCGAATGTTCTGTATGATGCGTGTTTCTCTATGCTGCTTCCATTAAACATATAGCGAATGTTCTGTATGATGCGTGTTTCTCTGTGCTGCTTCCATTAAACAGATGACGAATGTTCTGTATGATGCGTGTTTCTCTGTGCTGCTTCCATTAAACAGATGACGAATGCTCTGTATGATGCGTGTTTCTCTGTGCTGCTTCCATTAAACAGATGGCGAATGCTTTGTATGATGCGTGTTTCTCTGTGCTGCTTCCATTTAAACGGATGACGAATGCTCTGTATGATGCGTGTTTCTCTGTGCTGCTTCCATTAAACAGATGACGAATGTTCTGTATGATGCGTGTTTCTCTGTGCTGCTTCCATTAAACAGATGACGAATGTTCTGTATGATGCGTGTTTCTCTGTGCTGCTTCCATTAAACAGATGACGAATGCTCTGTATGATGCGTGTTTCTCTGTGCTGCTTCCATTAAACAGATGGCGAATGCTTTGTATGATGCGTGTTTCTCTGTGCTGCTTCCATTAAACAGATGGCGAATGTTCTGTATGATGCGTGTTTCTCTATGCTGCTTCCATTAAACATATAGCGAATGTTCTGTATGATGCGTGTTTCTCTGTGCTGCTTCCATTAAACAGATGACGAATGTTCTGTACGATGCGTGTTTCTCTGTGCTGCTTCCATTAAACAGATGACGAATGTTCTGTATGATGCGTGTTTCTTTGTGCTGCTTCCATTAAACAGATGGCGAATGTTCTGTATGATGCGTGTTTCTCTGTGCTGCTTCCATTAAACAAATGCATTGAGGAGGCGAGCTAGTTGATATGTTCTTGTTAAATGATAGTAATGTTCACATTTTTATAGAACACGATATTAACTTTCTTCATTTACCGAAAAACATACCTGTACAGATATGCTCTTTAACGCTATGTGTATGAACAGTCATCCTGTCATTCATGTATTATAAAAACAAAGCAGTACTCCAATAGCTCCCTATGCATGTACTTGAACCGAAATGTTCTTAAAGTGTGTGCCGCTACTTGTACATCATCTATAGATCCTCTATATAGAGCTATTTGTGACATCAGAGTATCAATACCTGCGTAGTCAGATTACGATGTATCATATTGAAAGGATAGAACAGCGGCGAGGGCGTGGTGCTACCTAGCCACTACCAAGATGGTGTCAGTTTGGGGTTAGTAGAGAGAAGAGATATTACGAGCGCTTCACATTATCAACTACTGCAAAGTAGTTAATGTTAAACTTGTACTATATCCAACAACGATTTTTTATATCACTTATATCACGTAAATTTATATCACTGTTAATGTTCTCATGGAGACACGTATTATATATCTCACCTGACCCATGTTGCCCCCATGATCACAGTTCACAAGTCGTACAGGAGTACTGACGTTTCCACTCTCACTGGACTCGCTGGTGAGGCACTTGGCACTTATGGCGTTTCTAACCTAGGGCACAATCAGAAATGTCAAGGACATCGAAACTAACTGGCCATTGAAATAAGTATGTCCTGTTAAAGATTGAAATAGCTGAACACATCTTATATACAGTTCACCACCCTGAAGTCAAAACTATAAGTCATCTTTTTTGGATTGTCAGCATGCACAAACATTTTGGCAATATTTAAAAAATAGTTAATGACAAATGTCCACATGTAAACATCTTGAAAATGTCTTGCATTTTATTTTGTTTGGGTTTAGAAAGAATGATGTTCTTGATTTGCTATTGCTGTTGGCAAAATGTTTACATAATTTAAATACAACTTAAAGGTTTAAAAAAACTCTTTCAGTTGTAATCAGTTTATTGAAAAAAACATACAGCTTTTAGTAAAAGTGGATATTGCATCATTATACCGTAAATTTAAAGTAATTTTTTTTTTACTTATGGCAACCATATAATATATATAACTACAGAGGTATTCGTGACACCTTCTTTAAATGCGGCAACAATGGGCAGTGTAAAGGACCCGAGCGGTATAATAAAGTAATCTTTTTTGTACTTATGGCATTCCTATAATATATATAGCTACAGAGGTATTCGTGCATATGGATCCTAATTTCTATGATGAGTTTTTGGAATAGCATTCTTGAAGATGGTCATGATAAGATAAAGTAGTTTATAAAGGCGAAAAAATAATTATTTAGTTTGTTTACGGATTCTCGTACCATAAGTTTGACTAAATTGGAAGAACATATATACAAGAATCGATGCCAAACAAACGTACCCAATGTTGGTAGAATATTTCTGAAAAACTAAAGAAATAAGTGAAAAAATAATTGTTTCATAGTCAATCCTGTTCGTGTTTTGCTTACATGAACACTTTTCATTTACACCATAGCAAAGTTCCATTTCATAAAATCCGTAAACCAGGTAACTTCATTTTGGGTGGCCCCAAAAAGCATTGTCAAGGCCACACGTTGACTGAGACATAGATGTCTGGACTCCGTTCCATAACAGTGAGCGCTTATAATTGCTCATTGATCGCTCAAGTAGCGCTCATTCTTTCTTGAACGACACGGTGCAAAGTTTGCTCGCCTTGCTACGTGGCGCTACATTGAGCAATCGCGTTCGAGAGAGGTTTAAAAGTAATCGCCCATTGAGCGATTACTTTGAAACCTCTCTTGAACATGGCCCAGGTGTTCCTGGTGGGGTTGTGACTCACCAGACCCCAGGAGTACACGTTCTCGTCAGGTAGGAACTTGTCAGTATACACGGTGTCCAGGTACCAGGAGAAAGGACGACATTTCTTCCTCTTGATCATCAGGTCCTCCCGGGGGAGATCATCTACGAACGGCTTGGACTGCAAAGTAATTGCTTACTCTGATCAATGGCTCAAGTGTGAACTGCAGACTGAGGACGTGCTTACTCTTATCAATGGCTCAAGTGTGAACTGCAGACTGAGGACGTGCTTGCTCTGATCACTGGCTCAAGTGTGAACTGCAGACTGAGGACGTGCTTGCTCTGATCACTGGCTCAAGTGTGAACTGCAGACTGAGGACGTGCTTACTCTGATCAATGGCTCAAGTGTGAACTGCAGACTGAGGACGAAGTGGAAGACAAAACACGACCCATGGTATTCTTCTCAAAGTTAAACCTATTGGGGTTAGACACAGAGGAATTGTAGGTTTTCCTTTCAACAGAAGACATTGGACTAGTGTTTTCTCAAATGTATGAACCGTCAAATGTCCAAATTAACATTTGATAAAACATCAAATAGTATACTATATTAACAAAAAACATCAAATGGTTCTACAATTCATAATCCCCACTATCCCAGGGGGCTGTACACTAGATTTAGAACGCTTAGTCCAGCCTAACAAAGTCCTGAGTACTGAGCTAAACATGGCAGTTTGAGTTTTCTTCCATCACATTAATATTACATAAAATATTGATACAACCATAAATTACCCCTTTCACATATCTATCACTCACAAATATTCTGTTCCTGTACATGTAAAACATGCGGCGATATTCGTCCATCCAAACCTCAGCTATCTGTATCATACCTGTCTCTTCGACTGTTACTGAGACTGAAAGAAAAAGGTTGAATATAGTTTTTGATGCACCTACAATACGTCCTTTAACGTGTATTTATTACCAACGAAGTCAAAGAATACATTTATTTCATAGGCCTTTGGGAAATAACTTTGTCATATCATTTCGCACCATGAACAAAGATATGACATCACGTTGTTTTCTATGACACCGTCTTCACAGGGGGTAAGCCTTGTCCATGCTAAACCGGAAGTTGGCAGTCGTCAACAACCATTTTGTCGACAGACAGTAGTTTTTCAACTCGGGTGGGTCCCGAAATTGGTTAGTTTTGAACATTTTCAATTGAATGATGTTAACGATATCAACTTGTTTCAACTCTTGAATAGCTATAGTTAACTATCGCTACATCTGTGGAACATGACATGTAATATAAAGTTTAGAATTTGAACATTTTGGAGACTTGCATCAAAGTTAGAGCTTCCACATAACATTACAGCTTTCACATAATGATCGAAACCAAGTGAAGTTCGTAACATCAAAGATATTGACATTCGGAAATTCAATGAAGACCCTTTTTTCAAACTCGATAGAAAATGTGGATGAACTGGCTGATACATTCAACACTACCTTATCTGAGCTTTTAGACAATCATGCTCCAGTCAAGCTCAAACAGGTTCGACCTCAGGATGCTTCACCATGGTACAACACTGATGAGCTTGCGGCCAAAAGAGAAAGACGTATTGCAAAACGCCGTTGGAGAAAATCCCATCTAGAAATTGACCGTCAAATATACCACATTGCTCGAAATGATGTCAACAAACGCATCCGGAAAGCCAGATCTGAGTGCTTCAACACAGAAATCACATCTAATGGCGATAATCCAAAACGCTTGTTTACTACCCTTCGCAAACTGCTCGGGAAAACATCTGATGTAGTTCTACCTCAAGGAGACGATGTTTCTCTTGCTAATGATTTAAAAAAATTCTTCTCTGAAAAAATCACAAGACTTCGCCACAAGTTTCGAGACGCCTGCGATGATGTTTCTTATCAAGAGTTTCAAGGATGTAACTTCACCTGTTTAACCCAGGTGTCAGAAAATGATGTGAAGAAAATCATTGCATCATTAAAACCAACATCATGTGAGGCAGACCCACTCCCAACCAACTTCCTGTTGAAGATACTTGACACCATTCTACCTGTTATCACCAGGATTGTCAACCTCAGTCCCTCATCTGGAACAGTGCCCAAGTGCTTCAAACATGCAGTTATTAAACCTTTGATAAAGAAACTCTCATTGGATCCTGATAAACTCAGCAACTACCGACCGGTATCTAATCTTTCATTTCTTTCCCAAATTCTTGAAAAAGTTGTCAAAATCCAGATGCTTGAACACTTACAGAGATACGATCTGATTGACAGATACCAATCTGCTTATAGGACGGCACTTAGCAGCGAGACAGCTCTCAACAGTGTACTTGACAACATTAAGATGTCAGTTGATGATGGTAATGTTGCCCTACTCGTCCTTTTAGACCTTTCAGCTGCCTGCGATACGATTGACCATGCAATACTGTTATCAAGGCTACAGATTGAATACGGAACAAGAAAAGCCTTTAAAAAGGCATGGTTGGAGGCATCTTGTTAAGGCTAAAATATATTATAAAAAGGATATGTATGTCATATGTACATTTAGCAAAATGAAGCCTGCATTATGGTCATTTTGGGGGATAAAAGCTTTGATTACTATAATCACACAATTAGTTATTCAATTCAAAAGTCGCAAATAAAATAATTTTACCTCGATCATTTAAGTTGTGTATATGCTTTTCAATTTACATACATTATTTATTCATAAATAAAATGAAATTATATATAATCTTTCATTTGAAAATGAAAGTGAACATTCAACTTCCCCGATTTATTTTAAAGCGCAACTCCCGGGTGCTTTTGCTCCAATTTTGAAGTAGGCCTATATTATGAATTTGATCAAAACGTTGTTGAGAGTTGTGTCATTGTTAGATTCCAGCAATAAGAATGTGTAGGCCTATTTTCCCTGAAACACGCAGTCAACCATTTGTTAAACATTTGCAAATTTAAAGTGTACCAATTCGATTGATTATGAAGCATATTCTGTTTATCTGTGGAAGGAAGGCATATGGACCTTTTTTAATTCAAGGATAATGACCCGGTATCCTCATGCTTGGTGCTATCAGTTTGGACATAAATATGGTTCTATCCAATATGTGCTTATACATGTACAAGCTTCACTATCATTAATTCAATAACAGTACATTGAGTAGGCCTACCATTATGCAAGTCTGATTGGCATTGAAAATATTGATAACTGAGTGGAAGGTTGGTGTGTTGATTGACAACCACTATTATCGTTTAGTATATGCTTGCTCCGCGCGTATAACATTAGCTTGTAAAGTTTCTTGGATTTTCCGAAACTGCAGTGCGAAATTATGCACTTGAATTGGTACATGTCTGCTCATGGAGGTGTAAAATGGCTTTGAATTGAAAAATCTTATGTTTACTGACATTCAGACTCAGAATAACACAACGGTCGTTTCTATTTTAGATGTTTAGACAAAATCTCTTTTCGCAGTAAAAGGGGGTAATTATTTCGGATAACCCACATGGTCACGTGGTTACAAATTTGTTACAGCCGTGTTCGTTGGTCATATGCTTTTTCCAAAGTATGAAGAGGCCAAGCATGATTGGTCGAAAGTTTATTTTGAATATTCCAACAGTAATATAGCGTGAAATCCATCTGCGTATCAGGTTGGAGGCGGTTTGCGCCTCCAACCAATAAGCAGCACAGTCCTGAAGTGGTTATCATCGTACCTAGAAGATCGTGCAAATTAACAGAGAAGTGTCTGACAGCAGTGTTCTTGAATGTGGAGTGCCAAAAGGCTCGGTTTTAGGACCTATTCTGTACACAAAACCACTCGGACAACTCATATCTGATCATCTGATTGGACGACATTTCTATGCTGATGACTTTCAATTGATCGATAGCTTCAAACCAATGCCTGATAGTCAACAGAAAGCCAAGAATGATATGGAGTATTGTCTCAATGATGTCAAATCCTGGATGACCAATAACAAACTGGTCTTAAACGATGACAAAACAGAAGCTATCATATTTGCTCCACGTCAAAGATAGGAGAAATGTAAGCTTTCTTCCATCTCCATTGGACAGGCATCTGTTAAAAATCTTGGTGGGCATTTGGACTCGCATCTCAGTATGAAAATCCATGTCAACCACCTCTGTAAAATCTGTCATTTTCATCTTCGAAATATTCGTTCCTTACGTAATATCCTGACCATCGAAGCAACTGCCACCCTTGTCCGGACTCTAGTTCTTTCACGCCTCGATTACTGTAATAGCTTATTGATCGGTATCTCTGAAGAACAACTAAAGAGCCTCCAGAAAATCCAAAACCAAGCTGCCCGCATAGTCACAAGAACAAAACTACGTTCCCATATAACACCTGTCCTCAAGTCTCTTCACTGGCTCCGTATCCGAGAGAGAATCGAATTTAAATTGCGCTCCCTTGTCTTTCAGTCCATCAACGACATAGGCCCATCATACCTCCAGGATCTGATAAAACTGCATAAACCAGAACGATCTCTCCGCTCCTGTCAGAAACACTTACTAGAAGTGCCTGTTTATAAATTGAAAACATTTGGTGCCAATTCCTGGAACACTGGAACTCTCTACCATCAGACCTCAAGATCTCGCCATCTTTATCAGTTTTTAAACGTCATCTCAAAACCCACCTGTTTAAGAAATACCTCTGAACTCTCTGACTTTTTGACTGTATATATGTTATGCGCTTAGAGCATGTCCTTTGGTGATGTGGATGGGGCGCTTTACAAGTACTCTTATTATTATTATTATGAAACCGAGATATTAGCAAAATTAAAAACTGTACATATTGATGGTAGTTGCTCCATCACTGTCCAGGTTGTTGAAAAATTCAAAAACTAACTGTCCATGGTAGTTTCTATGCAGGAAACCCATCTCTTTTTACATTGTAGGGGTTAATAGTACATGTAAAGGTGCAACTTGAATTGATTTTAGTTGCTGCTGTTCATACAATTTTATTGGTAAACTAATGTACACATAAACATTAAAATTTGCGTAAATGTCGAAAAAACAAACGAATACAAGTTTAACATATAAATCCATCAACTATATAGTTTTAACTACAACTTATTTTTTAAATAATAGTGTCATTTGTGTCATTCTTACACCTTGAAATATCGTTATCTAGAAAAATAATGTAATAATAATTTATTACTATCCCTATCAAGGATTTATCCAAACCACGATGTAATGGATGTCATCTTCAACTACAGTCCGGTCATCCATTAGTCTAGGAATGATATCCTTTGACTGTTATCAACACTATAAGACATTGTGATAGTACTGACATTGAACAATGAATCTGTCGACAGTTATTTCCAAAATTATATTATCGGGGGAAAATATTTTTTGGATATATTGAACCTGTTGTTTTCACAATTTATATTTCTGCATTATATAATTTTTAATTTCCACCATTTTTAAAAGTTGATTGTTATTAAAGTTCAAAGGACAGGAGGAAATGAGCATATCCTTTCGAGCAACATGTCATCAATATTTTAAGAATAGATATGTTTGTAAATATTTGAGCATAGCTTTAGTAGATGTTACTGATTGATATGAACACTAATTAAATTAGCTTTCTGCAATCTCTGTTTACTCAAAAATATGCCTTGTAAATTATTGGGACGTGACCCTAGTTGTGAAATCACTCACAAATGACAAATTAACAAAATATTTCAAGATGCATTAAGCCATTTTTTAATCCTGGTCATGTAGATTTACATTTCGAAAAGATTCAGAGGGTCATGCAGTCCATCAAACCAGTTCACCGAGGTTTCAATCTTAAACGTCCTGTAATGTTGCTGGGTGTTTGTTAATACCTGAATTTTATTTATTATTCACCATCATCCTATCATCATGTCTTTGAGAGAGGACATTGTATTTACACATATGTATAATTCACAAATGAAGACAGACGCCTTTAAAATAATTAATGATGCAAGAAACATGCTGTTAAAGAAGAATGTTCAGAGAACGCATTTCACTCCATTCTCTTCCCACAGAAGTTACTCCCATCAAATTTCCGATCCTAACCTCTGTTCTATATAGCTTGAAATCGAGGTCTTTAGCAACATGTCCTAGCGGGGGAAAGGGGAACCTCATACTGTATCCCTGCTTCTTAACCAATGACAACTCACCTAACAGCGGCCCCGTCGAAGATCTAGACATTTGACTGTAAGGGTCTTGCTCATTAGCATATGTCCATCGAATATGCCTGATGTAAATAACATAAATGAACTATTTTTGGTATTTGTCTCTGATTTGATCTCCTTTATTTATAAGCATGTTTATGATCAATATTTTTCACCAAATCAAATACGATGGCATATCTCGAGGAAAACACATGAAACAAGAAAACGTTTATTTTTTTCATCATGACGTGTAATTGGCAAATGTCACTTTTACAACGGCGTCGATGATTGCACAACTAGATTCAATTGCAACCAATGAAGACATTCCATTTCTGCTGTCGATTTCAAGCGATAAAGAACAGAGGTTAGTGTCGGAAATCTGAAGAGAGTAACCTCTGTGGGCAGAGAATGATTTGACTCAAAATAACAGAAAAAATACTGACCAAAAAAGCATGTGTAAAGCCGGGCTTTTTCCATAATGGTAAAAAGACATAAGTCAAGGCAAAGATTTCATCACCAAAAATGCACATGCAAAATGTTGAACTACGATTGTATACATTTTCGGAGGAAATATTGGTGACACTGTTTCCATAAGATAGGTCAAGGTTAGTAACTTCTGTTAAAAGCGGGACTCGCTTAAAGAGCCATCAAGGATGTTGATGACCATATCGAAAATTTTCCAAAAATCTATCTCCGTGAAATAAATAAACTTAATTTTTCCCATTTTTTTTCAACTTAAAATAAGCCGAGAAATTGCTTTAATTAGTAAAGGTGTTTTCGAGTCTAAATATAGATCCAGTCTATTATTTTCAAGCGCAAAGCATTTTGGTCTAGCTCACACACAGTAAACAAAGACACGAAAGAATAACAAAAATTATGAGCAATGAAAGAAATCAAAATATATAATTGTTTGGCGGTTATTTATTTTCCATTTAATTTAATTATGTATTTGCTACAGATATTGGAATAATTGTTTTACCCAACTAGGCATTTTTCTTGAATTTTATAATCAATGAGAGTAAAAAAAGTTCATAATTTGCCGGTCTTATCTCAATAAAAAGTACATTAAACAGTAAAATAATTTGTATACTCTCAGGACATTTCGAAACATAGTTTGTAAAGCAATAGTCACATTCAGTAATGTGTGACAAGGGTAACTTGCAAGAGAGACACATGCAGCACGGGCAGCACATGGGTTGTTATGGCGACTTGCGCTAGAGACGAGCCTTCACGCTTCGGAAGCGCTAACTGTTTGTGTAGTACGTGTTACGCAAAAAAGGGGATTCTGTTTATATGACGTCAGATACCCTTAGCGCGCTAGTCGAAGTGATACTTCTCTTTGAAACCAAATTGCATTACATTGTCGTGATATGAAAATTATTTAACATATGCCATGTTGTAGCTAAAATATTTCTCTGGCGAATGACGTTATAAGTATATATTCCAAAAATTTGAAACACTAACATCCTTGATGGCTCTTTAAGAGAATCATAAAAAGTCAGATTTAGTGGCATTCTCAAGACATATTACTCAACTTCCTATACACGGTCTACTTAATTAGGATAGATAAATTAAGTTACTGATGACCATCATTTTGATTCTGCATAACGTTTTCCTGTTACCTACTGACAACTATCAGACCAACTACCCGCACAGTTCATTTTCAACAACCTGTACAGTGTGTTTGTCAACAGGAGCAACTACCATGGATGTGTACAGATTTTAATTGTGCTAATATCTCGGCTTCGGTTAATCTGTGAATGCTATAACTTTGATACAAGTTCTAGATTATCATATTCAACTTAAAACTACATGAAATATATTCTACATCCAAGTAGATTTGCTGTATTCATGTTGAAAGTCGCCTTGTCGCGGATTTTCTCTCTGACGACGATTGACTAGTTCCGAAGTGTTAAAATTCTAAATTATTTATTACATGTCATGTTCTAAAGATGTAGCGATTGTAAACTATAGCTTTTCAAGAGTTGAAACAGGTTGATATTGATAACATCATTCAATTGAAAATGTTCAAAACTAACCACTTTCGGGACCAACCCGAGTTGAAAAACTCGAGGTTCTTGACGACTGCCAACTTCCGGTTTAGCATGGACAGGGCTTACCCCCTGTGGTCTTTAAATGCGGCAACAATGGGCAGTCTAAAGGACCCGAGCGGTATCATATTCATACATAATTGTACTTGACTATATCATGATTTCGACAGTTTCGCCCTAATACCAGCAAACCCCTCGTTATGACTTGGGAAACATGCCAGATACTCTTAAAGTATATACTTTATATTCTATAAAGGTATGTAAAAACAAAGAATTGATACAATGTATAATGTAGTTTTTGACATTGTGTTAGATTTCATTCAAGTTTGATTAAAACAGAATGTTCTAGTCTCTATGTCCATTCCATTAGTCAGATCTAGACCGGTCAATTACAGAACATTCTTTCCTGCAAGTCGGACATTGGCTACATACGTTTCATTAAATATTCAAGACCGAGGCAATCTAAACTTATCTTAACGATACAAGGGCTTTACCTCCAGGACGGAGTTTCCACGTATCAGTCGAGCGAGGAAACACGTTTCTTGGTCAACGACATGTGGTAATTTTGTCAACCCATAGTCACACGACGTGGCCGTGGCGACATATGTTCACATGTTAAAAGACCGAGCAATCTACTTCTGTCTGATACTGCTTTGTTCCCCTAGTTTCCATGACCCCTTCTCTTGTGTGTCTGACAAATGGTTATCAACCATTACGCCATCTGTACACACTCTGCACTCCTCCTTTATTGGCCACATTATCAGCTAATGTTCGTTGTTCAGGAGTTTCATCCGTACGTGAGATTAAGGCACATGGTTGTTTGATGGAAATGCGATCAGCATTTGAAAGACGCCTTACTTTCTTTTGGAGCTTTTTAGCTGATATTTAATGACGTTTCCTCTATAAACAGTTGTGTCAGCAGGTTGTTGATGACTTAAAGGGGCGTTCTGTAGCCATCTTGGATATTTTTGCATTACGTGAAATGAAAACACGCTATGTTGTACCTAATTTTGAATTTTTTAATAAATAAAAATTAAACACTGATAGAGTATTCATATAGAAATATATAACATGACATAAAACTAATGAACACTTTGCTGTTATGCTGTAGCGAAGTTTTCCCCACTCGCAGCTCCGATGAATGGCAAAAGTGCGCTTGTAATTATCAAGTTGTGAAATATAAAGTCATCAAAATATATTACCTTCATTACAATCTTTCAATTTGACTGTATTTTAATCCTATATTTATTACATATATGTGTAAACAGGAATACCCTCTCGAATTTCGTTTCCACAAAAAATACCCCGATAGAACCCTCCTTTTAAAGAATGTTTGTGGAAAGCTTGGCTGAATATGACACTGTTCATCTGTCTACTAATTAATTATTGTTCACTTTGTCAGTATTCTATCAATATATTTATGTTTTATGATAAAAACATGTTGTTTTTATATAAAAAATAGTGTTTTCATCATTTCACGTAAGCCAAAAAACAAAATGGTGGATACTCTCGATAGAATCGCAATCTAACTGTATCGACAAGTTTGAGCTCTCTTTCTTTATAAATTTAGCTGATTACGCATATCACCTTGACGATTGACACTGGAGCCTTTCTCCTCTATTCAATTGGTCTACTCAATTAACAACATGAAGTCATGGTGACCTACCTTCGTCATTCTCATTATGCGCATGCGCAAGATTGCCGACTCTGGAACACGGTATGATTGCCATCAATCCTCCGCACATCCAAGTCTAAAATGAATTTGCATTAAATGACTCAATATTTAAACCTCAACAAAATATAGAAAGATGGCTGCTGTGGTGTACAGCTCTACAGTTGGGTACTTTTATCATAAGCGAACTATACAAACCAAGTCAATATAACAACATTAGGAATTTCAATATTTTATACAAAAATATAGCACTGCAAACTGAGTAACTTATATTTTGAACTTTCCGAGATAGGAAGTCTAGAGTACAGATAAAGAGACATGACTAGTGAGTAACAATGTCACAGCGCTATTTTGATACACATACGTTATACAGTTAAGCAAGAAACAAATTATCCAGTTTCTAGATACGGGATATGTATATCTATTACAACTGTAGGCTGATCAGCTGAACTGTTGATTTTAAAAAGATGGAAAATTGACAACATTGATACTCACTATACTAACTTGGTTTACAATATTAAGGAATTGAAACATAATATGGGCACACAAACAAAACAGGATATTCTTATCCGAAAACGGAAATAAAAAATCAACAGGGCTATAATTCTAAACATATTTGTCTTTAGTAATATTGAACGGCATTAGGCTTCCGTTGCACAACTCACTAAGGTAGTCTTAGTGCAACATGTGGCGCTAAAGTTAGCCTTGGTGTAAATGTTTTTTTTTTTACAAAGGTATCGTCGACTTTAAAGTATAAGGTTAAATATTTTTATAGTTGTACGTATACACTTTTATATCGAACAATAAGCATTGCGAAATGACCGCCTTAGGTTCCTAGTATTTGAAATATATTTTTCACTTTAAATCGTTATGTCAGTTGTTTTTAGTAAATGTTTGCACTATTCGAATTTAACACTATAACAGAAGTGATTGTGAGATCACTTCCAGTGGGAATCGAACCCGGGACCTCCGGGTGACAGTCCTGCGCTCTACCAGTTGAGCTTAAGGGATATCCCACTAGCCGAAGCCAGTAGGAACACTTTCATCTCACCCTGCCACAATACTTTACTATTACAGAATTGAAGTATATATATGTCCAGTTTATAAATATAATACTATTATCAATAAGATATACAATAATCGATTACGGTGTGTTGTTTTCTAAAAGTCTCAGTTTAATGTGAAGTAGCATGGCTTACAACGATATAAAATATGGGATACCAAATTCAGACATTATATACAATAAATGGAAAAACAATTTACCCGGAATGAAAACTCGAGTTCGAGCCCAACTGTGAACATATTCTCCTGAAACCCTCCCAGCTTGGCCAGGTTTTTATGGTTGACAGCAAACACCTCGCCCGATATCACTGGTGTTCTAAAAAGTATCACAGATTTGAAATACACATAAAAAACAGTTGTTCTTCATTAACAAATCAAGTTTCAAATCGTCATGGACCTTCTTTAAAAAGACTCAATGTGGTCATGAATCACCAAGTTCATAACTGTGCATATTCATGTGAAATCCATTATGATTCAACCTTCAATCGGAAACAATGAGTACAAAATACAGTCATGTCAAGCCCTCATAGTGCCACCAGTTATTCTTACCTTCATGGAAAATAGCATGTTTAGTTTAGAAATTCCACATAGAGTAATATGTAATGGGCGGTTTATTTTCCCTTGATCTTTTCGAAACGACAAATTCTGTATTTCGAATCAGTGGCTGTACCAGTTAAGTCACCATCACTTATTTCCTAAGGCTCTGATTGGTCAAGTTCGAGGGCGGACCCAGACCGATGCAGATGACTCAATGATGCTCCATTAGTCGATTTGGTGTTATAGATCACTGCATCTACTTGATTTGGTGTGATGGATCACTGCACCTAGTCGAGTTGGTGTGATTGATCAATGCACCTACTTGATTTGGTGTGATGGATCACTGCTTATTTTGGCAGCCTCGGCGTCTGTCAGTTGCCTCCAGAATAGGGTAAAATTAAAGAAGAAACCTGGAATCATGACGTCACCAGCATCATACGTCACCGTGACGTTATCCAGGCGGTCAATCACTGGTGCAGCCACTAAGTTCGGATCTTTTCCAATAGCTGCCAGGAGTGGCTCCAACCTTGAATAAACAAGTAATTACCCATAAAGTAAAATGAACCTGTGTCATGTGCATCTTTGCCGGTCAACCATCTTAAAACCATTGATTATGTTGTCACTGCAGTGAACCGTTGGACTGATTTGACGTGTTTAAGTGATTTAAATCGAATACAAAGATTAGGACATAATAGATTATTTGAGATTATAATGATTTTAATGAGAATTTTGCGTAACTCGCTCTTACTTGACAACAATGACACTCGTTTTGTAAAAAACCCACATTAAGTGGGTATTAGGTGTTTCCACAGTATACAATGCATAGAGGTCAATCCGTCAATTAAAATGTGTATGTAATATACCAGATGACTTCAGTAAATGATTGTAATACAACATACGGAGCACTCGCACTGTCAATATGACATAAGAAAAGGATTGTCAAAGAATACACTGATCATGAGTACTCGAGGGAATGATTATGATTATACATACATACATGCACAAACATACACACAAACATACATACATACATACATATATACATACATACACACACAAACATACACAAACATAAACACATACCTACATACATACACACAAACACACAAACATACATACATACATACATACACACACAAACATACATATATACATACATACATCCATACATCCATACATACATACATGCACACAGACATACATACATACATAAATACATACATACGTACGTACGTACGTACGTACGTACATACATACATAAATACATACATACATACACACAAACATACATACATACATACATAAAACATACATACATACATCTATACATACATACATACACACATACATACATACGTACGTACGTACGTACATACATACATACATACATGTACATACATACATACATACACACAACATACATACATACATACATACATACATACGTACGTACGTACATACGTACATACATACATACATACACACACAAAAACATACATACATACATACATACATACGTACGTACGTACATACATACATACATTCATACAAACATACAGTGTACATACATCGTAATTATGATGCATTACGTTACATGTATATGTGTGGTATAATTATCATTTGATTTAAATGGGATTGGAACAAGTTGTTTGTGCTGGTATTGAGGGCGTTGAAGGGGTTCTGATGTCATTGATATAGAGAGCAATTGTATGAAAGATAACGGCGGACAACGGGGTTTAGTTAGAAAATGTATACATTTCTGATCAACTCACCAGCCCTCAGTCACCAGACAGTTGGAGTCCATGAACACAATCACTTCTCCCTTGGCTTGCAAAGCACCATGTTTTCTAGCTTGGTAGAGGGTGGGTCTGTGACCAGGGTCGACAACTCTCACCAGACCCTCCGGCAAATTATCTCTAATTGATATTTCAAAATCTTTCAACCCTGTGAAATAGATTGATTTTAATTATTTGAAATATGAAAAACTTAAACTGAAATAATTTGAGAAATGATTTGATGTAGAAATAATTTTACATATATTGTCAAGGATCATAGATCTTCAATTTAATTTACTATTTGAGAGTAGACCATGGTCCATTATGTATGCATGTAAGTTTCTAAGAATCTAAACAGCAATATGTTATACTAGCGTATAGGATAACGATAGGGTTTATCTGTCACTAGTATTTATAGTGTAAGAGTGCAAATCACCAGTGGCACGAATGATCACTCTGTTAAAAGAAACACCAGTTAAATATCACGACGCAACAATGCTTATAAAAAAGGATGCATGTCACAACAAAAAAGGATGCATCACACCCTTCACAGTTCAGCAAACATTTGGCACGGTTCAACACCTGCCTCATGGCTTGGTAATCTGAGAGTTTAAGAGAGTGATTCCCTGCTCCACAGCGAGAAGTGGAATATTTGAAAGACTTGTGGTGTCAAATTTGGCAAGAGACATTATACCATTATTCAGCATTTCACTGTTAAGGTGCGAGGGGAAGTCAACAAGTTCAAAGAAGTGAGTATTTATACACCCCTGAATACATCATCGTCGATGTCATTATTCAGATTGGCCATCTGACGACAGTCTACAAAAATAAACAACCCTTCCCGATCATTTACTTGAGATTCACAGCCTGTTGAACACAGGTACATGTAATCATCTACATCTAATCATGAACAGTTCTAAAACTGAGCATCGTGCGGTTATCAGGTTTCTCACGAAAGAAGGGGTGAATGTGACCGAAATACATAAACGTATGACCAATGTGTGTAGGGAAGAAGCGGCAAAGTTGGGTCGCAGCTCCTTGGAGGATGACCCACGGTCAGGAAGGCCTGCTGAACCCATTGATCGGTATTGATCGAGGAGGCTTTGAGCTCTCTCTCGTTCCCTATGTACACCAAGTACTCAGCAATATTGGGCAGCGAGGCCGCCTCCGCTTCAAATCCCTGCTCCTTGCAGAACGAGCCGAAATCATGCCACTGGAAATCATAGAGCTTCCTTGTGGTTGTGGTTGGCTGTGGCTATTGCCTTGGCCACTCGCTTAGAGTACCCAATCCGTAGAGTAACTCCTTTTTAATACAAGCAACGCGTGAAGATGGAGAACCTGCGGGTTCTCGTGTACACGACCGCTTGGGTTGCTCCGGAGTGGCTCCCACCGAAAAGAGGGATCGGAAATGGCTCCTGCAGAGCTAGTCTCCACAGGGGAACGAACCATGGCCGAGCGGGCTATGACTAGGAGTCTGATGGTGAGAGTGGACTGTAGAGTCGCTACTTCTTGAGAGAGGATGACCGGCGGCGTAAAAGCATCCCTTCCCACTCTAACGAGAGAGAGTCCAGAGCCCAGGCTCCCAGGTTGGGAACCGGCGACACATACGTCGGTAGTTGGCAATTGAGCCTTGTTGCGAATAGGTCTATCAGAGGCCTGCCGAACTGTAGGCACATAGGCTGAAACACTCGAGGTTGCAGCTGCCACTACGTGGGGGAGGGCTGTCTGGGCGAGAGAGAGCGTCTGCGAGGACGTTATTGAGCCCTGGGATGTGGTCCTGTGGCACGTGGTGTCACATGGTCCTGTGCATAGCTCAATCGACCGCTATCAGTGAAGTTCAGCAACAATGTGTATGGCTTGCTGCATTGGTGGGTTACCCGCTTCATTGCTGAATTAACTGAGAGTTTGAAGGGTGATCCCTGCCCCACACTGAAACATGAATGGAAATACTTATGGTGTCACCCTGGGTAAGTGAATTTATTCAATATATGCCTCTGTTCACCCAGCAGTAAGTGGGTACCTGGTGTAAGATGTTGGGGAGGTGACCTTTAAGCGCTTTGCAGCAGCACAGGTTAGACCAGGGTAAAAATGTTGGAAGCGCCTTTGAAGTCCACAAATGTGGAGTTTTGTGCGCTATATAAAAACCATCCATTATTATTATTATTATGTGCACCGCCCAGATTATCAACCCGATGCTGTCCACCAGCTCGAACAGGATGAGTGCGAGCTGGAGCAGGGAGTTCACCCTGGTCATTGATTGTCCAGGCCACGACCGGGCTGTCCGTGTGTACTAAGAGGCAATGATCGGATGGTGAGCTGACCAGTGACCGGCGGACTGCATCAAACTCTAGGACGTTAATGTGACTGTCCCTCTGAGCTTATGATCACACACCCGTGGTCTGGTTCCAGCCCAAAGGGGGCGGTCTCACCGGGACGCCTGAGTAGACATTGTCCATGCGCTACCAAGTCAGGAATCTGAGGAGGGCTGGCGGGAGCTGAATAGCGTGAGAGTAGTGAGCTTCCCTGACGTGCGTGAATGGATGCAGATATAGTCTGCCCCTGACGGTCAGGTTCTGAGCGGAGATCAGGAGGCTACCGCTACCCGGATTGTAGGGCCCTGTCCATGAGGTACGCGAGTCTCTCCATCCGCTCCCTGGGAATGAACACTTTGTACAGGTGCAAGTCCTGGATAGCTCCGAGAAACGTGAGACATGTGGCCGGTACTAGGTCCGACTTGTCTAAGTTTATGAGCCACCCCAGACGCCTGAACAACCGGATAACGAAGTTGTTCCCCGAGAACGTAGGGCGAATGGTCGTGAGCGAACCCATCGTCCAGGTACGTCATGAACTGCACCTGATGAACGTGCAGGTAATGGACGATAGGCTGGGTCACTCTCGTGAACAGCCATGGGTCGATCATGAGATCTTTAAGTGTAGAACCTTCCATTGAAAATGCCTCCTGTTCAACGAAGGTACCTGCGTTCCGACGTGAAGATCGGAATGTGCAGGTACGCATCCTGGAGGTCGAGATACAGCATACTGTCTAAGGGCTCAAGCAACCGCATGGCTAATTGAATAGTCAAGAGTCGAAAATATGGCGGCATACGAGGTAGGAGGAGTTGAATTCCTTCATGTTGTGTATCAGCCGCCATTTGTTCGAGTCCCGTTTGTGTCTGACGCACAACAGGGGTCAGATCTGAGAGGGGGATTTCCTCCATTGCCTCCTTGGAGAGGAGGATCTCCACCTGTTCCATTGTACGGGCGAACCGATCCGCGGCTAGCATCTGGAGAACAGGTTAGGGGAGCTGGTGAGGAGACTGGGATACGGAAGCCCCACTGTAAGATCTGACACACAAATTGGTCTAGAGACAGCTGTCTCCAGGTGGGGACGAACCCTGCCAGTCGACCTCCAACCGGGTCCCCGGTTGGCGATACTACGGAAGGCGGGAGGCACGGGGGTGACCACCTGTCACTTCTTGCTGTCGCGATTGCCCTTCCTCCGCTTCCTGAGGTTGTAGCGAGAGGGAGTGTTGGGTGTGGGTCTGGGGCCACGACCTCCCACGCGAAAATTTACGTCGCCAGTTCGCTTGGGGATGGACTGAACAAGAGTGACCTTAGCGGGGAGGCCGTACCCCCAACCGTTCGCTAACCCACCAGGTAGGCGAACGCAAGGCGAAGGCGAACCCTAGTAAGAGCTAACTCATCCGCGAGAGAGCAGAGACTCGAGAAGGCAGGCAGGCAGTCAAGCAATAGACACGTGTCACGACCCGCACGATCTGCACATGCAGCCCGAGCACTGACAGCCAGTCTGGCTCGGCAAGAAGGCCACAATACTAGCAACAAAACCCGACCAAAGAGTCAACTAATTAGATATAATAGAACCTCTCAGTTTTGTTCGATGTTAATTCGTTTATTCATATAGACAATACTTTCAAGTAAACAAAACACTAACTATTATTTCGAAGCTACACCTACTTAGCGAGATATCGCGATTCAAAGTGAGTAAATTTGGTCTGCTCATTATCTCATTCTTCAAACAGTTTTCCGCGGCCCCTCAGTGTAGCATAACCTTCGTTAGCGATGTGACGTCATACACAGGAGTTGCTACAATGAAATCCTTAGGCGATTTGTCGATTTTCGTCGATGATTCGTTTAAAACACAATAACAACTTTTGACATTGGAAGTTTCCGATAGAATGGGTATTTGTGCGTCTGTAGGGAGTAATTTCGGAGTTTTTGAAGGATTTTTCAATATTCAGTTGCTGGTTTTAGTTTGGTTCTTTTACCAATCGAGCGGAGCGTTGGGTTATTTTATAGGCTACAATATGCTTTGAAATAGATAATTTCAATTGTAAACGTCATTATTATTTATTTTTTTGTTGTGCTTAATTTTAAGTTTCAAGAGGCCTGTATAGTTTGAGGTCCACTGAGTCAACATTTTTCATGGTGACTTTTTATTAATAATAGAATAATTGCATTATAACTCTGAAATCAAACAATTTTCAACATTGATACAGTTTTTAGAGGGAAAAAATCGAGCTATCGTTAAATTTATAATCTTGTACATTTACAATTACTTACAGTGAGGCAATTATTTTATTCAGTGCAATACAACTGTAGAGAAATGTGGCGGGTGAAAATGTCAAAAGATTTTAAAGCCTACAATGATGTATCTATGATAAGGAATCATGATCAATTTCAAATGGAAATGAAAAGGGCTTATCTTTTTCGGTACACATTTTCTTTCAGATTCTGTTCCATCAATATCATGTTATTTGGGTAACATCGATGAAATGTTAATGTAGAATGCTGAAAATCTAGTTTTGAATTTGATTCTATATTGTTCAGAAGTTAGTCATGAAATCAACACTCACTAATTGCGCTTAATGCATTAACACCTTTGCTTTGATGCCAGATATCGGTCATAGGACCGGTTCAATTATTTAAGAGGTAGCGCGTCAAGATATTGCCAACGTCCTGTCATTTGACGTAACTGGTGATACTAAACTGGAAGATACACATATAGGCGCCATTCAGTCTGGACATAGTGATCTCGAGCCAATGAAAATTAGGAACGTTATATTCAGCAAAAGGAAATTTAAGAATATAATGTTCTGTTGTTTCGTCGGCTATAGCAGCCGGTCATTCGCTATTGTGTGTGATGCACACCGATGTACATGGATTAGCAATCACATGGTGACAACAGGTTAGTTATTTAAAACAATAAGAACATCGTAAAGTGTTATTTACATGCGAACTAGTTAGAAAAACATCACAATGTAGTGCAACAATTGTTGATATGTATTTTTTTCAATTTGTAAAATGAAATAGATAGATACGCATAAGTCTCGTTTTTCGTTGAGTAGGATAAGCATGAATTCTGGTTTGTTTGCCGATCCAATTTTGTATAATTGTGGAAACACATTGTTCAATGAATTGTTTTAATGAATCAAAATACTTTGAGATAGTATCCTTCATATGTGCTGTTATTTCATTTCAGCTGTTAAATAATGGAATAGATAAACGTGAGATATGGAAACGAGATATGTATCCCGATCATTTGGTACATTCGCTTGTTCTTCATTCAAATCTTTGTTATCGCTTGACTTTCGTTGATCAAAGCGAGATAAGAGTCTGACATAACGGAAATGGTCAGTGGTGGACATACACGCAGTAACTCTATAGAACTGACACTTCAAAATGACACAAAGAAAAGACAATGGCGGTAGGTTTACGCTGAAATATCCACTCGGCATTATCGTAGACTATAAACAATCTAAACACATGTGTACAACAACCAAAGTTAATTAACGACGGAACAAACTATACCGACATTGTTTCTAATAGCTTTGATCACGTTTAGGCTGTTTTGACAAGTGAAATCAGTGAAAAATACGTGACGGCTATATGAGTGTATAATGTAAACAATACCAAAAGCCAGCTGCTCGTTGAGCAGGAGTCCTGGGTAACACGTCACACCTCTGCTAGCAGCTGATTGGCTAATGAAACGTTTGGTGGCTGTAAAAATGTATTTTTTAAAAACGTTTTTTTCTACCATTTAGGGGTGGATTTGTAATCTAATACTTTTGTGTCGTTATTCTTTACTGTTGTCAGAATCATTTCCGCGAAGCCTAACCCCTGAGGTTAGAATATCTTTAACGAGAATTAGTTCAGCAGTTTGGTCAGGAAAGGACAGTAAGGAACCTGGAACAATATAACTATAAGGTATGAGGAACTATGATATCTTTAATAACCTTAAACACAGCGAAAAAAGTCGAGAGAAACACATGCGTGACCGTAAGCTCGCTCAACAGGGAATGATGACATCACCGATGTCACGTGACTCGAGCGCCACCTATACCGGGTAGCGTCCCTTTTTATTTTGTGTGATCTATGTTGAGGAACGCTTCAGGGGGAAGCGTTTGTTTTTCAAACCTGATAAGTATTTAAAAAATATAGTTTATGTCATTAATATTTATTTTAGACGTTAAAACATCTTATTACACAAACCAATTATCCGTAGTGGTAATATCAGTGTTGTGTATAAAGCAACAATTGCATAGCGGCCATTTTATAGTGAACACATCTTATTATTTCGAATTATAAAAACGATTCCCATGGCTTTTCGGAACCATGTACACTCATTTTTAAACTTTATTTTCTAAAGAGAGAGAGTGAGAGAGAAGGGTGTTTTACTATCGGTGACATTATATTTCGAATACATTTTATCGACTTATTTCAGCGAAAAAACGTGCTACTCCCCCGTTTTGGTTTATTGTGAAAAACGTCAGATTATATAACATACAGTAGTATTATATAGATTATTGTTTATATACACGTACCTGCTTGTTTGTTGTAAGGTGTAACGATAATTTCCTTCAGGTATCTCACAGGTGAGTGTTTAACAACGTTGCCTATCGTCCTCAACAGAGTGAACTGGTCTTCATTTGAACACGTTATTACAACACTTGCAGGCGGTAAGGCAGTCCCGTTATCAGCATCCTGGCACCTTTAAAGGGTTATTGAAAAATATAATGTATATGTAGTGAAAAAGTAATTGATGAAATAGACTTATCACAATATATTTAGTGAAAAAGTAATTGATGAAATAGACTTATCACAGTATATTTAGTGAAAAGGTAATTAATGAAATAGACTTATCACAGCATATTTAGTGAAAAGGTAATTAATGAAATAGACTTGTCACAGTATATATAGTGAAAGGGTAATTAATGAAATAGACTTATCACAGCATATTTAGTGAAAAGGTAATTAATGAAATAGACTTGTCACAGTATATATAGTGAAAAGGTAATTAATGAAATAGACTTATCACAGCATATTTAGTGAAAAGGTAATTAATGAAATAGACTTGTCACAGTATATATAGTGAAAAGGTAATTAATGAAATAGACTTATCACAGCATATTTAGTGGAAAGGTAATTAATGAAATAGACTTATCACAGCATATTTAGTGAAAAAGTAATTGGTGAAATAGACTTATCACAATATATTTAGTGAAAAGGTAATTGATGAAATAGACTTATCACAGCATATTTAGTGAAAAAGTAATTAATGAAATAGACTTATCACAGCATATTTAGTGAAAAGGTAATTAATGAAATAGACTTATCACAGTATATTTAGTGAAAAGGTAATTAATGAAATAGACTTATCACAGCATATTCAGTGAAAAAGTAATTGATGAAATAGACTAATCACAGCATATTTAGTGAAAAAGTAATTGATGAAATAGACTAATCACAATATATTTAGTGAAAAAGTAATTGATGAAATAAACTCATCACAGTATATATAGTGAAACTGTAACTGATGAAATACACGTATCATAGTGATATATAATACAACTGTAAAAACTAACCGTTTTCTTTGAAACATAATTACTAACACATTCAATCTCATGTAAAATGACGTTGTAATGTTTCTCTGATATAAACAACCGTGTCATTTGAAAAAATAATATGTATATATATATAAAATCATCTTATTAATTATAAATATATACATAGCGTTCATGAAATAATATAATCTGACCTGAATTTCCAACATCTATGTATTCATTGAAACTTCTCCTTCTAACTGACGCTTTGCACAGTATATATAGTGAAAGGGTAATTAATGAAATAGACTTATCACAGCATATTTAGTGAAAAGGTAATTAATGAAATAGACTTGTCACAGTATATATAGTGAAAAGGTAATTAATGAAATAGACTTATCACAGCATATTTAGTGAAAAGGTAATTAATGAAATAGACTTGTCACAGTATATATAGTGAAAAGGTAAATAATGAAATAGACTTATCACAGCATATTTAGTGAAAAGTGAAAAGGTAATTAATGAAATAGACTTATCACAGCATATTCAGTGAAAAAGTAATTGATGAAATAGACTAATCACAGCATATTTAGTGAAAAAGTAATTGATGAAATAGACTAATCACAATATATTTAGTGAAAAAGTAATTGATGAAATAAACTCATCACAGTAT
Organism: Gibbula magus; assembly: GCA_936450465.1. Lineage (NCBI taxonomy): Eukaryota > Metazoa > Mollusca > Gastropoda > Trochida > Trochidae > Gibbula > Gibbula magus. Next base: position 66,736,544 of record OW388300.1, on the reverse strand, counting down.
ATATAGTGAAACTGTAACTGATGAAATACACGTATCATAGTGATATATAATACAACTGTAAAAACTAACCGTTTTCTTTGAAACATAATTACTAACACATTCAATCTCATGTAAAATGACGTTGTAATGTTTCTCTGATATAAACAACCGTGTCATTTGAAAAAATAATATGTATATATATATAAAATCATCTTATTAATTATAAATATATACATAGCGTTCATGAAATAATATAATCTGACCTGAATTTCCAACATCTATGTATTCATTGAAACTTCTCCTTCTAACTGACGCTTTGCCACGACTGAGATCGACTAACAGTATGCAGACTCCATTACTACACTGCACAAACCTCGAAACATCAAATGGACGTTGCAGGTTCTATTTTACTACTTTTTTAAAAACACATTATTTCTTTAGATATGGGTACAGCATTTTCATATGTATAAAATGTTATCTATTTGAATAGGTTGTGGCAAGATGACCGAAATGTTACAAAAGAATAATATTTGCATTGTGGATATCCATTTGATTTATGTACAATGACGGGCAAGAGAAGGTATATGGATCAGTTGTAGTTATCATATGTATAATTTTCAAAGTCAAATATCTCGAGTTTTTGACGTCGAATTAAAAAACGGACTAGTTTGTGAAATTAGTCCAAAACATTAAATCTGTCAAAGAATACCTCTACACGGTTTGAATTAAAAAAAAATACAATTTAAAATTTAAATTGAAATTCACTGTTCATCGACATAAAACACATACTCTATGTGAAAATCAATAAATATGCTTCGTCCTGCACACATTTACAACATTTTGAACATGTTAGGGGTCATGTTAGTGTAAATTTCATTTCTTACCCCTGTCTACTTTAAATAATGATATTTTAGTTAAGAAAATAAAACAGTCACCAATTAAGTCATTCAAACTACTGCCGAAAGGTGTTATTGTATCGTGCCATAATCAAATGCATCTCATTTCTTTAAACTATTGAATCAATCGAAAACAAGTGAGTGTTATACTTTCTTTTGCCCCTCAGTTTAGTTGAAAGTTGTATTGCAGTTTTGGTTTCAAACCTGCTAGAGTAGGTAATCTGTTTGCCAATATTTTTAAATAAATGTATTATTTCGCTTAAATATAGAGGAAATAACTAATTTTATTTACCATTGTCCCACATGTTTTAATTCTTTTGTGATCTGATGCACCAAATACTAATCTTTGAAACTGGGTCACTATTAGCTGAATCGAATTTATAATATTTTTTTCAAGCGATTTTTTTTATAACTTTGGCAGGCACCCTTAGTGGCACAGATGAGCAAGGTGCTAATATTTAAGACTTTGAAAAATCATATATTTGTTATTACCCGATCGAGTTTAATGTTTGATGGCTTATTTTAAAGAAAAGGGTATCGGCTGTGACGTGATATATAATATTAAATGATTTTATGATGACAACATGCAATATAATTTCAAACGAACAAGGGGGGTTGACCTCGTTACATCCTTATATTTTTTTATCCTATAAGGACTGGATCGTTGACTTCATATACGTTCTAATCGCTAGTTTGTCGACAATACAAGCCCGTGTGCCAGGTTCAACCTTGTACCTTTTGGGCCTGTAATCTTTGAGTTGTCTCCCTTTGAAAATATCGTCACTCCTCAATTGAATTTGGAATGGGATGATGTCAACAAGGCTTTGGAATGAATCTGTTTGACTGATACAAACAACAATGAGAATCACAAGGGGAATTGTTATCACTTTCAATATCCGACGGAGAAACCTGACTGAAGGTCTCACAGAACCCATGGTGTTGTACTGTTCACAGAAACTATGGTGAACAAATGTTAACTGAAAAGGCCTTGGGTGTTGTACATAATGTTGCACTCTTCTTTAAGGTAGAATCATCACGTTGTATGTTGTAACTGAGTGTCCCTTCCAATCCAACTACAATACACGTGTATCTGGTGTATCCTGGTCCAACTACAATACACGTGTATCTGGTGTATCCTGGTCCGACTACAATACACGTGTATCTGGTGTATCCTGGTCCAACTACAATACACGTGTATCTGGTGTATCCTGGTCCAACTACAATACACGTGTATCTGGTGTATCCTGGTACAACTACAATACACGTGTATCTGGTGTATCCTGGTCCGAGAGCCTCAGAACAAACATGTGTGTACCTTGCACAGGCCAGTCAATTGTGCAGTCCCTAGAATACAATATAAATATATATTTTCACATGAACAAGTTTGTAACATGTTTATAAAAGGTAAGTGGCTCGTATTTCTAATTATGTATTGTATATAAGTACACGTTATATTGAAGTGTATATATTTGCTCTAATGACACATTAATGAAAACACTTTTCCAAAAGAAAGTTTTACAGATTTCAAGATGTGTTATTGGAAGTCTCCCTTAACCCTTAACCTTGATCCTTATTGTTTTAGTTTCATGTTGTGTATCTATAACATTTTAACAATGTACTGACGGAACTGATGTGGCATGAACAGGGTTCACATCAGTGATACAGAGGAAACATCGGGATGGATCATTGCTTAAAAAGGAAGAATAGAATGCAGAATAGAATGCATAAGGATGCAACGATGTTTTAAGAAAGCTTTAGAATGATGAACAGGATGTACGCCACAACTGAAAAGGACGGATTATAAAAAAGGATGAACCATAAAGGATTCATGACAAAGGATACTAACAAGATGAAAAACAAAGGATGCACAGCAAAAGATGCATGGCAAAGGACGTATTACATGCACTTCAAAAGATGCAGTACAAATGGTGATTCCATTACTTAAAAGGAGAATGAACGCACCACAATGCAACACTAAGTTAATCGAAAAATCATAATTCTAAAAGGCATGATGCTTAATAAGATTCATCGCAATGATTACACTACTAAAATGACATCCCGTCATCGCGTTATAAGGATTTTAATCTTGTAAACAACCTTTAAAAGGGTTATCACTGTCACAAATAACATATAAACTCACTTGCAAAAGAAACACCGCTAACAAAAATACATGTTATTTAAATCCAGGGTAAAAGTAACGGCTGAAACGTGACTCCACCAATCTCCAGAAGTTGACTGAAATAAATTTAAGTTTTTGAAACATTTTCTGTGCATATTTCTATTAAAAACACGCCATTCATAAAAAATATCGTTTTGGGATCCCCCTAACTAGGAATGATAGGAGAGTAAAATTGGACTTTGTGACTTTGTTATGACGATAAACAAAGATGATGCGTCAACGAATTAAAGTCAAAAGACAACATATTTTGTTGATAATTATTCTACATTTCATACTTTTAAAAAGATAACTGTCAAACAGTCTGGCCAGAATCCATGTCGAAAAGGGGAGTTCGGCCCCCCTTGAGTGTTCAAACAAACAAATACATTTAAACATCATACCCTGATGAATGAACATGGGAGTACTTCTTTACGGAACCTCCTGTATTATCAAATACATCAAAAGTCGACTTTATCCGATAGCATTATCTAATTTTTTACTCTGTTGAAAATCGGGTTACGTTTTATTTTGCAATCGAAGCGACTATTTTTTTAAGACATATGAATTTACCTTTTATTATATACCTTTTAACTCTTGTGATCAACACACTAATCCTGATGCCAATGTAAAACTTTATTGGGATATACAATTAGCATAATTTTTCTTTGAGCTTTAAAAGACAATGATAAGTCTTTATCTCTTCATCGTTTCACGACGTTAGTTTACCAATGATAAACAAAAGCATTCAGGTGTTTCCCATGTATCTCTATTCTTTCATCATCGCGTATTGATTGCTGTCCCCAATCCTTTTTAGCACGATGTAATAACAATTGAATCAAACATTAAAATATCACTACTATGTAGTAACTCTGTGTCCATCATTTTAAATCATTTCTTGACTGCGACTGGGGACATGGTCACGTTTGCGACAATTATTTGTTTTATATTATTCTATATCTTGTTCTTTTAGCATGTTCCCAGGGACCAGAGTATATACACAACATGTATGCTGTATGCATGATAATGATTTTTTTATGATCTTAAAGAGCCATCAAGGATGTTAGTGTTTCAATTTTTTGGAAAATATATTTATAACGTCATTCGCCAGAGAAATCTTTCATCTACAACATGGCATATGTTAAATATTTTTCATATCACGACAATGTATTGCAATTTGGTTTCAAAGAGAAGTACCACTTCGACTACCGCGCGCTAAGGGTATCTGACGTCATATAAACAGAACCCCCTTTTTTTGCGTAATACGTACTACACAAACAGTTAGCGCTTCCGAAGCGTGAAGGCTCGTCTCTAGCGCAAGTCGCCATAACAATCCATGTGCTGCACGTGCTGCACGTGTCTCTCTTGCAAGTTACCCTTGTCACACATTACTGAATGTGACGATTGCTTTACAAACAATGTTTCTAAATGTCCTGAGAATATACAAATTATTTCCTTATTATAAAATTCAAGAAAAATACCTAGTTGGATAAAACAATTATTCCAATATCTGTAGCAAATACATAATTAAATGAAATGGTAAATAAATAACCGCCAAAAAGTATATATTTCGTTCTTTCATTGCTCATATTTTTTGTTATTCTTTCGTGTCTTTGTTTACTGTGTGTGAGCTAGACCATAATGCTTTGCGCTTGAAAATAATAGACTGGATCTATATTTAGACTGGAAAACACCTTTACTAATTAATGCATTTTCTCGGCTTATTTTAAGTTTGAAAAATTAGGGAAAAATTAAGTGTATTTATTTCACGAAGATATATTTTTGGAAAAATTTCGATATGTTCATCAACATCCTTGATGGCTCTTTAATGTGTTCGTTGCCACAAAAACCTAGGGATATACACCAATATCATTCAATTTGAGTTTATGGTTACAGAGTTATGATCATTAAGAGGTTTCGGCGGACACCTTGGACGTCCTACTTTGGTAAATTTTTAGTATGTTATAAAGTACACTACTGCCTACCAGAATCAGTTGAGAAACCTTTTGTAACAAATTTTGTGGGTTGAACTGTATTTTGACCTGAGTAACCCCCAATTGTCAAATATGTGATAATTACTTGAATCCAATTAAACTCGATTTATTCTCAGAAACTGAAATTACGCTTTCCATATAATATCCCCATTGTTATATGACCTAGTTAACATTACTTACCTAAATTTACCCAGACTGTTATAAATGAGTTCCAGAATCATGTAACACTATTGTCCAATTTTCGACCAGAAATAACTTCTTTATATCGTTACAATACTGAATAGAATAAGATTTAATCGGTATCTTGCAGTTACAGTCAGTACTTCTCGATTAAATTAAAACCATTTATGATGTTTAAATTAGACACCAGAGCATAAAAATGGAGAAAGGCTATTATTTGAAGGTTAAAGAAACTCGAAAGAACAAATACTGTTGCCATTACGTCTCATGGATAATGGATGGCATTTTAGTTCTGACGCACTATTATAATAGAATAATAGTTTCTGAAGATCGCCCTTATGTACACGTTCTGAATCAACCGTTTACTGATTCAGTACAATCTTGAATTGTTGAATGGTGGCAACTTTGTCCAAATACTGAATGACTAGCAACTGAAAGACATACACACCCGCGGAATGATTTACTTGTACTTATGTCAAACATACTACGGAAAAAAACACAAATATATAGAAGCCATAATTGGAAAAGGTTTACAGAGAAACATAAAGGAATATATACTTACACACATTCAAGAAGGAAGTCGCTTCAATGCCTCCTTCGCCTCATAACAATAGATTTGTCTTCAATCTATAGCTGTATGCCGGTCTGTTACCAAAGGTCGGTAACACGTGCTCCTTTTGATGGCGACTTCGAATTTCAGGTCAATATTGTGCAATGTATAGATTTTACACGTCTTGCAAACATATTTGAATTCTGTCGTGGGAACTTAGAGAAAGGCAATGTGTCCAGAAATAGAATATGATATATTTTAATTTACGTTATAAGTTGACACTTCGGCCTCAATAGATTGGTAATGTAACTTGCCTTTAGTTTTATAAAGGTAAATTTTCATTTGATTTTAACCGCGACTTCTGTCCAATATCATCTTGTTAAAGTCAGATCAAACATAACAATCGTATATCACTGCGCATGCGTTCTTGATTCAAGTAGTACTCGACAGAGGTCAAACCTGTGAGGTCAAACCCCAGCAAATCAGATAAAATTCGATAACGTTATGTAATTAAAGGTAATTCTTACGCTTTACCCCCCCCCCCCCCCCCCCATACTATCTATGAATAAGACTAAAGAACTTGATATGTAAATAAAAGTATTTTTTCAAATATTAAACGTCATTATTTATACTCACCGTTGATAACTCTTTATACCCCTCCAATCTTCCCTACTGCGACGGTGTGGGGAGGTAACTCTCTTCATTCTTCAGTGTTATATCTGGTCGAGTGATTAATTGAGAGGAACTCAATTGGCTACTGTGAGTTATCAACGGTGAGTATAAATAATGACGTTTAATAACAAAAACCGTACTATCTAGCTACTTACTTACTTACAGACGTCTCTGTGGGAAAATAATGAAACCTTACATGAACCAATATCACGTAGAATGTGAACAAACAAATGTTTCCGCTAGTCAAAAGTCTTTCCGGCAAAATATTTTACTGTCATTAAAAACGACCTTTTATCGTTGATTTATAATTTCTGTTTATATTTTAACAAAAAACAATTCTTTAGCAATCTTGCTTAATTTTGATTTTAATACACTTAATTTTCATTGTAAACTGAAATTTGTTGTGGATAATGTTATTCGAAATATGATTTGCATCACATCGTTACAATACTTTAAGCTTGTTTTTTTTTTATTACAAAAGAAGATACAAATCCGAAGCCGAAATCACTGCCCCATCCCGTCCCCACATTGCAACGAAGGCTGATAATGGTGTCCACGGGTGATGATAGTTTAAATTCTCTTATAGAAATAAAAATGTTATGAATGAAAGTGTTAAGCGGCCATAGGTACTAAATATTTTTATATTCGCGGTTCCACACATAAAACACTCATATGAAGTAATGAAACCTTATGGTTCAAACGTCGCATACCAATACAAGCTCTCACACCACTGCAAAATTCAAACTCGTATGTAAGTTGAAGATATTGATTAATTAAAAACAATTAAAAAAATTAAAAGACAGTAGAACTGATGTTGATGAGAAGTTGTTAGACTGTCCATCCTCTAGACGTGAGTTGTACTATATAACATGTGTAGGTCTCTAATGTCTGTAGGAGACTCTGCCAGTAGATAAATAACACAAATGAAGACTGACAATAATAGTCTTGAATGATGTTAAATGAATATCTCTTCTTGAAAAATGTTCTAACTCCGATCCTGTTTTTCTAATGGGAAGCCAGGTTCTAGATTCACAGAAGCAACGATATCGCAGTTTGAAAGATCTTGAAATTTAGTCGGAGGCAATTTCCTATAGACAGAAATTCTAGAGACGATTTAGTCGGATTGTTGATTTGAAAGGCTACCGCGCAGATTGGATAAACAAATTAGTCTGCCTTTGTTGAAAGCACGTACATAGGAAATAGTTTCTCTCAGTTTACAGTTCGCCGGCAAACAGTATTCCTATCATTCGTATCATACATCACAAAGCTAAGTATTCGACAGAGTTCCTAGGTTCCTTCTGTTAGCTCAAGTTTGACGAGGGTGCGATGTTTGAGATTGAAATGTATTAATGAGACATTGGAGACTGACTTGAATAACTTTCTGGCGAGATTGCTCGCTTCACAGGGCCGTGTTCAAAAACCTGAAATAACAGTGAGACGGTGGGTATGTATTCATGCGTAAGTGATCTAATTTATAGTATAGTATGATATGATGTGAGATGATTTGGTGATGAAAGTCTCTATTAAATTTATCATTTCATTTATACAAGTAAGTAGTGTTAAAACAAAAAGTTCTCTCCCAGGGTCAGCTGTCATCAAGCGAATCTTGGTGCCATTGTATTACATCTATGTCTAATTGCATAACAAGTAAAGTGCAGCAGATGATGATAATAAGTAGAGTATTTCCAAGACGTAGCTGCATTTTGAAAGGACTTTCAAACGCTTTGAAAATCAGTATGGACTAAAGAAACTGATCATGAAACGATGGTAGCAGCTTTGCAAAATTTTACCATGTAATGTAAAAACATGAAATATGATAGTAAACAAAGTTTTTTTTCAAGTAGTTGAAAATTAATTTTTATTTCACATTTTCATAGACATAGTGTAAACAGCTCTCTTAAAAATAACACCCTGACCTAAAAAAACAATATCGAAATATTTGAATTAAATCTAATTTACTACGAAATTTTGAAATGGCAGTTAACCCCCGTGTCATCATAACCCCTTCAATTGTACTGTGTACCATGGGAATATTTCACTTTAGTAACTTCTATTTGGTGAGAATTGAGGACTCCACGCTCTTACACGAATTAAACAACTTGACCACACTGACAACAGCAGTGGATAAATCAAATTTACACAGCCTCTACAGAAACACGTCATGATACCGATATTGGTATTGGTATTGGTATTGGTATTGGTATTGGTATTGGTATTGTTATTGGTATTGGTATTGGGTTCTTACAGAGGCAATCTCCCGATTGATGTCCATCATCAAGATTAATTCAAACTCACTTGCGACCCTCAGACGAGAAAACCCATACAGGGTTGGAGAAGCACCAAGACAAAGATTTGTGTACAATGTCGAAGGTTTACATTGAGGTCAAGATTTACATATGCGCATTTGCAATGACATATATTTTAACTTGCCATCAAAAGCACCAAAACTTCTATGAAAAGCATCCACGCTTCTATGGACGATAATGATTCTAATATGTAATTTGTTTATGATCGATTCATTTGGAATAATGCTCCCGACATTTATGCTGTATTAGACTTTACCTAATTGAATCAATCACGTCAACCTAATGATATGCACCAACACTTCTACTCCTTGCCAATAACAAGTACTAATAGCGACAGTAATTGTATTATTTTCGGTGACAGAGTATCTAGTTTAACATTAACGGGTTGAGTTTGTCAACTGGAATGTAGCGCCATTAGGAACATATATATATATTACCCATACGGGTTAGGATACACAGGTGATCATTTTTGTAATATTCGCACATTCGCACATGTGCTCTTTAGTGACACGGCGATTGGTTGACGGTACTACTTTCTTGTTTCATCGATAAATAGAACGTGCCGAACTCGGTCATACATCTCGATTTTAAAAATGAAAACAGAGATCAAGAATATTAAAAATATTTAGTTTATTACATGTTCTGTATTCGAAATTATTATATATTTATGTATCTACATTGTCATTATTACTTTAATTGACACGTTATTGACGATAATTTTTAATAATTTCAACGGCTTCACATTGTCGTTCAATCACGCCACGATCGAAAGAATCGTTCAGCAGGGCGTCCCTTTGCATGCAGTGTATCTACATTCGACATCCATTACAATAAATATTTCCCTTGGTACACACTATCTTGGTCCAATGTTTTGTTGTTGTAATCGTAATCTCCATCGACTTCACCGGCAGTAAACGTCCGATTAGAGTTGTCGTTATTTGTTGTGGATCTACGGCCGACGTGACGTGAACTGGATCCACATTCCTGAGACGAAATATTGATTAAACTTCTGATTGGTTGACCCCCTTGGCATACAAATTTATTTCTATGCATTCGTAGTAGATTCTTCTCGTGGGCATTACTACTTTTAACCGTTGTCGTTTTAAAAAATTGACAGGTTTTTTCCAATTTTCGGTTCAACGCTATGCTGTTCAGTCACTCACACACGTCAGTCATTCATACTGTAGGTACTGCAGTAAGGTGAAATGATCATGATGTTCTTATTAAAATAAATTCAGGTTGTATCGTACATGTATTTATAATGTAAATGTGCGTCATATATGACAATTATGTTACAAACAAACCAATAATATATTAGTTTCTAGTCGTTTTATTAAATAACTATATTGTATAGTGTTTGACCACTGAAGATGTTCCGTGTAACGCGCATGAATACAAATCAGCTGATCAATGTCACTTACTACAGTCTCAAAAAAGAAACTTTTGTCGTTCGTAAATGTGTATTTAATTGCATGTAATGGGTAATATATAGAATAACCAACTCGGTACGAGTGATTACGGAAAACATGCACTCGTCAAAATGATGTTCAGTCGCTCGCCAAGGCTCGCGACTGTGCCTCTGTTCACTCAGCAGTACAATTGAGTACCTGATTTGGAGGCAATATGACAGATAACCTCAATTGGTAACCCAGATTGCATACTCCAAGGGGAGTTGAAAAGGATGGGGAACGACGTTGGTCCTCAACCAGGGTAATAATATGTGTAGCGATTTGAGCATGGCCCTTTGTGTTGTGGATTTGGCACGATATAAGTATCCTCCTCATTATTATTATTATTAAAAGACAATCATTCATAAGAGATACACAACGTACTCTTTAATTTACTCCGTTGGTAAAAGTATTGATCAACATTCATGTAACTACTGACTGCCATTCATATACTTCTTCTTCTCGATAACTGTTTTGGAGAAAATGCGTACAAATTAAACTTGAAATATGAATAAACATTTTAAAATGAAAAACTACATCAACATCAACATATAAGATTGGTAAGGGACCACCAAACGTACATTCTGTTCCCACATAGGTTATAATAACACCCTTCAGATTTCCTAACTTAACCTCTGTTCTAGATGGCCCGAATGTCTAGGCTCTAGCAAAATTAAAAAAAGGGGAACCTCATACCGTATCCCTGCTTCTTAACCAATAACAACTCATCTTTCAGCGGCCAGTCGACCGAGTGACTTCAAAGATCTGGGCATTTGACTAGTTAGTCCAATTTACATGGAAAATGTTTCTTAACCAGATTCGGACCCTCTGAAAGCATCCCCCTCTGGATCCGCCACTGCAGAAAGTGTCTACATACCTGTACTTAGCTCGATTTCAACTCTGAACACATCTTTCGTCTTTGAACATGCATTGTTGCTCATATAGAATAGTAAACTGAAATAATCTGTATACTTGTTCAGTGCATGGGGCAAAGAAGATCGCTTCTAAGTATGGTTTACGTTTCAAAAGACAGAATTCTTTTATGACAATATAAAGAAGTGTTTTTCGATAATATAGATTATGAGAATACGATCATGAAAAAACTTGTTAATTTAAATGCGCATAAACTAAGTTAATATTATATCGAATTCGGAAATATGAAATGATGAGCTATTCTATAAAACTGATTTTAGATTGCTTGATTTAAAGGCAATTTAGTATAGATGAAATTACCTTACAAATATAATTATATGTGATTAAGATAAATGCATATCATGAATATATTACATATATTCACATGCTTTATTCCAAATATACTGGATATGCCATTGTGCGTGTAGGTCCAATATACAATATATAAGTCGTCTATATCTCAGAAACTAGTGGAACCATATGTTCAAAATTGTAAAGGATAATCAAGAATAAAAGTCATGGAAAATGTAATTATAACTCAGGATACAGATTTACATATAAATTACATTATGAGTATCCGTTATATACCGTGGCTCACATTTACCAGTAGATCACAGTTGAATATAAATTTACAAGTGTATAGCAAGGCTTATTTCAGTGAAAGGATTTCCTATGTCAAATCATTGACAAAATCAAGTATTTAAAATTCCGGGAATCCACATATAGGGAGCCTGTGAAAGAGCTGTAAATTGCTTATTTTCGTCATTTAATGTGTTATGATTCCAAACTATGCAAAAGTACATTCAATGCTTGCTTACATTTGACGAAAAGGAAGAGCAATGAACTGTATTACACATTGACAATATACTTAGTATACCATATCAATGTAAGATGACTGTACACAGATCAACCAATACTTAAAGAAGTAACGACATAGACACGTCTTTTAGTTTTTGCTCTTTGATTCTCTCATCGGTTTGACTGATACCTGTTAAACTATGTTAATGGGCCTGTGAAGTTAGCGAATAGTTCCTTATTCCTTATTCCCTATTCAAAATGTGAAGTTAGCGAACAAAACATATATAAACGCACGGGCAAAAGAAAGTAAAGGTACAACAACGCAAGATATTTTAATCAACGAGTGATGAACAAGATTGAAACATAGTTACACCATGTCTCTGAAAGCAAACTAACTTTGTCTGTAAATTTTGAAACATTATCTGTTCATAATTCTAAAATACACAGCTTTTTAAAAAGCGTTGTTATAGAATCTCCTTAACCAGACGAGATAGGGGAGTGATATAATTTATGACTTTCAGACTTGTTTTTTGACGTCCTACAGCAACGATGCGTCATAGATTCAAAGTCAAAGGAAGTGCATTATGTCCATACCATCTTGTACTAACATAATTTCCATATTTCATAAACTTTTACCTTAAATACCCAAAATAATTTCCCAAAATACCTTTTGAAATAGCTACTTCAGCACTCTAGGTGTGCTTGAACAGGTATAAAGTATTAAGTATCATACTCTCATTAATTAAATTGTGTATATCTCTTAACGAGATATATCCTCATCACAAACATTCAAAACCGAGTTTATCCGGCAGAAATAGTTTGTGCTTGACTCTGTTGAAAAGAAGATATACTTTCTTTTGCCCGTGAGTTTATGTTTGTAAGAATTGTACCTCCACATAGAGATAACATGGTCATCAGGAGGCGATATCAAAGAACTAAAGTTAATCATTTAGTTTGTATGCAATCCACATCAAATTCGCGATTCATTTGATTCCCATTAAGGCCGTCGTATAAGGCAATAACAAAAAGGAAATATACATGACAATTAAGTGTAAATCTATGTGGCTAGTTACAGTTTAACGCCCATGCTAGCAAATGCGCGTTTTCGTAATGCTACAAATTAAACAATTGAATGTCCTCTCTAGGAACTTTCAATAAGTACCTGAAATAGGAAATTACATCCTACAAACTAAAATGAATGTTTTTATTAATTATGAAAGGCAACATTTTAATAATTATAAAAGACGGTTGAGAAGCATCACTCAAATATTGAATAAACATCTATATCTAGGAATAATGGTCTCTCCATTAGGCAGATATGCAGTTTAATTATCTACAACACCTATCTAATCATTAGCTAAATTAAATTTTTAATAGTTTAGACAGTTTTATACGAATTCAAATTTTCTATAGTGATATCAATCTAAATAAGTTAAATACATGTGTTTTGTTATGCTAAGCAGTGAAACATTCTAAAGCAAGCTGTTCATCTTAATTTATTCAATTTTATGTGATACTGTCCTCATCTCAAATTTCTAATTTTGAAATTAATTAAGGGTTCAGTAAATTCACAAAACATATCATTGTATTATTGTCTGCATTTCATGCATACGTCCATTAGTAATAAGTAATATTTAAGTTATTCATCTATTGATAATTTTAATTATTGTTATTCGTTGTGTTGCCATCGACATATATCAATTACACGAAGTGTTTAATTCAAAAGGTCCTCATAGGCATATAAGACAGATCTTCTGGCCCTCTGTTAGTATGTTCTCCTAACACACACCAAGAAGTTCTACAATGGAGAAGGTTAGACTGACAGACCTCCTACTAGTATGCTACATCGGTGTGGCTGCTTCCAGTAAGTAAACACAGAGTACGCAGTATTACGTACAGCGATGACTTAAAGGTGCCGTAGCACGTTTTTTTGCGTAATTGTATTAAATCAAACGTTTTTTGCATATTATTTGTTTTTCAAATTTGACATTTATTTAAAAATATATACAATATATATTGTTAAGTAAGAGGGTAAAACATCTCATTACACTACCCGATTAGCCGTATCCATAGAAAAGTGTTATCCTTATTTGAAGTAAATGGTGCGAGGTTTAAAGCAACAATGTTGTGTGAAAGGTAGATTTGTTGTCTCATGCGATTTTGAAAGTTCAGACAGCATTCTATAAATTATCATATTTACAACTCTACTCTTGAGTGTTACATCAGTGAGAACTCTTGAACTACCATCGAGCGTCATGTTAATGTGAACACCTTAAAATTGCCGTTTGATGGCAAATGGACTCGCATATCTTAGCCGAATCATGTACATTGGTTTTAGAACTCTCTTTTTGTATTGATTCAGGAGCATTATTTATTTAGTATTGGTATCACTTATTTACCTTTTGGGAGAACACTTTATTTCAGTAAGAAGGGCGTGCTACAACGCCTTTAAATTGTAACGTAAGTCATTGCTTAAATGTATAACTTTGCATCATTAGTTATATTACTTTAGTCAGGTATATTTCAAAGTTTGTCAATATCATTTACTTGTAAACGTTGATAAGCGATATGAACAACTTCGGTTAGTAAGTTTATGTTTTGTGTTAAACGAAGTTTACAAGTCTAGTTTACTTATATCAGGGCAAGTATTGTTATTACAGGGTGGTTGCCAAATTACAATGCAACAGTGAAACCTAAAAGCACTGGATGGAACGCTGTAGCAGACCGTAAGTGGCACTGCATGCGATACATCTATCACAAAGTTATCCTGAAACTAGATTCACGAGTCTTTAATCAAAACACCTGCAGTTGTTTTTTTACCCTATTTTGCACATTACGAGCTTTTCAATTTCCTGAATATTAAGTGTTTCGTGACTCAAATTTGAATGCAACTGCAACATGTTCTCAAGAAAGCGTCCATGCTTCAAGTAAATAACCGTGATTATATATATCAATTGAACGGATAGCAGGACACAAATACTTACTTACTGAGATTGCATAGTTCACATTCTATTCAACGCAAATATGTAATTAAATTTGGAAGTACATTGTCTTCTTTAACCTGTGGCTGATATTAAATGAAATCATTGGGTAGGAGATGTGGCGTTCACGGTTCAGTATACTGCCAACACGACCAACACGACCATCAAGACCAACATGACCATCATTACTATCGAGACCATCACTACCAACTCGACCAACGCGACCAACACCGTCAACACGACCTCCATGATCAACACGACCATCACAACCAACACGACTATCACGACCAACACGACCTTACAAGTCAGCAATGTCACCTTGGACACACACGACGCTTACAACCCAGGCAAAGGCATATTTACAGCGAACGTAACAGGAAAGTAGCAATTTCGTCCTTGTGCGATTTGATCTGTGACGGTGTTATTGTTATAACAAAGCATCACTCCTAGAATGTTACAGTATTCCTTTATTTTACAAAATCCTTTGTGTGGATGGAATGGAACGTTAAACCAAATTTGGTCTTCTTTTTTCGCTACCTGAAAATTGTTTCTACCGATCAAAATGATTAATTGTAATAAAGTTCATCAACCTTCTAGCCATATAACATAATGTTTGCAACGACCTTTCTAATCCGTATCACCCATTTCGAGGAACTTACAACATTATAAGTCCCTCCAGGACGGTTTACACAGACAAGTGTAAACCTTGTCAGGAGGAATAACAATGATTGTACACCCTGATGTATATCGTGTAAGAATTGTGAAAGTAAACATCTGAAGAAAATCTCTAAGACTTATTTTGAAAGAAATTGTCAAGTACATATCTGAATATAATCTGCAAATGATTTGATGAAAGTGCGGCTCGAACCCGTATCCACTAACACCTGCGGTACGTGAGCTAACACTTTAGCCTACTGCGCCACCGAGGCACACAGAGATGGTCTGCATGTATTTACAGCAATAACAGTGATTTTATGAGCGACTCTATTTAATACAAATCATCACTGTAACAGGATATTCAAATAAAGTCTTTTCGACTTCAAACGGTTGATAATATGGAGAAACCATTCAACCTCGGATATTGTAAGGTTGTAAACCCCGATAGTTTTCCTTCTTATCAGGGTTTACAATCGTACCATATCCTCGGTATCATGGTTTGTCATTATATTAATTGTTGGGAAGGTCGCCTAAACAATGCAGCAGTTACAACTTCCTCATTACTTCAAGATATCGGTCCCCTACATGTGTTTACCTTATGAAAGGACGCCTTACTTCTGCTCAAATGCACTTGTGTTCATGGTGACTTCTTTTTAATATTAATCAAAATTTGAGCATTTAAAAGTATAAGAATGTATTCCTTGTAGCTCTACATGACTCCACTAGAATCGATTTCAACGAACGATGGAACTTGATTCTCCTTAATTAGGGGATGTTGTTATTTTAGTTTCATTATCGCATTTACTTCATCTTTAGTTCGTTACTTCTTCATTCCAGGCGTGCATGTCTTCACGGTTCAACTGGAGGGGGTCTCGGTCGATAACAGATCCAAACTTTACTTCACGAAGGACGATGGAGCGAACCTTCCGATGAACAAGACGATTGTGGCCCTCCCGCTGACCAAAGGAGAGAAGATCCACCTGTATACAGCTTATGGACCCTCCACCAGGACCAGGGGTGGCTCCGGAGTATCGAAGATGGAGGTCTTTCAGCCGAATCGTTAAAACACTACTTGCAGGTCGACTCTGTTACAAAATCAATCAAAGAGTTTTGTTAGCTTTAAAGGGAGTTTTTTTTTATGGAAACGAAATTCCGGAGGATATTCCTGTTTACACATAAATGTTATTAATACATGATTAAAACACAGTGAAATTGAAAGATACTAATGAAGGTAACATTTTGATGACTTTATATTTCACGAGTTGATAAACACAAGCGCACATTTGTTGGAACTTTAAAAAATGAGAACTGAAGCCATTCATTGGCGCTGAGAGTGGGGAAAAGTTCGCTACGGTTTTATGACATGACATGTGTTACTGTGTGAACACCCTATCAGCGTGTGTCTTTAGTTACAATATAGGTACAATATAGCGTATTTTCAGTGAAACCTGAAAGCATTGGATGGAACGCTGTAGCAGATCGTAAGTGGCACTGCATGGGATGCATCTATCATGAAGTTACTCTGAAACTAGATTCACGAGTCTTTAATCAACCCACCTGCATTTGTTTTATTTACTTTTTCTTTGCACATTACGAGCTTTTCAATCTCCTGAATATTAAATGTTTCGTGACTCAGATTTGAATGCAACTGCAAAATGTTCTCAAGAAACCGTCCATGCTTCAAGTAAATAACCGTGATTATCTATATCAATATAACGGATAGCAGGACACAAATACTTACTTACTGAGATTGCATAGTTCACATTCTATTCAACGCAAATATGTAATTAAATTTGAAAGTACATTGTCTTCTTTAACCTCATTTCTTTATAAAGTGGCTGATATTAAATGAAATCATTAGGTAGGAGATGTGACGTTCACGGTTCAGTATACTGCCAACACGACCAACACGACCAACACGACCATCACGACCATCACGACCAACATGACCATTACTACCAACTCGACCAACCACGCCAACACGACCTCCATGATCAACACGACCACCACAACCAACACGGCTATCACGACCAACACGACCTTTCAAGTCAGCAATGTCACCTTGGACACACACGACGCTTACAACCCAGGCAGGGGCATATTTACAGCGAACGTAACAGGAAAGTGGCAGTTTTGTCCTTGTGCGATTTGATCTGTGACGGTGCTATTGTTTATAACAAAGCATCACTCCTAGAATGTTACAGTAATCCTTTATTTACAAAAACCTTTGTGTGGATGGGATGGAACGTTAAACCAAATTTGGTCTTCTTATTTTGCTACCCGAAAGTTGTTTCTACCGATCAAAAAGATTAATTGGAATAAAGTGTATCAACCTTCTAGCCATATAACATAATGTTTGCAACGACCATTCTAATCCGTATCACTCAGTTCGAGGAACTAATTACAACATTATAAGTCCCTCAAGGACGGTTTACACGGACAATTGTAAACCTTGTCAGGAGGAATTACAATGATTGTGCACCCTGATGTATATCGTGTAAGAATTGTGAAAGTAAACATCTGAAGATACTCTCTTAGAATTATTTTGAAAACAAACTGTCAAGTACATATCTGAATATAATCTGCAAATGATTTGATGAAAGTTCGGCTCGAACCTGCGGTACGTGAGCTAACACTTTAGCCTACTGCGCCACCGAGGCACACAGAGATGGTCTGCATGTATTTACAGTAATAACAGTGATTTTATGAGCGACTCTATTTAATACAAATCATCACTGTAACGGGATATTCAAATAAATCGTCTTTTCGACTTCAAATGGTTGATAATATGGAGAAACCATTCAACCTCGGATATGGTAAGGTTGTAAAAACCCCGATAGGTTTCCTTCTTATCAATATTTACAACCGTACCATATCCTCGGTATCATGGTTTTTCCTTATATTAATTGTTAGGAAGGTCGCCTAAACAATGCAGCAGTTACAACTTCCTCATTACTTCAAGATATCGGTCCCCTACATGTGTTTACCTTATGAAAGGACGCCTTACTTCTGCTCAAATGCACTTGTGTTCATGGTGACTTCTTTTTAATATTAATCAAAATTTGAGCATTTAAAAGTATAAGAATGTATTCCTTGTAGCTCTACATGACTCCACTAGAATCGATTTCAACGAACGATGGAACTTGATTCTCCTTAATTAGGGGATGTTGTTCTTTTAGTTTCATTATCGCATTTACTTCATCTTTAGTTCGTTACTTCTTCATTCCAGGCGTGCATGTCTTCACGGTTCAACTGGAGGGGGTCTCGGTCGATAACAGATCCAAACTTTACTTCACGAAGGACGATGGAGCGAACCTTCCGATGAACAAGACGATTGTGGCCCTCCCGCTGACCAAAGGAGAGAAGATCCACCTGTATACAGCTTATGGACCCTCCACCAGGACCAGGGGAACAAGACGATTGTGGCCCTTCCGCTGACCAAAGGAGAGAAGATCCACCTGTATACAGCTTATGAACCCTCCACCAGGACCAGGGGTGGCTCCGGAGTATCGAAGATGGAGGTCTTTCAGCTGAATCGTTAAAACTCTACCTGCAGGTTCACTCTGTTACAAAATCAATCATAGAGTTTTGTTAGCCTTAAAGGGAGGGTTCCATCGGGGTATTTTTTTTATGGAAACGAAATTCGGGAGGATATTCCTGTTTACACATAAATGTTATTAATACATGATTAAAACACAGTGAAATTGAAAGATACTAATGAAGGTAACATTTTGATGACTTTATATTTCACGACTTGATAAACACAAGCGCACATTTGTTGAAACTTTAAAAAATGAGAACTGAAGCCATTCATTGGCACTGAGAGTGGGGAAAAGTTCGCTACGGCATAACAGCAAATTGTTTATTAGTTTTATGACATGATATGTGTTACTATGTGAATACCCTATCAGCATGTGTCTTTAGTTACAATATAGGTACAATATAGCGTATTTTCATTTCACGTGATGCCAAAAAAATCCAATATGACGACAGAACCCTACCTTTAAGGCATTTATGACATTAAGCTTAGGTCGCCTTAGCGATTTAATGACACAGGACAAAAAGTGGTGGAATCCACTTGCCATAACTTTTCGGATTTTCCAAAACCGCCCCAAATTGAGCGAATCCGGATCCGATATGGCGGATTCCACCCCCTTTTGTCCTTTGTGTACATGTTACCTTAGGGTTTTTGTAACAGAATCCAAATGAGGATAAAACGGATAACATCAGATGATACAATAGAAATACATGAAGCATTGAAATAAAAATGTGCAATCATAACAATGTTTGATAGTTCTTTGTATGAATATTTTGTATGTATAAATATAGACTTTCAAAGCATCCTCTAAAAAAATCTAATTCAACGGCCCTAGATGTGAGAAAGATATTTAGAATTTCAAATGTCACTTACTGAATCATTTGACAGTAACTGACATGTTACCCGAGGCATTTGCTGTTTTCGGCGGGAAAACAATACACTGTTTGACGATTGGATATGAGCAACAGAAAGTTGAACAATGTGTGTTGAAAAGTAGGAATTGAAAAGTCACGGTTGAAAAGTGCGGGTTGAGAAAGGCATCGATGTCCATGTAGAAAAGTGTTCAGTTGATATAGTCGGCGTTATATCTTCCATGCAAATGACAAATACGATTGCTACTACATATATTTAAACATTTCAAAAGATAGTGCGGTATAAAAAAAAGTATGGTTTTCACAAAATTGCTTAGTTTAGTTAGAGATATAACATAGAGATGTAATAAAAATGCATTACAATAAAATATAATATTACATTAAAAACATTTTGAAAAGAAATGACATTTTTCATCTAAATTACTGACTATTTTAAAAGGCAATTTAGTTAAGATAAAAAAAACAATCGAACTTCAGGACTGGCTTTTCGGTTTTATGTGTCTTTACTGCCGAAAATAAAATGACTTATATCGATAATAAAATACAGAAGTTATTATTCTCGAAATTGTGTCAAATGACTATCCTTATATCTTGTATATAGTGATATGGTTTTATATACATACATTTATCACATATGCACAGGACAAAAAGTGGTGGAATCCATATGTCGGATCCTTCCGGATTCTCCCAAATTTTGGCGGATCTTGAAGAATCCGGAAGGATCCAGCAAGCGGATTCCACCACTTTTTGTCCTGTGATGAGTATCAGGCATAGACAGAGACTATTTTCCAGTGTTTAAGTATATATACATTACTCGGATCAAATGAACAACCTTCGAGCGGCCATTTTAATGTGAACACATAAAAATGGTCGCTCGATTGGAAATTGACTCGCATGGCTTGATCGAACCATGTACATTCGTTTTAGAACTCTTTTTATTGATTCAGGAATATTAATAAGCCACTGGTAACACTTAATTAAATTTTTGTGAGAACACTTTATTTCAGTAAGAAAATCCACCATTTCTTTAGAAAATGAAGACATAACAACTCCATAATATCAAAAGCTACACTATATTCGGACCACCTCACCCCCTCAAACTTGAGATAGCCATACCCCGAGGGCGTCATTACTTTCCATACAGTTGGTTGGCGCTATATTTAATGAGATATTACAATAATTACATTAGTGCATTATCTGTAATAAGATTGCCAATGATTGGATTTATTAAGGTGCGTGTTTCCTCACTACATTGACCATTTGTAAATTGTTTTAGTTTCCGTGAGCCATCGGTATATTTCTAAACCAAGAAACTAAACCTATAAGAACACAATATATTTAACATGCACGTGATTTAACTCGACTGAAACATAGTTACACCATGTCTCTCGAAGCCAAATAAACTAAACATTTTTTCAAAAATAAATATCTGTTCATCTTACTGCTTAACACGTCCTTAAAAATTCGCCGTTTTATAAAACTCAATTAATTGTTACTTGGCGAGATATGCGAGTACAGTACATTTTTAACTTGAATACCAAACGTAATGTCCCAAAACAATTTCGAAATAATGTGTGTGTTTTAAAAATATATAAACAAGTTATATAGACAGTCATTGTTATTTTTGATTCAGTGTGCTACCTGACAATGGCAATACATTATATCAGTGTCAGAGGTCATGACGTACTGGATCGATTTTATTTAAATATCTAGATAAATTTTCTAGCATGAGCTGTGTTGGGTGAGGAGGTGTTTGACTTTTTAATAAGTGATCACCCCAATTCAACTTCCTTGAAAACCTCTGGATAAGCCTACACATGTCATGGGCGTAGCTAGGAAAATAGAGGAAGTACGCAATACGAGGCCGCGAACCGGCCGAGATAACTAGGGGGGTCTGTGGGCATGCCCCCCCAGAAATTTTTTTGATTTTAGTGCCTATAGATGCGATTTCCAGGCATCTGACGGGACATTTTTGAAACTTCAAATAAGTAGATTTTTATATAAATATATTTCGTTTATGATAAGAATATGAATTGATATGAATTAACTATTGTAAATTATTTTAAGTTTTAATATTGTACTTCAAGTCTTGCTGAATTGAATAAAACTTTGCTTTTGGTCTGAACTAAATTCATTCATTTTAACATGTCGTCGAGGCTTCTTGTGAAATCATATGATTATTTATAAAGGTTTAAGGTATATTCTAATAACTATATTTTAGTTCAATTCATATCGTTTTCCACACAAAGCAGACGCACACTGGATTCGTATTCAACATTTAATGCAACTTATTCTGTTACATTTAACAAAAGACCTTTGAAACAAATTCTCAACAGAAAATGTGAGAGGTCGATGGGCACTGGTATTCTCGTTAACGACTTTACAATGACTTTACAATGTCACTGGTATGGAAAGGTTAATGCAAGTCGTCGATCAGCTTGGCCAGCAAATTCACTCATAACTCTCTCAATGTCAACCTCAAAATCACGATGAATGTGAAGTAGTGCCAAGGATGTAAGTCGACTTTCTGTCATGGTGTTACGAAGCCATGTCTTTATCCTCTTCAGTGAACTGAAAGTCCGCTCAGGTGTTGCTGTTGATACTGGCATGGTAAGAAGGGTCTTCAAGGATGTATATACCGACGGATACAGCACAGGGTCAGTTTCATCAAGGGTTTCGCAAATGTCAGCTGGGAGACTTTCACGACCCTGCCACTTCTCTTTCCATCTTCTCAGTTCAGTGCCTTGAAGAAGTTGGATATCTTGTGGAATGTCATGTTGAAATGCTTCGAAAACATTGTTGCCTATGTCTTGAGGCATGGCATTCAGACTTGATGGCATAAGATACTGGGCCCGAAAGCGATTTTCGTTGCTTGTAAGCCTGTCACGCATTTCAGTGATTAAATGATCCAGGAAAGGGTAGAATAAAGCCACCTTCCAATACGCCAATGGGGATTCAGCTTGAACATTCACTCTGTTGGTTTGTTTTCCTGTTGTTCTTGGTTTGCTAGGCTGAATGTCGAACTTAGTAGATAAAGCACAGGCTTCATCAAATAAATCTTCAAACAGCTGTTCATCATCTCTAACATTCTGCAATGTTTGTGTCACGCGTGTAACTTCATCCAGTGCACGGAGGAGATCAGTCTTTTTGTACTGTAACTTCTTGCACAAGGGGACCGTGTACTGTAGAATGTGTTCTACGGTGAGGAGACATATGATGAACTCGAACGTCAGGATTGAGTGAAGGTAGCATCGTGCATTGGAGTCACCATTATTCTGCAGGACGGGGAGGGCCTCGACAACAACAGAGAAGGATGCTTTGAAGGTTGTCAGTGCATCGGCTCGTGCACACCACCTTGTCTCACACAGCGTACGAAGCTTAGTGGCACCATTCATTGCATCTTGTGAGTCCCGGTCTTCAGCCAACGTTGATCGAAATACGCTGAGTTTCTTTGAAGAATAATCAAAGGCAAAAGCAATTTTTTGAACTACCGACATCATGTTTCTTACAAGAGCATTGCTACATGCATGGACAAGATTTAAGCAGTGCGCTTGGCAGTGTACATAATTTGCGTAAGGATACTGTACCCTTATTCTCGACTGAAGGCCCTTTTTACAACCGCTCATATTGCCAGCTCCATCGTATCCTTGTGCTCGTAGATACGTGCAATCTATCCCGTACTCTTTGAGAGTATCAATGAAGAGTGTAGCTAGGTGCTCACCCGTAGTTGACGGGTATCAACACATCCAAGGAATTCCTCCCTAACACACGCTTTATCTCTCTGACTTTCTACAAACCGGACGCACAAGGTTACTTGCTCACAAGTAGAAACATCAGTGGTTTCATCAGCAAGAAGCGAAAAGCATTTTGCCTCGTTACACCTTCGCACAATATCTGATCTTATCTGTTTAGCACATAGAGATAGAAGTTCATTTTGTATTTGTGGTGAAAGATAACGCGCATTTGGAGGCGATGATTCCAGGTGGTTTGCGAGTACGGGATCAGTTTCAGCGCGAAAGTTGACAAGGTGAACAAAATTGCTGCGTTCCTCTATATGGCCACGGAGAGCAATGTTGGTTTTTCCGCACAGAATAATGACTTTAAGTAAACTAGCAATTATTGCCCTATTTCTGGAAACTTTCTGAGAATATGCGGAAGACAACTGGCAGCAGATATTTTCCATTTTCCCCTCCTGAATTGCCATGAAAGCCCTCATTTTTTCAAGGCAAATGTAGTGACTCGATTCACTTTTTAAATGCCTTTTAATCAAGTTGCCTATATTTGACCAATCAGTGACTGGTTCACGGGAAAACTGTGAACTTGACATGTCAAATACAGAACAGCAAACACAATATACACCATCCTGTGACACAGAATATCGGAGCCAATGATATTTCATCAAAAGTGATTGCTGAAACTTCCTGTTGGATCCATGAATTGCCTTCGAGGGGCAAATATAACCATCCGGCAACTTGTTGCTTATTTTGAATAATTGTTCTTTAACAGAATCATCAGCTACTGTGTTCAGAATTTTGGCTATGTCTATATAATCCTCACAAGAAGTAGACTGTTTGGGCTTTTCTGATGTTTCGAGAAGTTCGACAGTGGAATATCTGTGAAATTGAAGAATGTGATTCAGTTAATCATAATTTATATTAAATCTATTAAGCCTTATTTCACTTACTGAACATACACACTACTGTCCGACTTTAAAACAATGAATATTATAATGTAACAACTATAATGAAAATAATTAAACAGTTTTAAAATTTTGATTTCGTTTGTCTGAGGTTCTCCTTATTTCATGATATAAACATGTAGGCTAAGGCCTACTGTAGTTTGTTTTACTGAGTAAATAGCAATACAGCCGTGTCGGGTAAAGATACGCGGGGGTAAAGATAAGCACTCACACAAACAAAAACAAATAGTAAATTTTGCATATTTAGTGCTTGTAATATTTTGATGTCTTAAAATCTTTCAGAAATTTCGGAGACATTAAAAAGTTTGTAATTGTTTTAAAGGGATAAGATATGTTGAACAGTGGCACAAAACCGTGATGCGTTATAAACTGACAAAAATCCTGGCCAATGTATCATCATGGATTTTCACTTCGCACGTTCAAAATGTCAATGGAAACCAATCCCTTCATCCTTCAATCAATTTGTCATTCCCTGAACTTCAGAAAACAGTTTTGAAATCTATATATTATAAAATTGAAAATGTAAGCCTTACATGTAGGTGATGTGTGATCAAAACCTGACTGCGTATCTTTACCCGACACCTTCGCGGAAAAGGGGGGGGGGGGGGGGGGGGGGTGTAGTCGTTGCCTATGATTGAATAAAATGTTACTTTTTATGTCAGTGTATAAAAGCAGCATTATGTTTCATAACCCTGAATACACCTAACCTTTTTTTTATTTTGAACTTCATCTTGGCTAGACGTCATGACTTTGCGTTTAAAAAACGTGTCGATTTTCCGCGTGGCCTCGGCCGCACGCTTCATTTTGAAATATACGACGTGATAGAGTGATTTCCCTTATTTGTTCCTGCAAAGGGAGACAATTTTCTGTGTGTAAGTTGAGAAAGTGATGTGTTACTGTATCTATGTTTCGGGATCGAATCAATGACAATTAGGATTTTTTTATTTTGGTTGCATATTTTATGACATCAGTGCATGTGAAGTCTCTGGCCAAAAAAGTTGTACGCAAATGCGTACTTTGCGTAATAGAAGCTACGCCAATGCATGTGCACCAGAGAGCTTTAAACCACGTAGATGACCGATCACTATATTGTGTAAATAGGGGATTTGTTTTCCCGAATACGCTGCTCATGGAATCTCCAGCTGAAGAAGGTGACATCTTGTTGTCAAGTTGTGAAATTGAATCTAGTTGTGAAGAACGATTTTGTGACTTTCTATTTCTGAATACGACTGTGTGAAATATCGCAAGTTTAATGGCCATATCCACTCGGCTGTGACGGAGTCCCGTTAATGCAGAAGTAGTTTGTAACAGTAAACACCCTGTAACTTAAAAACCTGCTGCCTTCGCCAGTCACAACACGCACCAGTTTTCATCACTGGCGAATTTAAGGCTTGCAGCGTGCACTATTTTACATGCTTGCCAAAGTAAAGCTTATTATTTTCTAAAAATATTGCCTGAATTATTGTTGAACTGAAACAGTGAAACAATGTGACATATAAAACGTCAAGGACACTTGACAAAATGAGGTATTTCTTGTCTCCTTATGATCCTTAAAATCAATTAAGAACAGTACTTGGCAACTTTTACATGCGAATTTCGATACAATGGATACGTATGATGAATCCAAGGCTAAGCTAGGTCAGACCCAAGGAGGTAACGACCATGTATGTTACTCATATCCTCCTTGACAGAGCCGGCGTGATGCACATGTATATAATCAATAAGGAAATTTCACAGCTGTTGAGGTATGAATCGACAAACACTGACGGGCAAAATAAAGTATATGGATCAGTTTTATTTATCATATGTATACTTTTCAAAGTCAAATATCTCGAGTTTTCGACGTCGAATTAAAAAACGGACTAGTTTGTGAAATTAGTCCAAAACATTAAATCAGTCAAAGAATACCTCTACACGGTTTGAATTTTTAAAAATTAAAATTTGAATTTGTTAATGCCCGACAACAAAACTGCAGGCATACACAACCAGTTATGAAATTACAGAAAAACTACTGACTAATGTCTCTACTTGATTGATGTTACTGCGTAAAGGGTAATTGTCTATAACTCTTGTTTTTTTCTCATTTCAAGTCATGGGTCAGATTCGGAGTAGGTATATTCTCATATCTAACACGTGTGCTAATTTCCCACAAAGCACATGTTACCAGTAATGAAGTCACACGAGATCTGTAGACCTATGACTCTACAAGAATGAAATAGACATGTTTAAGAGTCAATGGTATGAGTCTTTAAACCATTTTTGTAAGCTTGTTTCCTTGTTTCTTATTTCCTTATTTCCAGGTCAGATCTAAAGTAGGGACCACTCACGCTTGTTGCGACTGATAGCTTCCTGCAACAAAGCGTTGATATGGTGTAAATCTATATAATCAGTTATAAAATCACGTTATTATTATACTGGCGAGATTACATTCGGGATCGAGGATATATGTTTGGTGATTAATGTTTTTAGCCTCGCACGACGAATCCATACAAAGACAGAGTAAAACGCATTTGATGGATAAACAGAAGTTGAGACATTATTCTCTTCATCAACATATTCGAAAGTTAGCACTACGAGGTATAAAATGAAATTTAACTTTACTCCAGAAGTGTTTCAGGTCATACCAAAGAACAACACTTCCTTATTTGTTACACGAATGTATGAAGCAGCGACGTTATGTATATATGCAAGTTTATAACTACGCTTTAGAAACAGCAGCTGCTGACTAAGAACTCTGTACCATCTGTATGGCTCTGTGGTATATTGTGTTGAACTCTTCTCTTCACCTTTAAAGGGACAGTAGCACGTTTTTTGCAAAATTTATTTTTTCAAATTTCCTATTTATAATGATAGTTTGTGCCCTTTGAATTTACTTTAGAGGGTAAAACATCCTATTACACGAACCAAGTATCTGTAGTAGTATAAATACATTTCATCAACTTATTTGGGCGAAAAAACGTGCCACTGCCCCTTTAACAACTTACAGGTGAGATCCGAAGTAGGTTACACTGTCACTTCTAACAGGTTTGTTAATTTCCTACTACAAAGATTTGTTGTAAGCATATTTTACCAGTAATTAAGTTACACGAGAATTGTCGACACCTTTATGAGTTCATGGGATGAGTGTTGCAGCCCTTTTGTAACCTTAAACAATTTCCAGGTCAGATCTAAAGTAGGTAACACTTCTCGCTCATTACGCTTGACATGATGAAAGTGTATATTATCAGTTATGGAACTACTTGAAAGCTGTTGACTTATTCCTCCAGGAGATTGATGTAGACATCTTTATGACCCCACGTCTCACAATAGTACAGAATCACCATATATCAGAGAAGACTGTGATATTTGCAATAGATGGTTTGGAGGTCATTAACTATTTCTATTTCAAGACACAAATGATTCTTTTCTCTGAAGTTCCTCTGAATATTTCAACTATAATAGATAAATTACGTTCATTATAGTGAAGCTACATAGTATTCGTCTTAAACGTCTATAACGAATAATATCACAGACATAGGAAATGCAGCTAAAATATGCCAAATACTTCTTGACTAAATCTAAATATGCCAAATACTTCGTACGTATAATGTAGTTGACTCATCATAGTTCATAGTTCAGTGTCCGTGTCATGTACAATGTAGTTGACTCATCATAGTTCATAGTTCGGTGTCCGTGTCATGTCCAATCGTACAATGTAGTTGACTCATCATAGATCATAGTTCGGTGTCCGTGTCATGTCCAATCGTTTACATGGATGGAACCTCATTCAAATGATCACCATTCGATTGCACTATTGATATATTGATCTTTTCATAAGTATAAATCTTGCTAATGATGTACATGTATATGTCTCATGTACTATCGTTGGTTGAGGTTTGTTAAATGAGTGATGATAATGATGATTATGATTATGACAACAACAGTTTATTTCCTAGTTCATTTAGTTTATAACCCTAAGAATATCAATGCACTCTTATACTCTTACATTTGTGTGTTAATATATTTTCATTTTCTCTAATGAATGAAGCAAAGATTTGCGTAAACCGGTTTCAAGTTGTTTTTATCGGTGTCATGTAATAATAGGTCAAAACATGATTCTAATTCCTGCGGAACAACCTTGTTTTGTACAGTATATGATACAAACTTATTTCCCCTAAGCCTATATGACCATGGAACCATTTACTACAGTAGACTTGGGCTTTATCATGTTGCTGTCCACCATTCAAATGCTTTCATTCCAAACATAATTTACGTATGCATGGCTAAACGTAACCAATTACATTGTCAATCATTTTCAGAAGATGCGTTTTAAAAAATATGAGCAAAGACGGATAGTATTATCACTTTAACATCATGGACTCGTGACCATTGACTAAAGTATCGGATCACCAATCGGTACATATTGTATCATACATTGTAACAGTTTGGTTTAAGATATTTCGTTTGTTGGCTTTTAAAGATCGAACAAGCAAACCGAAAACCTTCTACAGCATTAATATTACAAAATTTACATATTCTTATTTTCTTCTTGCAATACATGCATACATATACCTGTCAAATCAATAAATAGTCCGTGAGACGAACAACACAATCGAAATAAAGCAAAAAATAAAAATAGTTAACATCATGTCAAGATACAATTTTATGTTTTAGACATATTTAGATGTATGATTATCTTTCATTCCTTGTTTTATTGACATGTTACATTCTGATGTGACTGAGCACTTTGATTCTCCACAGTATATGAATGTATTGCTTCTTTTAATAATATCAGTCATCAAATTACTTTTACTATTTGTACCATATCAAATTGTTTTATTGAAACAATAATGAATTAAAAATATAGTTCTGCCTTATTCTGCGTAAAGTAACAAATGATGACGAATGCAATATATATTGATATAACCATTTCCAACCATAATGATACTAACTGAACCTCCAACTTGCCTTAGAAGTTTAAATATATGTTATTAACATCTGCAGTCGAGTTTTGGAAAACCAATCAAATGAAGTAATTAATTCAGCCCAAAGGTCCAAAATCAATATTAGATTTAGAAAAATAGCACCATTGTAAGTTCAAATGACAGACATATATGCAGCAACATGTTTCTGGAAGACTTTTAATTAAATGTGGTGTACGTTTCTTGCCCTGAGTCTTGGCGTATGTACTGTTATGACTCTATTCTCGTTTAAGTTGCAAATAACTTTACATATTGTGTTTATCTAATATTTATTCCCCCAAAAGTCCATTTATTCATGACCATCGTGTCGTGAAACATTATATTTTGTTCAACTCTGTGATGCCCTGGTGATAAACTTTAAAAAAATAAACTTACAACTTAAACGTTTTTGCATATAAACTTAAATGTCGTTATTATATACATGTAAGTTACTCTTGAAACGAATTGGAGATTATGGCTCTATTAAATTTACTTCTATTTCAATAAGATTAAAATAACATTTGAGTTTCTCATTCATGGTAACCGAACAGGATTTTTTCCTGGAAGAAAATACAAGGCATTTATATGACATTCTCTTCGAAGTAACATTATGTAACAAACCTTGTATTCTACTTAAATTGATTTTGAAAAATACTCTGATACGTCTCAAAGAGTTTTAGCATACAGGTAATAAACAAATTTGGCTTTGGACCTTACATGAGTTGATGGGTGAACAAATTTATTCACAATTCAACGATGTGTTATTCAAAATGAGTTTTTTTTTGTTTTTTTTTTCAGAATGAGAGAATCTGCCGATAAGGCGATCCCATCTCTCCTTACTTAGTTCTTTTTGTGGCCGATGTATTAGGTAATATGATTTGCAAAATCCAAATATTAAGGGAATCACACTTAACGATATTGAAACAACATGAGACAGTATGCTGACGACAACCAGTTTTTTTGGATGAAAGTGAGAAAAGTCAAAGTCAGGCTATAAACATCTTAAATGTTTTCTATATTATTTCAGGCGTTATGGATAGGTGAAATGCCAACCCGAAATGTTAGACTTTGTACTGATATCAGTCTAGACTGGCATGTAGATGACTTTGAAGTACACGAAATAAAAATGAACGAGCATCAAGAAAACCTTTGGGTTATCAATACAACGAAAGACTGAAAAACAAAATTCTGCCTGGCTGGACAAACATAATTTAAACTCTTATTGGTAAGATTACTGTTATTAAAATCAATTTCAGGTTTAAATTTTTGTTTATTGAAAGTTGCTTTAAAAATGATTTAACTCAATTGGGGATATTTACAAACATTTGTAATAATGATGGCTTTGTAAATTTTGAAGATTGGAAACTTGTCTTCAATATAGATAAAACATTTAAAAAATATAATCGAATAAGTTTGAATATACCAAAGCCATGGAGAGACGTCATCAAACAAATGTAACATAAACCCCACAATCTTACTATTCATTCACATCTTACACAAAAGGCTCTAAATTTTTCTATGATAAGCTGTTTATTACAAACCGGGTATTGCCAGTATGTTTAAATGGCAGGGTTTGTTACCTATTGATATTGACTTGAAGATAACCTTTAGCAACTTGAGGATTTTCAGTGTAATTTTATTCACATAATTATTTACACTAAGCGTGAGCTTATAAAATTACATGTGCGGACATATGACTTGTAGTTTGTGTAAGGTAGAGGCTGATGATATTGACAAAGCACACATGTCGATTCATGATATTCTCATAGCAAATACATTTATTCATATTCAAAGCATTAAAGGTGCTGTAACACGTTTTGTTGCATATTATGTTTTCTGAAATTTGCCATTTATTAATAAAGTTTATACAATATATTGGTTCGTTAATGGGTAAAACATCTCATTAAAAGACCTGATAAGCCGTATCCGTAGAAAACGGTTATCCGTATTCGAAGAAATTGGTGCGACGTATAAACGACAGTGGCGTGGAACTCTTCAGAGTGAGAAATAGATTTGTAGGTCTCATGCGAATATGAGAGTTCAGACAGCAACATGGCTGACCTTTCCACCATGGCACCAAATTCAAAAATATACAATGAGCGTTTTGGTATCGCTACATCAGTCAGATCACTTGAACAACCTTTGAGCCACAATTTTGATGTGAACACCTTAAAATGACCGCTCGATGGGAAATGGACCCGCATGGCTTAACCGAACCACGGAAATTCATTTAAAACTATTTTTATCGATTCGGGAGTATTATTTAGCCAATTGTAACGCTTATTATACGAGATCACATTATTTCAGTAAGAAATCGTGCTACAGTGCCTTAAAGAGCCATCACGAATGTTAGTGTTTCAAATTTTTGGAAAATATAGTTATAACGTCATTCGCCAGAGAAATCTTTTATCTACAACATGGCATATGTTAAATAATTTTCATATCACGACAATGTATTGCAATTTGGTTTCAAAGAGAAGTATCACTTCGACTAGCGCGCGCTACGGGTATCTGACGTATATAAACAGAGTCCCCTTTTTTGCGTAATACGTACTACACAAACAGCAAGCGCTTCCGAAGCGTGAAGGCTCGTCTCAAGCGCAAGTCACCATAACAACCCATGTGCTGCACGTGCTGCACGTGTCTCTCTTGCAAACTACCCGTGTCACACATTACTGAATGTGACGATTGCTTTACAAACTATGTTTCTAAATGTCCTGAGAATATACAAATTATTTCCTGTTTAATGTTCTTTTTTATTGAGATAAGACCCGCAAATTATGACAAATTTTTACTCTCATTAATTATAAAATTCAAGCAAAATACCTTGTTGGGTAAAAAAAGTATTCCAATATCTGTAGCAAATACATAATTAAATGAAATGGTAAATAAATAACCATCAAAAAATTATATATTTCGATTTCTTTCATTGCTCATATTTTTTTAATATTCTTTCGTGTCTTTGTTTACTGTGTGTGAGCTAGACCATAATGCTTTGCGCTTGAAAATAATAGACTGGATCTATATTTAGACTGGAAAACACCTTTACTAATTAAAGCAATTTCTCGGCTTATTTTAAGTTGGAAAAATTAGGGAAAAATTAAGTGTATTTATTTCACGGAGATAGATTTTTGGAATTTTTTTTTATATTTTCATCAACATCCGTGATGGCTCTTTAAAGCTAGTCAATATTACCTTTGAAAAACTTTCAAAAGACATTTTCGTCATTGAGAATTATATTGCAAAAAAATCCCAAACCTTGAATTTTTTTGGTAGAAAATGGATGCCATTGATGTACATACTGGATACCCAGTATATATACTAATTTATGTACTACTTGTGCAATTACTTTTGTTATATGCTATTAGATATGTGGATGGATGAATAGTATATACCATTTAGAAATTATTTCTACTTTTGTCAGCATGCCGTTTGGTGAATAAAACAATTGAAAAAAGGGTTACTCTTGAAATCTGGAGAGAATATATAAATGAGTTGATATTACAAAAAATAGTAATGAGTAACTTGTTTACGAGATAATAAATTGTTTTCTTATATAGAAATCTTAACGACGTCTTCTATTTACAAACATCTATATTACATGCATTTGGATTAAAAGGAAACTGGCTAGTGAAATCTTTCAAATATCCAGAATTAAAGGATGAACGTGAATTCGAATCTGGAAGAGGACAAACTCGAAACACTGCTAAATCTTCTTTTATGTCTATGTCTTATGTAATATTAATTACATTATTTTGAAAAATAACACCGTTAACTAAAACCTTATTATATATATGTGACACAAACTAGTATGTACTTGTTAAAGTTAGTTAATAATGCTTTTTCTTGAAATTTCATTTACAGAAAAATAATTTTGTTAACCATTGTATTCTTTTTGCAATGGACTTTGCTATAAATCATGATTATATATTGAAATCTTTGCAACTAAAGAAACTTTTTGAAGTTTTCATTACTGGGTCATTAGTCGACGAGAACATTTATTCTAGCTTTCTTATCCGAATATGGCTGAACTTGTCTTGCAAAAACAAGTGTTTGTGGGATAAATTGGTACACCAGACAGGAAAAATTAGACACAAGTGGGCGTGTGGGGGTTTTGATGTTTTGTCTAATGGTATTTTAGAGGAGAAAAATCATACAGTTACATAGCCATCCCCTTAAGCAAGAAGATTAGACATGCATTTGCTTACAAAATCGCCTAAAAGTATTTGCAATGAAATTAGTGTGCGATGAAGTTGCATTTGACATTTCTGAAATACATATTGACTTTGATCGCATGGTTAATGGCTTATACAACATTGTATTAGACAATATAATACCCTTATCTACACAATAAATATTTGTTTAAGGCGCTCCTCACATTGTAACCTCGGTCTAGTCGATATCTTGTACCCACGCTACCAGAAACAACACCGATACGTTATCTCCAATACAGTATTCACTGGGTATCTAATTATAATGCTGTGTGAACAGAAACACACTTTGAACAGCCTTTTCTCCGTTTCAAACATATTTAAATCATAAGAAAAGGAATGGGTATGGAAAGGGTGTTCTGAGTTGGAGACTTGGGAGACCTTTTTTACTAGGGTTAGAGAAGAATGTTCTCAACTCATTTTGAACTGGAAATTTAGCTGCCAAACTCTCAAAAGAGATTAGTAGTCTTCGATCAATGTGATAATCATGGTCAATATTGCTGAAAAATAATCACGGATATCGGGCAACTCAGCTACCTACACCCTCAGTGTAGAGTTTTAATCATGGTACATTGATGGAATGGTTAACCATGCATCTTGCTATCTGAATTATCTACTTCTTACACTGAAGAGTTTCACACCACTTTATACTTAGCAACATTTTCTTTCAATACGGATATCGTTTCTGTGGATGTGGATTGTCGGGTCGTGTAATGAGATGTTTTACCCTCTAACGTAACACTATACAATTTATTGTATAAACGTTAATAATATAGCAAAAGTGTCCTTTACAAAATAGCACAAATATAAAATAAAACCTTGTTTCAGAGCTACTTATCCTTTAAGGCGCTGGTAGTGAGCCGCGTAAACAGCGTGTAATGAGCAAGATTCTTCAGTAGGAGCATAATGATTCATCAAACTAAACACGTGTTTAATAGGGTTTCAACATGGCATCATAACTAACTAGTCTTGTTCCGTCTGGACTGTCAGTATTCTTATTTAAAACAGGTGAACTCATGTTGACTGCATAGAGAGCTAGTTTGTGCCTATGTTAGAACTATTTCAAGTGAAGCACTACTGTTTTGACATTTTATCATTTAAAGCATAATGCTTTTCTTCTTAAATTCTCTGTCCTAAGTATTCATGTACACATTCATTATCAACATTTCGTGTATCTAATTTAACTAAATTAACAAAATTATGTTCCCGTATATGCAATCATGATCATCTTAAAAGTGAATATGAATTATGTAATAATTGTCAATACATACATTGTCAAGCACGATTGTGACAACATTTGGAATTATATGAATTCAGAACATTACTTTTAGACCTAACATATGTATCAATTTCGCTTCACCACCCCAGTCTTATTTTACATTTGATTCACAGAGTTCGCATTGATCAGAAAACATAACTAAATTGCGAAGTGTCCGTAGTTTTTAGGAATATAAGACAGGATATAAGGGTTAATACAACACTATAAGACAATCCACATAGAAATTGTTGAAGCATATATTTTCTCTTATTTCCTAGACAAAAACCATGAGGGATCATGGGTAGCTTTTTGATGTAATGTTTTATCAGTTGTATGTATTATGTATATATCTCGAGTGAAATCGTGAATAGATCAATAGATCGTATTGCTTGATTAATATCATTTACATAGGCAAAACCTCTCTGAGACTATATAATTACACAAATGAATGTAATATAAGCATTTGATTGTGGCAAAAAATCAATATCAGTTCCTGAAATATACGTCATTGTCATTCCATGGCACACAGATGTCACGGTGACAACACACTTCTAAGTAACCTTTATCCAGATAACTATGCTTCAGACTCAAGACTATTGTAGAAAGTTTACGCCATTCATCATGAACGAAACCCATTTGGAATTTTATTGTTTTGAAAAACCTAAAATTCCCATTCTTTCTTTCAACATGTACATTGTTTCCATGTTTGTAATCGACTGCTATTAAGTGAGGGTTTGAGTAACATTATGACACCAACTATCATCACTATGTATGAAAATACAACATCAACATCAATCTTTACGTATACTAATACTTTTACTTTTACCTTGCAAAGGAAACGCCTCAACAGGTTCAATGGAGTCAAACCCGAAATACTGCCGTTAAACTAATTATATAATCAGTACTTTTGGAACCTTTTCGAAACACTGTAGACATATTTGACATTATAGTTTGTACTATTTGGTAAACCCTTCTTTCTGTTGTCTGAGATACTCGGATCTTGTCTTCACAGGGAAGACAAACATGTTGTGTATAGAACAGAAAGTTGTATATTCTCCTGATAATTCTGGTGAAGTGTGGAAATGTTGTACGTTATCATCGTATTGACGTAGCATAGGGGGTTTGGACACGAAGAAGTCAAAGAAACATCACAACGACTCAGTATTCTCTATGACCATAAACTATCAAATGTCTTACCCACACAGAATGTATGTTCCACTCTCTCCATCTCTTCATGACGCCATGATTTCCATACTTGATATCCATCGTAGTGTGGATGCATGGATACATGGAACCACAGTATACAATTGATCCTTGCTGATGCTATCACACTCGTATAACGTTATGAAGGAAGATGAGCGTTACCTTTAGCAAGAACAACACTAATCTACATGTACACACACTATGGCATCTAAACATAAAAATGTGATTTAATGACCCTGTAAACAACACACTTAATGGGTTTAAAAAGAGATTGATTACATTATGATTTTATTTGTCTTTTCTCAGTAATGTGTTTGTTACACGCTTGTACCAACCTCATCTAATTTTACCAGCACGTTGTGAACAGCATTATCATCATCATCACATTTCATTTTCAACTGTTCTTTAAAATTCGATTTGTTGACCAAACACGATCGATTGGAGAAGCCTGTTTTGTCCATCAGATAAGGACACAACTCCCAAAATTGCTTTCTAGTTACGTGATCGCTTATCTTTAAAAAGAAAAGTAAACATTCTATACAAACCATACTGTCATTCAAACGTGTCTTTCCAGCTGAACGTATTGAAGTTTTGGAATAAAAGTTTTTATACTTGCTAATATAGCTGCTCGTCTTGAATATTCGGGGAACATCATATCATATCTCAACGAGTAATGTTGCAAACCTGTCTTTAGGATGAATCTTTATTAACAGAAAGTGTTTGATCAAATAAGGAAAACGCAAATCAAAGAGACTATAATGCTGATAATTCTGAAGTTAAATATTTGATGTGAGTTACTTTGTGGTAAAAAATCATCTGGTTATCTAACATGGACATCGTTGTGTACAATGTGCAATTATTGAACCTCATTTATTATTAAGTGATTTGACATGAATGAAAAATAATCAATAGGTATAAAAAAACTACCATAAGTAAATAAAGCATGCATTATCGACACAGAACAAACATGTCAATAAGACAGATTAATATCTAAAGTAAACATGTCTTCATGTATTGAACATTCTTTTTCCTGAGTATGAAATAGGAATTTCTGCTTTTTAAGCAGAACAATGCACAAGGAGATGGTTTTATCTAATCATTCGTACCAAATTAAAGTCTATATTTATGAAAGTGATTTTTAAACACAACGTTAGAATAGATTTCTAGTAGAAATAGCTTTAAAATAGCTTTCTTCTTTCTGGTTGCACATAATGTTGAACCATCTTCTGACACAGTTTACCGATATCCGATCTTTTACACTTTGTGTCAAATATTCACCTTTGATAGCAAATATTGTAAGAAGTTAACAAATAACAATTTCCAGTTTCTCTCCAAATGAGATTATATTTTTAATCAAGTGTGTAATTATTTACTGTAGTTAACTGATGGTTTATTAGCATCAATTTAAGGTTAAGCAGCCAAATTAGTCAATCTGCTAGTTACAAGTTACGAGTCTGAAAATGTTGAATTACCTCATCAGTACTTAAAGGAGAATATTAGAGAAAAACTTTGTTTTAACATGTTCAACAGTATTGTTTAAGACAAAGTTATTAAAATTAAAATTATTAAAATGCAACATTTTATGTAGAAACGTTAAAAACAAGGTTTTCGGTGTGAGTCGTTTTCCGGAAATCCCCGAGAGTTAATCAGGCTGGAAGCAGTCACGTGATATGACGTCAAATATGCTCTCCCGCGCGCTGAGGCAGTGTATTTTCTACGTTCTTAGTGTTGTTATGGTTTCCTCGGATAGCAATGGCAGCGTTGATTTTCAACCATCTCACATAAATAACATCCTTCCTTATCAGTATCAACCTATTGTGAATCAACATTGAGTTGAACACCAGGAATCAAGTGAGGATGAGCTGTCAGAAGTTAACAGTGAGGAGTTGGATATACAGATTCGTACGTAGGGACTGACAAACTGTAACGTTACAATTTCACAATATGTAGTGGATTATGCCGCACATTAAAAAGTTATTGTCTACATGTAGATAACATGGGTGTCAACAACTTATATGTAGTTTATTAAAATATGTGAATTATACTTCCTTTATTCGTATATATACTGTACCGCTGAAGTAACCAGTTACACAGGACACAATGAACCATCTTGATTCTCGATTATTCAAATCATCTTTGCTTTAAAAACGTATTGATATTAAATATTATTATTTAGATCTAATGTACAAACCACTTTTCAATCCTAATCAAGTAAGATAGACAGTAAGATCTACACATAGCTATGTGAGAGATTTGGCAGTCACGAAAACCGGACTAACACGATGATAAGGAAATCGTGATATTAGAAGCCTGTAATAACGTAGTATAACTGGTTACATTAATCAAATATTTCCAGATAGATACTTTACCCCTGCACATATGCAATATTGCTTATGGTAGTAATAAACACGTGAGGAAAAGAAAATTTACTGTGCATTCATGCGTATTTAATTCTGCCTAAGCAAATTGGCTTCCAACTCTTTTAATATATGAAAAGGGAATTCCTAAAACATAGCAATTAATATACATGTATTAGATTTAAACTAAATAAATGACAATAATATAAATCTGTCAACATTGGTTTGACTTTATAGCCCTAATTATAATGAAAATCGGATAGTCAGATAGATTTCTAAGTTCATCGCGTGCAAGGAAGAGATTATCCTATATAGAGAATTTGAAAAACAGTATTAAGAATTTCTAAAGTTCTCTAATATATTTTCTCAACCGATGTGAAGTCACTATGTCTGTAAACGACGAACTTTTACTAGAAAAGTTAAAATATCATTTTTACTCACGGTAGTGAAAATTTGCTTACGATGGTAAAATATACATATGTGCAAATGCGTCCATACGGCGAATTTTGCTCATATGAGCAAATTCTCATATGTGTAATGATTTACAGTAATTAATTCAACTTGAGTTGCTAGACAGTTACGTGTTCTCCTATCACAAGTACACAAACCAAGCACCAAAAAGGATTGAATACTGAAACTTATTATTTTTGCAATAATCATTTGTTGTGATATTGTGAACATATACAATAAGTGGAAATGCATTTTTTAGTAAATATATAAAAAAAAATGGAATCCAACATTTAGAATTTAGTAAGTGGGGGTTGTGAGGTGTAATATAAGCGACAGATATCATTTTAGCGGTGAATATTACTATAGTTTTCAAATGATGTATAACCAGAACATATGTTTTGTTTGACAATGCCATTTGAGCTGCCACGTTGGCCATATCAAATTGAAATTAATCTAGTACAGTTATTAGCCAATGACAAATAATTATACAACTGTGTACCAAGTTTCACAGTCAGAGCACGGCCTACACATCCCCATCCTCGGTAGCGCCCAGGGTTTTATATATGCTCCGTTACTCTCCGCTGGAGCATATATAAAACCCTGGGTAATCGAGGATGAAACATCCCATAAGAAGGCATTTATAAGTTATATCCTTATAAAAGACTGTTAATTACGAGTACTCTAAAACTAGTTATTACTTATTTATAAAATTGTTTTAATTTAACGGCTCGAAATGCTCTGAACATAGTGAGACAGATTCCGACGGTTTTCGGTCCTTCTTTCCTCTTTGACACTATCCAAACTTTTCGCCGCGCTGCATCCATCTTTTCACTTGAAAATTAAACATATATAAACTTCTGTACAGGCTTTGATGAATTATTGCATACCAACGCTGCACAATATACCATATCCGAACTACCCGAATTCTATGTATTCAACCGATTCTTCGTCAACTCTAATGCTTTCACTTTCACTGCGCTTAGGACCAATGCGGGCCGTAGAGCATCTCTGATGTCACAGCCTAAACCTGCCGAAGGCTACCGGCAAATATGCATACGCGCACAGTTATGTTATGTTATGTTATATCGCGTAATTAGTAATTAAACACGGCTTTCCATATTATTTTCGGGGGAATATGTTTTTTAAAGTATATTTTACTATAACAGAATATAAATCTTTACAAATATTATCCGTTAACTGATGGTCAGTGGAATATGCCACTGTTTGCAATAAGGTTTAACAGCTAAATTAGCCTGTAGATTCTGGTATGTATCTGATGCTGCGGAGACTCATCATTGTACACATATGGACACTTATGATATGTTATTTGGCTAAGTTAAACAATTTGCAGGTTACATAATACTGAATGCATCATCGTCTTCTGATTACACTGTGAAAAGAAAAACTCTTATCTGTCATCATAGAGACTAATTTATTGTGGTTAGCGATGTAATAACTAGATTAGAAATATTAATCTGTATGACAATCGTAGATTCAACTTTATGCTGTTGTTTGTTTATTCACAAAGAGAAATGGTCATGTAAAGTCATATAAACAGAGTCTTGTCATGTAACAACTTCCAAACGCAAGGCATAACTCTTGCCAGTCTGCATTACTGGCTGATTTAACCCTTGCGGTATTTGCGGTATTGTTGTGTCAAGACAGTGAATCGCTGCACTAGAAATGCATAGCGGGCCTGGATTTCTCAAAACAGATTCTTAAGGAAATACTGCAAGGCCTAAATCAGCCAGTAATGGAGACTGGCAAGAGTGTTGCCTTTCATTGGCAAGTTGGTCATTTAATAGAAATATACCATTTATATAGCGCATATATACATGTACATAGCATGCTCAAAGCGCTAGTCGACATATTACCCCTGGTCAACGAGTACAGAACACTCCCGTAAGTCAATAAATCATGATATTCAGAGTGTTCTATATTCTCAAATGTTTTTAGATTGAGATTTGAGGTTTCGAGATATTCTTCCTAAAGTTTCAACTTTGTACACAATGATAAATACGTTATATTCATTGGTAAACTTTAGGCATGTAGAATTATTTGTAGTTTGTATCCAATTCATGCAGTGATGTACCCAAAATGATAATCAATTTAAGAGAAAAGGCTATTTTTAGTTTGAATATTTGTCAGGTTGCTTAAATGTAAGATTTGTAAAACAAGATTTTACAAATAATTTATTAAATTTGAATGTGATATGTTTAAAAGTCAGCTAATGTCCAGATTTTGTTAAACGACATTTACAGAATGTGTACCTTTGTAATTGAAATATCATTGTATCACTCCCAGTTCCTTTCTTGTGATTTATCAAGTGAATACTCAAAGATAAATGAAAGATCAAATGATACACACTCTTGATAGCTTACTGCATTATCTTGGGCTTTAATTTGTTACTTAATGAAGCACCATTCTTGGTAATCCAGGAAGCATTGTTTGATACTATTGCATTCAAGTTTTGTCAACTATTTGTGCAGATAACTTCAAATATCATGGTGTGTTATGTCATGAAAGATCTAAGAACAGGTATTTTGCCATATTACTATTGCACATGTTCTTCCCTACATAAATATATGTGCTTGATAGTAGTATATAAAGTATAATATTATATAATAGCATATACTATCTACTTATGTATAAATGTATGTTTGTATGTATAAATGTATGTATCTATAAATATATGCCAGCCTGCCTCCCTGCCTGCCTGCGACCAGAGTGTAAATAAAGTTCAGTCCTGTTAGATATTAGGTAGAATCACACATTTACCCTCAATTATCCTCAATCTTGCTCAATCAGCTCATAGTGTTTTCATATCTACC
Source organism: Gibbula magus (assembly GCA_936450465.1). Lineage (NCBI taxonomy): Eukaryota > Metazoa > Mollusca > Gastropoda > Trochida > Trochidae > Gibbula > Gibbula magus. The sequence goes on along the minus strand of OW388300.1, from coordinate 66,694,657 downwards.
ACATGCATTTTGATTAAAAGGAATGTGGCTAGTGACATCTTTAAGACATCCAGAATAATAGGGGTAAACGTGAATTCGAATCCTGTATAAGACAAACTTGAAACACTAATAGTACCTGTGTAGAAATGTTCTAGATTTTGATATCAATTCAACTGATTTCAATTTAAAAAATAGCATTGTTAACTAAAACCTAATTTTAAAATGACACAATCTAGTATGTACTTGTAACATGGTTATATTTGGGATAAGACTACCTTCAATAGTAGAAATGTTCGAGATTTTGACTAAAACCTAATTTTAATATGACACAAACTAGTATGTACTTGATAAAAGTTGTTAACGATGCATGTTCATGATTTGTTTTATTACAGACAAATAATTTGTTTTAACCTTGGTAACCTTTTTGCATTGGGCATGATGATACATTGACATCTTTGCAGTTAAAGAAACTTTTGAAGCTTCCATGACCTGGTCATTGGTCAACAAGAACATTTGTTCGAATTATCAGCTTCTTTATCCGAATGTGGCTGAACGTGTCTTGCAAAAACATGGCTGAACGTGTCTTGCAAAAACAACGTTATTGTAAAATACGTTGGCACAGTTGACATGGAAACTGAGACACAAGTAGGCGTCTTGGGGTTTCGATTTTTTGTCTAATTGTGTTTAAGAGGACAATTACATAGTCAATCCCTAATGCAAGAAAATTAGACATGCATTTGATTACAAAGTCGCCTAAAATTATTCGAGTATGCGATGAAGTTGCATTTGACATTTCTGAAATATATATTGACTTTGACTTGTTCCCATCATTAATACCATTGTAATAGCAATACAATACCACACCCAATATAAAGGTCCAAATTAAATATTTGCTCTATGCTTGCTCACAATGTAACTGTGTCCAGTATATACCTCTTACTCAAGCTCCTAGATACAGCACCGAAATATTATATCCTACAAATCTTCACCAGGCTTCCAATTATAATACGGTGCGAACAGAAACACACTTTGAACATATTATTTTACCAGGGTTGGAGAAGAATTCTCTCAACTCATTTTGAAACTGGTAATCAGCCTGTCAAACTCTTAAATGAGAGTTTATGGAGTGTTCTTCGGTCTATGTTCAATATTGCTGAATAATAATCACTGATGTCGGTCAACGGAGCTATGCACAGGACCACGGGCCACCAACGTCGATGGCAGCGTTATATGCAGCAGAACAACCTTACAGGTGATATACATGCTGGGGAATTTCATCTATCCCAATTATTTAACATAAAACAAATAAGGTACAATTATAGAAGGATTCACTATGTGATAAATAGGATATTCAATCTATATCCATATCTTGTCTTGAATCGAGAGCACCCATTTAAATGTACTACTGATAAAGCAGACCAATGTATCATCATAAACTGAAGTACAAAAGAAGGTTTACACCTCAGATGGTTTCAATTAATTTAATATTTAAAAAAAAGTAACATGCATTTGATTATGGCACGATACAATAACACTTTTTAGCAGTAGTATGAATGAATTAATTGGTGACTGGTCAAGGTTTATTCAGAATACCTTTGTTTAATGTAGACAGGGACAAGAATTTAAACTTTCGCCAACATTACCCCTAACCTGTTTTATAATGTTGTAAATGTGTGCAGAATTAGGCACATTTATTGATTTTCTCATAGAAGATGTCTTGTATATCGATGAACAAGTATGTTTTATCCAAATCAATTTTGGAAGAATTTATAAATTTGAAATCTCATTACCCCTAAAAAACACAACAAAAACACATGGAAGTATTCCTTGGCTGATGTCTAAACGTCTGCACTTTTCAGTTTTAGAGTACTACGTCGAAACCATAAGTTATTTGTAATTAAAAACCAAACATGTGATAAAGCCAACTGAGGTGTAAACTTTCTGTTATACTTCAGTTTACTTTGTCTGAATATATCCAGATTTCTCTGTTGAAGTTTATATTCTAAAACAATTATCTATAAACATTTTTTGTCTCGTGTAACACATCACAGAATCTTTTTTTAAAAAATGGAAATCGGGATTAGATCACTTTTTACCTAGAAAATCAACAATATAATAGCTGTGTCCTTGATGATATGAATTATACATCATTATTATCAGGTTAAATAGTTTATGCATCCATATTTTGGTAATACTGTTCTTATGTATGATAATGAATCAACAAAAGAAAGTTTCCTTTTCAAAATATCACAATGGTAACAAATAATCTTAGTTTATGAATGCACCTCTTATACTTCAAGATACAGCAGTGAGCGCTAACAATGTGAAATAATGTCTTAAAGGTACCTAACACGTTTCCTTTACAAAATAACACAGAGATAAAATTAAACCTTGTTTCACACCTACTTATCCTTTAAGGCGCTGGTAGTGAGCGTAAACAGCGTGTAATGAGCAAGATTCTTCAGTAGGAGCATAATGATTCATCAAACTAAACACGTGTTTAATAGGGTTTCAACATGGCATCATAACTAACTAGTCATTCTTCAGTAGGAACATGATGAAGTGATCGCTATTCATCAACTAAACACGCATGTAATTGGCTTTTAACATAGCATCAGAAGTAACTAGTCTTGTTCCGTCTTGACTGTTTGTGTTCTTATTTAAAACAGGTGAACTCATGTTGACTGCATAGATAGCACCTTGGTACCAACTTTAGACATATTTCAAGTTAAGCGCTACTGTTTTGACACTTTATCAGTCAATGCTTAATAATTTTCTTCTTACATTCTCTGTCCAAAGTATTCATTTACACAATCACTATCAACATTCTGTGTATCCAATTTAACTAAGTTAACAAAATTATGTTCGCGTATATGCAATCATATTCATCTTAGAAGTGCATATCAATTACATAATACATAACATCTTTAAATGAAACACTACATAAATTGTAAAGTAAGATTATGACAGCATGTGGAATTCAGAAGATTCCTTAGGCTTTAAGATCTAACATAAGTGTAATTCCGATTTGCCATCTCAGTGTTATTTTACATTTGATTCACAGAGTTCGCATTGGTCAGAAAACATATCTAACTTGTGTAGTGTCCGTAGTTGAGTTTTTAGGAATATAAGAATAAATGAGCAGGATATAAGAACACAACAATACAGGACAATCCACAGAGAAATTGTTGAAGCATATATTTTCTCTTATTTCCTAGACAAAAACAATTAGGGATCATGGGTAGCTTTAGGATGTCACGCTCTACCAGTTATATGTATTATGTATATATCTCGAGGGAAATCGTGAACTGATGTACATGTATCCAGCTTGCCAGCTAGTTCAATAGATCGTATTGCTTGATTAATATCATTTACATAGGCAAAACCTCTCGAAGACTATATAGTTACACAAATCAATGTAATGTATATACGTCATTGTCATTCCATTGCACACTTCTAAGTAACCTTTCAAACAACTATGTTTTGCTTCAGCCTCAAGCCAGTTTACGGCGTTCATCATGAACGAAACCCATTAGGAATTTTATTGTTATGAAAAACATAAAATTCCCATGTTTTCTTTCTTTCTTTCTTTCTGCATGTACATTGTTTCCATGTTTGTAATCGACTGCTATGAAGTGAGGGTATGAGTAACATTATGACACCAACTATCATCACTATGTATGGAAATACAACATCAACATCAACAATCCGTCTTTATGTATACTAATACTTTTACCTCGTCCAGCTAAACTCACTTGCACAAGAAACGCCACCACAGGTTCAATGGAGTAAAACCCGAAATACTGCCGTTAAACTAATTATATAATCAGTACTTTTGGAACTTTTTCGAAACACTGTAGACATATTTGACATTATAGTTTGTAATATTTGGTAAACTGTCATCTGTCATCTGAGATACTCGGATCTTGTCTTCACAGGGAAGACAAACATGGTGTGTATAGAACAGAAAGCTGTATATTCTCCTGATAAGTCTGGTGAAGTGTGGAAATGTTGTAACGTTTTCATCCTTTTCAGGTAATATAAGGGGTTTGGACACGAAGAAGTCAAAGAAACATCACAGCGACTCAGTATTCTCTCTGACCATAAACTATCAAATTTCTTACCCACACAGAATGTATGTTCCACTCTCTCCATCTCTTCATGACGCCATGATATCCATACGTGATATCCATTGTAGTGTGGATGCATGGATGCATGGAACCACAGTATACAATTGATCCTTGTTGATGCTATCTGAGATACGCGGATCTTGTCTTCACAGGGAAGACAAACATGTTGTGTATAGAACAGAAAGCTATTCTCCTGATAATTCTTGTGAAGTGTGGAAATGTTGTACGTTGTCATCGTATTCACCTAACATAAGGGGTATGAATACGAAGACGTCAAACATCACTATATTTGTCTTTTCTCAGTAATGTGTTTGTTACACACTTGTGCCAGCCTCATCTAATTGTATTTCCAACTAGCAACACGTTCTGAACAACATTATCATCATCATCATCATCATCATCATCACCTTTTCTTTTCACATGTCCTTTCAAGTTCGATTTGTTGGCCAAACACGATCAATTGTTTAAGCATGTCTGTCCATCAGATAAGGACACAAATCCCCAAAATGTTTTTCAGTTACGTGATTGATCGCTTATCTTTAAAAAGAAAGGTAAACATTCTGTACAAACCATACTGCCGTTAAAACTTGTCTTTCCAGCTGAACGTCTTAAAGTTTTGCAATAAAAGTTTTCAATCATATCTCAATGAGTTATTTTCAAAACTTTTACTGCATTTAACATGCTGCAAACCTGCTTTTAAGGCGAAGCATTATTATCAGAAAGTGTTTGATGAAATAATGAAAAGGCAAATCAAAGAGACTTTAAGGCGGATACCTCTGAAGTTAAATATTTGATTTGATCCTCTGTTGTGGTAGGCAGTCATCCAGTAATCTAACATGGATATCATGTAATACGAAACATTAATTATTGAATCTAATTTATTATTAAGTGATAGAGAGATTTGACTTGAATATTAAGCACATACCGTCCTCGTACTTTAACTATAATAGTTCAGGGCAAAACTATACTTTATTACAAAACAGTTGAAAACACAATGGGGTACAGCGAACTTTATTTCTTAAATAAAACATGCATTACCGATACAGAACAGACATGTCAACAAGCCAGATTGATATTATAAAGTAAACATATCTAAAGTAAACATGCCTCTATGTATAGCACATTTTATCCTGAGCATGAGATTGAATTCCATCTTTTTAGGCAGAAAGGGGATCAAAGAGACCACAAATATATGGTTATGTTTAGTTGTCCACAACAAAACGAAGTAATTATTAGTCAAAGTGCTTTATTAAACACAATTTTAGTATATATTTCTAATAGAAATTGCTTCAAAATAACTCTCTTCTTTCTTGCTGCATATAATGTTTAACCATTTTTCACACTTTACAGATATCCAATCCTTTACACTTCGAATCAATCATACACCCTTGAGAGAAAATGATATAACAAGTTAACAAATAACAATTTCAAGTTTCTCTCCAAATGAGATTATATTTTGGCGAGAAACAAAATGTCTACATTTAACTAATTGTGTAATTGTATTCGAGTATTAAACTGATGGTTAGTAAAACATTCTACTATTAGCACCAATTACAGGTTTAGCAGCCACGTTTTTCTGTGGATTCTGATATCGGGAGACTCATCAGTGTACACATAGGCACACTAATAGCCTGTCAATTGGCTTAGTTAAACAATTTGCAGATTACATGATTCTGAATGCATAATCGATTTCAGATTACACATTGCGTGAAACACTCTCAACTGTCACCATAGAGACACATTTGTTGTTGTTTTATAATATGGATATGTGGGATGCAATAGCTAGATTAAACATATTAATCTGTATATGCTGATCATTTTAACTTTATGCTGTTGTTTGTTTATTCACAAAGGGAAACGATGATATAAATACTCTATCGAAACCGGTAAGAGTCTCCACAGACTCAATAGTCCTTGCTATTTGGGATGAAGCTTTCTTCTACATATTATGCAACATGGCGTCATTTGAAAACCACTGAGTGTTCAATGTCCTCAAAAGTGGAATATTAAATAATCGCCCGAAAGATTCAGAGACCAAGGTTATTTCTACGGTGTGTCTAAACAGAATTAATAAAACAATGTGCTGTTTACTGAGTCTAAATACATCAGTAGGATTGAATGGAAGTCTCGTGTTCTTTCACATTGGCGCATTAACTAGCTGCCAAAACCGTACATGTTTAAATGAAGCTATTAATCCAAGCCTTTATGGTAAATGAACTTGTTTCTGCAAGGCTACTTCAATAAACTGATTCCATAAGCACATCCTTTCTCGTATCATTGATTATACTCATAACTACGTATACTTACTATATTATATAGAAATGGGATACTGGGATTTATCAGTGAAATAAATGTCTAACCTAGCGACCACTCAACATAAATAACACCCTGTTGTCGCATAATTACAAGGATAACATCATGCCCCGTGGTTATAAAACTTATGTTTGATTTCATGCTCAACTCACGTTTCATTCTCAAAACTCAGACTCAGAGTATGGAGATCATACATTTTTTGCGTTCGGTTTCGAACTCGGCTGAGTCTGAAAACGTACTCAACTCAAGTAAGGCCCCTTCACAACCCATCGTGCGTGCAATTCGTTCGTACGTTTTTTGGGGAGGCCACGGTCGCTACGTTTTTCTGAAAACGTAGGGTGGATTTAATCAAGAACAGAGAGGGAGTTTGCCAACGCACGTCAAACGCACGTCGTACGTACGTGGCCGTCGACACGTCTGGCAATGAGGAGGTGCGTGCATCGTACGATGCGCACGTGGTACGTGCGTGTGCCGTGCGTGTGCCGTGCGTACAACGTGCGTACAACGTGCGTGTGATGTGCGAGTGTCACATTGTCGTACGGGGGCCGTGCGTCTCACGTACAGTGTCCTTACACCACGCACGTTGTAAGTGCGTGCGAGTGCAATGAGGTTTTTCCCACCCTATTGACAGGTGCTTGGTACACATTGTCAATCCACAAGATGCCGCCCATTCCACCGCTCCGGGTCCTGATGCTGCAAGATCAAATTCAGATGGCAGCACAGGAGTTGTGCCCAAAACGTGCGTTGTACGTGCTTACTCGGTACGTTGTACGTGCTTACTCGGTACGAACGACGTGAGTTTTCTTTAATTATTTGATAGTTAAACTTTGGACGTGCCGAGTAAGCACGAACTACGCACGTACAACGCACGTTGTACGCACGTGCAACGTGCGTCGTTCGTAGAGAAAGTGTGAGTGGGTAAGCTTGAAAAAAACCCACGATGTCGGTGCGTTGTGCGTGCGGTTGTCGTACAGGGCACGCACGTCGATCGTACGGAGGAAAATTCGCAGCCCGTTCGTAGACTGCACGCAGCGAAAGTTCTGCATGCACTAAAAGTTCTACGACGAGTCTGCGTGCTCCAAATTTGTCCAAAATCGGTACGGCGTCGGTACGGAGGACGCACGAATTCCCCAATTTACCCCACGTTTTTGTCGGTAGACAGCACGCAGCTGCACGTACGACGGGTTGTGAAGGGGCCTTAAGGTCCGACCCTTACTAACACCGTACTCGGCTACAGTAATGACAACACATATACGATATATCCTTCGATTTACCCTCTGTATGCGTGTTGGAAGAAATGTCAGAGACAGAAACAACATGTTATTAGGAAAAGGGTCTATTTGATACCTTACACTATATTTCTACTTGTTGGTCTCCTGTCCCTGGGTGCCCTGTACACAACAAACCTCTTCCTCAACCACTGCAGGTGCTTGTCTTTTTATTCATTTTATTTTTAAGAAAAACAAACCAAATTTGTTCATCAGGATAGACAAATAGTAAATACTATTATGTGTTTCTCCCTAGTCTCAGCTCAAGATTTCTATTTTTCCATTCCATTTGAACTGGCTTGCCATTAAATGGGTTTACCCCGATACTTTCAGTAGGATAGCATAAGCCTACTCTTCAGTCGAAGAGACCCTTATTAACTTGAGAATGATAACACAGAAATAAGGGAATCATGATCAGTATATAATATAACTTGAAAGACCAGAAAACAAAGGGAAATCTTTAAAATATGTATAATAACTATTTCGCTGGACTTGAGGATAATAAAATTTATATTTTATAAAAAAACAAAACGAACATGTGATGAGAAAAACGTTTTGTATTCAATTGAATTATGTACAAAGTTCTATCTAACAAAGTGAAAATTCACAACATAAATAAACAAGAGTTACTTCCCTTATCAAGTCGGCTTTGACATTGATGTGCAATGTGACAGAGGGGAGCAATGTTGTGATTTAAAGGGATAATAAATCCAAGAATAGGTAAGAATTGAACAATGATTTTTGTCTAGTATTAATTCATTTCTGATAAAAAGATTGTAGAAACTGTAAAATCTCTTCTCAGATCCGATGAAAAGTGTCTGATTCTGCAGGTTGAAATGTTGTTTTATAGCTTGACAGGTTGTTTTTTGGGTTTTTTTTCAACAAAACAGAACCTGTGTCATGTTGCTTTCTGGCTGAACGAACTAACCATTACACCACGAGGCCAGTTAAAAGTTTGTAAATTTGTTCATGACCAAATGAATAAGGTTCTTATAATGCTTGATATAATATCATCAATTTTTAGCGTGCACTCAACATGAAAAACACTTTGTTGGGGCATAATTACAAGGAATCTGGTGTTTTCACTGTGACCAGTGACTGATATAATTTGACGCCATAAAACAATGGTCTGACGTCGCGAATTGGCGTATGACGTCATGTTGTTACTAGGCTGTTCCTAGCGGCCACTCAACATGAAAAACACTCTGTTGGGGCATAATTACAAGGAATCTGGTGTTTTCACTGTGACCAGTGACTGATATAATTTGACGCCATAAAACAATGGTCTGACGTCGCGAATTGGCGTATGACGTCATGTTGTTACTAGGCTGTTCCTAGCGGCCACTCAACATGAAAAACACTCTGTTGGGGCATAATTACAAGGAATCTGATAATTTCACTGTAACCAGTGACTGATACAATTTGACCTCATAAAACAATGGTCTGACGTCGCGAATTGGCGTATGACATCATGTTATTACTGAGCAGTTCCTAGCGGCCACTCAACATGTTGGCGCATAATTACAAGGAGGAGGATAAAGAAGGATAAATGGGAACAAGGGATTGTAGCAGCCATGGGGATACAATTAGCTTGATAGAGATGGATTGAACAGTCAGGGACATGTCGGCTTTCCGTCTCGTCTTATTATTCGTCTTATAAAGATGGCATGCCGTCTATAAAACGTATTAGACGGTATCCCGTCTTAATGATTCAGGGAGAGTTCATTGTGTCAAATGTTAAAAAATTAAGACGGCATGTCATTTTCATATTTCACAAGACAGCATGCTGTCTCATATTTAATAATATAACAGCATGGGTGTATTGAGCTTACTTGGGAGTTACCGACGGAGACCGAGATGTTCCAATTAGAGCCATCGCGCACGTGAATCACGAGGCCGAGGTGTTCATGTTTCACGTGCTCGATGGTTCGTCTAACTTGAATCCAATCTCAACACTACATCAAACCACAAACAGAATTGACACAATTTTAGTTTTATTTTCAGTCTTCGTTTGTTTGACATATTAGGGTAAAAGAGACCTTGTCAGAAAAAAGTGTCTATATTAGGCAGCTCACACAAAGCATAAACTAATCGTGATGCACTTGGAAATGTACAAGTTGGTACTGTCAATGTCAATATCGTCAGCTTGCATGAAATAAAAAAACACAATACAACATATATGTTTATAAAAATGTGCACTTCTATTTAAAGTTACTGCAGCGCGTTTATTTGCATATATTTTTTGCTCCATTGTGTCATATTTTTAAATTTGTTTTTTATTTTTATTATTAAACTTTATACAATATACTACTTTTAGAGGGTAAAACATCTCATTACCCGACCCAATTAGCCGTATCAGTAGAAAAATGTTTATCCATATTGGTTTAAAATGGTGCGATCTGAAAAGCGACAATTTTGTGGAACTCTTCAGTGTGAGTAGTAGTTTGCTTGGTTGCATGCAATTTGGAGAGGTTGACAGCAAGATGGTTGGCCATTCCATCATGCCATATTTTAACTCCACTCTGAGTGTTAAAGAGCCATTGAGTATGTTAGTGTTTTAACCACAACATTATGTTTATGTGTATCAATCGCTAGGGAAATCTACACAATTTTCATATCCCGACAATCCGATGAAATTTGGTTTTAATGACAAGTAAACCTTAGATAAACGCGCGTCAATAGAATCTAACGTCATATTAACAGCTTTTCCTTTTCTGTATAAAAACAGTACCACCCAGCATCATTTCCGAGGCGTGTTGGCTTATCAATTTTATAAGTCGCCACAATGTCAACCTATATGAAGCTCGTTTTTCTCAATTGTTTTCAACTGAATGTGACAATTGTTATATTATCATGTTTCAAAAGATCCTGTTAATATACAAATTATTGACATTTTACTTGTTAAATGTATTTTATTGTGATTATACCAGCAAACTATGACAGATATAGTATCTGTAAAAACTACATAATTGAAATAAATGGTAAATAAATAAACGCCAAAAACGTATATTTATATTTGTTTAAATACTCATAAACTGTCTCTTGTATTTGTTTGTTTATTTTTATGTTTATTTGGGAGTAAACCACAATGTATCGCGCTCGAAAATAATAGACTTGATCTGTATGTAAACTGGAAACGTATCATACTTATTTTGGGTCGAAAAAAGTATATTTGCGAAAAACTAAGAGTATATATTTCAATACGAAAATACGAAATGTCTATTCACATACACACTGGCTCATATAGGAATAGCTTAATCAGTCAGATTGCTTTAACTACTTTCGAACAGGCAATTTAGTGTGAACACCTTAAAATGACAGGGCCGGAAAACATTCGTTATAGAATTCTTTAATTGTTTCAGGGGTCTTATTTAGCCATTGTTACACTGTTTATGTTTCTTTTCGTGAGAGTAATGGAGTTTTAGTTAGAACGGCGTGCTATAGTTCCTTTAAAGTGACAAAAATAAGACTACTATGCAAACTTATAACCATTTTGGTCAAATAAAATCTAAGAACTCTAATCAATTGCTCAATCAATTGCATAGAAATGTCATTCTCATGTAATCTGGTTGTTGTGTTAGTTCACTCGACCAGAAACCATCAGGTTGCAGCTTCGATCCCACAGTTCCTCGAACGTATTTGTGATCATTGTGAAAGTGCCAATTCATCTGCCATCTTATACAAACGTTTTATGTAAAATGAGGAAGATTGTCACAGCATTAACATTTTACATCGAAATATGTAATATGTCTGTAGAAATCGAGTTTTTACATAACAACAGTGATCTTTGAGTTTGAATTATGTTGTTTGAAAATAGCCTGCATTAACGTTTTGAAAGTCCAGTCGTTCAATAGTAACAGTGTAAGAGATGTTTCTATATGTGTTGACACGATTAAATTCACCATTGAAGATGCTGATACCTTTCTATTATTTGTAATAAATGCCTTCAGTGGTATCGATAATTAACATATATAGTTAAAGACATTAACACACTCTCATGGATGTCATGTTGTTTTACAACACTCGTGCCAGTAAAATTATGTTTCCCTTGCTCTTCCTAGGGACAAGATAATTTTACAGCCTTTCGTGTTGTAAAAACATTTTGACATCTCACTTGGATATGAATCTCTGTTTATTCGATTGTGGAGAACTTGTTTCACCATACCATAAAACAAGGTTAAGATAATTGACAATTACTGAAACTAAAATACCATAAAGACTTATAGCTGTTTGCTGACATACTGTCCAAACATACATGGATCTATAACTGATCAGACCTTAGATAAAACAATATTATGAGGTTGAAACCATACATTTTCTAAATCGACAATTTATAACCCCAATGCCGGTCGGTACAAATTAGGATTGGATCGCGGAGTCCTAAGTCGACCGTTCAAATTTCATCGCTTTCGAACAAATTTTTTTTTAATTAAATTAGATTTTTATAACAACTTAAGCATGTAGATGAATATTTGATAATTATTTTTCATGCAACCTACATTTAAGAAAAAATGCCATGGCATTCTGCCAAGGCATTTTACCATTCTGCCATGGCATTCGCCAATGCCATAGCATTCTGCCATGGCATTCAATAATGCCGTGGCAAAATGCCATGGCATTCGCCGATGCCATGGCATTCTGCCATGGCATTCTTTGGCTGCAGCAAAATGCCATGGCATTTATCATTGCTGGAAATTTCAAAATCAAAATATGAAATATGAGTAGTGATAATATTTTTTTTACATTGTTCCATTGAAATATTTAGAAGTTTTCAATGGAAATTTGGTTCGATTTCCAGGGTTCAGAGTATGAGAATTATGACTTTCTTTTTAATATCAATTTTGTTTGGAATTTAGGTTTAAGAAATGTTGATGTTAGAAATATTAATTGAATCTGGTGAAGTTTAACTTTTGTGACATGTTAAGTTTAAAAAATTATAATTTCTATGAAATGTTGACTTTGGAAATATTTTTTGACTTTGGTGAACTTCAACTTAAATGATATGTTGACATGAAAGTTTATATTAAATTTTGTGAAATGTTGACTGAAAAAGTCATGACTTTTGCAAAAATGTTGAATTGGAAAAAAAATTGACTTTAAAGAAAAGTGGACTATTAAATATAAATTGAATTTGGTGAAATGTTGACTTTGATATAAAAAAAAATCGATTTTTGTAAAATGTTGACTTTGGAAATATTGAATGACTTCGATGAAGTTTAACTTGAATGAAATGTTGACTTTGAAAAAATATGATATTCGAAGCAATTATTGACTTTTTTGAAATTTTAATCTTAATACAAATCATTAAATTCGGTGAAATGTTAACTTTCAATAGATATGCATTGACTTTGGTGAAAGTTCAATTTAAATGGCATTTTGATTCTGACTTATATACAGTCAACCCGCGATAATCCGGCCACCGATAATCCGAATCTCGCAGTTTCCGAACGGTAGGAAGATGTAACCAAACTAATCTCTATAGTAGTCCTCAGTACTCAGTAGTCCGAACATTTCACTATCCGAACGTTTTTGATGAAAAACGGAAGGGTTCGGATTATCGACAACTAATGTCTGGCTTATGGTGTATGTTTCAGACAGTAAGTGTTAGATCACTTACCTGCGCTGTCGCCCAATACACACCTGTCACCAAGATTAACGATGTATACAGAACTGAGTTTGATCACTTGCTGACTTTGATATAGACGTGTGTGAAAATTTAACTTACATAAAATGTTGAACATATTTTGAGTTTAGTTATATGTTGACTTAGAAATAATATTTTGAGTTTATTGAGTTTATTACTATTCTTAATATATTTCTGTTGATATTAAATCAAGGAACATGTATCGTGTGCAAAAACAATATTGGTTCAAAATCAAATTTCAATTAAAAATACGAGTGAAATTTTCACATATATTTAGAGTTTTATTTCAATCATATGTTAAGATATCAGCAAATCTTAGTTTAATTTGAGTATTAATTACATTTACAACAAAACGTGTATTACATTGAAGAGAGTTGAAACGGCGACAGCCACTGAAGCGGGGCGTATATCCTGTCATAGCCCGGCGGACCTTACACCTAAGTTGTGTATTCTGTTAATTAACAGATATGTCTCTCTCTCTCGTAGACACGACTGTCTAAATAACAGACGGATACCCTCATTATACCGCTCATCTTATAACATGTCCAGATAAATTCATAATAACATTGATCATCAGACATCTGTTCAATTTTAAAAAGTACGTATTTTTGTGAATTTTGATAGTGCTCGACTTCGATTATCCCAACACATGTTCTCATTCAAACAACACATACAATAATAATAATACTAATAATAGATCACAAGTTTGCCTGCGCTGTCTCCCAATACACCTGTTACCACCGCGATGCAAGATACTTTAATAAACGTGTACCCAGCGAAATGACCGGACTATATCTATAGTGACATAACAACCTATCCCTGTGTATTACCTATCAGAACAATCAGTCTCATTAACGAGGCGTCGATACCCGTCGGTATTACGTAATGTGTATCCGTTCATAAAATAACAAATCACCGACGTGTTAATGAAGTACAGCTTAATCGCAAAATTCAGACTAGCAAGCTTTCAAACCATGAACTTTATGAATACCTAGAATGCCTATGGATTGACATCACTGTAGTGTTTTTAACATTAAATAGGACAGAGATTGCAAAAGGAAGGTTCTTCTATAAACTACCTTTAGAAGGAGATTTAACACTGGGAAGAAGGATTTAAACATATGTACATGTATGTCCATAAATGAATTGGGAAATAGTAGACAAGCTATTAGATATGCTATCTTATCAGAATACCACTCCAGAATACAGAGACATACAGATAAGTCATGGCGATTCAACAGTACATTACAGGTTTTAACCCCCGGGTTCCTTATCCTCCAAATAAACAGTTTAAATGTAAGGGCAATTTAATGACTTATTAAAAATAAATAAGCATGTCAAGTATCCCCAATCAATAAAAAAAAGTATGGCCATGGTTACGTTTCTCACAAAATGGATCCTACATCAAGGTCAAGGTCACAAGGTTATAACCTCAGTGTGTGACATTAGAAACAACATTTTCAAATGCTGACGAATTAAAAATAACTGTCAGTGTGAAATTGGAAAAGTCCAGGGCCATAACTCTGGAAATATTAATCCGATCGGTCCCAAAAGAGCACATGCGTATCACCGATGTATATCCAAAGCTTGTGTAAAGTTTCAGAAAATGTAGGAGTTGATTTCAGGACATAGGTTACGGACGGACGAGCGGACAGAGGGGCTGCGCCACGACATAAACCCCTTGGGTTTCACCCGGGGGTCTAAAACCGAAACAACATTACAAGTATTGATAAATTTCAAATAGTTATTTGGTAAAATATTGCTGATATTAAGAAACAAGCAATCCAGATTTGAAAGAAACACCATTATGGGAGGAATTGCCTTCAAAATCAACGTATTTCCTCCCATTACTAAGGGGGCCCTGATATTGATATTCAGAAGTAGAAAAGTTATGTAATTGTAATCGTTGAATATAATGAAGTATGAGGAGTCATAAATAATCAAATAACTTTGAATAATACACTAAAGATATTAATTCAACTTTCAAAACCATGACTGTATGTGTGTTGAGTTAAATGCAGTACAATGGTAGATTAGTAAATATAATACCGGCAACACATTGCTGTAGATACACTTCTTCTCTTTGTGGGAGTGCTGGCGGCTGGTGCCTTACTTGGTGTGGGCTCGAATCCCACAAGGGACTCGTCCCGAAAAAGTAAAATTCATTACTATTTCAGATAGTGTGATTCCAAATAAGACAATGTTGCATTTGTTCACTGTCTAAATGGAATTAATTTCATGAAGTTCTAGTTTATTTTATCTATTGTTAGCCAAAAGCAAGGGGACCTGGATATTAGAACACTAGATTTATGTATAAGAAATATCGCGAGTGTTTATCGGCTGTAACGTAATTACTGATGTCCTAAGGTGTGTACACTGCGGCTGTTTTATTTGACTTGAACTTGCAATTCAGTAAAGCGAAATAGTTCTAAAAGTTTATTTCCCGGCTGATAATAAATTGGAATCCCTTGTTGACACCTTTCCTGGAACTAAAGAACATCCACGAAAATCCACCTTTCATTTCACATCAGCATGCATATGGTCACCTTAGACCTAAACCTTTACGTTTATGATATTGTTTTGATAATTAGATAAGTAACATTGAGCTCAATACCTATCATACAGTGGGATGCATATATCTTTACCAGTTAGACTGCAGTAAGAGTGCACTCTGACTGCATTCGGCTGTAAATGGACTGCAGTTTGAGCGTTGCCGACTCAATTAAGAATATACTCTGACCGTGACTATGTCTGGCCAAATTGCAACCAACTGCAAACAGATAGTGTTCTAATCGAAGTCGAGCACTATCAAAATTCACAAAAATACGTACTTTTTAAAATTGAACAGATGTCTGATGACCATTGTTATTATGAATTTAAGTTATATTGCGAGTTGTTTGTCTGTTCATTTCGTTTTAATGGACAACTACGAAATGAAACGAAGTGTTCATTATTATTCATGTAGTCGTTTCTGGATGAATTGACAATTGCATGTAATCTGGACATGTTATAAGATGTAAGTTAAATGTTCAACAAAGTCACCAACCAACAATTCACCAAATTTAGAGTCATATCTATATAAAAGCCAACAAGTGATCAAACTCAGTTGTGTATACATCGTTAATCTTTGAAGTCATTAAATATTTCCAAAGTCAACATTTCACCAAATTTAGAGTCAATAAACTAAATTAAACTAAGATTTGTTGATATTTTAACATATGCTTGAAATAAAACTCTAAATATATGTGAAAATTTCACTCGTATTTTTAATTGAAATTTGATTTTGAACCAATATTGTTTTTGCACACGATACATGTTCCTTGGTTTAATATCAACAGAAATATATTAAGAATAGTAATAAACTCAATAAACTCAAAATATTATTTCTAAGTCAACATATAACTAAACTCAAAATATGTTCAACATTTTATGTAAGTTAAATTTTCACACACGTCTATATCAAAGTCAGCAAGTGATCAAACTCAGTTCTGTATACATCGTTAATCTTGGTGACAGGTGTGTATTGGGCGACAGCGCAGGTAAGATCTAACACTTACTGTGTGAAACATACACCATAAGCCAGACATTAGTTGTCGATAATCCGAACCCTTCCGTTTTTCATCAAAAACGTTCGGATAGTGAAATGTTCGGACTACTGAGTAGCTGAGGACTACTATAGAGATTAGTTTGGTTACATCTTCCTACCGTTCGGAAACTGCGAGATTCGGATTATCGGTGGCCGGATTATCGCGGGTTGACTGTATATAAGTCAGAGTCAAAATGCCATTTAAATTGAACTTTCACCAAATTCAATGCATATCTATTGAAAGTTAACATTTCACCTAATTTAATGATTTGTATTAAGATTAAACTTTAAAAAAAGTCAATAATTATTTCGAATATCATATTTTTTCAAAGTAAACATTTCATTCAAGTTAAACTTCATCGAAGTCATTAAATATTTCCAAAGTCAACATTTCACAAAAATCGATTTTTTTTTCTATCAAAGTCAACATTTCACCAAATTCAATTTATATTTGATAGTCCACTTTTCTTTAAAGTCAATTTTTTTTCCAATTCAACATTTTTGCAAAAGTCATGACTTTTTCAGTCAACATTTCACAAAATTTAATATAAACTTTCATGTCAACATATCATTTAAGTTGAAGTTCACCAAAGTCAAAAAATATTTCCAAAGTCAACATTTCATAGAAATTATAATTTTTTAAACTTAACATGTCACAAAAGTTAAACTTCACCAGATTCAATTAATATTTCCAACATCAACATTTCTTAAACCTATATTCCAAACAAAATTGATATTTAAAAGAAAGTCACAATTCTCTTAGAGTCATATTCATACTCTGAACCCTGGAAATCGAACCAAATTTCCATTGAAAACTTCTAAATATTTCAATGGAACAATGTAAAAAAAATAATATCACTACTCATATTTCATATTTTGATTTTGAAATTTCCAGCAATGATAAATGCCATGGCATTTTGCTGCAGCCAAAGAATGCCATGGCAGAATGCCATGGCATCGGCGAATGCCATGGCATTTTGCCACGGCATTATTGAATGCCATGGCAGAATGCTATGGCATTGGCGAATGCCATGGCAGAATGGTAAAATGCCATGGCAGAATGCCATGGCATTTTTTCTTAAATGTAGGTTTCATGAAAAATAATTATCAAATATTCATCTACATGCTTAAGTTGTTATAAAAATCTAATTTAATAAAAAAAATGTTTGTTCGAAAGCGATGAAATTTGAACGGTCGACTTAGGACTCCGCGATCCAATCCTAATGTGTACCGACCGGCATTCCCCTATTTGCCAAGACGCATGTACACATATTTTGGGGCCACACCAGATCTACAATTTATAATCCCCATCTGCCAAGCTGTCGACGAAGAAGACGACACATGTTGCTTTTTTTACCTGTGGTCCTTGGTTGAGATCACAGATTCCAATGGGAAAAAAGTCTAAACACACGATAAGAGAATAGTTTTAGACGGCATGCCATCTTTATTAGACAATATGTTTTAGACGGCATGCCATCTTTATAAGACACTATTTTAGACGGAATATTATCTTTTTGTAAAGAGACGGAAAGCCGTCATTTATTCATAAAAATATATTTATAATTTAAATTTCAAATAATGATGTCTCGCTTCTGACAATAAAGACGGCATGCTGTCCAAATTATTCAAAGATGGCATGCCGTCCAGAATTATGTTTTTATTAGACGGCATGCCGTCTGATATCACAAAATATGCCCATTTACTAAAAGAAATGATTCTCTTAATAAAAGAAATGATAAACATGTTTTTGCATATCCCTATGCTGTAATATATTATCTTTGAGTATGCACTCTTTGAGTCAATTCCTAGGCACAGATATTGAGATATATCGATACAATCACTACCACTCCTCACTCTGCTTTTCCATGTTTTTCGTCATTTTCTCTGGTCTGAAAGAGAGTATCCATCTTTTTGTAGTTCAAATCATCAGAGGGAAGGGGGCATTTATTGTTTCCAAAATATTATGGCTTTGTCTGATCCTGTGTTTTCTATATGCTTGAATGAATGGTTAAGCTATGTTATAGTGTTTTAGACGGCATGCCGTCTAAAATGAAGGACGGAAAGCCGACGTGTCCCTGACTGTTGAATACCAGTAATTGCAAATTGTCAATTAAATATAACCATTTTCGATAGAAACGTAGTACTTATATTATCAGATAATAATGTATAAAATATAATGTTAATACTCTGAACTGCGAATTGTCTCTGTGAAAGTTGTAAAATTGATCAGAACACTTTGAATACAAAACAAGCTGGTTGGAGAACGGTACCCTGCCCGACCGTATAATGACGTCACTCTATTGTTCACCCTATCTCTCCCTGGCGGGGAGTTATACGGCAGTCGGTGACATTGGTTTAGTTGTCGTTGGAGAAAGATATGGACACTTGTTGGTTAGATTTTACATGTTACCAATTATATTTAAGCAGTTATCAGGGATGTAAACTAATGTTATTTGAAGCAATACACAGTGTTACAGTTATAATGAAGACTGAGCTCAATGACTTTATGTCGAGTATTGCTGAGATATATTCTAGAGAGGAGATCAGAAGTAGTATATACAATAATAAGTTTACATGTAAAGTGCATAGCTTATTCAGTACTATAATGGCTCAGTTGATAGTTTCAATCCGTTCTTAAATTATATTTAGTTATGTTACCATTCTTGTGTATTTTGAACGTTTTATAAACGACCAGTTAGGTGAGACAGGATACAATGGTTCCACTCAAAACCACAATAATCGGATTAACACCTGTACACATTATAATACACTTTATTTACCTTGGGATAACGTCTTGATACCATGTTTTTTTTCTAGTATGAGCAGAATATTTTCCATACAAATATCAGGTTTAAGCCAACAAATAAAACTCTAAAGATCTATTTAGGAAACTATGTTGTTTATATACTGTTCAGAACGTGCTTAAGGCCTGAATAGATATGTACGTAAAACGTAAAAAACAAGTAACGGACACTAACAAAAACCAAACAGAAGCAATTTTATTGTAAATAGATATGTGTACCGTTATCAGTAATGTGTACTGTTATCACATTTATGTTAAATTTGCCAAGTTTAAGTAACGCTAT
Organism: Gibbula magus; assembly: GCA_936450465.1. NCBI lineage: Eukaryota > Metazoa > Mollusca > Gastropoda > Trochida > Trochidae > Gibbula > Gibbula magus. The sequence goes on along the minus strand of OW388300.1, from coordinate 66,674,651 downwards.
TGTGACAATACCCCAATTTGATAACTGACTGTTTATCGGAACACTTCGTGCACCTCGTTGAGGTTATTAATGTGGCAGAATATGAGACCTTCACACAATCCTAAATCAATGATGTATTCAGCATGATTCAGACAGTTACTAGCAAATTGTGTGATCGACTCTACTGACACAACATACCATAAGTGTCCCTAAGTGTACAATGATGAGTCTCCGCAGCATCAGCTACCAGCATCTGCACACTAATTTAGCTGCTTAACCTTAAATTGGTGCTAACAGTGGCACATTACACTTACCATCATTTAAGTACTCGTAAACAAATACATGCACGATGCAGTGTAATTTAGAAATCGATGAGGTAATTCAACATTTACAGACTCTGTAACTAGCAGATTGGTTGATTAATCCTATTGACAAAACATAAGTGTTCCTTAGTGTACCATAAAGAGATACTTTGAGAGAACGCTCCGAAATGTTGCTGTTTGCTATTTTGGAGAAGAATTATTCCACTACACTGTAATCATCAGTATTGTCCATTTCTGTCTACGCAACATCTGTTCTTTCAACTATAACCTCTAAAGAAACGTAGTGGTTCAAAAAATGTTCTCATTAAAAGAATCGACTTTAAATATGAGCTTTTATTTAGGAAATCAACAGTTTCAATGTAGATTTGTTATCGTAAAAGCTATTATTCTATATCACTGTCGGAAATTTCGCTTTATTAATTTTGGCGAGTAATAAACAAAATACAAATTCAGGTTATAGGGACTTACAAAATCGTCAAATAAAGTCATTGTCTTTAAAAAAGTCTTTAATTTATTATCTGTGTATACTGTTCGTCCATCCGCCCCAAAGGAGTGGCTGATGTAAATATGTTTTACTAATACCATTTGCGATGGGACGCAAAAGACACTCTGTCTGTTTGTTAAAAGGTTACTGCCTGCATGTGAATAAGTACTGACATACAGCCAGACATTAGGCTAACACGTGAATGAAGAAACTCTGCCCTTCACAAGTAGATCGTATAGGTAATACTAGTTATTACTTTATGTCACTGTTTTTTTATACAGGGTGTCTGAATATCAATGTTTGTTAGTTCGAAAATATGATTATACTGTGATTGACTTTTTCAGCATTGCAAGGGGGCAATACGACTTGCTCATTAAATCATTATAAGACTAAAACACATATATTGTTAATACTAAACTTCCGATAGTTTAATAAATATAGATAAGCTTTATAGTGTTGATACAAATATAATGTTTTATGAAGTCTAGTTTTTAGAAAATATGTGTACAATTAATTTGTTTTGGTTTTGTTGTATAATACTTCATTCTTTTTTAAAAACGTCACACAAATTCAACATGTAAAACCTTCGCTAATACAAAATGTAACTAATTACGACTAGTGCGGATTGTTGATGGGTAACGTTCACAGCGTTTTTAAACAAGATTTTTACAGACATGTGATGATTTATTCTTTAAATTGGTACATTGTACTGTTATCAGCCTTGTCAGGTTTATAATCTGAAAGGTTTGTATATTGATGTTGCTCGATTTTAATTAGAAACTAGTAATTATGATATATTTGGCAATTGGGGATGAATATGCAAGTTGAGTGACACTATTTGAACTGAAATTAGCACATATCGTTTGTTTCCACGTATTCCAGCGAAATAACATTTTATGAATCACAATGGATGTACCTTTAAGTACAATCAAGAGTATTGACTGACACGGGCATGTATTGTTGAAGTCAACATCAAGTCCCATAGTGAAGAAAAGTGCAGGGAAGAAACAAGGTCAACAATAAATGTTCGTTTGAAATTATAATTCAAATTTTTGTCATATACGAGTATATATGATCCATGAAGTGAAACTGATCGATAACGATAGTTACTTATATGAAGGTAAATCTTTAGTCTGTCGTTATATATATATATATATATATATATATTCTCTCAACGGCTTCTAATCATAAAACATTAACCCCAACATCATCATTACGTCATTTCTAAATTTACGTGCAGTAAAATTTGCAAACTGAGCTCAACCACCAACATCCCTATTCATCTTGGAAACACACTTCGTTATTTCCCTTGCTCCGATTACCTACTGATTGTGTAGAACGTGAAATGAATAGTCCGATTTCCAGGATTAGTATTCATTTTACAAGAAAGCATTGGTCTGAACCCGTCACTGACACCTTAATGGACAACATGATATTGTAAGATATGGAACGCCATCATGTGTCATTGTTGTTTTTCTCCGATAAATGCATTATTCATATAATCTGAGAGAGACAATGCAACCGATGACATCAAATGTCAGTTTGAAATATATAGTTTTTGTGTGTTGAATAGAAGGAAAACATAGGGTAATAACAATTGGGCTTCTGGTGTACTGAACTGTACAATGTCATATTTACCAGTTACCAACTGGACACATGGCATTATACTATTTGATAATTTAATATTATCATGTTTTATAACTGGTTTACATTGATGGACTATCTGTTCATAACACATGAAGGCAAAGATCGCTTTATGGTAACGAGCACTAATTCAGAACTTAAGAACATGACATACTTAATGAAATCTGTTAAAAATGATAGGTGAGATGATGTTTGTTGGGTTTTTACACCGCTTTCAAGAATATTTCGCTTATATCACGGCTGCCAGTATAAATGCATCATGTACCTAGCTGTTCTGTAATTAAGTATAGTATCAATGTACTTTTTTCTTGAACCAATAGTATTTAATATCATGTATTAATACATTATGGTTCATTTGTTACCATGAACTTAACTGGATCAACACGTTCAAGTACGTAATTGCAAAAACGTCTTCATTATCAGTTTAAGTGGACTTCTAGAAATATTAGGTTATGTTTTAAATGTGAACATTCAATACTGTGCAACGGTAAATTGTCCAGGAAAAATATTACATAAGTGGAAAGAGATACAAAACAAGTATATAACTCTTTGCTAAAACGTGTATTTGATTATTTCAGCATCAATAGGGGAAATTATGTGGACTAGAAATATTAACATATGTTTTAATTGTGAATATTTAATACTTTCAAAGGTAATCTTGTGAAGGAAAAGAATATTACATACGTGAAAACAGATGCATAGATAAACCCTATGGCAAAACGTATAAAGAAACAAGGGAGCAACAAATGGATTAACCACATATATTTTTATGGTTGCAAAGTGAATAATTGGCACCTTACCTTTTAAAAGACTTAAGGCCATGAACATAGACGATATGTGATCTAATAGATACTTACAAACGTATGGCAGCAGTGAAATTAGCGTTTTAATGTGACCATACATGCCTATTTCAGAGCTTATCTGTGCAGTTCTTGTCAGATATAATTACTTGCGTTGGCTTCCCATAACCTTATACTCGTTATTGGTATTATGTCCACGGCAGTAGTGCGCTGTGATGACGGTATGTAAAGTTTCAGGTTGTTACAATAAGCTATCAAATGATCATTAATTTTATTTGTTGAGACCAATATTATTCAAGAAAAAAACTGGAAACATTAATTATAAGCGACCTAAGGTTGAATATTTTCCCCAAGTCAAACTATACGTGGACTTTATGGTACTTTTCCATCCAAAACGTTTGTCTCTGGATGTATGGTTTCTTTGTCCATGGTTCGAAGGTAGCAGTGACATTGTGTTAATAGCTGGGCGAGATTGGCAAACTGAGTAGAGATTTTTTGATTAAAAGTCCTAGGGATGATAGTTGTAGAGTCTCATTGAAAACATTCATTGAGACCGATGATAGATACTGAAGTGGTTTATCATTGATATGTATTACTAACCCAGTATAGAGTTTGACACAATAAAAGCGGCCTTTAGATTTACAAAAATGTTTTGATGTCTAATAAATCTACATTGTGTAATAACATCGCATGCTACCGACTGATGTGATGTCATATAGGTTACAATATGCTATCACAATGTCAGTGCCACGACCGCAATGATTTCTTTACCTACTTACCAGTGAGTGTCAGTGAATGTTGATTTAAAGCAGTAATAATTAAAGCAAGTAATAAACAATGTCATTTGCCAATTAATATGTATCCATTAAACTTCATGAACGTTGATTCATATGTTGTATCTTCGTGGTGGGGAAAAACTTGGCATTAGATTCATCTTTATTCTCAGTTCTCGCACCATAGGAAAATCGTAAACATGGTCATTATTTCATTTTTAATCCAGTCTCTTAAAGAAACAGAACCAGAAGCAATTGAAACCCCACGCCGTCAGAGATGTCTTCAGCCGTCGGAGTAAAGTACATGTTGGTCATGAGTGGGAATTTAAAGAATTTTTTTGAATAAAAATAACAATAACAAACATTCCATGTTGAATTTATCAGGATAGTTTTTTTAAAATGAGTGTCATTTAATGAATTGGTGCTGTGTCTATAACTCTTACTATTTAAACTATATTCTCGTATAAAATCATATTCACGTCCTGTGTAGTCTACTTTCACAGTGACCAATACATATACGTCAAAGGCAGCCTGTTATCTTTCTTTGTAAGCCTCGATGGTGGTAGCTACGTAATGTTAATGTTGTTTGTAAAAAGGTTACTGCCTGCATGTGAATAGCTACTGGCATACAGGCAGACATTAGGCTAACACATGAATGAAGGAACTCTGACCTTCACATGTAGATCTCATATAGGTAATACTAGTTATTTCTTTACGTCACTTTTTTTGATACAGGGTGACAGAATATTTATGATGGTTATTTCTAGAATATGATTAAACTATGATTGACTTTTTCAGCGTTGCAAAGGGGCAATAAGATTTGCTCATTAGCTCCAATTATAGAATTTAAAACAAATTGTTGATACTAAGCTTCCGATGGTTTAATAAATATAGATAAGTTTTATATTCTTAATACAAAAATGATTTTTATGAAGTAGTAGTATTGACATTACCTATTATTGAATTAGAAAATATGTGAACACTTGTTTTTTTACTGTATAAATACTACATTCTTTTGTAAAAACGTCATACATATTCAACATGTAAAATCTTACAAATTACTAAGTATGACTAGTGCGGGTTGTTGATGGGTAACGTTCACAGCGTTTTTAAACAAGATTTTTTACAGACATGTACGAAATTCCGTGTTGAAAAGGAAATGTGAGTTATTCTTTAAATATATATATTTTTTATATACATGTATATGATCCATGTAGTGATACTGATCAATAGTGATACTTATATGAAGGTCAATCTTTAGTCTATAAACTTCTTTATTCTCTCAACGACTTCTAACCATAAAACAATTACCCCAACAACAATATGACATCATTTCTAAATTTACATGCAATAATTTTGCAAACTGAGCTCAACCATTAAAGGGGCAGTAGCACGTTTTTTCACTCAAATAAGTCGATGAAATGTATTTGAAAAATAATGTCACCAATAGTAAAACATCCTTCTCTCTTCGGAAAATCAAGTTAGAAAATGAGTGTACATGGAGCGGTAAAGCCATGGGAGCTGTTTTTTTGTCAATCGAAATAATAAAATGTGTATACGCAACACCGTTATTACCACTACTGATAATTGGTTTGTGTAATAAGATGTTTTACCTTCTAAAGTATATGTAAATGACATATACTATCATTATAAATGGGAACTTTGAAAAAATAAATTTTGCAAAAAACGTGCTACAGCCCCTCCTTTAACATCCCTTTTCTTCTTGGAAACACACTACGTTATTTCGCTTGCTCTGATTACCTACTGATTGTGTAGAACTTGAAATAAAGTAGCCAGGTTTCCAGGATTAATAGTTTTGTGTTACGGAAGGATTCCCTCTGGACTTAACCGAAACTCATAGTAATCAGTTGCATCACATTCCTTTCATTTGAATCATAATTAGAAACAATTTGCATGCGTACAATGGTATCGCATCACAGATGGATTTTATTCCCTCCATATCCTAATCTTTCATGATTTGTACAACATTGTTAGACTGAGTCCTGCATTATTCATGTCAAATAAAAGGTGGTCATTTTACAAGAAAGCATTGGTCTGAACCCGTCAATGACACCTTAATGGACAACATGATATTGTAATATATGAAACTCCATCATGTGTCATTGTTGTTTTTCTCCGATAAATGCATTATTCATATAATCTGAGAGAGACAATGTTACCAATGACATCAAATGTCAGTTTGAAATATGTAGTTGTTGCGTGTTGAATAGAAGGAAAACATGGGGTAATAATAAATGGGCGTCTGGTGGACTGAAATGTGCATTGAAATGTACCAACTGTTATCTTGTTGTCGTTTATAAAACTTTAATGGACACATGGCATTATACTACTTTTCAAAAAAGGAAACACAAAACAAAAGCATAAAATGAGTGAGCGAAGGCAACCAAAATGAGTTTGAATCTATTTATTGATCATCCAAAAGTCGCAATTTCTGTTGTGTTGCCGTCATGCTGCCGTCGCGTGGTATACGTAGAGACTGCATAGCGTTAGAGTCAATGCCACGATAAACGCGACATTGGCATTGGAATCACATTGCAGTCCCGTGTTACGTCATTGACATCGTATTGCCTTCTGACTGCATCGTACCTGCTTCGGATTCTGATTGGTTTTCAACCAAAATTGATGCGAAATTAGACTTTTCTTATTTGTGTTGTTATCCTTTGTACAGACACCATAATGGACAACATGATATTGTAAGATATAAAACGATATCATGTGTTATAGCTGTTTTCCAATGTTAGATGGATTTTTCATAAAATAAGAGAGAGAAATGCAACCGATATCATGAAATGTCAGTTTAAAAAATGTAGTTTTTGCGTGTGAAATAGAAAAAAACATGGACAAATAACAAATGGGCGTCTGGTGGACTGAAATGTCAAATTTCACATTTACCAGTTCACAATGAGTAACTTTTCGTTATCGTTTATGACACATGGCATTATACTATTTGATTTTAGAATATTATCATGTTTTATAACTGGTTTACATTGATGGAATATCTATCATTAACAAAAGAAGACAAATGTCGGTTGATGGTTACCAGTATTAATCCACAGCTAATTGCATGTTTACTAAACTAAAAAACACATGTATGTTACTTATTGAATTAATTACATTTGATGAAAATGATATTACGTTAAGGTGCGGTCAGTTGGGTATCTACACTGCTTTGAAGAGTGTTTCACTTATATCGTGTCTGCACATGTTACTGCAAAACAAGGTTATGTATTGCGGTGAAACCTGCTAGCATGGGCTAGAGCTAGCGAACCATGGGTGGTACTGCGCTGAACTTTAGTGTAACATGGCACCCAAAACTGAACTGCATGTTACAAATGGTATCTTGTCAAGGAAAGACATATTACATACGTGAAAAGACGAGATGACGTAAGTTGGGTTTCTTTACCCCTTTCAAGACTATTTCACTTATATCGGGAATGATTGATTTACTGCAGGGAGAAAGCCTGCAACGCAAGTGTGGCTATGAGTTGCGGTGATACGTGCTAGCAGCTGCTGGAACTAGAGAACCATAGGTGGTAAAGCTCTGAAATTTAGTGCAGCATGGCGTGAAAACTTTCTGTATGTAGAACTGTCCTCTACAGCAGACAAAGTTGAAGAGCTCCTCATGGGAGATATTAAGAGGTCCCTAATCGTAATCAACATGCCACCTAAGAAATCAAAATCAGTGAAACATCAGGACCTCAGTGATGATGACATTAATTATATTCCAACCGTTCTCTGGTGTTGGACAACTAAAACCTAGATGTTTGCAGGGACTAATTTCGGAAGACACAGAATTGTGGCTAGAACAATTTGAATCATGGCGTCAGCTGTCCCGCCTATCAGATACAGATACCCACAATGTATTTCGACTTATGTTAGGTGGCAGGGCAGTTCAGTGGAAGAAGAAAAGAAATCTCGAAGAACGCTCTACCAACGATTTCTTACACATTTTAAGAGTTCTCAACAGCCATGGTTGATCGAAAAACAGTTATTTGAACATCCGATGGGAGAAAGTGAACCACTTGAAGACTATATTAACTTTATAGAAGAGAAATCATGTACCTTAGCAAAACCTGACTCTGAGAAAATGCGATTTTTTTTAGGTCTTATACCTCATCTCAGAACATTTGTAATACAACAACAACCAACAACTTGTCAAGAAGCTATTCAAGCAGCCAGAATTGTGGCAGAGTCTATTGCCTGCAGTACTAGAGTGGCTCCGACAAAAGATCAGGTTCAACTGAATAAGCTTGAAGACCAAGTTAACAAACAGGACCAAATGCTATCAACAATGTTCGATCTCCTTGTTTCACTGAAGCCACAGGAAGGGGCTTGCCACGTCAATGTTATGTCCACAACGCCAACAACCTGTCAACTGTGTTTTGAGGTTGGATACTCTGCCAGATATTGCCAGAACTACATGAAGAAACCAATGTCTAAAGTGCTTTGCAGGAAATGCAAACATAATGGTCAATTTAAGAGTAACTGTACCTCAGAAAAATTGACAATGGGGCACTAGGTGGACTCAATGAACCTTTCGAAGATAATGCCATTGAGGGGCCAACTATAGCTTCTCCATTATTAAAGAACTTTGTTCCTATTTTTGTATCTCAGGAAAGAGATTATGCTCTCATTAACACTGTGGCTAATTACTGCGTTGCAAAATGTGAAACTATACTTGAACTACAGCTTGGTAGAATTAGAGATCAGATAAGAAATACATCATCACAGCTAATGATGAAAGGGTGGAGATTTAAGGAATTTTTACCCTCCACATTCGTCTTAGGAGAAACCTCATTAGATGTACAATTCTACCATGTACCAGGTCTGGACACAGTTTTCATTTTAGGTCTAAATTTTCTAAAAAAATCACAACACACTGCTTGATTTTTGAAATGAACATTGTCAATTGATCCAAACCGACAGACTATAGCAGAATAGACTATTAGTATTCCTCCACAGTCAGAAATATTTATTTTAGCTAAGATTAAAGTAAAATCTCTTCCAAATACTGTTCTAGGCATAAGTGAGACTGGTAACTGTACCTATACTGATGGTATTTTATGTGCCAAGGTGTTATGTCATGTTCAGAATGACCATGTGTTTCAGCGCCTAGTGAACTTGTCTAATGAACCAATTGAAATTTCAAAACGAAGCATTGTAGGGCAGTTTGTGTGTCTTAGACAGGATGACAACTTGTGCTACCTGGGGGATGAAGGTACGATGGGAACTTCAATGTAAACAAATTGCATCTGAAACTAAACAGGGTGAGTGTTTATATACAGCACCTCAGTTTGTTAACCTTCCTCTTGAAAATAGTGACATAGCAAGTGATCAAATAGATGACCTCACCTCATGAACACTCTGATGTATTTGCACTTGAAGGTAAGGTCGGTTCATGTGACATCATAACGCATAAAGTCAAGTCAGAACAAGTTCCAATCAGATCACGATCATACCAATTGGGTCCTCAACAAATGACTGCACTTGAGAAATGTCTTGAAGACTTACAGGAATAAGAGATGTTTTAGGACTCCATAAGTCCTTGGGCAAGTCTATGCTTTCTCTTAACAAAGAAACAGAAAAACCAATATCGATGTGTGGTGGACTATAGAAACCTGAACTCAGTTACTGAATTACAGATGAGTGCTTGGAAATTATTGTTCATGCCAAACCGAAGTATGTCACAACGTTGGATTTACAAAGTGTTTTTTACCAGCTCAAAATCCACCCTGAATCGAAGCAGTACACAGCTTTTAAATGGCATCTGGGTATCTGTCAGTTTCGAAGGATTCCCATGGAACACCTGACTCATATCAAACAAGTTCTTGATCGATTGCAGAACGCAAATCTGAAATTGTCACCATCCAAATGCTTCTTGGATACAACAAATACAAGAATCTGATGAAGGCACCTATCATCCCATACCCCAATTACAGCGATCCTTTCATACTGTACACCGATGCCAGCGCCTTTTCCCTTGGGGCAGTCCTATGTCAAAGAACAAGAAGGAGTCGAAAGGGTCATTGCTTATGCCAGCAGGTATATGAACAAACCAGAACAAAACTATACTATCACCGAAAAAGAATGTTTAGCTGTTATTCTTGACTACCTACTCCGTCATACACAGTTCACAGTGGTAGTTGACCACTCTGCCTTGAAGTGGTTGTTGTCAGTGAAAGAACCACCAGGGCGCATTGCAGGATGGGTGACATACCTTATGTCATATGATATGACTGTTATTGTGTGACCCGGAATCATGGACGGCAATGCTGATGCAATTTCAAGGCGCATGTATATAGACACTGATGATTCAGCTGAGAATCATCTTACCATTTTCTTACCTGTCATGTACCGGAAAACAGACCAGCTGCAGACGGAAGAGTCTACAGTGAATGACTGCAAGGTAAATGTTTTGAAACAACAAAAGCAATGTGCTCCCGAAGACAGAGACCGTTTTGGGAAAGGTATTCCGTCAGTTGTAACAACTGGATGTACCAACTCAGCAGTGACCATCTTTTCTGAATTAGCAGATGACACCTTAGATAAATTGAAGGACCCATATGTGTGCTGACATAACCAAATGGGTTACTTCACGCGAGGTATGCAATCAACGCAAACGACCATCACAGCCAGTGCGAGCTCAGATAACACCTATAACCGCGTCAACCCCCTTTGAGAGGGTCAGCACAGACTTCCTTGGACCACTACCTATGAAGAAGAAAACTGAGATAAAATATGTGTTAATGTTTATGGACTACTGAAAAAAATATGTGGAACTCTTTCCAGTACCGGACATGAAAGCAGTGACCGTTGCTAATAAATAAGGTACAACATTTCTGTCTGATCGATCTGGGTCCAAGCTGCTCTCTGACAACGGCCGACTATATTTCATAGCTAGTCTGTGGTGTAGAACAGGCATGAACAGTCGCCGAAGATCTTTTTAACGAACGGAAGAAGGCAATGTGTGACAAATTTGCCAGGAAGGTAAATTTTTCCAACTTCAAAGTCGGTGATACTGTGTTTGTATACCAGCCAGTAATTGTCACAGGTCAAACCAGAAAATTGGCAAGACCTAGGTCAGGACCCTATTACATCATCGAAAAGATTTCGGATATTCATCCGTCGCAAATGTGATGGAATATTTATCAGAAATAGACTGCATGTCGAAAGACTGTAGAAGTCGACAATCCGTCCTGACGAACCCGATGGCGATAAAGCACCTAGAGACGCTGACCATTTGGCACCTGCTATGCTGTCGGGAGATGAGATCCCGCTCATTTGTATCCAACAGTGATAGCGGGAATGTGAACGAACAATTACAAACAAAAGATGTTGAGGACAATTTGGACAAGTCAGATTACTTTGAAATAGAGAGGTTCTCTCTAAGAAATACCAACATGGTCATTGGTACTATCGTGTCCTATAACTCCTGGATATATTACAGTGACCTCTCCCCAGACTGCAAACAGATGGTGAACACTATACATGAAAAGTGAAAAAAGAAGCCATCGAAAACTTTCGAAGTCAGTCTGCTTTGTGAATGAAATAGAAAGATACACTGGATGAATTATGTTAAACGATACTCTGATTGTGTGCTATCTTCTCTAGTCAATACTAATTGTCCTAGTTTTATGTTGCAATATATTATTTGATTGTCTAGTGTTTGCTTAAAGATTTTAATAGATGGTAAAGTTCTTACTACAAATTTAAGCATTATTTTTGAAGTTTTCACCTTTATACTTCGGTCTAGTCCTCTCACTGATAGCAATTGCCATTGAATAACGGTAATGTTGAGAAAATGAAGAATAGCTTCCTATTATCCAGTTGTCATTTTCGTGATGTGATGACAGAACCCTATTCTGAAAATGTGAACTATATTTAGTGAAACTTGAACATGTGAACTATATCTTGTGAAACCTGAAAACCTGCAGTTGTGAACTTGGTGAACCTTTTTGTGACTACGGTATTCCTTTGCGATGATAATGATTCTGGGTTTGTTACATTGTATGATATTTTTCTCATTTGGTGTGTAAATAGATTCGAAGCACGAGACACTGTCTCAGGAATATTGACATGTCTCATATTAATTTGTTTTGTCAAATGTATTCCGTCCACGAGGGTATATATATAAACTTTTACCATTTAATACCATTACTTATTATCATATGTGTTATTCAGTATTATTCATTTTGTGTTCACACAAGAATGTATCACATGTAATCATATTTCACTCAAGGCATAATGTTCTAGTCATTCAGTTACAAGGTTATAGATTGTATCTATATATCCCAATCATATCTATATTGTTATCGTAGATGGTCATATACCACATTTGGTTCATTTAAAGTTTGGTTTTGGCTCCATATATGTATCTCACATTAGTATAAGGATCCTATACTTTTTTTGTTGGATTGTTATCATACATGATTCTGAAATGAAAATTCTTGTTCAGTATGCATTCTTTAAGGGGAGGGTTATGTGACGACTGTGTCAGCCTGTCGTTTATGTTACTCTTATCATTTTGTGTTTCGCCTGGTTAAGGGTGCTTATCTCTCCTCCCGGTTTTTATAGTGAAGGGACGTAACTCCAATCAAGAGTCACGGCCATGTTGTCTTGTATATGTATGTAAAAACCTATGTGTAATAAAGAAGCTTTTCACTCCCCAATTTGGGTTGAGGCTGTTGTAATTACATGAAAAGTGACGTAATGAAGATCAATACGTCACATTAGCCACATTTGCCAAAATACGACCTAAACTAAACGAAAATCAGAAACAGACTTTAGAAGGAACACTAACCTTAATCGAATTAACAAAAGCACTGAGAGGAATGAAAAAGTGCAGGTCCGGATGGCTTTACTTCTGAATTCTACAAAGGGGTATTTCTACTTAACTCTTTAAATACCGGATACGAAAAAGGAAGACTTTCAATTTCACAAAAGCAAGGTTTAATTACTTGTATTCCAAGGGTAACAAACCCTCGAAATACCTAAACAAAACTGGCTCGCTTCTAAACTCTTCGTACAAAATTGGATCAGCGGCAATCGCAAATAGAATACAAAATATACTCCCGTCCTTAATGTACGAAGGCCAGAAGGGTTTTGTGAAAGATCGATAAATAGGGGATAAGCATAGGAAATATAGAATATCTGTTGGCGCAGTTTGCTGATGATACATCATTAACCCTGAATGGAACTGAAAAATGTTATACGCTGTTTTACAAACCCTGCAATTTTTCTCGCGCATTTCTGGTTTAAAGGTTAAAAAACGATCTCGTCTCAAGTTATGTAAAGAATGGAACCTTGACTGGTCGCAGACCGATTTTAAACTTCTAGGAATAAACTTCAGCATTGACATGGATTGTATTAGTCAAATAAACTACGAAGAAAAGTTTACACAAACAAAGCATTTAATAAATATTTGGTTAGCAAGAAACCTTACTCCTTATGGTAGGAACACAGTTTTCAAATCCCTCCTTATGCCAAGGCTAAACCATCTATGGTCTGCACTTCCTAGTCCTCCCCTAATCTGTTTTAGACAAATTCCAGAAAGAGTGTTTTATATTTAGAGAAATAACCCAGATAAAGTAAAAAGTGATGCCATAGTACTATGACCTGAACATTGAGGCATAAATGTCCCCATAATTAGCAGCTCCGACTAAGTCGGAGCTGCTATCAGTTTTTGTGCAGTTTCCGCCGCCGCCGCCTGCGCGTTTTGTATTCGCTATAACTTTTTTCCTACAAGGTTTTGAGAACTCATATACATAACTTCTTACTTACGCCCCTGGGGAATTTTTTCGACATGTTCATATTCAAGGTCAAAGGTCAAGATCACGAGTTCTGAAATCGCTAAAAAAATCCTTGTAAACACGATAACTTGAAAAATGTTTGTACTATCAGGCTCTTATTTGGTGTACATCAACTATGGAGAAAGGCTAAGATTTGGAAAGGTTAAAAGGTCAAATGTCAAGGTCACAGCGAGGGCACGACTTAAGCATGCTTTTGCGAAAATGTCTTATTTCAACTATTAACACTTTGAATCATTACATGATTGTTATACACAATGAAATGTGATCACTGATTGTGTGACCTTGAATTTAAAAGGTCAAGGTCACGAAATATGGTCAAGGTCACCAGTTCTGAAATTACTAAATAACCTTTTCCCAAGAAGGTATTAACACCTCATTTATATAGCTTCTTTCTTGTACACCTGGGGAAGTATTTTGACATGCTCACATTCAAGGTCAAAGGTCAAGGTCATGAGTTCTGAAATCACTACAAAAATCCTTGTAAGCACGATAACTTCAACAACTTCTGTGCTATCAGGCCCTTACTTGGTATATATCAACTATGGAGAAAGACTGAGATTTGAAAAGGTTTTCGCTAAAAATTGTCCAAGGTCAAGGTCACAGCGAGGTCACAACTTAAGCATGCAGTTGCGAAAATTCCTTATTTTAACTATTAACACTTTGAATCATTACATGATTGTTATACACTATGAAAAGTGATCATTGACTGTTTGACCTTGAAGATCAAAGGTCAACGTCACGAGATATGGTCATGGTGACCTGTTCTGAAATCTCTAAGTAACTTTTTTCCAAAAAGGTATTTACATCTCATATACATAGCTTCTTTCTTATAAATCTGGTGAATGATTTTGACATGTTCACATTCAAGGTCAAAGGTAAAGGTCATGAGTTCTTAAATCACTACAATAATCCTTGTAAACATGATAACTTCAAACATTTTTGTGCTGTCAGGCTCTTATTTGGTGTATGTATCAACTATGGAGGAAGACCAAGATTTGAAAACGTTTTTGCTAAAATCTGTCAACGGTCAAGGTCACAGAAAGGTCACAACTTAAGCGTGCTATTGTGAATATGCCTTATGTTAACAATTGACACTTTGAGTCATTGCATGATTGTTATACACAATGAAAAGTAATCATTGATGGTGTGACCTTGAGGTCAAAGTTCAAGGTCATGATATATTGGTTAAGGCCATGTTAATCTTTTGATCCAATTTTGAAATCAGAAATAGGTTTTAAGAACAAAGTTGTGAAAAGTGACCCCAGTGATGATTCAACTTGTTAGAATAACTTGAATAATGAACAAATTTTTGTCCAAAAAAATTCCCATTTTATTTATGTTGAGGAGAAGGCGGAACAGGGAAAGGCGAGACCCAAAGTTTCGGAGCTGCTCTGCTTTTGCGGTGTCCCGCAAACGCTCTTCTAGTTGGATATGCGATCTTCGCAAAAACTAAAATGGGTACAGAGATTACTGAGTAATTCATCAAATTGGAAAGCATTACTAATGCACAGACCACATACGCCGAATCTAATTTGGATTTCTGATAAAACATATATTGAAGATAGAGTGTTATCTTCCATTTCAAATACTTTCTGGATAGAGGTGTTTAAGGACTGGTCAAATATTGGTTGTAGGTACAAAAACATGTTAAACGCCAGCTAGATTTACTCTCTCACAGTTTATGGTATAATGACAACATAAATGTTGGCAATAAGAGTATTGTATACAGAAGCTAGGAAAACAAGGTATTATATTCATAAATGATGTATTAGATAAAAACGGTAGATTTTATTCCAAAGAAGATTCATGTACTTTATATTCTCTTGATATAGTTGTAAGTTGAGCGACCCGTTATACCCTTTCACAATCTAATGAACAAATATGATGTGGCTCAACACTGTAGATGTACAATTAAGTTTTACAATTTAGCAGGTATTGTTTGGAGTTAGGAAAAAATAACTATGCATTAAATGCTATGATCCTATTAGCCAAAAACATCATATGCAACTGCAGTAAAAAAGGATGTATACCAAATATAATGTATATCAAACGACAAATCATTCAATATTATAATATCACAAAATACATATATTTCAATCTTGACCAGGAAACACTTTCCTAAAATTGTGGTCTGTTTTACTATTTAGATCTAACGAGTAGACAATTAATTGTTTCTTGATAGCATAGTATCTTTGTTTTTTTTTATGGTTTGACTGTATAAAATCGTATACTTTTACATGTCACCTTGTATGTATATCTGGAAAAAAGTGAAATAAATAATAATAAAAAAAACCCCAAAACATTCGATTTATAAATAGAATAGATGCTATCATGTATTAATGCATTGTGGTGTATTTGTTACCGTGACATTTACTCATCAACACGTTTTGTCTTTATTATAAGAACTGAAGTTATGCAGGTATGTAATCTCTTTGCAAAAACGTCTTCATTATCAATTCAGCAAGTTGACATCTAAAAATATTGAGTTATGTTTTAAATATGAACATTTGATACTGTCCAAAGGTATAGTATGAAGGAAAGAAATATTATGTACGTGAAAAGAGATATGTATAGCAGGTATGTAATCTGCAAAATGGTATGTATTATCAGTTCAGCATCAACAGGAGAAAATGTGGACTTCTAGAAATATTAAAACATATGTTTTAATTGTGAACATTTAATATTTTCAAAATGTATTATGTATGTATTATCAGTTCAGCATCAACAGGAGAAAATGTGGACTTCTAGAAATATTAAAACATATGTTTTAATTGTGAACATTTAATACTTTCAAAATGTATCTTGTGAGGAAAGAAATATTACAGATGCATGGATAAATCCTGTGGCAAAAAGTAGAAAGAAACAAGGGAGCGATAACATTAAACACTTAGAATTTTATGGTTGCAAAGTGACTAATTAACTTTTAAAAGACTTCAGGCATAGACAATGTGTGAAGTAATAGATACTCAGAGACCTGTGACTGCAGTAAAATTAGTGTTCTAATGTGACTTTACTTGCCTATTTCAGGGCTTGTCTGTGCAGTTATTGTCAGATATAGTTATCCTAGATTGGTTTCACATACGCTAATACTCGTTATGAGTATTATATACATGGCAGTAGATTCTGTATAGCATATGTAAGCTGTTATGTCGGTATGTAAAGGTTCAGGTTGTTACAATACACTAAACGCCAAAAGAAACGTTACCTCATTTCTTTTTTTAATAACTTTTGAAGTATCAAAGATATTTGAGAAATGAATGGTTCAAAAGAAAGCTGAATAACGTAACTTCATGCTAATAACACGTTAAAAAATCCTGATGGATTCATATTGTGGCAAAATGCAGATTGTTTAAGAAGTTAAAAATTGTCCGGTTTTCGACCAGGCTGGTAGTAAACAATAAGTGTGATTAGATGTTCAGAAGAAGTTGAAAGTAAACTTTTACGTTTGTGACTAGACAAAAATGTTGTATGCTTTACATCATAACCCCTAAACGATGAAAATACTGTTACTGAGTAAGTTTAAGTGTGAAAATTATGAAATATATTTTTCTAGTCATTAAAGATCTTTTCTCGTAATTTACCTTAGTGAAAACGAGTTTACTGTGTTGTCAAATGACTTAATAGTGTTTAGGAACACAGACGATTATTTATGTGAACATTTTCGCTTGAAAATACAAACTTTTCATTTTTTTGTCCATCATCCAAACGCATTATTACTCAAATGTAGCAAAATTCGAGCAGTATTTGCATGAACTGAATGCTTCTACAGGGTATAAAAGGTGCCTACTTTGCATTATATGGCACACATGTACGAAATCATGCCGCGATTGACCAGTGGAGAAAGAGAAAAAGCACTTGGGATGTTGTAGCTTGGGTCGACAAACAACGATGTTGCCAATGCCTTTGGATGTCACTGTATGACCGTTATACGACTCCGGAGTCACCGCTGATGGGCCTGATAGGCATGATAGGCCTAATGATTGACATAATAAAAGCGGTATTTGGGTTTACTAAATAGTTTGATGTCTAATAAATCTACATTGTGTAATAACATCGCGTGCTGCAGACTCATAAGAAGTCTTAAAGGTTAAATATGATGTCACAATGTCAGCGCCACTGCCGCAATGATTTCTTTACATACTTAGCACTGGGCGTCAGATTAGCGTTTATGAATAGCAGTTTATGTTGATTTAAAGCAGTAATTATAAAAGCGAGTGTAAAGACATCCTTTGCCAATTATACCATATTCATCAAAATCTTGAAAGGTTTTGGTATCTCACTTGCTTTTGCTTGTTAATTTAATACAAAACCACCCACTCGTTTCATGAATAGGATTTTATGAACGTCCTTTCATATTTTGAATCTTCGTGATAGGGAAAGACTTGACATATGATTCATCTCTGTTCTCAGTTCTGGTAGCATTGGAGGATCCAGATCCTTATTGCTTCAACCTAGTCTCTGAAGAACCAGGCAGCAGAAGAAATGGAAACACCACGCCAAGTCAGTGATGTCTTCATCAGACTGAGTAACGAACGTTGAGGTGATGATTGAATAAAATAACAACTAAAACATTACATGCTGACTTTATCAAAAGTGTTGTTAAAAATGAGTGTCATTAAAAGTATTTTTGCTATGTCTACAACAACAATTTAAATTGTATTCTCGTATAAATTCATTGTATTCACGCATTTTTATGTCTATTTTCACAATGAGCAACACATGTAACTCAGAGCCAATATGTTACCTTTCTTTGTGATCCCTAATGGTATTAGCTACTTAATTGCATTATTGTTAAGTTACTAAGATACCCGCTTATTATATGTTTCATTGCTAGACATCCATTGTACTCCCTATTAATACTTTGGGATTCCAAAGATACGTAACCTGTTCGATTGTAGCGCCTCGCTCGGTGCTCGGACAACTCATCATGACATGTTCATCTCCTCGTGCACTGCGGGTGGATATACAAGTACTCCAACGATAAAACAGCGTCAAACCAATCACCATCTTGACTTCCTCTCAAGACTGTCAGACGAAAACATGATGCAATGTCGTCGATTTTGGTAGGTTTACACTACGTTCACGTTCTCCACAGTCGCCACGTTTGGACCAAAACAACATGACCTTGATAGAACTTGATTTACTACTTGATTATTATATTCATAGTAATATTAGGTAGCAATTATTTGTAAGAAACTAATTTTTTTAGAGAAATCACTTTATAAAGACGTATGTTGTGCTCTAAAACTGTGCCAAAGTCAGCGTCAAGCTTAGTTTGTCGTAGTAAGCCGTAATTAATCTTATTAGGACTAACTGAACTTAGGGGGACTTGAGTAGGTCGAGATAGATTTAAGAAAACTTGAGGGAACTGGATATAAATTGAAAGAATCTGAGAGAACGTGATGAAATCCGTGATAGAACTTGACCTTGACCCATCCCTTACCGTAGTGGATTTTAGCTCGACGTAAGATAAAGGAGCTCAAGTCGAACCTGTCACGGTCATCTTAATAATTCGTATAACAACGTATGCCAACGTAACAAAACTTGAACCGAACGTAAACATAAAAAATAAGCCCACGTTAAAGTCCGGTTTAGACAAACTTGGAGAACGTGGGGACCGTGAGCATAAACCAAGCATAAACCAAGCATTAACCCAGCATAAACCGAGCATAAACCAAGCTTAAGAAAAGTATTGCACCTGTACATGAGGATAAAAGTGTTTCTTTAAGCTGATTCTTACTATGTGTTTAAAAAGTTACAAAAGATCGAGTAAAGTTTCATCCACCAGAAATGTTTAAAGCTCCTTTGCTTGTATATACGGAGATTATCAAGATTCATCCAATAGTCACGTTAATACACTCTTCAAACTGTCATGAGGATGGAGTCGGACACAACTTTGTTGTACTCAATTGCTCTGCTAAATGGATATATTGTGAAACACCCAGACACCCAAATACCCTCTCAAATCATGTATCAGTTGGAGAAGAGAACCATTCTTCAACTATCATTCCTGACCGAGTCGGTTATACACCATTCACATTGTCGTGGCTAGCGTTTCTTGCCATAACTCATGACAAAGATATTCGGATCTTAGTCGTAGATCACAACCTAGTGAATTCTCTTTATGTATAAACTATTTCAAAGAATTGTTCTTTAAAACTCTCAAATAGTTTTGAAAGCAAAAAGGACTCTTTGACGTAGTGTAAATTTAAACGTTCGTGAATATTTTATAAAAAGATCATGCCTTTGTAAGCGCAACTAGACTAGAATTGAAAAATAACACAATATTTATTTTCATTAGTCAAATGGTATTTTGGCACCATTACTTTTATTAACAGAAATGGTGCTTATTTTTTTAAAGAAATTAAAATGTTGAATTGAAATGTGTATTTTAGCACTTGATGTCCATTAGAACTTGTTTTACTAGTTGAATTATATGATTTGAAATTGTTCAGTGCAATTAATGTCGTTTACTACACACAATCACAATCTTTGTTTCCTTTATTTTGAGACGCTCGTGTGTATCTCAAGCTTAAACGTAAGAAAGAATCGAACTCGTTCATTGTCTAAACAGGCATTTCTAAATTCGTGGTACTCAATAGGCACGACAGAAGCGCCTCTCCTTCGTACTACTTGCTTTATAATAAGCAGACAACAGTGTAAACACTGCAAATCTCTCACCACGTGTACAAAAATAGAAAAGAATGTTTCATTTTCGGTGTTGGTTGATTTATTGGAGACATGAGTGGTTTATGTACCCCAACTATCCAGGGAGGTAATTCTGGATCACCAATGAAGCCTCTGTTTGTTCAGGCACTTTAACCTCAGAGGTATACTCTTAAAATATATGGACATGTGTCGGTTAATATGTTCACCTTAATATCCCAAGGAGTAAAACTCAAAGAGATTCATTTTAGTTTTTGAAATATTACCACTTTTAATGTTACCCAAACGTTTTGTCTTAATCGTATTCACTCGATATTGTAATTGCATGTGTATTCATATTTATACTTGATAAAGCTGGTTTTAGAATATATACAGGGCTCCTTAGAATATTTAACAAATAATTAAAATCATGTCCAACCGTATTAGCACAGGGTAAGAGTAAGAGCACACCAGTCTTTAATAATCTGGGCCCATATTTTCGAAACTCTCTTAGTGCTAAGATAGTCGTAAGTGCCATACATTAACATTGACTTACGACTATCTTAGCGCTAAGAGAGCATCGAAAATATGAGCCCTGGGTCCAGAAGTTCCCTTAGCGCAATGATAGTCGTACATACCATGTATAAGCATTGGTTAACGGTCATAAATGTAAGAAATGATGCATGCTGTCAATGTGGCCATAGTTGTGTACTTGTTTTTCATTACTTCCTTGAATGTCGGATGTTAAACAACTGATATTGATCTAATTTTACATTTTGCAATGTAAATCTCTCTGTTTGTGAAATTCCGAAATTTGTCTTGTAATATCCTAAATCAATGTCTGTCTCTTGTTGTACACCGTTGTGAGATGAGTCACGTGATGACCTGGAGAGAGTTTTTTTTTACTTGTGCCCAATCCTTTTTGAATGGATAAAATGTGTTTCGATCAATCAATGATCAACGTTTATTTACAACAAAACAACTGATACAACTGCAAAAATAATAATGAACATAAAATTTGATATACATGTATACATAAAAAAACACTCGGTTTAAAAGCTGGAAGGCTGTACAATGAAAACACTAACACCCCAGGACTATGTGAATTGTATATTGATAATGATAACAAAACGAGACGATGCCTCAGATAGAAGACACATTGCACAATAATGCAAACTGTAGATATTGAGGTGGAACCATTGTGCGTTCGAGGATTACTTTTGCCGTTTAATTATAGGCAAACTTTACGTTTGAGTTGCAGGCACGTCTTTATGGAATAATGAGCGTATTAACTAAAACATGTTTTATCTTTATTTTAGTGTACAAAACAATTCCTGTTATTCATGATACAATATATGATTACTATCTTTGCGTAAAACAGCCACTATAACAGTGTTATTTGTTTTAAATACAAACGAGAACGTGTTTAGTATCCCAAACATCCATTTTATCACCCTAATCATTTAATGCACTTGAACAGATTGATTTTGTACGAAAATACAAAGGTTCAGTTGAAAATTATTGCAAATATCAGCAAATGACCCAACCATATATTCAAATAGTTCAACCATATCTTTAAATGTTCAACCATATGTTCAGATGTTCAACCATATCTTCACATAGTTCAACCATAACTTCAAATAGTTCAACCATATCTTCAAATGGCTCAACCATATCTTCAAATGTTCAACCATTTCTTCAAATAGTTCGACCAACCATATCTTCAAATGTTTAACCATATCTTCAAATGGCTCAACCAACCATATCTTCAAATGCTCAACCATATCTTCAAGTTGCTCAACCATATCTTCAAATAGTTCAACCATATCTTCAAATGGCTCAACCATATCTTCAAATGTTCAACCATATCTTCAAATAGTTCCACCATATCTTCAAATAGTTCAACCATATCTTCAAATGTTCAACACATCTTCAAATGGTTTAACCATATCTTCAAATGTTCAACCATATCTTCAAATGGTTTAACCATACTCTAAATGATTCGTCCATATCTTCGAATGATTCAGAAATATCATTAAGTTGTCCAGCCACATCATACATCCAGTCATTTGTCAATACGGTTCAGCCAGATGTCGAAAAGGTTCAGACATTTATCCAAATGGTTCAGCCATAAGTCCAAACGGTTCCAAAAGGTGATATATCCTCCCATCTAATATTCTCGCCATCTTTTAGTTGGAAACGGTCTCCACCCACACTCGGGGTAGAATAAAGTGTTGTAATCTTTTATATCATACCTGGGTGGTCGTATTCAGGGGTACAGTTGTGCTCTGAAAAAAACATATGCAACTGACAAAATATATAGATAAATAAGAATAATATTTGTGTCCAAACAGTTGGATATTTTAGAGCCAGTGATTCAAAGTAATCTAATATACATGTGTGTGGGTGCACAATGTTGACGTTAAGCTATATATAGTAATAGTCCCATATTCTCATGGTAGACGGAATTAAAAAAAAAATGTACATGCCTTCAAAATAGTATACTTTTTGCAGAAACTGATAGCCCAAACTGAATGCCCATCATAAACGTATATCACTATCTCTGATTACAATAGCACTGACGTAATCATCAACGTAACGATACAAAAGGCAACAAATTGTCCAAAATAAAGTGAGAAAGTACCACGTTAATCTACGATATTTATGGATTAGTTTTCTTCCAGGGGGTTCCATGTGTATAATAGTATACATTTGTAGCACAGTCAATGGCAGTACATTTAAAAAATTATCAAACAAATAAACAAAAATTAATTGAACTACATTCGATGCCAGGAATTATTTTAAAAAGAAGAAACACAGAAGTGATATTTGCTATCTTGATTTGGTTTCGCTATACTCGGTGTAGTGACAGAGGTTTTGGTGCATGTAGATGGATACCATTAGTCTTGTTTGCAACGAATCTAATGTCATTTTCACTCACCCAAGCAATATTCCCGCCACAAATCAAAGGTTGTTTTGTTCAACGTGGCCCTCATGCTAGTTCTCCATGTGTCATTGAATGACTTCAAGATTTACATTTGGCGACAACCTCATTTATATCAGATAGAACGTATAACACTCGTACGATCGTAACATAGTGTTACGTTCGATCTGAGTAAATGGGATTCATCTGGCCATCGATGTACGTACTATCCTGATTGATTAACATTGATTCATAAAGCTACACTCGTCATCAATATAAGTTCCGGAAATCAAGGAATTGTTTTTTTGTTGCTTCATTATACCAGATATGAAGTAAAGATCAGCCTTTCGAGATATACATGAACCATGTATTTCATATATGTAAGACATGTTTGTATTGTTAAACATTAGTCGGAAGGAGTAAGTTTGAATTAAAGAAGGTTGTAAATTGAATACAATTAAGTTTTAAATAACGATTATTCTTAAATAAAGGATATCTATTTATCAAAGAAGATTTCAACTTGAATTTACTCTTATTGCATTAAGATTCTAATCAAAACAAGGTTATCATTTGAAAGGAGCTTATCAGGTAAAGAGTTTTTAAATATATATTAATTAAATATATATATTAACGATGATTCATGGATATTTATAAACGGTTGTTCTTATTGATTAAAACATGATTTTTTCTTTAAAGGAAGTGTTAATTGAACATAGGTTAGAAACATCTGGGAGTACTTCACGTGAGGGATGCTAAAATGAGTTATTGAACAGATTAAATCAACAAATGTTAATAAATTTAACTATGAATTAGCAAAGCTCTTTACACAAGTGCGATGATGGGAAAACGGTCAAATGCTTAGGTCAAAAAGAAACTTTTACCTATAAAATTACCCAGATTCAAAGATTGTATGTACATTCAACTTTTTGTATAACACAAAAGGGATCTTTTATGTTTGAAAGTTGTATATTATTTTATACATTGCCTTAGTTTGATACGGAAATTGGATAGCAATAAGCACGTGTGATACGTTTTACTACACACGTCATGAGTCCAACAGTTCAATAGATTAACAAAGTGTATTTTATCAACAGGTAGAAGGACCCAATCCCTTTAAATCGCCCAAACCACAAACGTAAAATCCAACCACATTTCCACACACTGAAATAAAAAAAATACAAACGTGATGAAGACAGTAGAAGTTCAGCGTGTATGAATTATTTATAGAAGTAAAACCGAAATGAATGTCAAATGAAGAACTCCACAGAAGTCAGGTTATGAAATTAATGCTGTGTTCTCTTTACTTCGACGTTTAGAAATTGCACTCCTTTGAAACAGAATTTCAATATTTTTTGTAGTTAAAGTAACTGTCCAAATATAAATACTCTGTGGGAGTAAAATTGTGAAAATGTGTTATTTTATTCTGATAAACAAGAGAAAAAGGAGATAACAAACTCATCTGGCCCTAGAAATAAGTTCGATACATCCGTAGTTCGCTTAGTCATTGGTTCAGTTCATCCTTCAGCTTTCTTGAGTTTTGGAATTAAATTCATTATTGCGCGTCTATTGGTATAAAAATGGTCAACTTTATATCCTTTCAACAGTTCTCGATATTCATAACTTGACTTCCATTGAGCTTCATTCAAAAGTGAAAGCCAAAAGCTTGTGTATTTTAAGCAAAATGACCGGGGAAAGAACCAACAACTATATACTTGCATTCAATCCTGCAGTCCCAAAGCTCTGTAAAGAATATAAGAATAGGAATAGATATCATATTAACTGGATAGTGTGTTTCTAGTGTCGAATAAGGTAGGCACCCAAGTTTACTTTTCTAACTTCAATATTAACATTCCGTAAAAGTCATGCCTGAATAGGCACACATAGCTACGTACCTAATATGGAGAGAGGACGATGACGCCTTATATAACTACAATACATTTGGAAAATAAAAAAGCTGTAAAATTATTTTTAGAAACTAAATATGATTTTTCTTCCATGTTCTAACATTGACCAATAAACTCTGTAAACAATAAATAAGTAGGAACAAATTATCAATATAAAACCAAGGGCATATCGATATTCCGTTTTACTATTTGCCAACGCAACCCTGTAAAGGAGATAACAACAGAGTTACTGAGGCTATATCAAATCTTTTCCTAGTTCTATTTTTTTTTATTATAAATCCTCAATTGTGAAATGTTAGAAACACATCGTGTGTGAAGGTGTCTCTTCAAACGGTTAGTCACTTCTTCTACATCACCACTAGGAGTGTCTACTTGAATTCGAGTTTTTCATTACGAGTAAGTGTGGCAAAATCTAAGTTTCTTTCGATTAAAAAAGGTGTTGTTGAATGTTGACAAATCTTTAACTCTTCATAAATAAATTTGGGCATGCCAGTAGTGGCGGCATGTTGTTTTCCATGTCATGATCTCGTACAATAATTTAAATTCACGAATCAAGTAAATGAGGATGAGTATAACAAAGCAGTTAAAATATCTACATATCTTTGCTTTCAAAATGTCCATAGAAATCCACATTTTCGAACAATTCATAGCTACCTGGGCCTAGACCTTCCAAGATGTCTTTGCTATAAGATAGGCCTTAGACAATGTCAATGTACGATATAAAGGTCTATCTGAACACTATGAGAACATCGATAACCTTGGCCCAGAATTCCAAGGCTAGCAAAATCAAAGTGTATGTTCAAATAAATATATCTCCAGTCCAATATTTTATGTCATGATGAGAACAGATCTTATCTCTACTTGACTTATTATGGTGTCATGAATTTCAGTGGTAATGTCATACGACCGATGTACACACGTCTATATATTATTGTCACTACGTTAAAACAGGCGCATTCAAGATGTTTCAACACACTTTTATTCCATAAGACAATATTAACCAAACTGTACAGCCATGACAGAACTACACACTGCTAACTATAGTGTAAGGAATCTAAAGTTAATGAAAGCTACATTAGTACAGCGAATACAGTTCATAAGCCAGAATATATATAAACAGTCCTCGGAGGCCAAGTCCAAGAAGCTTCCTGTATCTCGCCCAGAGTGAACACACTGCTTTAAGGGGTAAATGCATTGCTATTAGGAAGCCAAGAGTTAATTAAAGCACGCGTGCCTCTAATCAATCAAACTGGTGCTTTTTAGAACAATCAGAACAGTCGCATTCGTCACATAAGCACGTGCAGGGCATGCCGGTTTCTCCTTCTGTGAGGGTATAGTCACGTGCAGGGGTGGCTCTTTTGTTCCAAATCTTTTTATTGCGAAAGGAAACCATGAAGACTACCTCGCTCTGGGACAGGAAGAAGGAAGAGGTGCGCGAGTTGCGTCGACGTGCGCGGGCATTCATGGATCGGCTCAACCGGAAACGGTACCATTTCTTCTTTATCACTCCACGGACCTGAAATATACAGTCATGCATCTATTTGAAATGTGACTGACTGCGTAATTTACCACTTTTTTTACGATTGCTAATAATTAGGGTATTTATGTATAGCACATGTCCACACCGAAAGAATGTTCAAGGCGCTCTCTGCGTTAATACCCTGGTCTAATCTGAGCGACTGTACCGCTCGAAGGTCACCACCTCATATTTCTTCCATAGTTGATATTCTTATATTCACCCACTCTAAATGAAAAGGAAACTAATGTTCTGCTCAGCTTACAAATTCTCCCCTGGCGTTAAGATTAAAATTCATCCATTATACTAATTATATACCAACCAATCACAACAATCTATGTCATGTCTATAAAGCTCTTATCTGCGTGTGCCTAGATAAGTGCTAAGATATCGTTTTGGTGCGCTGAAGATGACCATCGAGGCAAACCTCAGTTTGTGTATTGGATGTAATTGAACCATAAGGAAAGCTTTCCAGAGAGATCTATCTCTATAATGTATTTCTAAATTCATCAACCTTTGTTATCAAAGTAAATGTTAAGTATATTCTTTATAGTCGAACTATTGATAACGATAAAGGATCGGTTTTTACATAGATACCAACTTCCAAATGAATATTCTCAAGGTACTTTATCAATTTCAACCCCCCGAAACAATCCAATGTTTGTTGCGTTATTGTGGTTTTCAGGCAACCCTCAGAGGTTGTATTGGAACCCATCAAGTTGTCTTCACATCAATTTAGAATATTACACAAATCACACATGTCATATATATTTTATGCTTTTAAAATTTAGTATGTAACGTTATTGTTTAAGTGACCCGTCTCCAATTAATTACAATACGCGGATACATTTGCATTTAGTCAATCAGTCAGACAGAACTCAATTTTCCGATACTCCACACTATATCAACCAAGGGACTTTTCATAAAGAAAACTCGTACTAAATTTCGTACTGATTCTCGTTACCAAATAACACTACAACGTGGATTAGTAAAGCTAGTCTCCCAAAAGGCAGTATACATCACGCTTTAGTCCTGCATTGAGGACATATGCTTGCAAGTCAAGCTCATGGTTACTACTTTTGGTTTTCCAGCCCATAAGGCAAGTTGGCCTCTGCACTTTCAATACCCAGTATGAATCATACGCTGATGTTTTAGGCTCTGCGATGCCAAAACACGTAATGTCATCATCTCACACTGAAGGTTTTCATTGGTGTACGATTTAACAGCAAGATTCAGTACTTGAGTACAAGTGTTACTGAGCAAAAGTCCCAGGGATGACATGCAAGTGATGTCGAATTGTTAAGCCCCGAGGTAACCGAGGAGGAATCAAAAGAGCATTATGTATCAAAGAGAAATAAACTCCTTACCTCACTGTTCATGAAGCAATACAACAGCGCTACGAAAATACCCTGCAACAAAATAGTTTTTTTTTATTATTATTAAGACGTACATGTATGAGCTGACATGAGTAAACTAAATACAAAGTAATAACATTTTAAGACATATGAGTGTGAAAGTCTTCTATATTAGTTGAATAATCCAGTCAGTACAGATTAGAGATGTGGCTTATAGCTACAGGCTTATGGTAATCACTGAAATAATATATAAATGCCTAGTATAATATGTATGAATAACCGGAAACGGAAACAATAAAAAATAATAAATACAATTTGATTCACTCGTTAAAGAGAAAGTCCTACTGTAGTAAACATCGTTTTCGTTCCTGAAAAAAACGTCCTGGATTTAGTTGACGAATTTTGTTTTATTCATGGGACATCGTCAAAAGATGTCTTAATCTTAGTTATTGTATATGATTTCTTTGAACTTCGGTCATATCATGCACCTGTTAGAGAAAATTATTGTATTTGTAAATATATATTTTCATTTAAACTTATGTTCGTATGCGTTTTATGATTAGTTTGGTTTAGATGATGTGCACTTGTAGTGTTCTGAAAATGATTACAATGGACGTCTATAGAGTTGGGTGAAGCTAGTGTTTATGTATCTTCACAACGTCACGCGCGTAACGAAGAGATTTACAAAAAGCGGGTAGAATTTGTTTCGATACGTTTTCACCTTCTCGTGGGAAGATGATGTGTATGTTGATCATCGAAGTCGTGGCAATTAGGTAAATTACATCGAGGAGAAGACTCGCAAAGGATCAATCTAGCTGTAACTAGGTGTAATAATATACCCACAAAGGTCCTGCACTGTGACTAGTGGGACGTGTAACATTGATTGCAGCTAGTTTGACAGGTTATGTGCCTCCAGCCAATATAATGTCAGTAGAAGCAAATGCTTTATTATTCAAATTTCAAAAACATATATCCTATGAAGAATACATATGTGTCGATATAACGAAACTAAGGCGAGCACTACGTGTAGCAAGATTCCGATGCCCATTTCAGGATTTGTTAATTGAAATTGGCTAATATAAAAATGTTAAAAAATATGTACGCTTTGTAATTTAAATGAAATGTAATCTAATGAACAGTTAAATCAAATTATGTTACAAAATCTGTTACATAAAACATTCACAGTATAGTACAAAAGCTAACCATTTTTATGCAAATATATGTATCCATGTATATCCCCGTTATATATACAATTGTACTATCGGCATGAGCTAGGCCAAGAGCAAAACAAAGATTAAATTTTAGAGAAAAACATGCCTTTCAGATAATGAACAAATGTTACATTGTTACAAGAATGTGTACTCTTTGACTCTTTCAAATAGTGTAACCACAAATATAAAGTTAAAGATTGAACTATCATAAATATTCAACGAAGAGTAAATGGATAGTTTAGATACACTCGATGTGAGCTTAAGGAGGTGATTTCCCGTAAAAATACGGATGCCCATACACTGTACATGTAAGTTCTTCAAAACAACAGTACCTGACAAGAAGGTAGGATGGCGTTTGTGACTCGATAGGCTTTGGTTAGTGACCCATTCTCCTCGGGCTTGAGTAAAAATAATATATTGATGAGTCCTAGAAGCGGCAGCAACACTATTGTAGCTTTGATTGCTTTTCTGGAATGAAAGTAAAATCAAAATATTAATTAATGTGAGTTGACATTATAAAATATGAAAATATCATCAAGAAGTGTATTAGAGGAAAGCTCAAAATAAATAGTCAAGGCAGCAGATGCACCAACACTATTGGGTGTTATATTGCTTACTGAATCATAACTGATATCATGATATTAATTTCATTAAATGTATTTATATATAAAAATGATACATTCACAATAATCATTCGATGACTGTCAATTTAGCCTTGTTTCCATAGATAAGATCAACTTTGATATCATTTTAATACACTTACATTTAATTATTAATACGCTTTGATGAAAATTTTAGTAAATTGGATTTGAATGAATATGATTTGTTGATGAGTCTTACAATTATTATCAATTATAACTCGATCATAAAAGATCATATAGTCTTGAAATGGATTGAGGGAGAGATTCTAGAATATAAGTGTTTTCATTGTCGGTGTTAACTTACACTCCTGCGCTAGTCTAGCTTCTGAAAATCAATTGCAAGCACCACGGCCATCATGGATTCGTCTCTAAAAGATGGTTTTGATTATTGCAATGTAGGAATGATAGCAATTTGCAGATTGTTTCATCAATATAGGAATGGTGAACTATTCCAAGATTGTGAGCTCACTATCTGCAGATTACGTTACACTCTCGATGGTTAGTATGCTTCTTTGCAGTGTAGGAATGATCACAATCTGCAGACTGTTTCATCAATGAAATGGTGGAATATTCCTAGATTGTGAGCTCACAATCTGCAGATTGCAATATACTCTAGATGGTTCGTAACACTACTGACGTGCACTTACCTAATTCTAACTGTCTCTATCGTGTTGTTGGCGCGTAGCTTCGTTATGAGAATGCGTATTATATTGACTAGGAAAGCACAATTAATCTGAAAATAGAGACAACATATCATTAATGAAAAAGACAAAATCATCGAACATGATATTTATTATTTCATTCATTTGGTTTTCTTTCATGTTCAATCACATAATTTGGGCATTATTGTCAAGTCCATTTACAATATTACATGTATGCTTATAACACTTGGTTTATTTTACCAAGAACGGACTGATGAACAGCTGATAGATATACACGAACATCCAAATCAGAGAAACTTACTTTGGGCTCCGGCAAATTGACAACTTTTAATCAGGGAGTGACAGTTCCAATAAGAATAACAATGGACAAATGGATTGTCTTTTGCTGTGTGAAATTAGTTGTCGTGATCTACATTTCCAGTAAGGTTGAAATGACATTTGCAAAAACTAAAACTGTGTAGCCTTTCTCTTGTATATACTGTGATAATAAGACACGGCACCAGACTAGCGATATGAAAATAAAGGTTTAGTGTAGCTGCAGTCCGGAAGTTTGTTCACCTAATAGTTGATCCATATGCAAATATTTCTTTATTATTATTTTGGTTATTTTCAATATTTTATACAAATATCATACGATTTGGATTTTCCTTAGCAATTATACCAACTTCAAAGTATTCATTTGACAATGATCAATCTTAAAACAATCCGAATGATTTAACTGTAGAATACTAGTTGTCCTTGCTAAAAATAGGTGAAGTCACTTTTGGGAGAAATGTCATATATTTCTAAATAACATGATATTTGCAAAACGTCAGGTGAACTCAGTTTTGGGATGCAACCCTGTACTCACAACTAGCGTGACGAGGATGGGCACGTAGATGATGAAGATGAGAGGCGACTGGTGCTGGTGTCTCCAACACAACTCATGCTGCAGGAAGTGCATCAGAACCGCCCATAGGATCGTGATCAACCCTGGTATACCTACAACAGAAACAAGACAGGATCGTGATCAACCCTGGTATACCTACAACAGAAACAAGACAGGATCGTGATCAACCCTGGTATACCTACAACAGAAACAAGACGATGATGAACCCTGGTATACCTACAACAGAAACAAGACGGGAATGATGGATAATCAACCCTGGTATACAATAATGGGCGAATAATTTAGTAGTACATCTTGTATACAAGGTTTAGGTGGATGTTTTGATGTGAGTGTGTTGAGAAAAAAACATATTATAAGAAATAGGATCGTACTTGTGAAGCCGATATAGCAAAATCGGGGTTTATTACAAATTATACTCGTTATTAAATAAGTTAATTCAGGAGAATTGATACTTTAAACGCTATAAAATAACACGAAACGAACATTTATTTTTTTTTAAATGATTGCAAGGGAAATGGAGTAGCAAACTCAATCAAAACCGAAGATGAAATCGATTAAGTGGTAACTTGAATATCGCGTATATGATTTCATGATTATTAATCAACCAAAGTCGAAAGTCAGATTCAAGGGCCTTAGAAAGATAAAGTCACCCAACAATAAGTAAATTGACTAATTGTTTAATAAATTGTCTCATAACACATTATAGTTAATTAGGCTATTGAATTTGTAATTTTAAAACTATTCAAAACCAAAATTCAAATATTTGCATAAATGAAGGCATTTCAAAAGCATTAAAAAAGCAAAAGAATCTATAACTTCGAGAGTTAAAATCATGTTTTCTAAACATCACGGAAGTTTTGCCATCATGCACGTGCGAAATATTACATTTTTTACATTTATGAGTACGGAACCTTACGAAGTTTTTCAGTGATGTCAGTAGATATCAGATACAAACTTATTAATCTGACAATGACATTAAAAAGAATTACATTTTGGTTACAGAAGACGGCTGTATCTTAATCCAGTATGATCAAAATAGACAACTGTTTCCGAGGAATACAATCTGCAAAATAGTGCATCTAACGGGATACGAATTTGCTTTATAGATTTCTCTCCACAAGGTCTGAGAAATCCCTGTAAGGGCACGTGTTCTGTACCAGAAAAAAAACAAAGTCATTACCTGGCCAATTTCATTATAGCTTTTAAACGATCGATTAAATCATTTGCTAAGACGGATGCATAGCTGCCTGGAGTAAATTGCCCCATTTGTTGGAGCCCTTGTGATTGGTTAACTGAACTTGTGTCAGAACATGCGGGGTATACGGGCCATCATCAGACCGTTTGGAGATGAAACCCGGATCGATATGAATTCATATCATAACCCGGTAGATGCAGTATCTTGCGACTTTTATTCCTCGGAATACTGTTAATTTCATCAGATGTATGTTGATGAGACCTACCCCATCCGATGAGATAGAAGAGAGTGAAGGGCGCCTCTGTACTGAAGACGGACACAGCGAGCCGGTTGTGCAGAAACAGCCCCTCCACGAACATCCAGAAGAAGTTGGCCACGATGGTGTAGTTCCGCAGGGCCGTGAACGTCTTGCACAACCATTCCTGTAAAAGGATTCGACGTAGTAAGAGATAACAATGCCCTGAGACTGGAACGACAATTAAGAATATGAATTTATTACCCTATTTCCTTAAATTTAGCCAAAGGAAATACAAACCGGGTCTAATTCGTGTATATAAGGCCTACGGTATTGATAATCAGTTAAGGTTGAGAGTTTAATTTGATGATCACAGGAAATATTACATATTACATATCAAATACCCTTCAATTACGTATATACTAATCACATATCTGTAAATGATACTGTCCTCGACACAAAACGTTGTCTTTATACAACGTACCACATCTCTGTATGAGGCTTCCCGCTTGGAGATGTAGGGTTCCACCATGA
This sequence comes from Gibbula magus, assembly GCA_936450465.1. Classification (NCBI taxonomy): domain Eukaryota; kingdom Metazoa; phylum Mollusca; class Gastropoda; order Trochida; family Trochidae; genus Gibbula; species Gibbula magus. The sequence goes on along the minus strand of OW388300.1, from coordinate 66,641,108 downwards.
TGATGATGAGGATGAACCTGAAGATGAATGAGGACACCAGGTTCTTGTGGATAGAGATGCGGCTACATTGGAGGGATCTGGAATAGAAGAACAGAACAGGGTCTTGATAAGACTGCGCACAGAAAGTCTATCTGAGGTCCATGTATCGTCATATCCAAATGTCTCCCAAAGAAGATATGAAACGAGGTTCTTGTGAATGGCAATGCTACAGTAACTGGCATAATTTGAAACATTGGCACAAAGAGGAGAATGGTCTTGTAATATATCATACAGGATGTGTAATCAGTTAACACAAGCATCTGAGAGCCCCGCCCCTTCCTCCTCAAAATTAAATTTAAATCGGAAGTCATGTGCACTGGCATCCCGAGTAAGTGCTATAATTAGAGAATATCAATAAACATTCACAGGACAAAAAGAGTATCCGGATTCTTCGATCCGCACAAAATAGCGCGGATCCGACTAGGCTGGTACCACCACTTCATGTCCGGTGATTAGAGCAAAAAGCCACCTGATATACACATGCGCTAACAAAATTGATATCAATCCCATTATCTAAATACTTCAGCATATCGCATAAAACATAGTGTCCTCATTAGCGCCCCTTTGAATACAATGCAACAAAGTGGACTTTTTAACGATGATTATTTGGCTAAACAAAAATCTTCCCCATGAATGAAGGCGTTTAAGGAAAATGACGTCAATTACGTCGATCTTTTCTGGCCCAATCGTTCAATATAAAGTAAGTAAAAATGCATGTACACCTTGTCCTCTGTGGCACGTGGCCATATGTACAGCACACATGTAGTCGACCACGATCACGATCGAGTGCTGCTCGTCGATTGGTACTTATAACCCGCTTCATAGCTTGATAATCTGAGAGTTTGAAGGGGGAATCCCCTTTCCAAACCTGAGACACGAGTTGAAAAGCTTAGTCGCAAGAGGCGTGATTCACAGTTTCCTCTGTTCATGCAGGAGTATAAGCGGTACCTAGTGAACGTTGTTCAGGAGGTGACAATCAAGCTCTCTAAGCTTGGGTCAGATCTGGGTAATATGGAGGCAGCGCATTGGTATTGTATGTTGATGTTTGTGCTTTATAATACCCTGAGTATTGGCTGTGTTATTAATTATAGACAGTACTCACTTGAAGTAGGAGAAGATGAAGAGAGTGAGGATGAGGAAGGCGAGGGAGATGATACTGGCCACAAAGTAGATGTCCCGCAGTATCTCCGCAAAACGCACCTGTAACAGAATAGTGATAGATTGCATGTATGGTCACCAGAAAAATGACAATGAAACATTAACAAAGTTGTGCTGTCGAGATTGTCATAAAAAGACAATGCAAATTCGAAAGGATTGTATATGTGTAATATGTATTTTGCATGTACAATGTATGAATTACGTATATGTACGCACGCACGCACGCACGCACGCACGCACGCACGCACGCACGCACGCACGCACGCACGCACGCACGCACGCACGTATCTATATATGTAGGTATGGGTGTAGAAAATTTTACATAAGAAAAGTTTCAATACATTGATTTTTAGAATGTAAAGAGGTTCGATGATTACTATTGCCAAAAGCAAGGTTTGAAATTATTTTTAAGTCAAACCCTAACCTTTGATGCAAAATCCAATATTTTAGACACTTAAGTTGAATTAAGGGGGTCAAGGGAAGTAACTGCAACTGTTGAGATGAGAGCACATCGGAAACTTCGATATGAAGATTTGAGTATTAGGGATATCTTTCATTGTTTAATACTTGGAAGACTAGAACACTGATATTAATGTCAATCATTCAACCATTCTGAATATTCTGGACAAAAAAATAATTAAGGATATTTGTAAATTATGAAACTTTGAATAATGATAAAAAAATTAAACATAAAACTCATAATATACCTTACTTATTTTGTCCAGTATATATAGAACAAACTCAGCAAATACATTGACTCATACGTTATTGACTTTTGTATTGGTAAACAGGTAAAGGGTTAATGAAGTGCATGGCCAGTGTGACATTGAACCTAACTGAAGCACAATTGATGTTAATGATTGGAACATTTTGAAACTGCAATAATGAAAGCTACTCACGTCAGGTTCTGGGGGCAGCTGAGGTGGGATACAGGCACTGTAGTTTGTCCAGTTTCCTTTCTCCCATGTTCCATTATCAGAGCACTTCCTGTGAGCTACATGGTCTGAAATATCAAACACTTTCACTTTCATTATATCATGCTTGAAAACAGTATAAAGATAAATACCGAAACGTCGCCATTGTTAAATAAAGAAGTTGATCATCCATAAATGCCTTGTCTTCTTCACTTTCACTTTTATTTAATAAGTGGCGGTCATATCATTCTGTATACTGGCTGTGGGCAGGTCCAGTGAATTCCAAAACACGACAAGGAGCATATATGCATTTGAGAAGTAATGGATCGATAAGACATAAGCATTTGGGCAGTTCTAGTGGATTTCAAATTGGATATTTACAGACGTGAGAAGACATGATACGGATATATCCTTTAATTTGAGACTTCTTGATGAAGAGGAATTTAATGCAATAAAATTCAATTTAATTTCCGGGTTCTGAAATATTTAATTTTTAGAAGATTGGAGTTTTTATTTTCTCAAACGATCCTTCTTCATTTGCTTGAAAAACATTTCTTTGAAGGAATAACTATCCTTAAATTTGCATCATCATAATAATGACATCGGTGCAGTATCCAGTATGCAGTCAAACGCAGACGTGAGTGATAAATGATTCAGACGAGACATTTTACTAGAGGAGAGAGGGTTAGCTTAGTGGTACAATGTATGTATGTTCGCCTTCCCGGTTTACTCAGGTTTAAATCATGGCCTAGCAACTTTATCACTTGTTCAGTGCAGTGGGGTTTGAATTCAGTACTAAACTGAGTTCATTACAATATCAAGCAGTATTCGGGTGTTATACTTGCCGCCATGATATACATGAACTAAACTTACATGGGTTTTAACTCAAATAACCTCATCTTATCAAATATATAATTAATGCCCCACCTGTGCCATCAAAGCCGATGACGACTGGACATGGTCCATACACAGTACTGTTGGCCTTGGTTGCTGGCCAGCATTGGAACAGGTCACGTGTTGGTGGACAGTACTTGGCTGAAACATGGACAACATGAAACATTAAGCAACTAAACATGGACAACATGAAACATTAAGCAACTAAACATGGACAACATGAAACATTAAGCAACTACGCATGGACAACATGACATGAATCATTTAGCAACTAAATCATATATATATATATATATATATTATGTTCACAATGCTGTGACTTTGACCTTTCGACACTTGTCATTCTCTACTGCCAGCAGACACTACACATTCCACAACTTAGACAACCTGACACGACTGTATATAACCATGTTCAGCTATGCGTTTCTTTATTTGAGTACGTACCCTTTAAAACTTCTCCCTAGGGAAGGGAGATAATTTAGACAGATATGTCATTTATTTTGATGTGTATTATGTTCCAGGTGACTCATCAATCATCCTCTGTTCTTGAACAAAGATAAAGGAAGATAGAATACCTGTCTAGTATATATTCTCATAAGGCTATTTATTGACAAATCTTAATTGTCTTCACATTTAAAATCACAGAACGTGCTGAGGCTGTGTAAAAAGAGATGTGATCCAAGGATTCATCAGGATTTAAATGATATATTAGAAATGTTAGAAATCCAAATATTCATCGTCAGAGGGTAAACAAACATGAACATTTTTCGTCCACATTGGCCATGGTGTCTACACACATGTTGTCAAGGTTGTAGAGCTTATATTCGCTCGTTTAACAGAGTCACCTAATATCATTCCACTCCGATCAAGAAGTGTGCCATTCAGTTCTTAAGGAAATTACACACATACGTTTTTACGGCATGAATTATTGGTTGCCAGAGAGTCAAAACCGCCAGATTATTAAAGCTGTGCGACCCTCACTGATCTTCTTAAATGAATGGGATAGTTAGACCGTCGAATTGTTTGTGTAAATGAACCATCTAGTTACTTTCTCGCGTTATCTTCGGTCTCATTCCGATATTCTACTTTTATGTCATGTGGTATGTTCCATCAAGATGACTAATGATGATTATTGAGTGGGTATTCTTGCTTTAAATAAAGCTTTGAAAGATATCCGTAGATTTAAAACAATGAATGTAATTATGTAGTATAAAAACCAGGTTCATTAACGGTTTTATCCCATCGATTTTCGTTTCAGTAATACCCATCGTGCACGTTTCCTTTAATTTCAATCAATTACTATACGCCCATTTCCACCCCTTGCTCAAAATAAAACCCATTTTATATCAATAAGCATTGATTTCTGTTTCTGTAAAGTTCCAGTGCCCACATATTGTGCTCCAACATGGACATGACCTGTCAATGTCACTCCTGTAACGAGCAGCATGTGTATCGTGTGTATCCATCAGTAATTGAGAACATGTGTAGCATGTCTAACACTCTGAAAAGTCATTACATTTACATTATAAATGGACCAAATCATAGCATTAAATTCAATTTATCCATGGAATCTCCCTTCCATGCACAAGCTAAACCCGTTATTAACACAGATCAAAGCTCAGGAAAACGAGTTAATGAAGCATCAAATACAGCGTGGTATTTCTTTATCCGGTAAAACTACCACAAAATTTGATTTGTAAATAAGAAAAACTCAATAATTACCAATTATTGTATGGAATCACATGCAAGAGAGATGTCTGTTTATCAGTGAGGGTTGGTTATGCAGATATAATTGCAATACACAATTTATGGGAACAATGAAGGTTGACAACAGACACCTGCCCTCATATCTGAAAAGCCTGTCAGATAGTATGACTGTAACAATACGTTGAAAGTTATATTTTAGTAATTTTTATAGAAAGCGAAATAAATTACAAAAGTAAGTTGAATATAGCCTTTTGAAAGCTGTTTCATGCAAATAAATATTAGTTTGTGAACTTAATGCACCGTATTGTATCTAAAACAATATGAGGACACATGAAATAAACTGAATAAGGATTGTTGATTTACGTATTCTCTGATTGTTCTATATAGCAAATTTTATGTATAATAAAACAATTACAGATATGTAGACTTTTATAAAATATATGTGAACAACGGCGAAATAATGCGTTTATATAAATGAGTGTTACACACTTATAACTGAAACTTCATTGAAAATTGAATTTCTTGATAAATTTAGCATCCATTGTTCTTCTTCGTCTGTTTAACATGTAGAGCTACCGTACACTTGTCGTCATGTTGGCAAGGTGATAGTTGTGATTGCCAGCTGGCCAAAACGCAGTTCATCACATACAACTATCTTTCCTCTAACGTTTGCACTATGATTCGTTTGACATGCCTCGCCGCGTTCTGATACCCAATGAAAAGTAGAGGGAGTCAGTTTGTCAGGACTTCTTAATAATATAACTGCGTTTCATGGGCAAGATTTTTTATTTTTGTACACAACATTTCGGGACTGGTCTCGCAACGTTGTGTGAAAAACCAAAGAAAAAGTTAATCTTGCAAACATATTAATTATATCGACTTGCAAAAAACTATCCAATCAAGATTGGAACTAATTTGACCCAATATAAAGCCAAAACCATTTGTTTATAGAAATACAAGCAATATCTACTTAACAATTTTAAATATATTTGTTTCGGACAATAACGTGCCGAGCTTAGTTTCCATTGTAAGAAAACAAATTTAAGATCATAACATACACTCGTACGATCAAGGACATGCCAAATTCAGCTGACATTCTGCAACTTCCTGGATTTGACAAGTTTAGATGCATCATGTTTTAATTCTGAACTATAGTATATATACCAGGTGTAACGAGAGTCACGGGACTAGTTCATTTATATCGAGGATTTAAGACTTTGTTTCAATATGCCAGACACGTGGAACAGGCTACTACAAGTTGACCCTCAGTCCACTACCCAGGTCAGCTATATTTGTCCGGAGACTGACCCAGTGCTCTCGTGACATTCCTTTGAAGTTGCTTTGAGGCAAAGGTCAAGGGGAGTTAACAGACTTAAAGTACCAAACCCGGACGAAAATGGAGAGATTAAGTCATCCTTATGCGATGGAGACTTGGCCTCTGTGATTTGACTGAATATTACTACATTGTACAGAAGGATATATCTCTTATATGTCATGGTTGTTTAAATAATTGTAAGAAACCAAAGTCGGGTGGAATGTGGGATATAACATTCTTATCACAACATATCCTGCCGTGTTATACCGCACTCTCCACCTGATGAAGGAGTACATGTAAGCAGGTTATACTCCTAAACGTTTGTGTATTTTCATAAAAAAAAGTTGTTATCCAGAAAAAATTGTTTTTCTTATATATAGAGGGGAGAATCATTTGTTGATATGTTCCTAAGCGATACATATTTTTTTTATAACAAAGCCCAAAAGAGGTAGTTTATTAAAAATCATCAATTTCACTGAAAACATATTATCCTAGACAATAATGGTTTCAGTTATTTATTAATGATACCTCTAATTTGAAAATATTGTATTAAAAGGAATATTTATATAAACACTGGACAAAAAATGGTCTAATCCGGCTTTCCGGATCCTTTGGGATCAATTCGGGGCGGATTCGGCAAGCGGATTCCATCACTTTTTGTCCTTTGTAAGTCTCTGTAAACTTATGTTTAACTTTTGATACGATAAAAATATTATTCGGCATACATTTGGAAAAATATACAGTTAAAGATGAGTGGGCGTGATTTATGCTGCAGATTACATACACCAGAACATAAACATGAACGGTGTTCTTACAGGACAAAGAGAATCATATGATCCTTTTACATACTATTGGACATACAATCAAATCGTTAAGGTGAATTCTGTAAATACAGTGACGAATGCGCAGATATCATCCCGCGATGTAGTTGATATCTAGCGAAAGCCTCTGCCTCCACCTCCTACTTTCATGGACCCCTAAGGCAAAGGTTCTGACCAATCAGGTTTTAGATGCGTTTTCTTATCATTAGATACATACAAGTTTATTTAGATTAACTCTGATTGTTTATACATATCAACAAGCCACTCATAACATACATTGTATAATAATGTTGTTGATATTACACATTAACATTTCAATGTCCCAAGGCGAGTCACTGGATTTGCGTGAATTCAAAAATAAATAATGAAATTTGATTGGATTATTGTTTTGCCGATAACCAATGGCTGCGAGAGCCAGACATGTCTGAGTAATTGCAACAGGGCCATAATGTACTGTGATTTTTTCTGCTTATATATCCCTAATCATAGTCACCCTGTCGGGTAAAGAAGGTTCAGGTAAGAGTGAATCAAGGCAAGACCAAATGGTGATATGTGCAGAACAATAATATCGTGTAAAGATAATGAAAATTTTTTTTAACATGTTTTTGAAATTAGATAGCATAAACGTGCCATATGTTCCTACATGCATGTAAACAATAGTGTTTATTGTTTAGTAATGAATGTAAATTTACATCATATTTGTTGTGAGGAGAAAACTAAATGAGCCCATGTAATATCGTACCACAAAGACAGAGTTCTTGTCAATATATCAATATGATATGAATTTTGTAAGAGTACAAACGTTTAAAGTTATCAAATAAAAAAGAATTCCTATGCCAGCATTCACCAACGTCAAACATTTAAACAATTTCAAGTTTTAACGGAAGCACTCATTTAACCTACATACACGAAACAGGAACTGTTTGGGCCGCAGGGCTTGTTTTCATTAGCCGGTACGTCACGTGACCAACATTCAAAGATGGCGCCGGACGATGTACACTTGAGAAGGTTAGAGGCAACTTGTTCCAGATGAAGCCTGCAGCCCGAAGCTGTTCACCTTGTCGAAATGAAACCTGTCCTATCAGCACAACACTACACTGTAGCTGGACATTGGCCCTGCATGTTGTTCAGACTACACGTGTAACGTTGTACGATGCGAGAATAAGTGACCTGCATTCACATACATATACATTCACATGTTTGGTACACCAGATCTGTTGGTGTGGTAAGTGTGGCATTTTATCAGCGTACTTTAGAATAATGAATTGCCTTGCATTAAGCAAAGAAGAAAAGAAAAATCGCTATTTTTATCATAATTACTAAAATGACAAGACGGACACCCTTGTCTAATATTACTAGCTTGGAGTAAGTTAGTGGACCATAAAACTTATGCAAGTTGGCAACACCTATATACTTGTCGTTCTGAGCTAATCTAAAACGTCCTTGCTTTGCATTTGGTACGGAGGATACATAGTTTACGTGTAACGGGGCGAAACAAACCAAAAAAGCAACCCACCAAGATATGTATCTTTGGCATGACCTTTGACCAGTGACATTTGGCAACACGTGTTGTACAACGAAAAACAGCCAAAAAGACAAGGGTCCATTACACAAAGCTCGCCCAGTGCTGGAGTACCTCGATATAACGTTTAGTTTGCAACAAACCATAGTATGGAAAAACACGCGCAGGAGGAACTTACTTGTTATAGTTTACCAAGTTTCGGCGTTTGTACTTTACAACATACGATGCAGTGTTAGAGGGACATTAAGAACATAACTGCCATGCGTTTGTTTATCAGGGATACATTTGTTACTTCTTTGAGAGGCATTTTAGAAGTTGTAAAGATTGCAGACTGCGTGCATTCATCGCAAGGAAGTTGAGTACTATCCATACATCTCGCTTTTCCCCTACCCGCGTTACGTATGGTATAAAACAAATCAAGATCTACATAGTTGGAACCAGTTATGCTTCACCTCTGACCTTTGCCGATATGCATTGAAAACACATCAAACAGCAACTCAGAACGATCTGCTTGTTTGACACCAGTTTCACAGTTTGACCTTTGACATATATCTTACTATCCTAAAACTGTGTCTTGTTCCGAATTCGCCGCAATAGACATATGTTTCCTGTTTCTATAACATGTTCAATGAGTGTTTCAGAGATAGTGTTTTAAGCAGTTCTTCATCATCCATCCAAAATGCTTAGCACGAAAGAAAAAAACCGAATAGGGCAATCGAATTCTTCATAAACGATACTCTGTATCCCATTTTGAATGAATATATGTTAATGTAAGAGAAAGATGTACATTCATGATGATATTATCATTCTATTAGTGACATCAATTGAATCATATACAAAACATTTACACAAATAACTATCTCTTTCTATCTACATGTCACAGTATCAGAATAAGGAGATTACCGTTCAAAGATAGATGTTCTTATATGGTTACACATATAATTTGGATTTTAGACATGACAAGTTCTGTTATATACAGGATGAGGCTGCACATAAATATTCTATACATACTATGTACATAGTCTCTTTCTTGCTTTTTTAATTAAAACAAACAACAATTTAAACAAATAAGTGACCCATAATTTTTTCCCCCAAAAGAGATGGTTGAATAAACGAAACAAGGTTAATTCTAGTGCAATCATTAACCCTGCATGAAGGATTAAAGTAACCTAAGAACGGTATCAACCGTACCCAAGACTCGTCTTTCACTTAAAGGTACATAAATTAGGTTGATGGGGATCACGTATTCCAAACGCTATATATGGCGTTACTTTATCGAGAAGTACCGACTGTTACCGAAAATTACCATTTTGATAGTCCACTAGCTTAGTATATTGACGATACGAAGGTAAAAGTTGTGATTTCTGATCGTAAACCGGACAATGCATCGCGATTGACGCGCGCCAATGAGTCAAACGTAATTTTGGAATCTTATAACAAAATAACAAATTTGGGTTGATAATGTTTAATGGGTCATATAACGACTATGCATGGGACTTGCAGTTTCGGTTTCTGCACATGCATAATGATGTTACTCGATTTTAATTGAAAACTAGTAATTATAATATATTTGGCGATTGGGGATGAATATAAAAGCTGAGTGAATTTGTTTGTATTGTAAACAGCATATAGGGTGAGTTGGATCGTATTAAAGACAAATAAAATTTATGAAACACAATGGATGTACCTTTAATATTACACCTTAAAAAGTCAAATTTTCTTTTTTAAAATCGTTTTCAGGGACTACATGTTAAAACAAAGATATAACTGCTTGTTCTCCGATCACAGGAAATATACAAACATGAAGCTGAGAGTTGCCCAGTGAAATACACCCTTCCATGTGGCGCCCGTCAGGTGGCGAGTGTTTGTCTTACTCTGAGATTCAGTTGGTCTGTTGTAGACTAGCAGCTGACAAATCTCAAGTCTACAAACAACCATTGTTTACATGCTCTGTGTATATGGGCGAGTTCCGTGTTGCTAAATATACCTACACCCAGAGTACTTACATAGACACATGTCGAACCTGTCAAAACAACGTCTATTTCCTCTTTCAACAGAATTTCTTATTCAAACAGATAGGAAAAATAAATGTACAAATGTTCAAATCTCAACTTTGTTCATGTTTTGTGATAGGTGCATGTGTAAATTTTGTATTGCGAATGTCTTTGGTATAACACGTACATCAATGCACTGTACAGGTGATCTATCCTCGAACGTGATCGTGTGTGGTGGTAAGTACTGTTGTTCCAAACTATTTCCAACGACTTTGTTATGATATTAATTCGGATATATAAATAGCACCTTACTGTGCCGAATGTAGGCTCACGGCTCAAGGCAAAACCTGCATTATTGCGCCTGTCTAACCAAATCAGTCATTACTCGCTTAATGTCGTCTCAAACGCAACCTTCACCAGGTACCCAGTTGTACTGCTGTGTGAAGAGAAGCTCAGATATTTTTGTATTAACGCTTCTACCCAAGTTGACATCATACGTCCCTCCACCTGAGTCACAGTCTGGGATATCAAATTGCAGTTAAATGTGTATTTTGGTTCTGCTACTCACATCTTTAACCAACATATTCAAGCATACTGTAATAGGCTTATTTTTGTGCGAACCTTTTTGTAAATATTTTTAAAATTGTTACTAAAGAAAGACATTCCATTTGAGAGAATATTGTTCTGTGGCAGTTGCTTGATGCGAACTGAGCAACAAGGTCATGAATACATACATGATCAAATAAAGACCAAAGAAAGTGACATGTAATAGTTTATATTAAATTTATAATCCTAATTACTGTATATATTTCTACTGTTCATCAGTTGACGATTCCTTTTACAAACTTCATAATTTCTTTTATAAATTATTAAGGTGTCAGGTTTCAAGATATCCATTGCAAGTTATATCAAAGTATAGTATTAATCAAATCTATGCATATGGTGAGATGAAAGTCGACGAAAAAATTTTTTGGGACGAAGATATATAGAAGAAGAACCAGCTTCATGATAAATAAAACCCCTCATACAACACAATTACATATATCAGTCAACATGTACATTGCACCAACATTACAATTTCGCCAGTTTGCACTGGTATTGTGTGCCATGGCAAAAACAATCATCCAATTTAAAAAAAAACATCATCAAACTATACTATTTCCGTATCAACAAATGAATCGAAGGTATAAGTTATGATTTTAACAGTAAAATAACGAGTTTTACTTGAAGCAGCATAGGTTGACTCAGGCGTGTAAACACTGATCATCTTGAAACGATGCGAGTCTTTGATAAACAGCAAAAGTTACACTTTCTTCCTTGGCCTGTTTAGAGATAAAACGTCTAGCCCGCAGCCTGGTATGTATTTTGATGCAGAAAATTGTTTAAGATCACTCGTTGTGGTTGGAGGTCGGGATTAAAATAGCAAACCGAAGCACAAATCGATAAGAAAATGTTGATCTTAGGTTTCCGAAGAAGAGTGTCACTGCAGTAAGCTCTGCATAAGACTGTATTTATCACAGAAGCAACTTAGAATAAAACAGACCATGCCCGTCCATGCCCGTCCATGCTACTCACAAACATGTAAAAGCACCATGATTAGTGATCCAAACAAGTGACCCATCTTCTAACTATAGAGTTAAAGTTGTTTTACAGAGGGAATATTTGTTTATAAAGATGCACTGATCATGATATGAAGATACAGTTTGCAGTGTTTGTGTTCAGTTTGGTTAATAAACTGAAGCTCCCTTTAAACCGATATCCCTCTAAACCAACATATTTTGCATGGTCCCGAGCGATATCGGTTTAGGGAGAGTCCACTGAAATCATCTTCAAAGGTATCCAGTTCTACTTAATCAGGAATATTCCAGGTTTACACTAGAATACGCCCCTTCTTTCCTTATAGTCGTAGTCTCTGGTATGAGATATGTGGATAGGTTGTAGATAAAGTGGCCTTATCCTACACCAGTCAAACGATCCACCTGATGTGTATATTAGCTTCCTCTCTTTAGCTTCAAAGCATGCCGACAGGTGTAGCAGATTCACACCTGTCTGAGATATCTGCAGGTGAACGTGAGAGGGGAGAGGCGACATCCGCAGTATACAGGGAAGGGTAGAGGGGTAACCCAATTATAAATTGATTGAAGCATACATGCACACTCGTTGTTTCATTTACAGAAAGGGGCAGGGGTAGCCCAAATTGGTGGATATAAACAATTCATGAAGGTTCTATTTGTTTCTGAAGGATAGGAGATAGTTGGTTGCCCGAGTTTGGTATGAGGTGGTGGAATTATTAGAAAAACTATAGATCACTTAGAAACCTATAGCTTAACGTATCGTTAATTTGCAGTACAAGTCTGTTATACAATTACCATTAGCAAGATCATAGTTCCACATAAATACTTAGTTTTAATGATCGCAGGGCCGAGTCCCATTATTTTTAAGGAATGGAAAGTTAAGAGGTCATTAACCTACTTAAATTACACTAAAAGTAATGCTCTTTTATAAAAAAAAAAGTTAAAAATAATTAAAGAAATACAAGTTCTCCTAAAAAATATGATGTGATGTGAAACTGTCCATTACTGAAAAATAATGGAATGAAAGAACAATAGGATGGCGTCACAAGTGTAATTTAACTTCTTTTTAGTGGAGGTCAGAAATACTGAATTTTGCATAATAAATCGTTATCAATTTGTATGCCAAATACTAATGCTCGTTATGTTATAAAAACAAACCTTCTGGCATTGGGAAGACATGGTGTCCATAATAGTTTAAAAAATGATATAAGGGAATGTGTATTTTAACGAGAAATGAACAATCAACGATTCCAATTAGGATAAACGTGGAGCCAGAGCAAACTGGTGGCGTACATTCTCCGCGGAAAACTAAATCTTTTTATTGCAGTTGATGAAAACAAATTAGCCAATTTCAGTTCTTAGATTCTGCGATATGTGCTAATTAGCACCTGAGTTCTATTTTTGCAAAGGAATTCTAAGACTGATTTAATAAACGTCTCTTCCCCTTCCGTGCAGCTCTGTATCCGATTCAAAACTTCATAAGATTCTGATTAATATAAACCGGAATTTACCTTTGAATTCCGAGTCTTAATTAATACTGTTTCTGTCATGTATGCAATATCCGAAACCGTTTTGCAAAGAAGCAGAAGTTTCTTCGGGAATATGAAGTAAAACATTTTTTTTGGTCTTTATAGCTATATTTTCGGTTACGAAATATCCTCGGAAATATATCATAATGTTAGCATATTTGTGACGTCAAACAATTGCTGCATTTGGTATTGTTGCATGACGTAATGCTATTGTTATCATGACGTAATTTAACCGTAGTCTCAGCTGTTCAAACCAAATTACCCTTTTGATTATATATATTGTTTTCCTTTCGTTTCTGTATTAAATGGATAATAAAATAATTATGGACTGGTGAATTCGGGCAATGCCTGGGTTTACGGAACCGAGTCCATAAAACTGCTATCGGCCTCATTACCAGTCTATAATAGTATGATATCTTATAAAACAATTATGATGAAGATATCAACTTGATTGACACTTTCTAAAAAATACGAAGACTAAATATTGTTTCTTTTCGACAATCAGAGATACGAATAAAATCAGTCAACATTCAACATGGAAGCACTTAAAAACCAGCGCTGTGATACGTTGGATTCACCAAATTCCATTAATATAAAAAAAACATTCTTTGCTATTGCAAAACTTAGTTTTATTCTGTCCATTACAAAGCGTTATATACATGTACATATATATTGGAATGGATCCTGTACCTCCGTCTCACATTCAATATAACAATATAGAAGCAGTATCGTTCCATCAGCACTGACTGTAGCACGAGCTTTTATATTCGACAACTTCCGTAACAACAACAAGTGAATTTCTATTAAATTTTACTTTTTTACTTATCTTATCATGTTTACTGTTGCTAATAAAAGCTAAAATGGCCATGATAAACCATGATAAAGACAATTTCATCAAAGTTCCCCGAAAGGAAAGTAATTAAAATGTTTCAAACAGAAAAATCGTTTACATTTACAATAAACTTTCTTGTTGCCTATAAAGATGTAATGAAAACAATTTTTCCAAATTTGTCACCAGACTTTATTTAAACTATCCCAAATCGACAATTTTACGATTTACAATGAACTTTGTTGTTTTCATTTCAAGTGAGCATGTTACAGCCTGTAAAAGGTTGAACCGGCTCGGTTTGTAATTATATGGAGCTTTGTATAACATTTTCACGTGGGGGAGAAGCTGAGAACAAACAAATCCTGCACCAGACGCTAGACCCCATTTTACGTGACATTTAGTGGTCTATGTTGCAAACAACTTTATTCGTCGAAATAAGAACGAAATCACTTAAAGATATGCGAAACAGCTTATAACATTCTTATTTTAAGTCACTTAATACCAAGGTATATTTTGATAATAAATAGATTATGACACTAATTTGAACGTAGGTAAGGAGAAAAAATGTTGTGGTATGAAACAATACTTTCAATTATTTGCGCGCACTTTTCTTTATCATATTATGAACCATATATAAAATTACTATATGAACTATCGTGTAATACCATTCTTTATTAAACGAGTCATTGTCAACGATTCAGCTATAGCAACTATTCACTAATGTCATATTAGAAGAGACAGAGTTAGTATGTTACTAAATACTGGCCAAACATCAGGGTCTATGACATGCAGTAATGCCAATAATTAGACTAATGGTGACGTTATTCAGTGTATGTTAACCATTATGACGTCACGTCTTTCGGCAGCACGCACGTTCAAAACACAATGTTTAATATTATATCTAGTTAACAGTCGTATGTCCGAACAGCAGACAACAAAAGGTAAAATTTCCTTAATATTATAGAAATACTCCATGCAGTTCCATACACTGCGGATGCATATGCTAAACAATACACACTTATTGGGATTATTGTCTTAATTACACAATCACGAATTGCCAAAGCTGTTTTGTATTTCTGATGTATAGACCATTATGAATTATACAAGCCATTTAGAAACATTTCGTAAATCATACACAGACCTTTAAAAGTTTACCTGCGCTGTTGATGTCTAGCGTATCATGAATTATACAAGGCTATAAGAATCTGAATCATACAAACAGAACTGTCGCATGTATATCATGAATACATGCAATACATACACGTGAATTGTGTCATCAATATGCATCATTTCATTGAATTATTCAAGCCTACCAGAATTATGTCTTTAACATCTGACTTAAATTTTGGAAGTAATATATATAGTAAAATCAAACTGCGAAACACTGTCAAACAAAATCAGTTTTCCACGTACGATATTTTCAAGGAACTGATATCACGTGACCAAGATGGATACGGCTCCTCACAGGATGATGAATGGTTCAAAGCCGTGCTGCAAAGCTTAAGTGCTGCTTTAATTGGATGGTCTTGTGAAGAGATATGAACAGTGAATCCTAACAGCTGACGAGTGATATGAGAGTAAACACGATATATTGACTCAACAGGGGCAGTGTGTGTTTAACCCAATATAGCCGTCGTCCTCTTCTACTTTACTTTTCAAAAGACGCGGTAATCTGGTGCAAATGCGCTTCAATGGAGCGCTTCATGTCAAGATGAATGAACTGTATTGTCAATACATGATGGAGTGTTTGAAGATGATATCGGAAAATGTGACAATCATAAGAAAACGATGCTAAAAGCAGGACAATGTTCAACCCTAATGATAATCAATGATTTACTTACTTAGCATTATGTTCCTATTGTTACAGGTAAAACGCAGGTGTTGATTGTATAAAGGATACTAAACGAACTTCCATGTTATTCCACCTACCGAATAAATGATCGGTATCAAACGAGCGAAAGCGATATTGATACCAAATCAATCATGATTTCAATAGTAATTATAGAACATTGAAGGAAGTTTAGTATTCTGTGTATTACTCGCCCATATCAATTAAGTAAAATTGCCGACAGTGACATGAAAATAACATTTCAGAGAGTATGATACCATTGTGACGCCAGGACTAACATTATGACGTCATACAGGCATGTTGCACTTGTTTAATATTTCCGTATTAATACATTAATGTTGCACTACATTCTATAATTCCACGTTCATTTAATGATGAAAAGCTTTAGTCTCAGACGGATTCCTGTCTTGTAAACATATCTTGTAAACACATCGCACAAATGAAGCAACATGTGTCATTTCAAACTTACTAACTGCTAATGAAACCTATAAGGATTCGCTATTTCTAGCCGGGAAAGCGCTCGATATATAACATAATTATGTTACGATAGAAAATGTGAAGGGAGTAACATCTGTCGGGAGAGAATAGTTTAGACTTGATCAAACTGTTTTACTTTTACGACCTTTTACAAAAGACTCCAAGGTTGTAGGACTCTGGAGACGATCTACATATATGAAAGTATGGAATGTACATTCAATACAATCTTAAGTGGCATTCTTTATATGTCTTTCATGATGTATCTAAATGTGATAGCATGTCTTTCATTATATTGAATGAAATTGTGCAACACGATTGTGACGGATCAATTAGAAGTATGTTGTCTCGGTGATCATGGGCATGTTGTTAATTTACACACGAGGGGTGATTGAGTGCAGATCGATTTAAAGTAGTACACCTTACATACGTGTTATTAAGTGGCAACAATGAGTAGGGTTTCTACGTACAGACACATTTACCATTACATACTGATCCTTCCATTACACTATGTAAACATGAGTTATCGTCTTGGAATCACATACATACCTTGAAGATGTATGACTTAGAATAGAAGCATATGTATTCAACTTAGGATTTGCAACTTTAATGGAAATACTTATACATGGATAGTTTATTACAATGTGTGTAAACCATATTTTAGTACCAACTCATACTTTGTTGTTAAATACAAACTAAGTTCACTGTTAGCAAGATTAAGGAAATACTATATGATACAACCGTATTTAAAAAAATCACTAATATATACTTTCCTTCGGGATATAATGCTTCCGATTAGGGCTATAAATCACTTTATCGTATTTGTTATACTTTATAATACCAACGTATCTTCAAATGATCAGCTTATATATACTTTTCAGACTAGAATTATTAATCACTTCATCGTATTTGATAACAAGTTTGCAACATTGCATAACTTTCAAAACGGATAACATTGCATTGACACATATAGTTTATACTTCTGAACAAGATATATTTTTCAAATCTTTTGAAATTGTTATTAATGTAAATTGTATCAGCCTCCCCTTCTTCTTATCCACAATGTATGTATATAGATATTGCTACTGGATGAAATATATGTTTTCCATTTTCTCGAAATTAGTTCAATTTGTTCATATTAATTTTAACTCACCCCCTTCTTCTATGTATTCAGGCCATTCGCAAGGCGCTTCTGTAGTGATAGTTCCATTAATCTCCGAATAAACACTTGTGACGTCAGAATCGTTAAACATGACGTCATCACGGGTAATAGCCACGATTACATGAACTTTTTCTTCAGGATAATCCACGAAACGTCAAGAATCTGAAACAAAGAGTTGAGAAATATTCGATAATTGAAATGAATAAAACTATTAAAAGAAAGAGATTAATATGAGTTAAGTCGTTAGTGAATGTTATTCAATGTTAATATATGTCATAGCATTTGTCAAATTGCGATAGGTAAGCCAATACCTGTAAGAATAAAATACGTGAAGTCAGAATTATTACTATGAAAAATCGCTAGTGAATATTTCTCAATGTTGATACATCTCTTATTCCCTCTGTCAACCTGCGATAGGTAAAAACCAGTCAGAATAGTCATAAAATGCATATATTAAATGTACACGTTAAAAGCTAACCAAGACAGAACCAGAAACCTGAAAGCAAAGACCAGTAAGGATCTCAATAGATTCTAAGGCTGTTACATGTTCTTATCTCTGACAATACGCGTGATCGTTTATGACTAAGGTGATATAAACAAAAAACAAAGTTTATTGTTTTTAGAAACGAGAAACTAAAAAATGAGAATGAATATGTGTATGTGTATGATAAATAGCAAGAAAGTAACCAAAAAGAAGAAAGAGTTTGAAAATAGTTACAGGAATTAATGTTAATATTCATACTATAATAGAATTATTCCCATATACGATAAGTGGTTAATTAACTAATTGAGTAATTAAATATGAAGAGATTACTCCACATTTTCAACATATTACTACACTTCCTGTACACTTAACCTGAACTCAAAGAGATTTATCTATTGTCGGGTCTCAGTGAACACTCTGTGCTATACCATCTAGTGTTAAGGCCAACATAAACACGTCCTTTTGTCGGGTCTCAGTGAACACTCTGTGCTATACCATCTAGTGTTAAGGCCAACATAAACACGTCCTTTTGTCAGGTCTCAGTGAACACTCTGTGCTATACCATCTAGCGTTAAGGCCAACATAAACACGTCCTTATGTCGGGTCTCAGTGAACACTCTGTGCTATACCATCTAGTGTTAAGGCCAACATAAACACGTCCTTTTGTCGGGTCTCAGTGAACACTCTGTGCTATACCATCTAGTGTTAAGGCCAACATAAACACGTCCTTTTGCAAACAAACACTTGTCTTAACGAGGCACTTAACATCGTGTTAAATTTAAGCATCATGTCCAGACATCAGCTACCTCATAAAACGAGGATTTAAGCTCACAAAAACACACTTTTATGAGCAGGTTATTATGCGCCAATTGTTTAGCGATTCGTTATTGACTATTTGTTATTTTTGGAGAAAGCTAGTGGTGATATAGTTTATTTCTCGCCTACACTCTAGTTCATTTTTACTTTGTTTGTTTCTTTTATATCAAGATAGTTGTGTGTTTATTGTTTCAAGATAAGTGCAAGACTCGTTACTGCAGCGATCATGTGGTATCTTTCTTTCTTGTTTGAGTGACGTTATAACATTTACTGGAGTATGTTCTCGTTACCGAAGGGCTCATGTTGTATCTTTCTTCCTTGTTTGAGCGACGTTATAACATTTACTGGATTGTTTTCAACAACCAAACGCTGTCGCTGTTGGTCCCAGTATGTATAAAGATAATCCAAATAGTGTTTGATATTATTGTAAACCGATGAATTTGAATATTTAGATGAATGATGTTCTGACCAATATTTTGTTAGCGGTAAGATGAACCGAAACTCATCATTCAATTTTAACATGTCATAAAATAAAAAAAAATATCTTGGGAAATAATTAAACGTAATAAGGTTATCGTTAAATACATGAAAAGGGGGTCCCCTGATCATTCTGTATTAATAAAACACTAGGGTTAAATGAAATTTCATCGTTTAACAATGGCAAAGGTTGGTATTGTTGCAATAAGAATACATTTATTTATGACATCCACGCTCATCCGAATTATGGATGGAACTATTGTGCGACATAGGCATGAAACTATCGTGCTACATGCGCATTAAACTATTGTGTTAGATAGCGTGAAACTATTGTGCGAAATTAAGCAGAAAGCTATTCGCAAGAAACTGTTGTGCCAAACGCGTCTTAAACTGTTGTGCTAAATACACATGAAACTATTGTGCGAAATACGCATTTATGCACTGTGCGAAATGCTCATAAACCCATTTGATTCATTATGTACGTTATCGGAAGGTGTAACATTTACTAATCCATCTGTCAATACACTTTTGTCATTGTGGTTAGGTAACATATTTGGAACATCTGACCGACGCAAAAGGAAACACATTGAAAGTACTGCACTGTTAGACAAAGGAACAGATTGGTGTACTGAGATACAGCTGTTTATCGGCTTGTAACATCGGGTCATTAAGAGTAACGTAGCTAGTAATGACATGTTAACATTATCACTCTCAGTTTGGCAATATGATATATTCATTTAGGTACAGAATATAATCTATATTCAATACTATTCTTCCAATATCATGATATTTTATCAAGTATCACTTTTAAGGTTGGCGGTATATAATTAAGATAACTTGATACTTTCAATATATATATATTTTTTTAGTCTTTGGAGCTGTATCACTCTACATATAAATTGTTGTGATATAGTTTCCTATGCCCTCGACCCTCGAGCAAAACCGTAACATAGCCTTCTCTAGTGTATTGCTTAAGCTCTTGCTATATTGAGTTTTTGTCTCTCTTCAATTTAATGTTATACTTAATAACATACATGTAAAATGTCATTGTAAAAATATTTTATTCAGGGACTAAACTTGATATAATATTATGATTGACACTGCATTTAAACATTAACTTTCAGTTCCTTAGCTTCATTATAAGTGAAGTCGTTGTAGCTGAGTGGTTAAGGTGATGATACATTCAGTGCTTGCAGGAAGTGCTTGACTATACGGTTGTTGGATTCGAATTTCGAAATTTGCAAAGTACTTGTCTTTTAAAAGCACCTGGATGCGTACTATTGGAATGACCTTCGAATATAACAATGTTACTAATTTATGGATAACCACGATTAAGGTGTTGGATAATAAACTCATAATAAATATGTATTCATTCATTTTCTTTAGAAACTGGACACCATGAGAATCATTCCCTGAGCATCAGCAACGTCACGAAGCATGATTATAAGGTACATCTTCATCCCTTTCAGCCCACGCCTTCATAAATTGAAATAATAACGACATTGTGCACCACCCTGGCTAACCCTCACACTCAACAAACACCTCCAGGCATCCATCTACATGTACAACTCCCTCACAGGCCTTAGATGTTACTCCACTATGTTGGGAGTCAAAACACTAACCCCTGACCTGATTTCAGGGTTTTTCGGTATTCCTGAAATGCCCTGATCTTCTACTGATCTGCTGAAACAGCAGGATTCCTGCCAGGTTACATAGTAAGACGCCCAAAGAACAGTTCCGTATCTTTTTTGCTGACTGTGCATTTTGTTGGACATTCAATATATCATGTCAGTTCACTTGATAACTTCTGTAAATTTGTTTTTATATCAAATACAATTTCCTCAAAGCTTCTATTAATATTCCGATATTAAACACATATTGCTTTGCATTTTAGTATTTCTTGATTGCCTTGATTTTCGGTTTTCATGCTGAAGCAGCTGACGCTAACATCGTCGCTCAAAGCACACTTTCACATTCTTTTCCACAAACATTATATTTTTGTGTTGGACATTCAATAAATTACGTGGGTTTTTTAATTTACCAATTATCAATATCAAATAGAATGCGTTTTGAAATGAGCTATATTTAATTTGTCTTTAACTGTTGCCATCATCGTGTCATTTTACCATGTCTTTGTTTTTTACCGTTTTGCTTTGATAAAAAAGTTCGTGTTTCAAGTGAACTAGTTTTTCAGGTCCTTCAGATGGTTTGCTTGTACATCGGTGTCTTTGATCTTGCTGGGAGGCATATCATGCATACAGATATTATGTAGTTAACGCAGATTTTACACAGATTACGATTTATTTACAGTACGCGTAATTCAATAACTGTAAAATGACAAGCACAAATGTTGTTTTCTTTTTTGTGTGACACAGTTTGCTCGAAAATGAACACAATGCATCACTCACTGCCAAGAGGGTTCATAAACGACTTATGGGAGGTAACCCGTAATGCTGTTTACTCACTCAAAACATGCATATAAACATATTCAGTTTGATTCCAATCAGAAGTATTTAGTTCAGTATATATATCATTAATGTTAAATAAAACTATTCGAACTCGTCATAATTAAAAACGTTAACTTTACATTTCACCGCTTACGTATATGTTGCTTGGTTTTAATACAAAATAGTTATTGTATTGTCTCGATCTGTCTTTATAAAATATTTTGCATAAGATCTCAGGGGATACTACTTGGCAGCCTTTGCAGATAATTATAAAATAATAACGAGGATACTTATATATCGATGAACTCAACGCCACGAGGGGACACAAACACACTAGACACATACACATTGGAACTCTAAATATGTAAAGACCTATATCAGTCTGAACTCGCTTGGAGTAAACCAGTCATAAGTGTGATCTGATGACAACAGATTTAAATGAAAAGGTTTGAATATTGAATAGATATATGCATGTATTCACATGATCTATGGTCAGAAAAGAATGTTACTAAACTAGTGTCCAAAAGAAACGATACCATCTATTTTTTAAAATATCTTTTTACAAAGTGATTTTCTTCGTATGAACACATGGTTTTGCGTATCCCACATCCCAAATGCAGTGTATTCAATCGAAAATACCGAGAAAATTTTATCACATCCGAAGAAATGGTGCACTTTGTGAGAATGACATTATTTTAGGTAGCATAGTTTGCAACTGCAGATAAAGTGTATCAAACGGCTGACCATACACGTTGGTATCAAAGCAACAAAAAGCACACAAGAAAATATTGGTTTTGACAGCCATTGAGAGTGAGAGAGCCGTTAGAATTGTCACATAGCGTGTCTCACACGCCGACGACGCCAGAAGGTTCGGTTGCGCGCGCATAGCAGTCACCAGGTTAACGCAACGGTTACGTGATAGAGATCGGGCAACATGCAGGTCGAGAAGAAGGTGATTACGCTTATTGAAGACCGCCACATCCGGGTATTTCATCTCTGAAACCCATTCATCATTACGACGTTAACGCCAAAGACATCACTGAGACACGTGATTAGCAGACAAACTTGGTAAAAGAGATTGAAGACTCATGGTATCTGAACACGTCGTCCATACAACAAAACGTTCCGAGGCGTCAACAACGAGTAAACACACAGACGAATTCAACGTTGGCAACAGAGAGACTGAGCAATGGTCATGCTCTCATATGGGAGCAGATTTTGCATCTTAAAGAACAATGGTAGACAGCGTGTGTACCGAAGAATAAGTGACCTTTATGCTCTGACTTGCGTCCATCAAGTCAGCCCATTGCCTCCTTGATGAATGACAAAGCTTATCTTCTGACGTCATCCGACGTCTGACGTCATCAACGCATAGACGTGTACTTGCCCGTTCTGACGCTCGGGATGGACATACCGAATACAAATGTGACTTAGTTACGCCTCTTTTGACATTTTCATCATTTGTCTCAGTCATTTGTGTGAATGAAATTTTCATTTTCAGACCCCTCACGTCAATAAAGACCTGTACAAATGAATGCAAAGTACTGATTGAAATGAATTGTGTACACATGTTAAATGAACGAAATCTCAAAAGAATAATATCAATTCTAGATTTCTATGTCGCTAAGTTTTCCTGTAATGGTCGCTCAAAGACGTGGTATCGTTTCTTTTGGACACTAGTTTATTTACTGTCCATCTACTTTGAAAGCACTCACAACTATACGGAATGAATATAATCAACATGACCTTTCTGGATGTAAGTGAGTTACCTTGACTCCGTGTCCAGAAATTAACACTGGGCTCACTTAATGTGCTCTTATTGATGTTTACCCATATATATTTTGACTGAAACTGTAAAAGCAACAGTACTTAGAATAACATTATATCTTTAAACACAATGAATACTTCCATGACACACCTAGTCATCTTTGTTTACAGATGGAATTTAAAATTATTATTTGAATTTTATATTCATATAAATAAAAAAAATTGTTTTTGCATACAGTATTTCTGTCTTAGTTTGAACTTATTGTCATACATTTTGTACAGAGTGGTTCACGTAATATGAGAAAATAAACTTTTGTTAAACATTGTGATATATATTTGTTTTAAAAGGTACCAAAAGTTGAACTACGTGTTCAAAAGAAAATATTTTGTGTTTACATTGCATATTTATACAGATTTCGTATGTGCTATTCTCAGACCAGTCAAATACCCAAACAGTATCACAAGATAGAATATAACCAACGTAACCTTCCTGACGGTAACTGAGTTATTGAAACCCGGCGCCCAGTCAATGGCAATGGGCTCACCTAATGTACACTCACATGTTGGTCTTATTGAAATCTAATAGTCTATGCCAAAGCAACCTTGATGTCAATATCTTAAGATGGTTTATGTCAATCGAAAATTGTTTCCATGGAAACAGAGAGTCAGATCATATCGAGGGCATGTTGACAGAAGTGGGTAACGTTCATGAAAATAAAAACTCAAGTTCATGATAGAAGAATATGGCCAGTGAGTTGAGCGAAACAGTGAAAGTTAAATTGAACTTTCACTGATAAATGAAAACAAATCGTATTTAGATTATTCATAAACTTTTGATAAATTTGCTTTATGATTATCGAAAACTATGGCACTGTCTTAAAAAAATTTGCATTTTTTTCAAATATTATTTCAAATTTATACTGCCGAAGCAGAATAATTTATAAAGTTAGGCGTTTTATCATTTCAGTTATGTTTTAGGGGGAAAGAAATAACCTGCTAAGAAAAAATAGTTTGTACAGGATGTTTCCTACTTTGGATTCGGTTGCTTTTACCCAAAGAACGACTCTCCAAACGCCCGATGTCACTTCTCTTTCGTATGTTAAGCGCGACGTTTGCCGTTATGTACGTTATGTAGTTCGAGAACACATCTGACATTAGTGTTCTATACTTTATTTATCTTCTTATATAGTAGGAAAAAGTGAAAAAAGTAGAAAATGTAAAAATTGCAAATACTCCATTCAGTATTGGGGTTGCATCGAGAGTAACCTTGTCTTGAACTTCTGAAATCACTATCGTATCCTCGTTTCCGGTTTGAGATTGCTTCCGGTGCCAAGAAAACCGATTTCCTGACAATGCGATATTTATACTCCAAGGTAAACGTCATTTTCCTTGTATAAAACTGGCGCCCTATCACACATGTAGACACATCACTCGCCACATGTTTTGACAAGTGTGTGCCAAAAGCAGTTTGCATCTATATATAGAGCCAGGAGCAAGAACTCAGGTATGTGTAGACATGTGCTAAAGGTCATGGCGACAAGCAGACCAGGAAACGTTCTTACATAAAATAATTAGATTTTTCATCCTGCTTTCTGACGATATCGAATCTCAGATTAAACCAAAATATTTCAATAAAGGTCATATGATATATAAACGGGTTACAGTATTCTCACGACGGTCTTCTTAGAAGGACACATGGTTTTTTAAATAATATTCAAAGCAATAATGAAACTTTGGTCAGTAATATACTTGAAGGCGATGTTTTCACATCATAAACACACATAATTTAGTTGTACCTCTTGGCATGCTGTGACTTAAAAGGTTATGTCCACGATTTTGAAAAGCTAAAATCCTGTTTTATACTGAAAACGTACTGCTGCGATTTAGGTTTCTTTCTAGTAAGTCAAGCCTGTTTCCTAGTTAATAGTTAACCTTAATCTCCATTCACGGAGAGAATGGTATTTATTAAACTGATCCCACGGATAATAATTCTAACTACAAATAAGTCAAAGTTTCACAGAAATACTGTATTGTAAGCATATTGGGTTCCTGATTTAAAAAACACATCATCTTTTAAATCTGAATTCAGTAATCTTTAAAGAATGCGATTTAGATAACACTTACCAGAGATCTAGTGTGTCCTTCTAATTTGGCACAGATCAGATATCCCTCTGTGTAGTGTTGCACTGATACTGTTCGTGAAGTCGATACTGGTGTTTACGGCTAACGATTAGTTGCATAGCGCTTATAGGCGTTTAGTATTTGTAAGGTGATTACATGCACGATCATCTTTTATAGCGAAATGGCGATCGATAAGCATTTACTGTCACGAAGACTTTTGTAAGACAATGATAGTGTGTTTTTTCTAAAGCTTTGATAAGCTTTTATGTATATGTCAACCTTGTCAGATATTGACAGCCAAAGAACTGCTAACACGTGTAATATACTATACAATGCATCAGATGTTTCTAAAGCTTTAATGTGCTACTAATGCACCTATCAAAAGAAATGTAGCGGTATAATGACGTCTAAACGATTAGTGACAAGTGCTATGTTGGGTAAGTGGTTCACTAGAAGTGAATATTGTCACAGAGACTTTGATGTCCCACTGTGGAATTATCTTCAGAGTGTTAAGATGATGAGAACCCGTTTAGTGCGCTAGATATATGTAATCCTGCATCAACTATTTGTCTACAATGGATGATAACTGCAACTTATGTTATAATCCATCATGTATCTGTAATTATATATATATATATATATATATATATATATATATATATATATATATATATATATATATATATATATATATATATATATATATATATATATATATATATATATATATTAGATGTCACTAATGCATCTATTAACAGAGTGACAATGCCATCTCATGCATAAATGTTTTCTAAGGTGTCAACAAACACTGCATGCCAATAAATCATCTATCAGAAGGGATATAATGTCAGCTCAACAACTGATGATAACTGCAATATACATGTACGGTTTCAATATATCAAGTATTGCTAAAGCATGTATATGTCATTAGCGTATCTATCAGATTATGACAAATCCATAATTGGTGATAATAGCAATGGATGTTACTGAGCGTTTTTTTCTATTAAAAGCATTTATCTGTCACTAATTTATCTATTAAAACGTGATAACGTCTTTCAACAATTGGCGATAACTGCTTAAATGTTACAATGTATCAAGGTTTTCTACAGCGTATATTTATCCCCAAATGTGCATCAACTTGAACGAGTGGGAATAGTTTTGCATAAATGTAGATATCTTGTTATCGAGACCAATTTGAGTAGAATTCATTATTTTCAAAGATGTATTTTACTTATCACTTATGTGAATAATCTTGAATCAAGCAAATTGGTATATAGGAGAAGACCTATTAAGTGTTTCATTTGTGACCAATCCTTTTGACGTCTCTGTCAATATACACACTGCAGATTCAACAGTACTATCGACGAGTGATGGTTAGAATGGCACAGCCCATCTATCACAGATCACTCGGGGGATGTACAGGTGCGCAGAAGGTTGGATCCATTGTTTAGATGAATCGAGGAGGATAATATCACAGTGACCACTTATTCCCTGCTACTACGAGAGGGTAATGCTTCAGCAGTATTTGATTAGCTACTCATAGGTTGGGATTGAAGATCATAAGCTTCTTTATGATGGAGAACAATTTTAGAAGTTAATGTCATGAATGGTGAAGTAAGACTTATGGATGTACAATTAGTTCATTCTCTAAACAGTTCAAGAAGTTAAAGGGGCAGTAGCACGTTTTTTCTGGTGAAATAAGTCGATGAAATGTAATTGATAAATAATGTCACCAAAAGTAAAACACCCTTCCCTCTTCAGAAAATCAAGCTAAAATATGAGTGTACATGGTTCCATAAAGCCATGGGAAACGTTTTTTGTCTTTAGAAGTAATAAATTGTGTTCACAATAAAATGGCCGCTATGCAATTTTTGCTTTATACACAACATCGTTATTACCACTACGGATAATTGGTTTGTGTAATAAGATGTTTTACCCTCTAAATATGTAAATGTAAATATGAATATTATAAACTATCATTATAAATGGGAAATTTTAAAACAAATTAAATTTGTAAAAAACGTGCTACTGCCCCTTTAAGGCAATAAAGGATGAAGACATTTTTATATTCTCAAACTAACATGAGACGTTAACGCACTGAAGGGGGGGGGGGGGGGACAGTTTCATGGATATACAACTACTTCATTCTGCAAAAACAATTCTAGATGAAAACATTTTTACTACTTTATTCTGTAACTATAAACCAAGAGGGATGTTATGTCCACATTAACATTAACAAGTATGACTTTGGTGACTTCATAAACAAGGTTATCGTAATTTCGTCGTAGATTAAACAGTAAGATCAGCGGCGTGGAAAGAAATATCATGACACACCTAATCAAACAGCGTCCCCAGTGGGATGCACCATACGGTTTGATTCATTGTACAGATGGAAGAAGACGGTGTCACTATAACCCTTCCAATAAGAGAAAGCCGTGCCCAAGCTTTACTTGGAGGTATAAAAATAACTCAGATATTGACACAGGCTATTTCGGCGAAGCCCGATTCAATCTAATACGTACCTTCGTCTTTTAACTACAGTTTGTTCAAGTTGATTTCCCGTTAATGTACTCCTAACGCGCCCAAGTGTATGGTATTGCTAACGCGTATATATATATATACTCACAAGTTTGTGTAAAATAATAAGGTACATGTACGTATGCCATAAGAATGAATTTTGTGTGTGTGAATTCTCTGTGTCTTTACGTCGTATGAAGGAGTTTTTTCTATTTTCTAGCAAAGTATAGTTATAAGTTATTCTCCTATGCTCCTCTGCTTATTGTGTCTACCAACGTATTGAAATAATGCTAGGCTGGGCTGCAATACTGACTAACATCACTACACTTCATGAAGTGCTTGTATTGTTAAAATATTGAATTCTATCCAAGTAGTGAAATAACAGTAGGTTACAATATTTGTTGAATTCTCTCCACCTCATAGATATTGTTAAAAGTGTGTATTGCACCCAACTATTGAAATACTGCCAGACTACCATATTGATTGAATGCACTACACTTCATGAAGTGATTGCATCGTTGAAAGCTTGTATTATGCCCAACTGGGTTACAATATTGTTTGAATGCACTACACCACATAAACGTAATGTATTGATCAAAGCTATGTTCAATCTTACTTTTGCAATAATAAAAAATCAACCTATATAAAACAACACATGAAGTGCTTGTATCATTAGATATTTACATTCAAGCGTACCTTTTAAGACCACTAGACTACAATACATACCCTAAATGTCCTTCAATGAAGTGGTATTATAGCGTCCGTACGATACAACACGCCCACCTATCTGCCTTAGAGAGGTGGTCCCTTTTATAACCGTATGGAGAATGAATTTATCTTCCCTTTATATTTCCATTTTTATCATGACTTGAGATTAATATTATATTGTTTCCTCAAAGTTATTTCCGCTTGTGAAATCACGGTACAAGTTTTAAATGTATTCATGTCAACCTACACTCAACACAAAAATGTCACCATACAAAATGCAAGATAATTGAACCCACAAGTGATAAACTCGACTGAAACATAGATACAGCATGTCTTCAGAAAAAGAAAAATCTCAAAATAATATCTGTTCATATTTCTGAGAAGCTCACGTTTACAGAAACCGTCATTTCGAATAGAAATAGGGGAGTCAAATATTTCAGCTTTTTTCAGCTTGATTTATGACGTCTTACACCGAAGACGCGTCAACAAAGTTCAAGAAGTTGTTTTTTTAGGTCGACATCATCTTAAATAAATCAAATTCCTACATTTTATGATTTTTAAAGTTAAAAGTCGAATATTCTGGCCAAACATAACTTTGAAAAAGCGATTTCAATACCCCAAGTGTACTGGAACAGACATACACATAAAAGTATTATTCTCTGAAATTGCGGGTACCTATGAACAACTCATGTCCTGTAACAAAAATTAAAATCGACTTTCTCCGGCAGCAGTTTCGTTTTATTACACAGTTTAAATGTGGTGACGTTTCTTTTGCGGTTGAGTGTAGATCAGGCGATTTCAGGTGTATCACAAACTTTCCTCTGCAAACATGTTCCATGCTTCCACTTTGTACCACAAGGAAAATAATCTAAAAGAATATATCAACAGTAAATGTTATTGAGAAATTACAACCTATACTAAGCTATGTACAAGCACGGACCTGTCAAATCTATCAAATTGAATAATATGGTATATTAAGCGTATCAATAAACAGCAATAAATGACAGTGGAAAAAGTTATGTTAACTACTACCCGAACAAGTGTGTCATATGACTCTTATGAAACGAATAAGAATGCTTATATTACCCGAGCGAGAGCAAGGATTATATACACTTTTACACGAGCGTAATTTATGTATTACCGATTCCATTCCACTTGCATCATAATATATCACGGTGATTCTGTTATCAACACACATTTAAACGGATATTCTCAAAGATTAATTATGGTAAATAGTTATACACTTTTAAGGGAAAATACTTGAATTTTGTATATGACAAGTATTTGCAAATAATTTCTTATTTGAAGTTTACACGGAATCCCGAACTTTGGTTGGTTGAGAGCACGGTCAGGTGATCAAAATTTCGAAGTTCATAACCCATGAACTCTTGGAAAATCGTTCATACTCGTGTGAACGCTTTCAGGTCGTGTGAACGTTCGACGGTACTGCAGCGTTCTTTCCTGATTGAGCGTGATTTTGGTAGCAAATTTCCAACGGTTACCATGCATTTACCGACTTATTTGATTTAATAACATAAACTCAATATCATACAACCTTCTCAATTGTTAAAATAATAAAACATTTCAATAAAAGATCGCGCATAACTGTTTGATGTTGAGCTAACCGAGTCACAAGGCCTATATTTCTAGAACCGAACGGCGAAAGACATTCACGGTCGCTGGCTGAATACAAATTATGCAATCTATAAGCAAATACTCACAATCTGATCATTATGAACTAACGGGATTCGGATTTGAGCAGTCGTGGTAATGAAATATTGCTTTTCCGACTGTTGTTTACATAATATTGACGAGATGACAACAGCAAATGGCGACCTCCATGCCATGATGTCATTCAAAGGACGGATAACTCTGATCTCGTGTCCCTGAAAGATTATATTTTATTACGCTTCACTCAGCATGATGAGCGCCGCAGGTTTCATCAAACAGGTACATGTGTATATTACGAAAAATAACGTAAGAAATTACAAGAATTGAATGTCAGTTTGTGTGTTTGCACTGGAAAATGAACGATGTCAAAGCGGTATTCAAACTCTCACGTGAACTTGCTCGCAAGCTCGCCGTTCACGGAGGTTTGAATCCCACTTTGACATCGTTCATTTTCCAGTGCAAACACACAAACTGACATTCAATTCTTAAGTATTTTCTAGGGGGTAGACAATACATACTTTAAATGCATTTAACATGTGTCATCTTGTAAAGTGTGACAGTGACAATCAAATTCGTTAATTCTAAGATGTTTACAAATGTTTATAAGATAAAATAAATTTGTGAAATAATTATTACGGTACAAATTTTTTATTTTGAACCTGTTTTCAATCATGACTAACATATTATTTCTGTCAACAACCTCATTGACGGATTATCACATGTTGTAAAAAATATATGTATAATTCAGTAGCAATACATTTTCAAACGTTTGCCTTGCTGTGTAGGGAGGTACGCAAACAAAGCGAAACATGTGAAACATGATTAGTTACGATGGGTTAATCGCTCCTTTAAAATTATTTAATGTAGCATTATTCCATCCATTTACAGTCACAGTGTGTCGGCTATAGATATCTATCATGTGTAGATTTATATGTATGGAGTCCATTTGTTAAAGGGATTATGAGAGTTTGGTACTTCTTCAACGAATGATTAACTCTGAATGTAACGTTCATGGCACAAGCAATTAAAATTCTTTTGATGATAACAACCATTGACGTGTCTGTACACATGTATATCTATTTAGTGACAACATCTGCAGTGAACTAGAATACAAATAGATTGGGAAATATATGACATTGTCCACTAGAGTGTTGTACTAATGGATTTCCAGTATCAACTTTTTGAAGTTTAATACAGTTTAAAATGTTGGTATCATGGAATTAAAAGCATTTAATAATCCATGCAAAAGACAGTTCTTATAGATTGATCTTGAGTACATCTGACTTTGAGGCATGCGTGGCATTGACGACTATGATATTCCAATATCTAATTTCCAATACCATAGTTTATTACAGTTTATTGTGTTGTGTTGATTGAGTTCCACACATGCACCCATTCAATCATCAAATGGTAAAACCTCTTATGAATTACAGATGATTTTGGGACATGCATGGTGTAATATACTGTTCTACATCAGTAGGTCCTATATCTCCGTGCTTTACGACACAGTGACGGTGATATAAACATGTTATGCCTGACTCCCGAGCCATGACACTTTTAAAGCGATTCGTGTATGATAATATTATTCTTTACAATACAACAGAGCGTAGAGGCAACATAAGTTGATACAAAACCAGAATGTACAGGTGGCATATGTCTTTATGGCTATTGATTGTGATGTTGCTGATATGAAAATCAGTTACAAATGCTGACTAAGCTAAGTCCATGAAGTGTAAATGTTTTATCGTTGAATGTAAAACTCCATTCCTTTTAGTCTTTGTTTCTAGGGTAACAAATTTGTATATTGATATATTATATGAAATAAAGAATGTGTGGAACGTCCATGAATTAAAAAACCCTACAAGAATCATGAACTCGCTAAGAATAATTAAGTGACATCGGTACTTCTCTTGACATTTACATTACATTTACATTGTTAGTTACTGGTTTTATTTTGTTCCTGCACTTTCGATTGTCAATGCTCGCATAAACCTACTATTACATGTACATTAGTTTTGGCTTAAAGATCAGAGTGCTCTAAAACCTGTACCTAGATTGTTTAGTATAAAGCTAAGTCATCTAATGACTTGCTGAGATATTTAGTAGGCTAATAATGTCAGACGGTAAGACAGGGATGATTCAGTTCAAGGTCCGGCCACATGTGAAGAGAGAGATTGTTTGTTGAATTGATTGCCTTTTTCAAACAAATAATATGTGATTAATATACTGATATAAATAAGTCATTTCAGAGTGGATATTTGTTACCCCTATCTTAAAGTTAGATGAGAAATAATAAGTTAATAAAAACAAGTATCCGAAGGTGAAATAATGTATGTATCATGTAATTACTAAATTCTTTTAATTTAAATCCATAATAAAGTTTTGTCAAGGCCTACCACATCATCATAAAAACTGATATAAATAATATAAATGATATATTAAAATATAAAAAAAACAAACCAGAAAGCGTTTGTGTTATTCATCGGAATAATTCCTGATAAATGGAACAACAATACTTTTTTGTAGTGTAATTCTAACACAAAATAAAATAAAGTTTATGAAAAAATGATGATTCAATGACTAACAAAATGATGGCGTGTTTCATTTAATCTCTTTTAAAAGTAAATCGAAGGCATTGAATGTCGTGATAACGCCGATATGCAAAATAATCCTTAAAATGTAATTAGAGAAAGCTTAGAATAAACATTGAAATATAAAACCGGAAGAGATGGTGCAACAGTGCGAAGTGGATAACAATGTGAAAAGAAAAGAACCCTGTTTGTTCCATTTAACCATAAATTAAGATATGCAACTGAGCTGATTGCCTGACACGGTCAATTATGAAGAAAACTATGTACATTTTGAACTATGAAAAAGGGTACTTAAAATTCAGCATGATTGTCTGATACAGATTTAAGTCATCCTCTATTTAAAAATCTGAAATAACTTAAAGAAATGTATTGACAACTGAAACCTGATTATTTTTTTCAAATGTTAATTATTGACTATTCAATGTATATAACGTCTGTCTATAACACTAACATATTTGTCAAATACATATAGCTGTAATGAAAGGGTCTATTCACTTACCAATTAAAGGGGCAGTAACACGTTTTTTGCAAAATTTATTCTTTCAAATTTCCCATTTATAATGATCGTTTATGTTATTTAAACTATCTTTAGAGGGTAAAACATCTTATTACACAATCCAATTATCTGTAGTGGTAAAAACCATGTTGCGTATAAAGCAAAAAATGCATGGCGGCCATTTTATTGTGAACACAATTTATTATTTTGTATTACAAAAACGAATCCCATGGCTTAACCGAAACATGTACACTCATTGTAAACTTTATTTTCCGAAGAGAGAAGGATGTTTTACTATTGGTGAAATTATTTTTCAAATACATTTCATCAACTTATTTGAGCGAAAAAACGTGCTTCTGCCCCTTTCAGTCATGCCCCTATAAATGTATATAACCAGTACGTAAGTGTGTTCCATGAACTACACTTTAATCATCAACCATTCATTGTGTACAACAGCTCGTGTATTCAACTTTAAGATGATTTCAATAATTAACTTATCTTGTTAAAGTACATACAACTGCAATGAAAGAGACTATTCAGCTCTAATAGATGTATGTAAACAATATAAAGTAATTATGTTCCTTCAACTACACATTGTTCAATCTTTCCACACTAGTGGAAATTATAGAACAATCTACAATATCTATAAATATTCATTTTCATACCATATACTCAACTAGAACAGGCCCTCTTTCAGACTGATATGAGTCTTGTCTACCGATATATCATTCCCACAAAGAAAAAAAAAGAGCTGTTGGCTCTGTAGCTCATCAGGTCATAGTTGTCAGAGGGGTAAGCAGTCCACAATTTATAATAAACATCGGCCGCTTTCGAGGGATTTTTGTTCTGTAGAAAAAGGTTAAACGTTTTAAGTCATGACCCTCTGACTCCTATGTTGGGCCATACATTGTAGGTTCACCACACCTACAATTTATAATCCCCATTGGCTAAGGACTCTGTACATCTTTCTAGGACTTTTTATACTGGAGAAGAAGATAAAAACAGATATTTAGACCATGACCCCTGTGGTCCTTAAAATCTATAATTCCCCTTTAACACAAGAGTCTGTATTCAAGATTTCAGTTTTCTGGAGCCGGTGGTTTTTAGGAAGATGCGCAAGGTTTACGGTGTTACCCCTGTGGTCCATATTAGCGGTTATAGGTTCACACAATCTACCATGTATATTCCCCACTGGCTATGCAGTGTGTACACTATATAGAGCCAGTGATTCTGGAGAAGATGTGCAGAGTTTACGGATGGACGATCGGACGGACAGAAGTATTATACCACATACATCCATAAAAGTGTATCTTGCACTCCGTGGACCCCATATTTGCTGCCTTTATTCGAGGCAGACACAATGCATTTTCAGAAAAAATCCTATTCCATTACGGCTTGAGTTCATTTACTTTTTTTTTCATTTTCAAAGTTCAGATCCGTATTTGTAACCTTGCTGTAACGAACGTAACCGTTGCGTGCGACGATATGTTCTGGACTGTTAATAAGCAACTTGTTGTTTAATGGATTTATAAAGCAGCACTGCGCAATAAAACTTTCAATTCAGCATGTCAAAACTATTAACGTGATTTCTGGGCTTGAATTTTAATGACTTGAAAACAGGATGGTCTTTGGTGAGATTGCCGGCTAAACACACTCAGCGATACTTCAAAGAAAATGGCGTGACTGTGAATGCTAATTACGTTCCTTGTCAACTTAAACAAAATCAACAAGGATTTCAACATGTTTTCCCCGTCATTTAAAATTTGATAAAATAATCAATATGACTGTTAACAATTAACGTCCCTGTTGGGTTGTAATTCACATAAATAAATAATTGGTGGGTTTACATTTTGGCGTGTTATTGGTTTAACAAATATATCCTGTGGCAGTGAAGCCGGGCAGTATATGGATTGATAAAAGGAAATACACACCAGCATTATGCTTTCTTATTCATAAGGGCAGGTTTATATTTTCACACAAACATCAGTTTTAGCTTCTTCCCTTGACAGGTGAAAGTAAATATTTTGGTTTTTAAACAATTAAGTAACATTAATGTATGGAGCTACTTTTACTTTTTACGTTCCCATTTGTGGCTGTAAAACTGGATAACTATACTTAAATTATAAAGATTTCTAACAAAGGCATACACGTAAAATTACCTAAGCAATTCGCGTTTCAAAAGTGCATATACGGCAAAAGTATTTAATTACGTTTATCGTAACACTGGACATACCAATTTCTTTGCATTTCTAGCAGAGACTGGTTTCAAAGCAACCTTAATAGTGGCAATGAATTTACTATTTTTCGTGTAGTTTAATTAGAACATACAACGACAACCAACAATGCCTTGGTTTAAATGTTTTAAAAGTTAATTGGCTCTGTAAATCATATCAAATTAACACAGTGACACACGGTATGAAATTACCCTCTTTGTCAATTCAAACAGTGAATAGTTTACAGTATGAAGATTAAATACCGTAGCTATAAATATAAAAGAAGGATTTATTTGAAGTTGAACTTCTCGTTTGTTCTTTTCTGAAATGAGGAACTGATGAATAAGATATTTTCCTTTGATGCAGTCCATCCTTCGTAACTTCAAACCGTCGGGGACATTTTGTTAAGCATGACAGAAAGTCCTTTCACGACAAAACAGCATTGTTTATGGCATAATGACAATCTTGTATTTAAAGTTATCATGTCTTCATTCGCTAATTTTTGTAAAAGTTCTTTGAGATCCTTCTCTACTCCATGCTCATATACAAATGAGAAACTATAGCGTGACTTCGTGAGGTGACGTGGCATGAACTATTCCGCTGTTTACCCGGCAGTGAACCTGATACCTGAATATGAGACTCGGTCCAACAGTCAGGTTTGTATGTTCCCTAGCGAGCTGGTATATGCTATTCAGGGGCGCTTTAAGATTTGTTTCATATGGACAATACAAATACTGTATGTATCAGGCTTTTGTGCAGTGTTACGTGCAGGTGTTATAGATTATCAAGTGTCGCAGATAACACAACTGTGTTGGTGTTGTTCTTCTGAACTATGAATGCAATTCATCTAACACACAGCCTGTCGTATAGGATGCCATATCCTCCTAGTAATTCTTCGACGTCATATTCATAGTCAATTGATTAGCTAGGATGATTATTATTTAAGAATTGACTTAAAAATGTATTAAGTTCGTGGAGGTATGAACTTAAAACACACTCTGCAAACTGTGTAAAACAAAGTATTATCTTGAATGTTATCGATAGATACAAATAAAGAAAAGGATAATGTTTCGGTAAAACTGCTTAATTGCATTAGTAATTACATCAAACTGTTCAGAATTACTGCAAGGTAAATAAATCCACACAATTCTTTACACATTCTCTATTGTTTGCTTCACATTTGTATTATATGCTGAAAAGGGGATTTACAGGCATGGGGATAATGGGGATAATATAGGGATAATGCATGTTAATTATGCTTATGCTTATCTTTGGAGAGTTTTACAGCATATATTTCAATGGTCAATTTAAAATATATACAAATGACTACTCAGCTGTGCATACGCTTAAGAAGTGTTAAAGTACGACTCACAAACAATTTTACCAAAATAATGGATCATGCATGGATGAGTTAACACAAGGAGGCCAGGACCAATATGACAAATGCTGACCCAACACGACAATTTTTACATGCAGATTAGTACACAGAGATATTTTCTCATCTTATACATGCAAAGTAATTCATACACGACGATACAGTAAAAAGCAATTGCACTAAAATGACGAAAATGGTG
The DNA here is from genome assembly GCA_936450465.1 of Gibbula magus. NCBI lineage: Eukaryota > Metazoa > Mollusca > Gastropoda > Trochida > Trochidae > Gibbula > Gibbula magus. The sequence goes on along the minus strand of OW388300.1, from coordinate 66,603,445 downwards.
TGATAAATAAAATAAAATAATGTAATCATAAGAGGCAATACAAACTTTTTAAAACAGATTTCTTAGGGGGCAAAATGTCTAAAGGGAAGAGTGGAAAATCACTTTGGTCTTTTTTTTTGCCTGAAACTTGTTAATTTGCCAGGTAAAATACAGGTTAAACAACAAGATGAATTATATTTGTATAAATACATATTTGCTGGAATGACTAGGCTGTATTATGGATAAAAAATAACTATAATTAAGTTAACAATAGTCAACAGAATGAATGTTTTAAAATACAACGAAATGAGTCTTCAACATCAGGTCCAAAATTCAGTTTAGAGTCAAGAATGTGTTCTATAAATGTTGGACGATTGTGAACAAGTGCACATGAATTACATGTACATGAGTAGCATAGGACAAAAAAGGGTGGACTCTGCTTGCCGAATCCGCTCCAAATGGAGTAGATCCAGTGAGGCAGATTTTACCCTTGTTGTCATGTGTAATGTGTAAGATGTGTGTCAACCATGCACCTTTGTAAGATAAAACCTCCCCATACGCTATTGTAGTTATTAAAATCAATAACCGTAATTCCTCTTACAAAATAACCCAGTATTCAGTCGGTGACGACAGTTATTGGCAATATGTAGATTAAAAACATTTCAATATAATTCAATAAATGGACGTATAAAAGCATTATTCGAATGCAATTTTATAGTTCACAAACTTCATTGAGTTTTTATTTTATTACATTTAGTTTCCTTTATTGGAAACTACAATGATATTCCTTGTTAAAGATCAGAGAACTTCCTTATATATAGCTGATAGCTTCTTTATTCAACTTTATCAATACAAGTCCAATATACCAGACATTATTGGAGATGGGTCGTCAGAAGTAGGCAGTAAATTTGTGATATGGCCATAAAGCAGATAATGGCTAAATACATCTCAGTTCTACATACCATTGCTACCAATACTATATATTCAGGTTACATCTACTGAGAAATGCTGGTCTACAGTGGAATTGACATAGTCTTTCTTACGAGCGGGCTTTGATAACAGATGTAGATAATGAACAATCCTGCACACTATAGTCTTATAGTCAACATACCCGATATTATATTCAATAACTTCACGTTGAAAACATTGACAGAGGAACGCTGGTGGAAGGTTGTAAAACACGCACTCTTACATACAAGTGTATGTAGTAAACATATAGGAACTAACACGTTCACTGTATTCCCTGTATGGTTAGGAATCAAGTCACTGCATGTACATCTGAACTATGTTTGACGGCAAATACTAGAATGAATATAGAGCAGAAATTTGAAGGAATGGATGTGTATACTAGACAGAAAGACACAATAGATTCGGTACATCCATATTACATATATTAAAGGGTGTTATATTCTACGATCAGTTTTGTACCCTTGCAGTTTTTTTTGTTCGTTAAACAAAGGGAAGTAACTCTCAATCTTGTTCTATTTAAAAAGCAAGTTCAATGATCTTGTCACAGCATACAGAGGTTTATAAAACGGTAACCATTCTAATTTTGTGTCAGTTAATATATAATAAGTCAATTACAAGATAAGCGATTTAATGTAAATTTCCTGCCATTCTGTGTACATTTCTCCAATTATTTATGGAATGTTTCTGTTTAATTGCAGTCAATCTTCTCAACTCGATACATGTATTGTAACAGAACAAGAACAACTTTTTAAGAACAACACAAACATATGAAGAAGAATTGTCGTCCTCGTTATTCGAAAGATAAGAAACTCATATTATTAATGTTTTTCCCTAAATTCGAATGCACGTGGTAAACTACAGTTCAACCTAGACGGACCATGCTACACGCTCACTCGCCGGTGCTACAGTCAGACCGAATTATGATGTACCTCTCTCTCGCTGACTTGCTGTGAAAATGGAAGAATTTAAACTAGATTCATATTCACTTTATTCAGGTAATAGAGAAAAGGAAAGTAAAGCTACTAAAAAAAATAACAATGACTTCAGAACTGTTGAACGTTTTTTGGCCAAATAATTTTTTCAAATTAGTTTATGTCATTTATATTTATTTTAGAGGGTAAAACAACATTACACAAAACAATTATCCGTAGTGGTAATAACGATGTGCGTATAAAGCAAAAATTGCATTGCGGCCATTTTAATGTGAACATACATGTATATTATTATTTCGAATTACAAAAACGATACCCGTGGCTTTACCGAAGAAAGAAGGGTGTTTTACTATTGATAATATTATTTTTCAAATACATTTCACCGACTTATTATAGCGCAAAAACCGTGCTACTGTCATATTATACTATATATATTTGCAATTTATTGCTATATACAGTATTAGACGTTTTTATTAGTCATCAAAATATCTCATTTTTTAAATATCGTATCGTACATGCAATTTACGCGTCAAGATATTATACATGTAGGTTGCATTAAATGTCAATGGTTTTGTGATATCTTACGCAAAGGAAAAGTGGTTTCAAAATGCTATTATTGAAAATGTCAATTGGTTTAACTTATATTTTAGCTGAAATCTGATAATTCATATGCTATTCAGCAGATTATGGATATTATGTGCTTTAAGTGATTGTCTCAGTTTGGCACTCATATTTTAAAAATTGTTGATGTTGCAAATATCACCATATACGCTCGTATGTTCTAAATGGCATGTATGGCTAATCACCATATATGTTGCTAAAGTAGTGCAAAATATCGGAAATATTAAAATCAGTCAGTTTAAATGTCAATTGACACGAGTTGTGTTGATGGAAGTTGACGCTGGCTGATAATATATAGAACAATAATAATCGGATGTAAATTTATTTTCCCAGAATTATGATCATTAGTGTAATTCTGGTCACATGGAGAGGACTCGCTGATCAATAGTGATAGTAATACGTGCTTGGTCGTTGAGTTCATAGGTCTTCGAGGCTGCTGTTAATATAATATAATATAATATAATATAATATAATATAATATAATATAATATAATATAATATAATATAATATAATATAATATAATATAATATAATATAATATAATAGCCCCTGTGTTTCTAGCAATTGGTATATTTCAAGTTACTGCTTGATGTTATGTGTAGTGTACTTTCTACAGTCAACAGTAGTCGTTCTGCAATGGTTAAGGCGTGTGACCCCGACGATGTTATACCTTAGGGGCGAGTTTTGGCCATGCGTTCTTGGTCAAAGTTCAGCAATCAACATCTTGTAAGTGCCATTACGCATTGAAATGACGTGTTTGTTCAAGATCTATGCGTTTAAGGACCGTAGCTAACGATGGCCTAACACGTTCGACGTTGACTTTGACAAGCAGTGACTAACGGTCACCAGCGACCGCCTATGTTTTATGTACTACGCTTGTGTCGAAACTGATTGTTATGGTTTGATTCGAACATTAGATACTAAAATCTGGCAAGTCTATAGCTGTAAGAATTATAATGATATCCACACAGTGATTTGAATACTTTGTTGCATAATGAGATTGAGTATGAACATGATGTGTTGCCATAACAACAGCACGACGGTTAGTGAAACCTTACATAAACTTCCCGCACTTCAAATAAACAGTCTGACGACCAGGACATATTGCATCACATACACATCGATATAAGGGCTACCGGACAGGATCTGAGTTTGATGATAGAACAGTAATCGATTCATTCCTAGGTCGTCTTTGATATCTACATCAACATCTACAGTTGTTTTTTTAGATTAGAGGATACTTTTTGGAGTGTGTCTTATGTTAAAAACATAGCTGACCAAAACACTAAATACATGTAAGTCTGGTGAGACTTTATTTTTTACTCTGTGGTTATTTTTTATTACAACGTTGCCAAATTAGTAAATATAAAGCGTATCTTCTCATTTCTCATTTGGACGAAAAATGGCGATATTACGATACAACTCTCCCTTTAAGGCTGACCGACCATAACGTTTCACCTTTCATATAACTAAAGTACAAGCGTATCAATTATTCTCTTTGACATGTTTTAATTGGTATCTTCTAATAAACTGTCAATCTAAGAGCCATTGAGTATAGTGTTGGAATCACACTATATCAAACGTTATAAATGGTGTTCATCTAGAAGTACCAATTTAATGCTGGTCCATTTAATAAAGTGAAATATAGCCGTACATTCCCGTTGCTTTAACATTTCATTGAATACAAAGACATTGATCTAGAATGTCCTATGGTGACTGGTTGATTCCATTTACCTGAATAAACTTTTGTTTTTATATTTATTTCTGTTTTCTCTCATTCTATCCACTTGATAAAGTTACACATAATACTTCCATATATTACAGCATAGATGCCTATGGGTACTTTGTAAATTATACAACTAAAATGTTAAAATTTTAAAAATGGTCATAGTTTCTAACGACCTATCACCATGGTTTTATTTTCATGTTTCATTCTGGTTATAAACTGATGTGTCTGTGATGTGACTGAAATCTAACGAACTGAAGGCGAATGGTTTCGAATATGGCATATTGATATTCTGAAAGTCAATTTGAACGGGTAAATGACACACTTTATATAATTAGTAAAATGTCAAAGACATAAACAGAAGTGAATGAAGAACACTGTCTTTGATAGCATGTCACATATTCTAAGAGTTCATCGTTTAACACAAGAAATTAGGGTTTCAAACATACATGCATCTGCATTTCCGAGCAAGCCAATTACGACAATTTGCAGTAAAGACTTCGCAACAGTATGTTTTTTTGATAAAACGTGCTTAAAGCACCTGTTTTGGAAAAAAAGATACCGAATGCCATATTCGTGGTTAAAGTCACTTAACGAAAGGCTGCTTAGATACACATGTAATAATAATCTTTGTATTTATCGATCAACAGTGTTTAACGTATACATATTTAGCATTTTAGTGAATGTCATCATACACCTTGAACGGTTGTCTTCCTTTATGACTTCTTACTTGATGACAAGAAACACTTGTTAGGGAACATAACACGATTTCCACAATTATTTAAACAAATAAATATTTAAAAAAAAATTGAATTGAATACATGACATTCTCACAAAAATATTTTACCAACGATGTTCAACACTGCTCAAAATAGTATAAGTAAATTAAGGTATTGGTGGAAGTTCCGGAGCGAGGCAGAGTGTACCTAAATATGAAGGAAATGAACAAGTGATATCTACCAGATGCCTACAAAGAGTACTTTATAGCATGACGTATGACAGATCTGACATACAGATGATATAGCTGATAAATAAATGTAGATATGAATAGTGTTGGGTCGACGGGAGATAATCATGTCAAACAACCACTTATAGAAGGGCTCGTAAAGTGGGTGATGATTCACATAGTGTGTAGATTATGTACGGACATGTTGCCAGAACTAGACGGGTATTGTCAGTCCAAACTTGTACAATGTAATAACGGCAACGTACCTCTTTCAAGATAAGTGATAGGCTATTTAGTGAAGTACATTTCATCACTTTGATAAATATCAGCACATATAAGAAAAACATTGCAAAGTTAAAGTATGAGAACAGTTTAAATTACAACTATTATCTACGTTATCTCAATTGTCATTCATTATTTTTTTTTACTGTGTATGTAAAGTATTAATATCTGTAATTTTTATAATTCAATGAATGTCAGTTCAAGTTATAACATTCTTTAAAAGATGAAGCAACGTTTAAAATCTTTGAGAAGTTAAATACATAAAAACCAAGATATTTTGGAAAACAACTTAAATTATTAATTATTAATTAATATTTAATATTAATCTTAAAAATACATTAAAGAGCTTTTTTAAAATGGATTTTAATATCAATAGTTCATGCAGGGTAAACAGAATTGATCTATCCGTAAGTAAAATAAACATATAGAAACGATATTTGACAATTATTTGAAGTTATAGAACGAAAAATCAGTAATGTCATTCTCTCATATGTATAGCATAAGACATGTTTATAATTATGAATGATTGTCCATACAAGAGTATATACATGTAGCTAAAAACAATGGATGCAACTGTAACTCGTCATTTATTATTTGTCAAAATTTAAAGAACATTGAAGTAATACAAACCAGATTTCAGTTGGGATGAATTAACTGTATCTCTTTATCGTTTTATTCAAAGATTTAGGTTCCTTTATGAAATTGAAAAAGTAATGAAATATCAAAATGAAAAACAAGTTATATATTTTAAATTTCATGTATTTAGAAATAATTAATATTAACATAAGAAATATACATTTTGAGATTATGTGAACTGAAACATTCAATGTCATGTATAAAGTTGTCACCACACACGATTGTACAAATTAGATTAGGTGTTTAATAGATTATATTAACAATGAGTTTACTAAACTATCATTAAAAACGAAACTTAACCTTGATTTGAACATAATTCTTTACTTTTGTCAAATGACGCCAGTTCATACACTACTGTGTTGTATTAAGTGGACCATCCTCGGTTACCCAGGGTTTTATATATGCTCCGATCCGTTACTCTCCACTATGTCACCCATGGGAAACTCTGTCAGCGAAATCTGTACTAAAATTATCCGCCCTTGGCTAGCTTGACGAAGTAAGTAACAAAAGAAAATACTCAATACGCACGACGGCCAAGGGCGGGTAATTTGAGTACAGATTTCTCTGATGAAATTTCCCATGGGTGATATAGTGGAGAGTAACGGAGCATATATAAAACCCTGGGTAACCGAGGATGTAAGTGGACCGGATTTCGTGAAATGTTCACGAAATTTTCGCGAAATGATCGCGAACACGGTGTACACAATTTTGCACAGTTAATGTATGTACATCAGCATCCAAAAAGTGCATATATGTTCATCATCATCCTATGTTAAACTAATGTACTTTTTATTTCTTACGGACATCAGTTGTAGTTGTCCTACTCACTGACTAAATTCCCCTACATGCATGTGTATATTCAAGTCAAGGGATTCTCAATGATAAAATATCTCTAACTCTGGCACAATTGGGTAAACTTCTGTGTAACAAATTATTTAATGAAATTAAAATTAGTAAAAATGTTGCATTCAAACATAATACGGGTATCAATGACAACATTGTATTATTATTTACCTTAATTATTGATCTAGTTAAGTTTTTAAAGAAGACAGAAAGTTTCGAGGTTTATATGCCTGATCATTTTCATGTAACTTCATAGCTTATTGTTTACGGGGACTTATGAAAACAATAAAGTTATAGCTAATAAAACTTCTTCTCTTGAAAATAAAATAAAAACGCTTTAAAAAAGGTTTTGCTTTCCCAAGAGATATCAAAACCAGTCCAATTTTCAAGATATCGCGACTCAGATATAACAGTTAATGAATAAACAACCTGGGTGTACATGTACGTATGACGTGTCAACCCTAGAATGGCTAGAATTACACATCTAACAACCTTACACTAGATTTGTGACATTTACTTTGACTTTTCAAATGTTTTTAATTACTTCAGAAACTCAATACTTGCTTTAAATGCATACAAGTGGTTTAACGCGTGTGTCTGTTAACGTGATTTAGTGACACCGTCATCTCCACAAAATAATCACAAATCAGATATTGTACATCAAAGTCAAGTGACAAAGTAAGTACATCCATACATTAAATGTTTAGCCAAATCAATGTTTCTTTGCATTAAAGCATTTAACCACCTTTGATCTTGAAAATCAAGTGAAATTCGGCTGACGTTGCATATTCACTTCATTACCAAATTTCATTTGCAACAATATTTATAATTTCTTCTCTTGAATTCATTTTTCTTTTACAAGCTAAAACGACGAGATCTTCGCTTCGACCTTGACTTGCCCTCTGCATGTCAGTCAATCTTATACGTAGCCCAATATATATATGTTGAATATGAATAAATCATCGTAATTTATTAAATGTTAAAGTTATATATATATATATATACAGTGATATCTCGTTTAACCAGACACTGAATATCCGGAAATCTGACCATCCGCACGGTAGTCATCCGCACGGTAGTACATGTATATGTATTTGTAATGAAATCGTGCGGATAAACGAGGTTTCACTGTAAATATAAAACCACCACCGCGCCACACTAGTCAACCACAGGACTGTGTTCAAGAGAGGTTTCAAAGTAATCGCTCAATTAGCGATTACTTTTAAACCTCTCTTGAACGCGATTGCTCAATGTAGCGCTACGTAGCAAAGCGAGCGAACTTTGAGGTTTTTCTCCGTGTCGTTCAGGAGAGAATGAGCGCTACTTGAGCGCTACTTGAGCGCAACATTGAGCAATCAATAATCGATTATAAGCGCTCGCTGTTATGGAACGGAACCCTGGTAAAGTAATGTGGCGTTTTCGAAAGTTTAATGTCAGGACAGCCGGGTGTAGTTTCATAAAACGGGTTACGTAAGGTTATGGTTTTAAGTAAAATTCAATATAAATATTCAATTCAATAAACATATTCGAGTCTTCAATAAAGGTAGAAACTGTTTTTTATAATTGTGAAAAAAAAATTCATTAAATCACTGAAATTAGTGTTCCTCAGCATAAACTACATACGTACACAAATACACATTTCACATGACAAAAACATTCAGAATCCAAAACATGTTTATCACATTATTTGATTCTCATACAAATACAAAAATTACATTTATAGTGACACCAATAATCCATTCTAATATATCCAATATAATAAAGTAAAGGCAAACACAGAGCCACGCCAAATCAAACAACATCGCATGTAAGGCCGTATACATGACTCTGTAGTATTGTACGGAGTGACGATGTGCTATCTCAATAAACCCATTGTGCAGAACCGTCCCGCCAACAGACGGCTCCAATCAGGCAGACAGACTTGCCTCTATAAAAATAACCCTGCCTATTGACATAAGCTATGTTTGGCTGCCGTTCTCGAGTTCTCTACCTAGGTCTTTTGTTCCGCGTTTGCAGATTTTGTTGAATTTGCTAATTTTAGCCCCGTGTAGGTTATACAAATTAGTTTAAGCTTTAGCATAGTGTACGACCTTGGTAAACCGTGTCACCCGTATTGTGAACATTGGGGTATGTAGGGGAAGATCGCTGCATGGGATTGGCGTGAGAGCTTCTAGTGTACGTGAAGTACTTACAGGGTAAATAAGTTTTTAATGGTGAGGAGAGGTATGTGCACATATACTGACCGAAAACGTGCTCAAGACGTTAATGGCAGTATTATTTGATATTTTTTTATTCTAAACTATTTGAGTGACGTACTTGTGAAGCAATATTCATACCTACATGTAACTGTAGAATCTCGTTTTAATCATACTTACTTTATGCTATCCTCTCTGACATGCTTGAGCAAGTTAACACTTCTAAAGTAAATGCATTTTGTCCGGAAACCCCTCCCTGACTGTTTTGGAGCATGTATTTCCCATGGGTAATGTGAATGTGAGAGTATCTAGAAGTACAGTTCTCTTGCTCAGAATACATTAACTAATTATCTAAGGTCTATTTCACCATGTCCATTCCCTTTATGAATAATTATTTATTTATCAGTTTCAAGCAAAATTATTTTATTGTGCACTCATTTCACTAACTTCTTACTCCATAAGACGAAATCAAAGACAGAACACATTATTGACAAAGTTCAAATACCTGAACATAAATATTAATGAAGAAAACGCAAATCGATAATTGCATACCGATAACGCAGTCACAATAGTGCACTAGTAAACATATATATATATTCCGAGAAGCGTGTCCCTCTGTGTTGAAACAGCTTACATAGTTTACCTATAATTGGATTTTATCGCATTCTGTTCCCGTGAACTTGTACAAAATCTACCGGTAACAGATGCTTAGTACGAGTTTAACGATCAACTTTTCCCAATTGTTGTCGACATAGAATACATCATATTAAATTCATGAACACAATCTTGCGATCTTGCTTGATGTTGACTTTACTAAATACGTTTTTATCCTATTTACGAAACTCATTTAATGTGTATCAGATCACAAACTGAACTGACGAGTGTAAGCATATATACAGCTGCGTACCGAAAGTTTGTTCACCTACATGTGAATCTTAGTGCAGATATCATGTAAATTGGCGTTAATTCTAACGTCAATAAAATTACGTCACATACAATGAACATGAATCATCATATATCCATAAGTTCAGCAATCATTCCCAAACGTATCCTGTGATTGTCCCAGCAATAGTATATGTTTATGAAATTTGGCATAATAAAAACAGACAGCAGTAAAATTTAGAAAATTCTTTTTTCATCAATGTTTTAATAAAAGTTTTCTTATTGACTAAATGAGAACAAATTCATCACAAATACATTGAATGACTATAAGAGGAACTATATGAAGTGTCTTAGACCCAGTTGATCACTAATTGAGTATTTTACTGAAGAAACTAAAAACTGTAGTTTTGAAAAGACTGACCCCTAGTCACTACCAAAATTGTAACTGTTTACTATGATATATCAACTCATACTATCTTATGGACACTCGACTGTCGTTTTATAATGCAAAAATGCAAAGTGATCGATCTAGTTTTTTCGTTGATACAATGCTTCAAAGACATGCCAAATTATATGCTATTAGCACTAACATACACCAGTAGGTGAACAAACTTTCGGTACGCAGCTGTATATTCATACCAGTTGACCATGTTACAATGGCATTGAAACCTGACTTCAAAAAGTAGGCATATATTTACACCTATTTCCACGTGAGATCACAAACTGTTACCTAACATGTTATTACACAATAGTGAGTAAGGAACATTATTGATTGATCGAATATAACTAGACTAAAGCCAAATCCTGCTCCCCAACTAAATGCGAATGAAGTATAGTTATAAACATGTCGTCTTCACGCCTAGTTGACAGAACATCAGCGTGTTGAATTTAAATCCTACTTGAATAAATGCTACAGTATTTCAATGTAGATGTTCATATATTATGAATTATGTATTTTGGTAGTTTGGTTGAGTGAAACAACATCTACTGATTCTATCAGATCCATTCCAACGTTAAACATGTGTAACACATCCAAGCATAGTTTACAATGTTTAGATGGGTTTATTCATACTTCAGAATAAAACATGAACAACCAAATTACCCGAAAATGTATTCCAGAACAAAATATTCTGACAGTTGTTAAAGTATCCAAGAAAAAAACCTTTTCGCTGACATTCGTCAGAATGTTTGAATATTTGCACTGACGTAGTGTCAGCGTTCCATGTGTGAGAGATTAATGCATCGCCTTCATGCTGCAGTGCTGTATCTTGTTAGTGCCAGTTAAAGCAACAAGAGAGTTCTCCTCACTGACAACACTAACTATGAGTAATAGCTGGAAACACTCTGTTGTGTCGTACTGTTTGTCTTGGATGATTGACCAAATCTGCCCATCTATCATTACAAATATGCAGAATTATATTAATACTTCCAAATGAATATCATATTATCATTGTCAATTATTTGTAAAGGTCTGATATATAAAACAGTTGGAATCATGTCATGAAAGAAACAATTTGCTGAAGAAATCAGTGTCCGACCCATTCTCTTCCTACACTTAGATTTTCCATCTTACCATTGTTGCATATAGAGTACTTTCTCGACTTGAAGTAGAGTCTTGGTTAGTTGAATCAGAAGTTAGTTGTGTATTCAGTAACATAATTTCTAACTGAACATTCCATAATTGAGATGACGAGAGTTGCTTCATCAGTGCGATGTGAGATATTTATCTTACAAGACAGAAGTCGGAGCTGATGTAAACAATGCTTGATTGGATAAAATCAAGGACATAAACAGTTTTGCAGACTTCCACTGACAAGCGATTTTTTTAAAGAATCTAGATATATGGCCCATATGGAACAGAGGTAAAGATGGACGTACTATTGCATCGTCGACGGTCCTAAATATAATAATCACTGTATCCACTTCTTACAGGGTAGACGTGTTCGACTGTTTATTCAATAAAAAAAGAGACCTCGATTGTATCGAAACCAGAAAACCTTGCCTATATCAAGATATCAATATTTGTTGAAAAATGGTCCGTGTTGGATGTTTTCACAGCGAACTAGTATCACTCAAATACGGTAGTTCGTCACCTACATTGTGTATCTCGAAACATGGTCCACCCTTGAAAAGTCATATCTAGAGTTGGGTATTCTCAGAGGCGCCTTTTAAATAATAAAACGGGAAAAGTGTAACTCAAATACGGTAGTTCGTAATATTTCAACTTCACCTACATTGTGTATCTCCATGATCCACCTGTGAAAATTCCAGTCTAGATATGGGTCTTAATTGTCAGAGCAAAAGTAAACAGTGATATTCATTTTGTTCATCATGTCGTTCATCATGTGCATTGCCACAATGTATTATTTGCATATTTCACAGGAAAAAGAAGAGTGATGTTTCACTGTGGTTATCCACTTAACATAAACTAAACTGTATATTTTACATGAAGCATATCAGAATACACGTTATAAAAGATAAAACAAATGATAGATGCTTTAAAGCAGAAAACATTGATAGCGCTGAGTGTAAACGATATGTCTCACAGATTGTTATTGATATTGCACAGATGCTCTCAGAAGTGCTAGTGGTTTAGACTTCATTCACTGAGTCTGGAGAACACTGATGGTGTGATACCAGGCATTTAGCAAATTAATTTGGAAATCATTTTTAAAAAATAAATTTTCTATTCAAGTGATGTTACAAACTTCTAAAAAGAAAAATTTGACATGCAATTTAACTTCAAGGAGAACGTAACAAAAGAATAGATTTAGTTTGATCGAAAAGCATTTGTTTCAATGATTATATTTTTTCTTATTTATCCTCTAAACGTTATTATTATTATTATTATTATTATTATTATTATTATTATTATTATTATTATTATTATTTTCATTATTATTATTATTATTATTGTATTTTAAAGAGTTACTGGCATGATAGTTCGGGTTAAAACATAGATGAGCATGTAGTCATACTATCATTACAAGAAAGATGGAAGTGCAATTATAGTGTTGAGTCCCATGACAAATTTCACATGTTGGGTCAGTGCCAATGTTACATTGCCTTGTAACGGAAGAGGAATGAGGTTTACCAAATGCAAGTGCCCATAAGGGACTTTTAAGAAAATGAGATTCCTGATAACATCTTACTCTTTCTAAATGAAAATTAAGTGTTCCCTACAAAGTCCCAATGCTTTAAATGCAACTGCAAAACTCATATTTTCTGCATGAAGTAACAGCAATATAATGTACAACACGGTAAACCATGGCAAATGGAGGAGCAAGACGTAACAGAAAACATCGTGTCTTAAGCAAGTAAGAAGTTGAGAATCCACTTCACACGACGAATTAATCACCCCATTCTAAATGCCCATCAACTATCAAATATACGTGAGTTGGAATATCACCCCTAACACAAATTATAACTATTACATAATTACAGGTGGCTGATACTAAAGCAGGTAAGTTTTTACAATCACAAACCAAGCAGAATGGTTACAGATACTTAGAATTGTACCAGGCCTGTAACAAAATTAGATACATTGTATTTCCATAATGATATTGAAAGTTTTATAAGGCCTTTTTCTGAACTTTGAATGCTGACAGTGAAGCTTTATATCCCTTTGACATCAGGAAAGAAAATAATATTTGCTGATCTAGTTGATCAAGTCTGATATTTAAGTTGACATTTTATGAACAATGAATCTAATGAAATTTAAACCGATGGCGCATCGATGTTGTATGATGTTATAAAACAAATAATATTTCACACTCATTTATCGCCTGTCTAAGGAGATTTCAAAACGACGGTTTTTTTAAAAGCTGTGTTTTTCAGAAACTTTAACATATAATGTTTAAAAAATAACAAATTAAGTGTAGTTGGCTTTTCGAGACATGGTGTAACCATATTTCAGTCGTGTCTATTTTGCGTTGTTGTTTGTGTCGTTTCTTTTGGCCATATGTAAAAGTAGGAATATCCCATTGTATTTTATATCTCTAAAAATACCCCACAGAATCTTCTCTTTAAGAATACCATTCACGATCAGGTAAAGTAGGTAATAATATAATCAATTTCGCATAACTGAGACTTACGTACTGTCGAACAATGTCGAACAGTATCGGACTATGTCGAATAACAAGGACCGAACAGCGGCCCTATGATCTGAAAGCGATCGTGCCACCCATTGGGTGAGATTGAATAATTTAATTTGATAACATCAAAACATTTATATATGAATTTCATTTTTAAGTATGTCCTTCTCCCATGTACACATCATAAAAAATACAGAAACGAATATTCAACTCCATTTTAATGTCTATCTTGAACCAGAAAAATGCGACATGATATGAGCGGATTTCATATGACCTTTCCGAAACCATAACAAAAACATATAAAACACATTAAAATACAATGTGTTCTGAGAAAAGAAGATTGTAAAATGCATAAACAAAGTGGAAATGTCAAATGTTTAGAAAGTTAAAGTTTGAGGCGAACTGCCGAAGTTGTACTTGGTTAATCCAGCAATCTTACATACAACGGGAATGGTGAACCAGTAGGTGAACGACATCGTCATTTATCAACATGAAAAATAAGGTCTAACCTTTTGTTAGATAACTAAATGGTTATAACATTTTGTGTCTACTTTACGTATATGTATATTGATATGCATATTCACATCCTGTTGAAAATTAGCTTTTTGCATTTTTTATCGTCGAACCTTACATCCCCAGGGTCAATACTCAGTTTCTCATGTACAAATCTATTTACCATCCATCACTGTGTGAGATCAAGTGATATCTACTAAGAGATATCGTTTTGACAGTAGATTTCGAACAATGCCCTGCAGCCGTCAACAACATGACATCACAATGCTTTTACATCGCCGAGTAATGACACAACTCTACGATGTCATAAACATAATGACGTCACAATGCTATGACATCATCGCACTGGAAATCAAATGACAGTGCTGTGCTCAGAGATATACACTTTCCATTGAAATGTAACAAAGATAGTTTTTGGATGATAAATATAATCTAACCCTCTTATCTTCTGATATCAAATATACTCAACACTCGTTGATAAAAGTAAAAATATCCTCGGTAATCATAAGTGTCGGATATGTGTAACTTTTTATCAACGAGTGTTCTATTTCTCCCCAAAACTATGCATAGATTTCAACTAACGGAAATAATAATTTACTAAGTGTTCGTTGATATCTGTAGTGATTAGTTGGACTCAGAGAGTCTAATCTCTGTAAAAAAGTACAATGGCCAGTTTTACAGATAAAGGGTTGCACATTTTCGAAACCGAAGAATATTATAGAAACCATGATGTAACATTATTGATCATATAAATAATGGGTTGATAAGAGGCTAAGGGGATCACAGTTATTTCCCTATACGCTGAGCGATGAGAGGCTAACGGGATCACAGTTATTTCCCTACACGCTGAGCGATGAGAGGCTAACGGGATCACAGTTATTTCCCTACACGCTGAGCGATGAGAGGCTAACGGGATCACAGTTATTTCCCTACACGCTGAGCGATGAGAGGCTAACGGGATCACAGTTATTTCCCTACACGCTGAGCGATGAGAGGCTAAGGGGATCACAGTTATTTCCCTACACGCTGAGCGATGAGAGGCTAAGGGGATCACAGTTATTTCCCTATACGCTGAGCGATGAGTGGCAAAGGGGATCACAGTTATTTCCCGATACGCTGAGCGATGAGAGGCTAAGGGGATCACAGTTATTTCCCTATACGCTGAGGGATGAGAGGCCGAGTTTATTCAAAATCTGTTCAATGTGAAAATAGCAATAGAATGTATGACGTCATAAGTATAATGGTATGACGTCATCCAGTCGATTCGTCGTCGTTCATTTCATTCATTACTAAACGAAAGTAAAACAATTCTAAGGTGAATATAAAGTTGACAAATATTGGACCCAAAACATGGATTCAATACCAAATGAAACATTTTATTAACACAGAAACAACATTGTCGATAACACATAAGTTTTACCACCGTTTTAAGGTTATATCCTAATCCATTGTTGAAGGCTAAAGGAGACATTGCCATTGTGAACTATGATGATATCGCACTGGTTCTGCCCAAGCGTTATCCACATATGATCCGAACTCCGTCAGTCATATTGTCATGGATCTAGCGTGGATATCGTATGCTTAATAATGTTTTTCTTGCCACTGCGTTGACAGTTGGATATTTGGATTGTGATTGTCATATCATGGCTAGATTGTTGTATAGTAGTATTGTATAGTAGGCGAAGATTTATACCAATATGATTGCAGTGTTTGTGTGGTCAAGTCACAATAATACTTATATTCTGCATGTTTTATAGCAAGCCGAAGTTTATAATGCCTACAAAATTAAGATCATAACCCATTCGACACCACGATGTAATGTCATGTCATACAGTTCAAAAGGATAGAGAACATACATACATGACCCTAGCTCCATTGCTACATTTAGATGTTGAGGGTTATAAAAATATGACCCTAGTCCCATTGCTAGATATTGAGGGTTATACAAATATGACCCTAGTCCCATTGTTAGATGTTGAGGGTTATACAAATATGACCCTAGTCCCATTGCTAGATGTTGAGGGTTATACAAATATGACCCTAGTCCCATTGTTAGATGTTGAGGGTTATACAAATATGACCCTAGTCCCATTGCTAGATGTTGAGGGTTATACATATATGACCCTAGTCCCATTGCTAGATGTTGAGGGTTATACAAATATGATCCTAACCCCATTGCTAGATGTTGAGGGTTATACAAATATGACCCTAGTCCCATTGCTAGATATTGAGGGTTATACAAATATGACCCTAGTCCCATTGTTAGATGTTGAGGGTTATACAAATATGACCCTAGTCCCATTGCTAGATGTTGAGGGTTATACAAATATGACCCTAGTCCCATTGCTAGATATTGAGGGTTATACAAATATGACCCTAGTCCCATTGCTAGATGTTGAGGGTTATACATATATGACCCTAGTCCCATTGCTAGATGTTGAGGGTTATACATATATGATCCTAACCCCACTGTTAGATGTTGAGGTTTATGCAAATATGACCCCTATCCCATTGCTAGATGTTGAGGGTTATACAAATATGACCCTAGTCCCATTGCTAGATATTGAGGGTTATACAAATATGACCCTAGTCCCATTGCTAGATGTTGAGGGTTATACAAATATGACCCTAGTCCCATTGCTAGATGTTGAGGGTTATACATATATGACCCTAGTCCCATTGCTAGATGTTGAGGGTTATACAAATATGATCCTAACCCCATTGCAAGATGTTGAGGGTTATACATATATGATCCTAACCCCACTGTTGGATATTGAGGGTTATACAAATATGACCCTAGTCCCATTGCTAGATGTTGAGAGTTATACAAATATGACCCTAGTCCCATTGCTAGATGTTGAGGGTTATACATATATGACCCTAGTCCCATTGCTAGATATTGAGGGTTATACAAATATGACCCTAGTCCCATTGCTAGATGTTGAGGGTTATACAAATATGACCCTAGTCCCATTGTTAGATGTTGAGGGTTATACAAATATGACCCTAGTCCCATTGCTAGATGTTGAGGGTTATACATATATGACCCTAGTCCCATTGCTAGATATTGAGGGTTATACAAATATGACCCTAGTCCCATTGTTAGATGTTGAGGGTTATACAAATATGACCCTAGTCCCATTGCTAGATGTTGAGGGTTATACAAATATGACCCTAGTCCCATTGCTAGATATTGAGGGTTATACAAATATGACCCTAGTCCCATTGCTAGATGTTGAGGGTTATACATATATGACCCTAGTCCCATTGCTAGATGTTGAGGGTTATACATATATGATCCTAACCCCACTGTTAGATGTTGAGGTTTATGCAAATATGACCCCTATCCCATTGCTAGATGTTGAGGGTTATACAAATATGACCCTAGTCCCATTGCTAGATATTGAGGGTTATACAAATATGACCCTAGTCCCATTGCTAGATGTTGAGGGTTATACAAATATGACCCTAGTCCCATTGCTAGATGTTGAGGGTTATACATATATGACCCTAGTCCCATTGCTAGATGTTGAGGGTTATACAAATATGACCCTAGTCCCATTGCTAGATGTTGAGGGTTATACATATATGACCCTAGTCCCATTGCTAGATATTGAGGGTTATACAAATATGACCCTAGTCCCATTGCTAGATGTTGAGGGTTATACAAATATGACCCTAGTCCCATTGCTAGATGTTGAGGGTTATACATATATGACCCTAGTCCCATTGCAAGATGTTGAGGGTTATACATATATGATCCTAACCCCACTGTTGGATATTGAGGGTTATACAAATATGACCCTAGTCCCATTGCTAGATGTTGAGGGTTATACAAATATGACCCTAGTCCCATTGCTAGATGTTGAGGGTTATACATATATGACCCTAGTCCCATTGCTAGATATTGAGGGTTATACAAATATGACCCTAGTCCCATTGTTAGATGTTGAGGGTTATACAAATATGACCCTAGTCCCATTGCTAGATGTTGAGGGTTATACAAATATGACCCTAGTCCCATTGCTAGATATTGAGGGTTATACAAATATGACCCTAGTCCCATTGCTAGATGTTGAGGGTTATACATATATGACCCTAGTCCCATTGCTAGATGTTGAGGGTTATACATATATGATCCTAACCCCACTGTTAGATGTTGAGGTTTATGCAAATATGACCCCTATCCCATTGCTAGATGTTGAGGGTTATACAAATATGACCCTAGTCCCATTGCTAGATATTGAGGGTTATACAAATATGACCCTAGTCCCATTGCTAGATGTTGAGGGTTATACAAATATGACCCTAGTCCCATTGCTAGATGTTGAGGGTTATACATATATGACCCTAGTCCCATTGCTAGATGTTGAGGGTTATACAAATATGATCCTAACCCCATTGCAAGATGTTGAGGGTTATACATATATGATCCTAACCCCATTGCTAGATGTTGAGGGTTATACAAATATGACCCTAGTCCCATTGCTAGATGTTGAGGGTTATACATATATGATCCTAACCCCACTGTTGGATATTGAGGGTTATACAAATATGACCCTAGTCCCATTGCTAGATGTTGAGGGTTATACAAATATGACCCTAGTCCCATTGCTAGATGTTGAGGGTTATACATATATGATCCTAACCCCACTGTTAGATATTGAGGGTTATACAAATATGACCCTAGTCCCATTGCTAGATGTTGAGGGTTATACAAATATGATCCTAACCCCATTGCTAGATGTTGAGGGTTATACAAATATGATCCTAACCCCATTGCTAGATGTTGAGGGTTATACAAATATGACCCTAGTCCCATTGCTAGATGTTGAGGGTTATACAAATATGATCCTAACCCCATTGCTAGATGTTGAGGGTTATACAAATATGACCCTAGTCCCATTGCTAGATGTTGAGGGTTATACAAATATGACCCAAACCCCATTGCTAGATGTTGAGGTTTATGCAAATATGACCCCTACCCCATTGCTAGATGTTGAGGGTTATACAAATATGACCCTAGTCCCATTGCTAGATGTTGAGGGTTATACAAATATGATCCTAACCCCATTGCTAGATGTTGAGGGTTATACAAATATGATCCTAACCCCATTGCTAGATGTTGAGGGTTATACAAATATGACCCTAACCCCATTGCTAGATGTTGAGGGTTATACAAATATGATCCTAACCCCATTGCTAGATGTTGAGGTTTATACAAATATGACCCCTATCCCATTGCTAGATGTTGAGGGTTATACAAATATGACCCTAGTCCCATTGCTAGATGTTGAGGGTTATACAAATATGACCCAAACCCCATTGCTAGATGTTGAGGTTTATGCAAATATGACCCCTACCCCATTGCTAGATGTTGAGGGTTATACAAATATGACCCTAGTCCCATTGCTAGATGTTGAGGGTTATACAAATATGATCCTAACCCCATTGCTAGATGTTGAGGGTTATACAAATATGATCCTAACCCCATTGCTAGATGTTGAGGGTTATACAAATATGATCCTAACCCCATTGCTAGATGTTGAGGGTTATACAAATATGACCCTAGTCCCATTGCTAGATGTTGAGGGTTATACAAATATGACCCAAACCCCATTGCTAGATGTTGAGGTTTATGCAAATATGACCCCTACCCCATTGCTAGATGTTGAGGGTTATACAAATATGACCCTAGTCCCATTGCTAGATGTTGAGGGTTATACAAATATGACCCTAGTCCCATTGCTAGATGTTGAGGGTTATACAAATATGACCCCTACCCCATTGCTAGATGTTGAGGTTTATGCAAATATGACCCCTACCCCATTGCTAGATGTTGAGGGTTATACAAATATGACCCTCATCCCATTGCTAGATGTTGAGGGTTATATAAACAATGACCCTAACCCCATTGCTAGATGTTGAGGTTATAAAAAATGACCCTAACCCCATTGCTAGATGTTAAGGTTATAAAATATGACCCCTACCCCATTGCTAGATGTTGAGGGTTATACAAATATGACCCTAGTCCCATTGCTAGATGTTGAGGGTTATACAAATATGACCCTAGTCCCATTGCTAGATGTTGAGGGTTATACAAATATGACCCAAACCCCATTGCTAGATGTTGAGGTTTATGCAAATATGACCCCTACCCCATTGCTAGATGTTGAGGGTTATACAAATATGACCCTAGTCCCATTGCTAGATGTTGAGGGTTATACAAATATGACCCTAGTCCCATTGCTAGATGTTGAGGGTTATACAAATATGACCCCTACCCCATTGCTAGATGTTGAGGTTTATGCAAATATGACCCCTACCCCATTGCTAGATGTTGAGGGTTATACAAATATGACCCTCATCCCATTGCTAGATGTTGAGGGTTATATAAACAATGACCCTAACCCCATTGCTAGATGTTGAGGTTATAAAAAATGACCCTAACCCCATTGCTAGATGTTAAGGTTATAAAAAATGACCCTCACCCCATTGCTACATTGATGTAATAGTATGAATATTGTAGCTTTCATCTATGAGTAGAATTGTTTCTTCTACAGTGTTGTGCCATGGGCACTAAGTATGGAGTAGGTTAATCTGTATTTATCTCTGATTTTAGGATTGTTTTTCAGCAGGCGACTATCCCGTATTTAGAATGGATTATATGATATAAACATACAAAGGGATTTGCGAATGAAGATTAACTTTATAAACAGGTGGATTATACTGTTTATGCAAGAGAGCCTTATCCTTGTAAGTAAAGACAGACTTATTACTACATATCCTATAGTGATGTGAATAACGTCTACTTTTAGTGAGGATTATAAGAAATTAACCTTACAGACGTGGCAAGAAGATTATTGTGGCAACACCTTATGTCACAAGCACATATATATGGTAATAGATGGTGCCATTTTTAATATAAAAAAAAATGTCGTCTGCTGCAATATACATATATTTATCCTTTCCTTTTACTTATGAGAACATATTCAATTTTCGATATAACTTCTTTATTTTATGATATGACAATATTATGTTACATGTTTTCATTAATGGCCAAACACCTGCCAGATGAAAACTATATTTGATAGCACGATTGTAATCAAAATAAAATCGAACGTTTTTTTAAGACATACTACACAACATTTCTAAATAGATTGATGGCGTTGGCCAATAAGATGAACCATTGATGACATTAATTATTAATTTAATTTACACTAACTTTAAATTTAAAAACTATTTCACAGTCACTTTATTTTTTTAATGATTTACTCAATATCATAGTAGGCATATTGATAACCAATCTTACTTTCTGACTTGAAGGAAACGTACAATAATAATCCAAATCTGATCTTCACATAGTCTTCTAATTTGGTCTGTCTACAAATAATATATAATTTACCTTGGCGGTAAATTACCACAGGTAGGTCTGTAATTACCTACCTGTAAATGAAAACTTTACACGCAACTAACTGTGAAGTCATTCATTAATTTAAAATGAGTTTACCCTAAAATAAACTTTCCTCGGTTAATCAAATAAAAACTTCTGGGATACTTACCAAGTGAAACGTGTTATATCCACGGGTCAATCCAGGTACGTGCGTCAATCGAATTCATCAGCACACATGTCTACATGTAAAGGCCACAGATGTCGATTTTAAAAATGTTAAAAATGAAGTAATACGTTCCACCGTTTAACGATTCACAAAATCCCAGAAATTGACAAACCTATCAAAGTCAATTCTTCTTGTATAGGTACACTTGGTGAGTTCTCGATTCAAATTAAGTAAGAGTCAGTGTATCAGAAGTCCACATCGATGAGGAATAAAACACACGTGAGTCAACAAACCAACCACAACCTAGGTATAGTTTACGTGTCGTAGATTTCCCATCACAAAGTATAGTTTATACCTGGCAATTAGTTTTAGAAAAACACCAAATCAATTTGGAATATCGATGATGAATAAAACACGCAATTCAAAGTTGAAAAGGAACACCTCTTAATGATACTGTTACAAGAAACGATTTATAAGTCATCAAATTAAAAACATATCCACACAAAACTCGACAAGGAAGGAGACACTGTAGATAAATCAATCAACTGCTCTATGTAGACCTATATCCTTGGTAGATGTGGCATAATGGACCACTGGAGATACTCAGGTAGGTGTTGTAGGTAAACCTACTATAGTAGACGTGTAAAGACGCTGGTCTCCCAACGGATGTGACAATCGTTTCCACAGTAGCGAGTTAATCCCCTGGTTTGCACTAAGGCCAGCTCGCCTGTGAGGAGCTTGCAGCGGGGAGGACTGGACCGAACTGTTCAGTAGCTACGTACAGCGGAGCGGCTTCAGAGCAAGAGCAGCGAGATCGTTTACATGTTAAATTGAGGGATTCCGTTTCTTGCCCGACTGGCTTTATCTAGGCCACTCATGTGGCAATTGGGCTTTATTGGGATCTACATGTGGTTTTTGTATATATCATTTCCTCATAAAGGGTTTATATTAAGCGTGGTATCGAGACCTGTCATGATACGACAAATTGTTATTAGTTGTCAGACATTTGTTTGTTTGAAGGAGGCTATTCATCTATTTGCGGTGTTTTAATTAACATAGATGAAGGTTTATGTTATATCTGTCGTATTTGTTGAAATGTATGTTTATTTCTTTAACTGAAGGTTTGAGAAAAGTACATTATCTAACCATTAATCACAAGTTGTATACATTGGAAGTTGAAATGAAATAAATTAAATGAACTGCAAGTAGGTGGTTATCTGTATTAACTTTTTTGTCATTTTTTCCACACAAACAACTATTAAAAGAAATTTAATTTATATTTAAATAAATTGTATACATTACTTACTTGTTTTGTAATTGAGGATTATCTTATGTAAATCAATGACATGTATGAATAATATGTAACACTTATTCAAGTTATTAATGTGGTAATGACGATGCGGTGATTATATTTTAAACGTTCATTTATTGCAGAATGTGCATTTGGCGCACTGATTCCAAAGAATGACAATAGAGAAAATGAACAAGTTGTTCATGCGACCAATATATCATGGTATCAAATTTTTCTTTAAAATACATGAAAACCATAAACCATAACAGAGACAATAAATTGCAGGCAAACATTGATGTAATTTAGGCATTTCAACATATTTTATTTAGAATTTGAATAATGTTTTTACCATGTAATATGAAGTACTTTTTAACATCCTTTATGTTTCAGGTAGCGCTGATCGGTCTGTTTAGAAGGGGATTGATGGGCAAGCGGATCCAGTTAAGGATACACAGACGGGGTGAACTATACGTTTGGGATACATCAAAATAATAACAACACAAATATAAAAAAAAAGAAAATAAATCCGCCATAAACGCATTAAATTATTTTGGATCTATGTCGATAAATCCATGCATTTGTGGGGGTTTTATCCTTTTTTCTTACATTCTTGTAGTGATTGTCAAAACTTTAATCGCAATGATTTAATTTACACAATCGAATGGCAAAAGAATTTAAAACACCAACACCAACAATATGTATTTATTTCCATAAAAACAATTGTCGTCAATGAACGCAATTCATAAGTCAAGTTTGTATGTCTTTGATAACGATATGTGTTGTAGTTTTGTTCACAATAACCAAATAATTATTTTCACCAGGGTACAATTTTTACATTGTTATGTTTGGCCATACACACATGGGGTCCTGAAATAGATTTTTGTCGAATTGGTATAGATCCAAATTGATGTCAATTAAGGATAATATTGATAAAAATATGGACATATAGATGTTATCGACAAAAGGTACCCTATGACCAGGAAGATATTCTTTAATGTGAAAATACACGACGTTTCGGAGTATATACTTACTCCTTCATCAGGTGGAATGTAAGGAAATAACAAAATGTGATACATTTACTTACATTCCACCTGATGAAGGAGTGAGTATCATACATTAAATAAGAAACCTTCCTGTTCGTATGTATGTCAGTTGTAAATGCCCTGCAAACACCTGATAAAATACCTTCTTGGTATATGATTAGTTGATGCTTCGTTGCTGTGGGACGTCATAAACATGTCCTATTTCACTCTCCTATCTCGCCTACATCGACGACTTCATAAGGCGTTTTTCGAAACATGGACAGATGGTAATTAAAAAATTAATACATAAACATAACATAAACATTGTTGATTTAATTTAATCATAGATTCAATAATAGTGTCTTCCTGAATTGCAACTTATTTAGGACTTCTACCGCCTCAGTTTCCGTCGTCCACGTCAGATCAAGCAATATGTGCATAGTTTCTACCTCTTGAGGTAGACACATCTTTATAAACTTAGCTTTCTACCTCACTCTACCTCACTCGGGGAAAGATGTTGGGTATAATTTGAGATAAATATGAGAGACAGGTGTCATCTACGTGTATTTCATGATGACGCAACTTCGTTAACAATGTCATGACATCTTACGTCCGTGACCTTGGATCCTGTCTATGCAAGACTATTTCAAAACATAGTACATGCATGGAACTTAATTACATGTAGGTGTTCCTGGCATACTATGTTTCCGACACATGTACCTCAATATTGATACCCATGAGGCACTCGAGTCGTTATCACAGTGCCCCATGAGCAGTCATATAATAGTCTACATGTATTTTAAGTAATAGAGTCATAGACAGAAGGATATGACTAAGAATCATATCCATTACAATTGAGAATGTACATAGATTCAAAAGAAACCATAATATAAAGGGTTTTATGATTAATTGACAAGATGACAAACATACACAGAACCGTTTTCTATTTAACCAAATATAATTGTTTTCATTCAACCGACAGTGATAAGCTTCGATACAGGTATAGATTGCTTGTTACATGCACATACACTACACCACACAAGTAGTTCACCTCATATGATAATTTTAACGTTTTCCATCATAGGCAATTCATACATATCTTGAGATGATACAATTGCATGTTTTGTTTATAGAAATACAAGGACCCTGTCGCCAAATGTAATTATATCACTCTATCCAAGGTGTTTTCCTTTTATTTAGGGGTGTTTCTTAACGTTTAATATTATATTCAATAAATAAGGATATACATGTATATGTTCGCCGCACATACCTTAACATGAATTATGGTGTTTAGTTTTCACATACATCAATTTTTACATAGACACAATTTGTTTTCCCTGACACTTAGTTGACAGTGCTTGACAGCATGGACTAAGTGATAATTTCTGCTCTTCTTAACAGGAATGTGTGACCCGTCAGTAGGGAATTGGGAACACTATGTAACGAGAACATTTGACTGGGCTGCAAATGTTAATGGCTACTGCGGATTTTACATTTTACAATGTGTGTGCCCCTTTGGTCTTTGTTACTGGAAGGCACATCCATCATTATTCAACTGTACTTCATATAGCAAAAGGTTGGTTAAATCCTCGAACCTCCATTACTGTCTTCAGAGACGTACACGTTCTGGAGAGTTGGATTGTGCGTTTCATACACAAGCTTGTTTACAGCTGTATTTGTTTAGAAATATCATGAAAAAGTATCCGTTTACACTCGACCGTAATTTGAATATATACATGCCCATACTTTTCCTCGTGTTTCAAAGGATACCCTACAGTTTTCCCCGTGGAGCCTTACTCGGGTACGCCTTGTAAGCGCCCCCACGAGAAAAATTGCTGAGTATAATTCGATACACTCGGAAAAGTATATCCCTCAAATATCCCGCTAGATTCAACCTACGGACCTCGAAAATGGAAAGAAGACAGTGACATATTTGTTCTCGAATGGATCTTCAATATAGGAAGATTTGATCATGTTTAAATCTCCCTTGACGGGAGAGCACGCGGCGGTGTGTTTGGCTATTGAATATAAGGTCTTGGGCTCATGTTTCGATTCAACTCTTTCCAACCAAAGATCGCAGGTTTGTTCATTCATGTTAACATGAACGATCAGCGATCAGGCGAACTGTAGTCTAATTATATCCCTACCTGGGCAATTTTCGTACATGGAGGAACAAACAATAAAACCCTATCCTACCCAACCATAACTTTTAATCCCCAAACCGCTGGGTAAACGGGAAGACCCCTGCAGGTTCACCGCGAAACGTATAGAAATATTACGTGTTTGTTCTTGCAGTAATACAGGGAGCTAGTTTGGCTTGCTATAGCTGAAGTAATATTGAAAGCGGCAATGGACCCTGCATCTTCTCTATAGTCTCATCACTTAGATTTAGAAATTTACTCCATTGATTTCTCAGTTGCTAAAACGTGTAGGTATATCAGAAAAAGTGTAGGTGTATCAGCTAATACGCCTACACTTGTAACAAAAGAAACCACAGCAACGAGACCGGAAGTGAGGTATAAATATTCAAGTGGGAAATAGAACTAAGCGAAAATTCAAACTTGCTTAATTCTTGGAAATAACCACATGACTGCATATAATGAACAACAAAACTCTTGTTAGATTTGAACTATATGCAGACATTTTGCTTAAATACATGCATGTTCCGAGTGCACGCATACATTCTATTTAATAGTAAACACATTTGAATCGAATAAGGCTACTGCCTTCTTACTATACTGAGTATTCGGTTGAGTGCAGTGGTAAAATGTGTATAACAAGTCTCAACATAAGTAACTAAGTTTGCGTTTGAATTAACAACACGAGGGTCGAGTCAGCGCATGCGCGTGGACGTTTCTAATCAAACGCATCCAACACAACTGAAAGTATCAAAATTCACCTCAGCTATCAACACAAGCACTTCAATTTTCCGTTGAAAAATACATACATAATACAATCACGGGCTGATAATCTCAAATATCTGATGAACTAACTTGTGTTGATATCAGCTTTCAACACAAGCAATTCAATTTTCCGTTGAAAAATACATACATAATACAATAACGGGCTTATAATCTCAAATATCTGATGAACTAGAAGCACGACAGAGAAGTGCGGAATTAAAAAATTTTTTTAACGTGTTCCGTTTCTATGACACTATGTCTAAACTTCATCAAATCCAAGGACAAGTCGAGAAAAAATGAAATATAAACTAACCACTAAAACTGAAACAGATGCAGTATCTAAAATCGTTATAAATATCAGTAACAGAAAAAATTCCATTTCGCATAAACTGAATTTAAAAATAATTGCTCAAGTATGCGTTAAACGTATATGAATATTTATTTAGGTTACAAGTTCAATATTGTCAAATGCGTGGTAGGAGAAGTGACAGTAATTTCCATTAATCATATTCTGCTCGAGGCCATGGCGGCTCTTATGAAACGAGGATGTTTATTATAAGCACATGTAAACCCGTATGAGATGTAAACAACCTGAAATATATACTCTATGAACAAAGATATAGGTTCTTACAGTGTATGGTTGAAGGCGATGGGATGAGGATATGACGCAGATAAGCTGAGACGGTGCCGTGAGCTTGTTCTTCTAATGTATGTAGAGGAATCTATATAATAAGGCTTGTTACAAACTAGGACACGTGTCAATATCATGTTACAATTTCAGCTTTTCCACTACTTAATGGTAACTTGAATATGATATATGACAATGCCGTCGTGTTATAAATGTGATATAACAACGATCCTATTCCCTCAGTTTTAAACAAACTCTGTTATTTATGATACAATTTTGCAATAATTGAAATAAAAGTCTTGACTTACGCTGTATTACGTGTGATATACATGTATGTAAGAATGTTACTGGTGTAAGAACAAACATGCCTTATTTTTAAATGTTGATAAATACCAAGTGTTAGTTTCACCATTGATACAAACATACACTTGAAAAATATTTAAGGAACATTCTAGTTTGTAAACTGAACAAGTGATTTTGGGATTGTTAGGATAAGTTGAACGATTTTATCACCCTAGACATAACAATTGGTTATTTAGCGACTCATTCACTTAAATAAAAATCCACCATATATATGCAACATTTATGAAAATGTGGGGAAAATGTGAAGGTACTAAATTTTTACCTAAAGTAACTATTGTCCTCGAAGAGAAACTACACTTCAAACTTTAGAATTGCTTTGACGAGTGACTTTTGTTAACAACAAGTCAGTCAGTAAAGTGTAACCACTTCACTTGAAAGAATTACACTAATCACATTACAACAACAAATATTGACTTTCATTTCATTTCATAATGGAACACCAAATACCAAATTATTGTAACAGCCGTTATCCAAAAGACAGTGAACCGTTATTTGAGTGACCTTGAGTTTCAAAAATGCTGTATTATTGTTCTTTCTAAAATCACTAACAGTTTTCCTGACTACTGTCTTCTTTCAAATTTGAACGGTTTTGCTGTTTAAAAAAAATTGGTGTTCCTTAATTAATTTTTCAAGTGTATTTACACGAGACGACAATATAGAACGACATCTAATGTTTTTTTCTTATATGTAAAACCATTATATCATAGCATTAGAGAAAAATATATCAATCACAGTAAAGCTGAAATTCCAATTCTCATTACAACACTAGTTGCGAAGTATTTGCCACGGTTAAGTGCCACATTACAAGACTCAAAGGAATCCCTATACGTCTGTTCCAATAAAGAATAGACAAAACACTCTTTCAGCTCGTGAAAAATTATCCAATTATCTTCCATTGGTAACAGATAATCAATCAATACTAATTATCCTCTCAGGCAGTGTTGAAGACCAGACAAAAGGCAATCAACCGGTAGAACATTGGGAGTCATAATTATGCATAAGGGATTACTCTCACAATTCACAATTCTTAATGTAAGCCACGGGCTAGACAGTTCTCATTATTTATACACCCTGTGATCTCACAACGTAGCATCGTTATATGAATAGAGTTGGAGCATGAACAGGATAGGTTTGGGCAAGGGTAACCATACAATACCTTGTTAACTGTATTGAGTAGGTCAATCATCACATTATTGATAACACCTATACACATTATCAATATCTTAAAGAAAAACCTTATATAATGACGATCAGTGAGTGATTTTATGTGTTACTCATAACATAGAGTTGGATACCCCGTATCATATCGTGATGAATGAATACATGATTTATAACCGATACCAGTTCCATAGTGTTAAAGAAAGGGACATACCGAATATGTTGGTTGGTGCATGTACATTGTTTTTTATTATAACTGACTTAATCTGAGCTACTTGCATTGAATAACGAACGATGGTTTGTAAGTTGTTTAGAGTTTATTGTAGATTGGAAAATGGAATCGTTTGAATGTGTAAGTCTTGAGATTGCAAGTTTCATAGATTATAATTTGATTTTGAAACAACATTCTCGGACAGCAGTTCGGTCAGGTATAAAGGGGACATTTCATTTTGAATTTTATAAAACAAACATGATATTAGTTTTCTCCTGCGTAAATGTTTCCCAACCCGTTTCAAACATACTGAAGACGGGTGGGTAGAAGGTGTCAGGGTGGGGATCCAGTGACCTTGAGGTGCTGTGATCGAGCTCACCTGTGACCAGGTGTCAACACCTCAGTCAACACTTTCAGTGTTTTCATGGAAACCGCACCAGGCTTGAACTCACACATGGATGACTAGCGTATCAAGTCTGCCTTTCAGTGTTGTCACCATCCCAAGTGTATGGTACATAACCCCATGCACTAACAGAACCAACGAATCAGTTAGTAAATGACCAGCTGGTGGCCACATAAATACGTACATACACTTGTTGAGGGTACATCAAGATGTACTATATTTGAAGTACTGTGTGTTCCCCAGCTGTGAATATACACATGTACATCTTAAGCCCCGTTCACACTATCCAATTTTAGCTACACTTTGTATTATCAATTTGCAGTATCGACACAATATGTATGTTCATTAGATGATACATCGATAGGATTTGGATTTTCTCACACTGCAACTATAGTTGGTTTTAACAAGTCGTAACATCAACTCGTACCGTTAGAATATGCCTTTACGGATGAGTATGTTGAATTAACTCGGCGCCCTAGTTGCGCCTTCTCCGAAGGGAATTGATGCAAGAGAAATTTGAGATGCTATGATCCCAAATATTTCCGTTGAAATTTTCACAGGTTCATTTTTTTATTATTGATTTTGATACCACTGTATCTACCACGGTTTATGTTTAAAGTAATATAAAATGTAATGTACATGTACGTGTATATATTATTAGACGAGTAATAATGCCATACGACCGGTGAAGGGAAAGGACGTTAACATAATTCTTCTTTCTCCAACATCTGATAACGCATATTATTATTAGAAAAAAATTGTCTTAATCCTTAATTTGAAGTGTTTGTTTTTGTTAGTGTCAAGATTTGCTAAAATTGAGATGACATGCTTTATCGAACTTCTAATTTAACTACCGTTATGAGGATGACATGCACTATCTACTCATTTGCCATAAATATTCATGCATTAGATCAAACAGCTATTAATTGTTGAATTTACATATTCTGTATTTGTTATATGAAATTGTTACTTGGTAAATTGTATGTAACATGTTATTATGTATAAATCCTGTCGACGGAGGAATATTTATAAAGGGGTAACTCTGTTTATCAATCCCTCGTTCCAGTACCACATGGAGATAGATACCGTTTAAATCTAGTCAGTGTTGCTCCAAATTATCAAAGATTAAAACAAGCCAATTATATTATAATGAAATGTTGTGATAAAAGTATCGTATTGTTTTATCGATCAAACTTTACTTAATTATTTCTAAATAATTAAATGTCAAATACTCAAAATCAATCTTCATATTAAAACGTGAATGACATAGTCCTTGGAGAAATTGACAGGTAAAGTCATACGGATTCTACAAGTTCTACAATAATTCACTGTTGTAAATAAAGTTCGCAATGACTGCTAACACACTGTTTGACAGTTTACCAAAATAAAATCACAAATTTGATTTATCTTGATAATTATGTCACTTAATTTGTGTTATAAAATTATAATTGTATTAGTAGTAAATATGGATGACTCTTTCCCCTGCTGCCATTCATATATCAGTCTTGATTGTGCGAATAGTAATCTCAAGCATTAATATAAATTATGTCACTGTATTAGGCTATTGCATCATACACGAATAGTATATTCACTTTAAAACAATCAAGGTTACATAAAGAGTTATTGATATATGAGAATATTAGTTGTACTAAACTCAATGTGTTATTAAAAGTCAACATTAGTCCATAAAAAATCTTGAACTGCAACACTTTTCTCCATGATCATTTCTTGGTCTTCCAATTTCAGACCACCTCTGTTGAGTCTAGCTTTAAAGAAAGGCGTCAGAGGCTTTATGAAAGGCTTTCATTTTATACACATTCATGGAAAGGGACCAAAGGTATTTTGTGAGTTCAATTTAAGAAATTGAACTTGTTTCAGTATACTTTAAATTTAAAATCACGAAACAGGGACAATTTCACCCTTATATACTGTGCTTGTTAGGACAATCAGTTTTCGTTGAGAGATCTCTTTTGCATATAACAACAGTGTGATTTTCATTTCAGGTTTTTAAAGGTTAACTATTTAATCTCTTTGTTTTCATAGATAAATTCCTTTTTGCTTTCGATTTCCTTTAAAAATTCGCAATAAAAAATAATAAGTAATCATTTCGTACTGTTAAAATCGTATTTAACCTAGTGTTTATATATATATATATATATATATATATATATATATATATATATATAATACTTCAGACGACTCTTGCTGTAGATATGATTTTAATGATGACTGGATGCGACACATTTCGACTTGTTTACAAGTCTTATCAACAGTGTGGACAATTTTCAACATGGCGAATATATAGGTAGCTTAAACAATGTACAATGGACTTTGATTGATTGGTAAGAGACAATTGGTTAGCTTGATTAGCACACAATAAACTATTTACGAGGGATTAAAATTTGAGTCATTGCAGGTCTCTCATCCTGGCCCGGGCCCGCAGTCCATGAATTGATCATTTGTTTCAATTGCATAATTGACATTTCTAGCATAAAATTGTCTTCTTTTTTAATCAAATTAACTCAAAATACCTTTTTTCATGGTGGTTCGAGTAGAGTCTAAAGAGGTGTCATTAAATTCAATGTTTGTTGTTTTCTGTTGGTGGCACAATGGTTGGGTCGGTAACACTTGTGTAGGTTTGATCTAAGTCCTCTGTGACGATAGTTCTGGGGATGAATCAGTTATATTGAATTAAAGTAGACTGAATGGCGCATTTTCAAACTCATGCTGTACTTTCGGTAAAACATAACACTTACATTGTGGTTCTACCTATTTTTAGCTTTGCCTGATTTTCAAACACACTGGGTTTACCTCCCAATTAACATACCTATCACTTGATCTAGGAGTAATTGTTTTTAGTTGATAACAGGTTTAGTTATACCATTGAAGGGTAAAATAGTAATATAAGATGACTATATAACTTCATTATAGGGTTTATATAAAGCGCATTAAGAGGTTATGCCTAGCACCAATGTCAGACTATACCATTATTCCGCTGGCAAATAACATAATGGTACCTTGTATATATAGCTGTAAACTTGGCTACACAAGGCCTTGATGTTGATGTCAATTACTAAAAGCTTCTGATCGAGAGTAATAACTTTCTCAGGGAAATTGCTGAGAGAACAATGACAAGAGGAACAAGCTTCTATCGTCAAGGTAAACACAGGATTAGAAATTAAGAAGAATTCCTTCGTCTATGATCAGCATTGGAGTTATTTCGTCGAACACATTGCATATTATCTTATATAACCACATTCCAAAACAAAAGAATCAACTTCCCAATGGTTTAATCGTGGCCCCGAGGTGGACTTAGCAAGCCTTTGATGATACACCGCGGTCACTGGTTCATACAGGAATTGCTATTAGCGTTCATTAAGCCAAGTCTCTCTCTATATATGCCTAACGTAGTATAAAACAGTATGGATAATCTTCTAACGTCAACATAAATGACATGAAATTAACTGTTATTAACGCGACCGCTTGCATATTTGCGCATTATTGCTATCATTGTTGATGATCATCTGCTACATTAAAACAAGAATCATTTCCTTGTATGCACTAAAGGCAAAGTGAGCCAGTTATAAAGCCCAGTATTTGGTGCATCAGATCGCGCAAGAATGCTAACATGACGGGACATTGCAATTGACGTACGTGTTTTTTCGTTTATTAAATCCATAACGACAGCTTTAATCGGGGACAGCGATGATCACTTTACTTCTACTCACGGTTTCTCTGCAGCATAGTTACTAAGAATCCTCGATATTTGCCTAATGACATCGTTTCCAAAAATAGACCAATGCAAATGTCATTTAATAGGGACGACTATTGTAAAACGATGTTTCGAAACACACTTGAGATTATCTAAAAAATGGGACAAAAGAAAGTACACACCTCAGTTGGTTTCGATTAATTCAATATTTAAAAGAAAGCAGATGCATTTGACTATGGCATGATACAATAATACTAATCTACAGTGGTTTGAATGAATTAATTGGTCACTGTGGCTAAATTGGTATTAAATAAATTTGTTTAATGAAACACAGGATTTAAAAGAGGAAATTTAAAATTTAAAATTTCTTCTTTTTTTTCAAATTAAAAAAAAACATGTTGAAGTATTTTTGACTGCTGACTAAACACCTCTACTTTTCAGTTTTAATTTATGACATCGAAAACTTGCAATTGAAAATAATACATATGATAAAATCAACAGAAGTGAGTACTATCTTTTGCCAGTTTATTTGCTTATGCCTACACAAAACAATTGAAACCTTTGAAGATGATTCATTGCATGTAACAAAGTGAATCATTCAGTTCCATGGACAATCAAATGCACAACACCCAGGGGCAACAGAAACGATACCAACAAAACTGCAAGATAATTTAATCCATCAGGTATATATAGGACTAATACATAGTAGCCCGTGTCTCTTAAAGCCAACTATACTTAATTTGTAACAATATCTGTTCATGTTTCTGAAACACGGCTTTTGAAAAAATCGTCATTTTAAAATCTCCTTACCAAGGTGAGATAGGAGAGTGAAATATGGTTTTCTGGCTTGTTGTATGACACCCTGCACCAACGATGCGTCATCAAAGTCCAAGAAGGCACATTATGCCTACAACATCCTTACTAACTTAATGTTCATATTTCATACACTTATATAACTACCAAACATTATGTCCAAAAAACCACCATGCGTGTTTGAACAGATATAGCTATCAGTGTCATTCTCTCCGAAATGAACTTGTGAATCTCTAGACGAGATAGATCCT
Source organism: Gibbula magus (assembly GCA_936450465.1). Lineage (NCBI taxonomy): Eukaryota > Metazoa > Mollusca > Gastropoda > Trochida > Trochidae > Gibbula > Gibbula magus. The sequence continues at coordinate 66,568,513 of OW388300.1, read as the reverse complement.
CATCCAGAAATTAAAAAATCGACTTTATTCGTCATAAAATTGCTGGCTCTGCTGAAAAATGTATATCGTTGCTTGTACCCCTCGGTATGTATTCAATGTCGATGGTACATTCACATATGGCTCCTAAAAGTCGATGCAGACTCAATTCAGATTCAGATTCAATGTGTTAGCAGATAGGAGGTAGATTGTAACTCCCACAGACTTAAATTTTCTACATTTACTGCCTTCTTTTATATGGTTCCTGAATATATGTTTTTCGGGATTCCGTTTGAAATTTAAAACAAACAATTGAAATTGAAAATTCAACATGATGATAAACATATGAATATAATTTACTTTGATTTTATATTCATTTTATTTAAAACACTATGTTCTGCTGAGTGGGCAGCATTGAAAATTAAGTGATAGGGCGCAGCCATGAAAGGGAGATAACTGTTAATGACCGAGAAGATCTTATGTCGACTACAGATACTTATAGTGCATAATTCCATTTATAAAGCTGCGGAACGCAAATCAATAGGTATACACGTTCTCTGGCAACAGTTCATGCGTAAACAACGAAATGACAGATGTGACACTTTGAAACTGTGTTGTATACATGCTACTATACATCCAAAAGAGAAACTATATGAACTTCTCTATCATAATTCAGAAACGTCCACACGAATCGTTCCTGCAACATACACAATGTAATCAATAACATCTAGGACTCATCTGGTCCCAAGCCAATCTGTCAACTCATGGAGTAACACACTGTTACTTCAAATGGGATCGCAGTCTGCATGTCTCCAAGCTAATATAGAACCATGATTTAAGGACTTTGATTTGACATGTTCTGGAGTAAACATTCTGTCCTTTGTCCTTAAACAAATAAAATATGTGTTGGTAAAACATTGAAATAATGAATTGCCATTGTGAATAAAGACATTAAAATGACATAGAAAATGTTGCTGCTGTCTCATACGTCAAACAGTATCAATGGTGTTATTTTGTGGAGACGCACTGGCTGTTGCTGAAAATTATCATTTTATTACCCAAAATAATTGTCATACATTTGGCATTAAGGAATAAATATTCAACTCCAGTAAGATGATTTGAACTTAAATCACCACATACGGTATTTTGACACTTATCAAAACCCAAACATGTTTTATGAAGTTTCTGTAAATTAAAAGGACACAGGGAAATTAGTGGGGAAGTTTCCAGTGTTACATGACAACTTGAATGTGTAGCTTGGGATAGTACGTTTTATTAATAACATAACTCTACAAAATATTGATAAGAGGCAATGACAAAACATAACATAACAGAAAATATAGGTGAAAGTTAATAACATAACTCCACCTAACAATGTTTTAATTATGAACATTAATGACTAGCACAAAACATAGAAACATCCCCGTCACATTTCATTTCTTTGAATATACAGCGACTGCACTGTCTCTTTAAATTTGTTTACATTTACTCATGAACTCAGGTGCTACTCTTCTTATCAACAATGTAATATTTGCTACCAAAACATTCAATACAAATCATCCATACACATTTCTGTATTGTGAATATACATGACGCTTCGGAGTACATGCTATTTTCTTCATCAGGTGGAATTTTGCAGGAGAGAGCATACATTGTATATTCCGAAACGCCGTAAAGCTTCACAACAGAGAAGTTGTTATCGAGAAAATCGTATTTTCATGAACATCTATTTCCCAAATGCACATAAGACTTCACTTGCATAAGGTATATATGATATTCACACTTCTTTCTGATAAAACTAGTATAAATAAAGACAAGTAATGCTCCGTCGAGTCTTCGGGAAATTACAATTCATCAGTTTAAATGACACATTCAGTGTTAGGATATCCAATATATTGTGGGATGAAATGATATCATATACATTTTTATATGACTAAGTATATATAAAGCATAAGAACGTTAATAAAATGTAATGCCTACCTCAGAATTGCCAATCGAGATCTGTTACCCACTTGCCTATCTGTGCAGAGAATCACAATAGACTGACCATCTCCAGAGAAATACATGTTATAAGAAGTTGTTTATACAATCGTCACCAGTTCTGGCATTTATGTTTTCCTGGCCCCGTTAAGGCAGGTAAAAGGTTATAAGTTGAAACTCTTATATATTCTAAGTAAACAATAAATGCATTAGCCTGGTCATTAATGCACGCTACATGTAGTAGCTATAAGTAGCGAATTCTCCTGATGTTCAACAAGATATTTTAAGAGTATTGTGCGGATAGTCATCGTACGAAGATGTCAAGAAACACTTACAAATACAAATACAAATATAGAATACTCAGTTATAATTACTAAACTTTCTAAATCTGTTACGCTACATGGATGATTATATCTATGTTCTATTTTCTATAATGTATCTATTAACACTACCTCAATTGTATATTTTTATGTTCTACAGAAATGTGGGTTCTATATATCGTATTGGATAACAACTTTCATATTGACTAATCCAAAATAGTCAATCCGATAATGTACTTAAAAGGGCAGTAGCACGTTTTTTGCAATTTTTTTTTTAAATTTCCCATTTATAATAATAGTTATGTCATTTATATTTACTTCAGAGGGTAAAACATCTTATTACACAAACCAATTATCCGTAGTGGTAATAACAGTGTTGCGTATAAAGCAAAAATTGCATGGCGGCCATTTTATTGTGAACACATTTTATCAATTCGAATGACCAAAATGATTCCCATGGCTTTACGAAAACATGTAAATACATGTTTTAACCTGCTTTTCCGAAGAGAGAAGGGTGTTTTACTATTGGTGACATTATTTTTCAAATAAATTTCATCAACTTATTTCAGCGAAAAAAAGTGCTACTGCCCCTTTGAAATTTACAGATACTATAAATGGCTCAGAGAGTATTTATATGAAATTCCGTGTCAGAAAAAGCAACATACAAATCCGTCGGGCTGACAGTTACATGTATAGCAGACAGGCCAAGCTAAATCAACAATGTAGACAGTTATTAATGGGTATAGTACAGCGAGTATAGTGTTAAAGTGAGTTTACTAACTGTACCTCAACATGCCAACACCATGTGCAAAAACTAACCTAAATATACCGAAAGGGCTGCAGTATCTAAGGAATGAAGTTTCGAACGCGCAGTATCACTTTTCAATGTTTTGTTACGTTAGTTTTACACCACGTTTCAATGATATCCGTACAAGTTCTTTCTTCAGTTGTGATAGCTGGACCGTGTTCAAGAGAGGTTTCAAAGTAATCGCTCAATAATTAGCGATTACTTTTAAACCTCTCTTGAACGCGATTACTCAAAGTAGCGCTACGTAGCAAAGCGAGCGAACTTTGAGGTTTTGCACCGTGTCGTTCAGGAGAGAATGAGCGCTACTTGAGCGCTACATTGGACAATCAATGAGCGATTATAAGCGCTCGCTGTTATGGAACGGAGCCCAGATCTCACCAATGTATCTTCAGATGTCAAATATATCTACACATGATGATTAAAGTAACACTATATTCAAAAATTGTACTTTAATCGATTACAAGTCATTGAGAAAGTAGATGAACTGATGGATTTCAACAACGTTCTATCAACGTGTCAGCACCGATTGATACATGTTCATATGATAAGCGTATTCCATAAAGTGTGACAATAAATACCACTTTATTACCTTAACAGAAATGCTGAATCACTGAGCTCTGACACAATTATGAATAAAAGACAACAAAGAGTATGAGTTTGAAAAGTTCGACATTCAACGATTGTCTAAAGTGAAATACTTTGAGGTAGAACATAAGTTCGTACTCGTTTAGGTTTCGCTTTTGCAATCTAGCGGAGTTCGGAAGGCTCTTAATGGGTCTTTTTTAAATTGGTTACTCCATATATGATATCATCAAACGTTAAAGGGGCAGTAGCACGTATTTTTGCAAAATGTATTTTTTCAAATTTCCCATATATAATTATAATTTATGTCATTTAAATTAACTTTAGAGGGTAAAACATCTTATTACACAAACCAATTATCCGTAGTGGTAATAACTGTGTTGCGTATAAAGCAAAAATTGCATGGCGGCCATTTTATTGTGAACACAATTTAATCATTTCGCATTACAAAAACGATTCCCATGACATTATCGAACCATGAACAATCATTTTTAACTTGATTTTCCGAAGAGAGAATGGTCTTTTACTATTGGTGACATTATTTTTCAAATACATTTCATCGACTTATTTGAGCGAAAAAACGTGCTACTGCCCCTTTAAAAGTCTTCGTCACTAACAGAGAATTAAAGGATAACCAAAATGTATCTCAACTTTTCAACTTTTTGTTGGGTTTTGATCTGTTTACACAGTGACTCAACCAACACTGAGAACAGAAATTGAGTGGACTTCGTGATGAAGGAAATGCAATAACGCTAATCAGAAAAGATCAATCCTAAACACAATCTATGGCAATGACAAAAATCCGAAAACGTCATTCTTAGTAAAAATGTATGGGATCAAATTTCCTTTCTCCCGACTGTTTTGCTGAGCTTGTCGGATTAATTGCAACAGTAAATCAGAATTTAACACCTTAATATGAAGTTAAGATATCAATTTAGTTCAGATCTGAAGGATCACCTCGACCTCCTGGAATATAGGTCGATGTAAGCGTGGGTTTAACTTTCAAACTGCTGAGTGTAATCTTACTGTGCGTCTATTGTCCCTTTTGATATAATAAGTTTAGTAATTTACATGGGTTTTATTACCCCAATTCACAACACGTAACGTTGCTTGATGGCCCCAAGGAACGCAGCAATTAACATTTTCTAGAAAAGATTATACTTCATCTCCGTTTATTACAAATACCTGAAAAATGAAATGTCTGCATTTAGGGTGTAGTGTGCGTTATACAGAACTGCTGCTTTTCCGTCTTGTTATTGGCTTATTGTCTTGTTACGTGTAATATTCGCAACTTAACGAGAGCTCCTGGCTTAAGATCTCAACTCAAAGCTTTGAGGGATGACTCGAAGATGTTCGAAAATTCAAAACAATTTTATACTGCTTCGGTGCGAATTTTATGTTTGTCTTTAGAGCCACGCGTTTTGCTGCTCATGGAGAATGTATTATTCTGTGTTCCAGAATTTAATAATGCTTGCATGCAAAAATCAGCTTTGATTTAGAACCAAATTCTTGTCATACAGTTACAAACGGCATGTTATTGTGAGACATGTATTCTAAGTCAAATTATTAAAACCAATTATATTTAATAGGTTTGCCGTGACAATATAGAAACATGATTAATGTTAAATGTCTGTGTGGATAAGATGAATTATGTCTGTGTATTGGTATATAATGTGTTGATAATGTTTCTGTGACAGTCGTGTATAATGACACCTAAGGGAAGAAAATGATGAGCTCAGTTGCTAACAACAGTGTATGAGTTCAAGTGATGTATGGAGGATCAGCAAATGTGTTGATAGATAGTTCCTGTTCATTTAGCCAAAAGAATGCTTACCTAAGCATATAATATACAGACATTATAATATTTTCAGTGGTAAATTATACAGCTTTGATTAGATACAATACATTCGGTATTTCATTGGAGTGATTTTCATGTAATACGTTCAATCATATGACGTCGTCGATACTATAGGATGTATCTTGCATGCTCCTTTAATAAAGTTAACGCCATTTACAAATTATGTTAACTTTATTAAATCTCATCGATGTAACATCAGCATCGAATGCCACACATACCTCATCATGTGAAGTAGTTATGATTATCATACATAAACACTCGCGGCAGCGACATTGGTGCAATTAGCAAAGAAACATTTCTACCTCACGCGAGAAGTATCTTTTATTCATTATCCGAGCTAGTTTGTCTTTTTCTGAACATCTGAATATATTTCGCTCAGGTAATACACACATTTGTTTCGTAAAAGTCATAATGTTTACTTTCGAGTATTATAAATCGTACTTATTAATTATATTCAATCCAATAGCGTAAGAATTGCAAGAAAACGATTCACTCACCTTTCGATGGTTTTCAATCAGGACGTCACAGAATTGGTTGATGATGCCAAATGTGACGAAATACGAGAACTCTTGCTATGTGCATATGAACACATTTAAAACAAATAACATCGCTTATGTTTAACCCCATCTAATGACTACAAGTACTGCTTGGTAACTCAGCTGATCATTCTTGATGTATTATTGGCATTGCTCTCCTACGATTACTGATCTCAGGGGAGAAGTTGGAACTATGTTTTAAATGTGTAGGCACGCCACATGTGTAGAGTATACACAAAGTTTGTCAAGTGTCAAATTCGTTGCATCGATTGTGATTTTTAAAGCTGATATAACATAGGGACCTTAATGATGAAACATATGACATTGAAGAAAATTAAAGGAACCTCCTAACATTTAACAAACGAAAAAGTTCCAAACTTGGAACACACAATTGGTCTTATCATATACAATGTACATCTGTTTTTTTAAACTTTTTTTGCCAACGTCTTATAGGGAACACGTGTACATTCATTGAATAGTTTCTCAAACTCCGTATTTGGCATTTTATTTGGCACATGTCATGCAGTATATCTAATTCCTTATAATGAAGTATATATTGATCTACTCTGAAACAGATGTGATATAATATGATGAATGGGAACATGTTAGTCAGAACAAACTCTTGGACTTGTATTTCAGAAATTGGATGATGAGATATTGTGTCAAAATATTCTTGATATTTTGCATGTACGTGATGTGTAACTTCAACACGTGATTTCGAAACACGTGTATGTCTTTGAAATAGTATTTCATCATAATCATATTTCCCACAGCATGAACATTTCAACCCAGATAAATCAGATTGGACGATTGTGTAGTATGCCAGGATATCGTTGTAAACATATCCGATAAAAAATGATATCAAATTATTCTGGACATTTGCAATAGTACGTGCAATGTCAACACTTGATCATAAAGCATGTGTATGTTATGATTCATTAAATAGTTCTCCATTCTTCTACTATTACTACTGCTACTATTACTACTACTGCTACTACTGCTACTTCTACTACTACTACTACTACTACTACTACTACTACTACTACTACTATTACTGCTACTGCTACTACTACTACCACTTCTACTGCTACTACTACAACTACTACTACTACTATTACTAATACTTCTACTACTACTACTACTACTACTGCTACCAATTTTGCTACTACTACTACTACAACACCAACAACGTCTACTACAATACTACTACAACAAAAGCTACTGCTACAACAACAACAAGAACAACTACTACTAATAATAATACTAATACTAATACTAATACTAATACATACTCATACTAATACTAATACTACCGCTGCTGCTGTTATATATTGATCATGCAATCCTACTAATCTTACATTTTATAAAAATGTTTGCAAGACATTTACAACTGCGTTCTGACCTACGTGTACGTTGTGTTTTCAGGAAAATAACCGATATGGGAGCATATATGTTATGAATGCTTTAAATAAAGTTTTAATCACATGATGATATATTTAGCAAAACGAGCGTTCGACTACATGGAATAATTATTTATTTAAGAATCTACTTCATTATTCCACATCAGGAAAATGCAACAGTGCATGTCACGAGTCACACGACTGTGGAGAAGGAACCCAAACATGAATACTTGTAATTGTAATAATAATACCTCGGGAACAAAGACAATGACAAATGTGATAATTTACTAAATTGAAAATGAATATGATCCTTTGCTTATCTGTCCAGCCGACACTGATTTAAGGAGAGATGGGACGAACAACTGAAATATTTTAGAATTTTCTAATTTTTGGTACATATGTTATTTATGATGTGTAGATTGAATATATGGAATAAAAAAAAGGGGGTCACCGAACGTTTTTTTGAGTTATAGCCATTTGAAAGTTGGGTCCACGTCCGATTTTACCAAAAAAATGTAACATTATTTGAAGCTATACCAAAGTTTGAATACAGGTCCTTCTATTGAAGAAAGTATTTTTATGAAGAGGGGAAATATAAGGTAAGTCATACTGATTCTTTTTTAGCAAAAATAATTTCTGAAATAAAAGTTATGAAATTTTAAAAAATAAAATTGTGATTTCACGAAACAATTTTTTGAACATTTTAATAGCTGAACCATATTTATATATTTTACGATTTTCTCATAATTTCTGAGATGAAAGATAAACTCATGATCTTTCCAAATATATATAATTCATTATGGGTCACCGAACGATTTAAAACGCTATGACACGATATAGAGCTAATGTGGAAGTAGAAAATACGATTTCGCGTCGCTAAACGACATGTGCTTTCTGCATGACGGCATGCTTTCATTACATTTATTTTTGTACGCTATCTTATCATTATTTGAGGTTATTTTTTCTCATAATAATCTAGGGTTTGACATATGAAATGAAATTAAAAAGGCCCAGATATCTATACAAGCAGCGATTAGACAGTTTCGACTATCTATGAGACCAACACCGCAGACAGAAACCTAGTCAAAATACTAGAAATAGGCTTATGACAGAGCGCTTGCGCACTCCGCAAAACGAACCGATCTAGCCTAAATAAGAAATTTAAAATATACTAAAATATACCTACACATGTGAGTTACAAATACAGAATTAATATCATTTACTATTGAGTATTTATGATTAATATCACGGACTATTTTTGAAAGGACTTTGTGTGGTCTAGGTCTACTCTCGCGATCACTCTGCATGTCACTTCCGGGTGAGTGAATGGATACCCGCACTTCAATGTTGGGACGAAATAAACTATAGAACTTTCAGGTAGGCTAGCTGAACACTTTATAATTTCGGTATATCCCTCAATAAGGTTACTGTCAAAACACTCTCACAATATAGATGAATTATATTCATAAATTCATCGTCAGCGATTCGATTTCGATTCAATGATTTTGGTATTCCACCGACATGATAGATCGACTTTCACAAGTCTACTGTATGACATAGAAAACAGTTTACTGTACTGTTGAATTATTATCCAGTAGCGTGGCAAGTTAAAATCGAAAGTTCAAGGCTTTCCCTCCCACAATTGCCAGTCTATATGGTATTATTTAGTACCAGAACAAAAGATAACACAAGAAAAGGATGATGTCAACAAGATTTTATGTTGAAAATTTATCACCACATGATTGAGACATTGTTATAAACACTCATGACAAGGAAAACATGGACAGGAAACATATATGTCAATTATAATTAATAATCATGATTAATACCAAGATAGGAACAATTCAGTAAATTTAATTTGAATTTGATAATATATAATCAATAATCTATGAGATGCATATACTAGCCTATTTTGGCAAATTCATAAACCATATTAGTTATAATAAACCCTTTTAAAAATGTAGATTATTCCAATTTCATTTACTATGAACACTGAACAGTTTCGACCTTTTTATCATTATATGGCAATATTAATCAATCAGCGTATTTATATATTGTATATTCCCATCTGAATTATTATGTGAGTATACTATACTGCAGTACAGTGAGTATTCTGGACTTACTCCTCAAGACAACTTTGTGTCAAATATAAACAAAATTGGACAAACGGCATCCTTTCTGATGATGCAGAAACTTAACAACCGGTATATATATCCCAATATCTGAAAACAATCCGATTTGATAAATACATATCACAATAGAAAGTTTGTTTTGATTCATTTATAAAAGACTTAGTAGATCATCATCATATAAAATAACAAGTGTAGAAGCGAACACAGCTCACGTATCCTTGCTTCCAAATATAGTTTGACATAATTAAAAATAGGAATGGCACATCTATGGGAATGAGTAACCTATGTTATGATAGACATTGTAAATTCAACAAAACTATTTACAACTTGTTGCAAAAATATTGTCTAAAAGGTTTTTTGGATTGATACATAATTTTTCTATGATCAGATGTCAATACTGTGATCTCACAATTAATTTTTACAGTTTACATCATTCATTCTCTATATTCATACATATACTGGTGAATATGTGTTGCAATAATTATGGACACAGTGACATAGCTCAAGCGATTCATGGCCGGGATAGCGCAGTGGTTAGCGCGTTCGGCCTTGGATCAAGATGTCCGTGGTTCGAATCCCGCCAGGGGCACTGCAACTTTGTTTGCAGAAGAGAACTGTTCTATAACACGCAGTAAGGTTTTGGTGCAATGCTACACTGAATTTTAGTGCAGTACCACCCATGGTTCGATAGTTCCAGCCGCTGCTCGCAGGTTTTTACCGCAGTGCATAACCACATGGCATTGCAGGCTTTCTCCCTGCCATAATACTAGCAGCCGCGATATAAGTGTAATACTCTTGAAAGCGGCGTTTTACCCCAACTCACCTCAAGCGGTTCAAAACTTGTGGTGGGGATATATGAGCTCATTTTTTTTTGTGGACAAGAATCATCATTACATCCCAGTGGGTTAAAAATAGTCAAAAACCTTTTGAACAATATTTTTGGATTTAGTAATCCTAGGTTTGCCATCACACTCCTCCCCAAACAGTGCTACCAAGCCATCGTACCCACCTCTATCCACAGCAAGTTTCAAATGGTGAAAATGTAAACCGCTACTGGCAATCCTATCCAACATACCTTGACTAACAGTTCCTTTCAAACAGGCTAGAGTAGACAGTACATACTTCTTTTTACATAGATGCTGAATACTCCTGCATACATAAAGCAATGAAAAGCTGTATTTGGAGATATGCTCCATTACATTTGGGATGTGATTAACAAGTTCCTGCAAGGCATAAACATCTGATACTGCATTATGAGCCTCATATGAAAGATTCAGGATGTTATGGCAAAGAGAATCCTGCTTATAACTACATTGGCCAGGAAACCTTTCTTTGAACAATGGCAGAGTGTCAATGAAACCAGATAAAACTGGTGAATAATCATCCAACAAATCACAATTTTTGATTGAATTAACAAACACTCTTGAATCAAAAGATTTGGCATTATGGCCACATAAGACACATTTGTTGAATCTCTTGATGAATGACAAGAAAGATACTAATGCAACCCTTACTGGTACAGCAGGTACAGGTTTATTATGCATAAACATCTGCTGACCCACACAAGTGAGACCGGTCACATCTGATGCTTGTTTGTTTATTACTTTTCTTGGAAGGACATAAGTATTAAATGTTTCTCCTCTGCAGGTAGCAGCGATCTGGGTGATATGTGCATCCATACCTGTGAAATAATAAACAACATGACTACTGGTATATCAATTGGTCTAATTTTACAGAATATCTGATCATTTCCCTAGCTGTACTGCTGACTATGGGAAGATAACATTTCAGCTGAATTAAAAAAAATAAGATCTTGAGACTAACTCTCCTAAAATATTATTACTTTTGACATTACAGGCCCCATATTTTGAGGAGAAATCACAAATATACTCATGAAAAGTGTACAATAAACTTACCAAAACCTGTGGTTTCAATGTCAAAGAAAACTTGACTAGAACCGTCCAATTCTAGGGGAGTAGCCTCTGGTTGTGGTGTGTGGGGCGGTATTGCTTCAATATCTGCTTCTCCTGAAATAATGAGCAGAACATTAGAGGGTTTCAGGTGGCTTTACACCTGGGGTGGGGTGAATTGGGGGTTATGTCTAGTACTATTGCAGGGGGAGAGTCTGCAATACCAGCATGAATGTTAATGCAAAGCGGTGAAACCGGCAAGCTTAGACTGAAACCAGCAAACCCCAAACCCCAAACCCCAACTTCAAAAACCCTGTCTGTTTACCACCCTGAATTTGCCTAAACACCAGTATACCTGGCAAAATTAGACATATTCACTTCAAACTGGGTTTTTTCACATTATATAAGATTTTGATTTGGCTATCAATTCATTACATGAATTAGCATATTGATAAGCCTCACCAGTTGACAAGTTCATGTTCGATGAGTATGTTGTACCCTCTCTCACTTCCACTCCGCCCTGTTTTGAAGATTTCTGGATTTTGAGTTGTAGCCTTCTTCGTTTGCCTTGGAGACTCCGACATTTGGACTGCAGCCTCTTTGTGTGCTTGTCCAGGTGTTTTGCACGGAAAAGGGTGATTTTCCCCGGGGAAAGGGTTAACTTTTTGTTAACCTGAGGAGATAGAAATATTTATGTAAAATATGAACTATAAATATGATAAACATGCAGACAAACAGATTATTTCCAATAGACAAGATTCATTTAATGAATATTATATTTGATGAGTTTATCTGAATAGAACCCAGACAATTTTTTTACCAAAAACTTCATCACTAACATTTATATCATCATCTGAGGTATCACATTGGTTCCTGATAGTGTCAAACATTTTATATATATAATTTTTAAATTCATCTACAAATGTCATTTATCAAATTCAAATTTCTACACAGGTTGTGATCCTTTGCCATTCCTTGTAAGCATTGCTTGGTTCTACCATGTAAGATCCTATCTGGGATGCCAGACTTGATTGACCAATGTATGAATGTTGAAATCAAGTAAGGTGTAATGTTTACTGTATTGTGGTGTGGGTTTGTTAAATACCATCTGAAAAAACTATGTCATAACCAAGCAATTCTTATGTGAAATAACAACTGATCTCAACTCCAGTAGGAAGATTGTACAAGCTGTTGACTCACTGCAGTCAGATAAGAATAACCAATATTCTTTTGCGCAACACCTGCCCCTACTCTGAAGTTGAGACTTGACGACATGCTGTAACATTTTGTCTTTGGAGCCTTGCTTGCTATAGTGTTGTTAAGACTCTCATTAGCCTGGGAGCTTGACATGTTTGCAAGCTTGTCAACATGAGGTTGAAAACTCTCAAACAAGTCGTGCAGTCGCTGCTGCAGCTCCGAGTCAGTCAGAGGTCGCTTGTGGGGTAGCGTCTTGTGCTTGTAGCCATCCGGGTCCTGGAGGTAGCCACACCAGCTAGGGGAACAACTGGCATGGTCCCCAAATGGATGGCAAGATAACGCCTCTAAACTTTTGGAAATTTGGTCAGGTTTTCCTCTATTTTGCTTACACATGTAAGTAAAATTCCTCAATATATATTTTATAACCAAGACTGATAACTGTTTGAATGTTTTTTTCAATTCATACAGAGCATTGGAAAGTTTCTTTTGAATGTGGTTGCTGTCTGAAAGTTTTTTGACATTTATATCAACTTCTTTATGTACTCGAGAAATTGTAGCAGAGTCATCATCCCCTACAAGAGTTTTCACTGAAACTTGATCTTCAATTTGATTGTTCAAAATGTTAACTACCATATCAGCCTCCATAGCTTTTGAGCTACCACCCCAATTTCTCCTACAGTCATGTTCTTTTTCTGAATTGGTATTACATTGCTTACATGATTTGGACCTGACATCAAACCCTATCACCTTGCCTGTCTCAACCCCTATCATTGTAACATGACCTGTGGATGAAAATAAGTTCATATATGAGATATTTTATATATATATATATATATACATATATATATATATGAGTCATTAGTTAACTGTTAAAATACAGGTTGATACAATGTTCACTCTATAGACAGATTTTCTTTCATCACTTAAGAAAAGAGTTTATTCTTGGTATCCTAAACTGAAATGTTTCAAAAATCTACTAAGTAATCTAAGCAAGAGATAGAAGTGTAAACTGTCAAGAGAGTCTACTTACCGGACAAGCTGTTGTAGTTTCTGCCACTACCTCGAGACTGCCAGCCTCCATCTACACTTGCAGTGAGTGGCACATCACCATCGTAATTGCCATTGACTGTGTTAATCCTGGAATAATAACCCATTTCCATTTGATGTGGCCTTGCGTTATACTTGCACTTATATTTTAAAATTTTTATGACATGGAAACTTGTATAATATCCTTCATATACAGTATGTGCAACATGTGGTAACTTACACTAAAATCTTCTTCTGTTTTAGTACAAAACTACCATACATGATTTATCAATGTAAATAGGGGGCTAGATAGGGAAGTGGTTTTAGATAATAAAAAAAAAAAGTCTGAGGGTTTGAATCCACCTATGTCTGCTTCTGTTTTCAGCAACTTTGTTTGCAGTAAAGAATTATTCCACATGCAGTAAGGTTTTGGCACAACGCTACACTCAATTTCAGCAAAGTATCAGTCATGGTTTGCTAGTTCCAGCCAATGCTTGCATGTGTCACTGCATTGCATTGCAACAATGGCTTTGCTGGCTTTCTCCCTGCACTAATACATGCAGCCCTGATATATGTTAATTGAATTATCTGACATAAAAAATACCTGTTAGCTGTAGCTTCAACTTCTTCATCAACGGCTTCTTTGACCGACTCCACCGCTACTGTCTCTATAGCAGCTCCTGACTCTTTTTCTCTGGTCTTGAGGGTTTTTGGAGACACAGGAGGTATGTTGAGGGCAGACAATAGGTTGTTGATCTGTCTCTCCCCTAGTCCACTGTGCAGCATACCTGAATAGGAACATTTGTTGGTTTTATTTAACATGCACTTGTTTCATACCATCTAAACTTTAATGCCATCTAAACTTTAAATGATCTCTTTCAAAACAATATAACATTAAAACATACTTGAAGAGGAAATTTTTCAGATGTACTAGATTCACAAATAAAACTGAATATTATGAAATACCTGTATTTAAATTAAATGTTATCTTAAATTTGGACTTTGTTACGTGCGTGCCCATTTACATAATTTATGTGTTACTAAATAACTTAGCATTTTCATTCATGTGAACAGGCTCCAATCAATTATTTCTTCATACCTGTTGTCAACTTGGTGTTGACATCCCAAATTCGGTTATTCGGGCCATGTCGCTTGCCCAGCATCACTTTATTCAGTCTCCTGCAGACACTATTTTCACAGACTATGTGAAGCCACCCACCAAGACCCATCCTCACTTCTCCAACACACTGAGATAACCTGAAAATATATTTTTAGAATTACATGTTGTTTTACTTTATATATAATGACAATTTTATTTAGGGATTCATTCTTACTATTTGCAATATATTTTAAAATTATCAATTTACAATGAGTTTTAATTTAATTGATTTTTTTTTACACTAACATGATTCATCAAAACATTCTTATTTTATCACATTTTTTATTTAGAATTTCAAACAGAAATTATTAAAACTTTTACAAATAAAAAGTGTTTTGAAAATTTAATAACAAAAAAATGTTGTGGAAAAAAATATCCTAATTTTATTTCTATGTAGTCCTGTAGGATAAAGCTACGCACCCAAGAGATACAGGATTATTTGTAGCATTAAAATATTAGATAAACGAAAAAAAACTCGACCATGATGAAATATAAAATTGGAATTTCATTGAATGGTTTATATTGAAAATCTTATAGAATTGTTCGTGTCACTGACTGAACCGTCACGTATACGACATTATCATTATGAGTACCTGAGAGGAGAACTGCACTGGACGCAGTGGTCAAGCTGACTAGCGAGAACCTGTAGGTCCACTACTCTACGTCCTTCTGTCCAGTCTTGGAGCAAAACTTGAGGCGTAGAAACAAACTCGTCAGTGGCTGTGTCGACCGACTCCACCACCTCTTCACGGACGACATGACCGAGGGACACCGGTGCGGGCACTTCCTGGTTCGGTACCGTTGGTATCTCTGCTTCCTGACTTACGTAGCTGTGATCAAAATTAATTGATCGAGAGGAGGTAACTGAGGAAACAGCTTGAGAGACGGCTCTGGATCGGCGAAACTTAAGACTACTGCTAAATTTACCCGATCGTAATGATCGAGCATAATTGTGCATCGTCATTATTGAATCAGCTGAGCGTTGTTTACAAACATTGCCGTAAAGCGATTGGGTGTCGTAAATATATACAAAAACTCAAAACAAACCTTGATTTAAGTTATTTTATTCGTGAAACTGCCTTAAGAACTAAATTTAATGGATTAGGAATAATTAAAAAGGCATAAATTGTGTTAGTTTAACATATATACGAAATTCTATGCGACATTAAATACGTTAACACTGTCATGCGCAGATGTCGAAAATGCTACGTCCCATCTCTCCTTAAGAAGATAATATTTAATTTTGCATGTCTATGTTATTTCAGATAAAACGAAATTTAAGTATGTGTTACCTAAATGTAGCAACTTAATAACATTTACAAATATCTTTATCTTAATATCATATTATGTTAATGTCTGCATCGATAAGGTGTTTTTGTAGAAACACACTCGTGGTCTTAAAGTATTGGATATAAAAGATTGAAGAAGATTTCACATAACAATGTGCAACAATACCTGTCAAAAGTTACACAATTGTGAAAGAGGAAATAAAATTAATTCTAGAATGTGAAACGTTGTTAGTGTCGATTGCACATCAATAGACACTTGAAATTGAAAGTAAACATTGGTATTGTATCCAAAGTTTTCGAAAAGTGTGTCCATAAGTATATGTTTAATTATTTTAGAGATAACAATTGAATTAGTACAATGCAATCAGGATTTCTTCCAGGTGATTCTACAACTTGCCAGTTACTAGATTTGTATAATTTCATTGCAAGTGCTTTAGATAAGGGTAAAGAAGTAAGGGCAGTGTTTTGTGATATAAGTAAGGCTTTTGATAAAGTATGGCATAGGGGACTTTTGAAAAACTACAATCTTTTGGAATTAGTGGACAATTATTAGATTGGCTTCGTAGTTATCAAACTGACAGAGTTCAGAAGGTAGTCATAAACGGATATAACTCCGAATTTAAACCTGTTTTGGCCGGTGTCCCACAGGGATCAGTTTTAGGACCTTTGTTATTTTTAATATATATTAATGACCTTGTTGATAATATTGATTGTAACATAGGTCTTTTTGCTGATGACACTTCATTGTATGTAATAATTGAAGATCCGGTTTTATCGGCAAACAGTCTAAACGAAGATTTACAAAAAAATTCTGTGTGGGCAAATAAATGGCAGGTGAAGTTTAACCCCGAAAACAAACGGAAACTACACAATTTAGTAAAAACGGGTCGCCAGTCCCAAACCTCAGTTATATATTCAAGGGACTCCTATAACTGAAGTTAAAGAACGTTAACATTTAGGTGTTATATTGCGTAAGGATGCTAACTGGGCTGCTCACGTTAACAGTATTGTAGATAGAGTTACTCCCATGATAAATTGCTTAAGAAGTTTGAAATATCGAAAAAATACAGTTAGATGCATTAAGGACAATCTGCGGGGCAACAAGAGGCACAAGTCATAATAAACTATATGCTGAAACAAATTTCATACCCCTTGTCGAAAGAAGACGTGTGCAGAAATTAACTCTTTTTCATAAAATGATAAACGGCAAAGCACCGAATTACTTATGCAACATTGTCCCTGACTGCGTTTCAGCCACAAATTCGTACGAATTAAGAAACTCATCAAATTTACGAAATCTTCATGTTAAAACATCTGCTTATTCAAACTCTATTTTACCGAGTACAGTAGACCTTTGGAATGCATTACCAAACGACACCAAACTGATACAATCTCAAAGATTATTTATTGAAAAAGTAACTCCTCATTTGGGATACATATTCGCAGTTGATCTAAATTTTGGAAGTCGTTTTTGTCAAATTACTTATTGTAGGCTCCGTTTAGGCGACTTTTCACACAGACACCATAAACTGATGAAATCGACGTTTACTGTGATTGGGTAATCACGCCTATCACTGAATGCCAATACAGAACACAATCTATGTGATGGAATTTCCTGTACTACGTTAAGTTGATACCATTAATCTATATCTCCCATGTGGGGGCGAGTATGTCTGATTACATGCAGTTTAAATCAAGACTTCACCCTTTAAGCTGAAGGTAAATCTCGTTTTGCTTTGAATATACTGGGTCACATCACCCTCTCTGTTGTTTTTTGAACAATAAATCAGGGAATTTGTTATAAAGCTGCTGATTACCGAAATGTGAGAGTTCGTATTATATTTGATAAGAATTTGGAGTATACATTTTTAGGAAGAAGGTTCGAGACGTATAACATTATTAGATAGGCTAAAAGTGTTAAATAAAAGTAAAGCTGTTCTCATTTGTTTTCAGATACAGTAGAAATAAATATACAGTGTACATATTTATTTATGATTGGGGCAAGTTTATATGTTTTACTTTGGTAAAAATATATATTTGTAACTTAAAATTGACATGTTATGTCCTATGGGCCTGTGGCCTTTTTGATAGAATAACCTTTCATTCATAGCAGATACAATATTTCAATGACATCTCAGTATTTAAAAATATACATCTATTATACAGTATAAAGTATATAGTATATTTCTTTAAACTGTTAACTGTTCATGATGACATTGGTTTATTGTCCTATTGGATCGTGTATCGCGTGAAACTGTTGGGGGTAGTTAGACAAAACAGTCTAAAATTAACTAAATCATTTTCAAGACTGAATGAACAGGAAATCATGTCTGATGGACAGATAAGCTCCATTGAACATTATTCAAGAGCGACAAGGGCAGTCACTTAGTAGGCGTGCTAATAACCTCGCTTTCGAAACAATCAGAAGTTTGGGTTAAAAGTGTTGTTCCTGCAAGGAAACCTTTTGTTGAAGGAAAATCAAAGTAAATCGCTACTCTCTTGGGGACGACGACACAATCTGCTGTCCGAGCACAGTGGTGTAGTGGTTAGCATGTCTGCCTCTCACGCCAACGGCCCGGGTTCGAATCCCGGTGGAGACACCAAACATTTGTGACCTTGGTCTTATACTGTGTTGCGTCCTTGGGCAAGGCACTTCATCCACATTGCACTCAGTTCACCCAGCTGTACAAATGGGTACCTGGATATGGGAACGTATGGACCTTATCGGTCGCGCGGAGCGCTTCATAGGCAGCACTGAAAGTACGATTCCTTCAGGGTAATAATTGTGTAGCGCCTTGAGCATGCATTGTGCATGGATATGTGCGCATTATAAATATACTATTATTATTATTATTATAGGAGGTTCTATTTTTTATGATTTCATCTTTCTTTCCTTCAGTAATACAACACGAAGTAAAATGCAGCGTTTTAGTTACGAACTTTACTAACTTCGTTGTTAGCAAAGCACTGTAAAACAACCCCACCCTCACCCCCTGGATGCTTCTGTGTACGCACTTCATTGCAAGGAAACTGACGATGGTTATTGTTAGTAGTATTGCTATCAGCAGGTGAAACACTCTTGAAAGCAGCATTACCAGAATTACATCATCTCGCCAAAACATTCTAGACCTTTGGTACTTTGCCCATATCAACCGTATTCAGTCTCATTGTAATTCAGATGATGTATTCAATCTGGTTATACATATGTATGGCAAATGACGAATCTGAATAGATATTTGAAACTGTGTGCGTGTCAACATGTCAGCGTTATTCCGTCTAATTAGCATGATGATGGATTAACTCCGGAATACTAAGTACCTGATCAAATTCAAGGATGAGTCTTACCATGGTAAATAATAAGAACATCTGATAAAAGCCGAGTTGAATATATAGTCTATTTTCCATATTCTATCGAATATTACGCGTGTACATGAGTACTAAACACGTGGAACCGTATTCGATATAATTGGAATTCAGATGATAGATCATGTCTGGGTATATTACTGATAATGACTGATGAAAATAATGTAGTCACAGAAGTCCATAAAAGAAAGTCCCATATCTCCATATGACAAGCACCAGAGTAATTCCAAGAGAAACTGTAAGCCTTCCTACGTTGGTGTGGTCCAACACGAAGCACGGAACAACTCCCTACTGACGTCTACATCCTAAGAACATTGTTTAACTGAGGTCGTTCACGACACTTACGTTAAAGAGCCAGTGACTGTAATGCATCCCCCCCCCCCCCCCCCCCCCCCCTCCCCCAATAACATAACATATGAGAAATATACTGTAATTTAATAACAAAGATGGATATGCGCCCTAGAAAAGACTGTGGTGTAATGCATTCTGCATAATGTTTGGGTAGAACACAATAACACAAGTTTTGGAGACTTGTGAAGTTGTCAATTGCAAAGTTGCTATGACAACGAGCACGTGCAAATAATATTTCTAACCTATATTCGTAAAAATATTATTATTTGGATATATGCCAAAACAAAACAATCAGTGTCGATATTGACTTGTGTTATATGTATATGTTACGAACTATCTAGGGCATATCGCAATCTGCAGATTGTTAGCTAACAATCTCGGATAAGTTCACGATACCTATGGGGTAAAGATGTTTCTTCCTAGATTGTACAGAACCATCAACTTGTGTTTCTGAAAAACCGTGTGTTCCATTCCTAGTTTGTGGGTGGCTTTCATTTCGTGTGTTGTTCTGAAATTGAGGGTAAAGAGGTCGAACCGACATTGTGAAGGTATTGTAAGTTGTATTTGTTTTCAACGTATTTATTTAGTAATCAATTCCTAAAGTGCAAGGAACATATATACATGTACATGCAGACAACGGACAAGAAGTTATTAGTTTCTCGAGAATAGGCCTTGTGTCAAATCTGTTGTCATTAACTGCAATCTTTGGCAAGTATATGGTAAATGTGTACATACTACGTTATCTAGGGTAATCAAGTCATCTATCAAATTATGACAAATTAATCCTATGTAAGTATTAATTAAGGATTAAATACATCACATGATGATGAAACATGTCTGACAATATACCTGGGTTCGTTTCACAAACAACCTTACACCAAGGTTAACCTTAATAACAGTTACCCATCAAAAAATAAGGCAGCAATTTTGAATTCAGGTGGAATCGTTAAAAGAGACACTGACACTGACTTGAAGTCAATTTAATGTGCTAGAGTGTTTAACGTTTTCTGCATATCATATGGTTCTTATTTTGGAAAATGAATGTCTTAGAATGTTTTTTGGTTTGGTACACTTACGAACTTATACGAAATAATAGTTTAAATAAACAAAGTTTGCTGCACTTTGATTGATTTAAAGTTCTGTGATAATATATTGATTGCAAATCCCTGAGTTGGTGAGTACTTACAATGAGTTGGATAGGATCGAAATTTAATCAGTAATGTAAATAACTAGCACGAAGCACGAGAAAAAAATGCCTCAATATATGTAGTTATACAACCATCGTTTCTATTGTTCTGTCAAATCTAGTACCAATTATGTTGATAAGACATATGTCCAGTGAAAAGTCCTATCATTATTTATGATGGAAAACTTCACCAGTTGCGTTAGCGAATCAATATCAAGCTATTGTTGTCTTGAATTGAAATCATTATCGCAAGCTGTGTTCGTTATAGAGCGTTTGTACTGATGAATTATGTGTTATGAAAATCATTGTTATTTAGATTTGACTGTAGTTATGCCTCCGCGAGTTGAAACTGAGATTACGGACGTAAAGGACCCACTCATTAGTCAAAAGTCACTTGTGGTATCGACTGTTCATCAATAAAGAAGTCATTAGTTTTACACATGCCTCTAGTCAAACAAAGGGGAAATGGTTTCATAATAAGTTATAATTAGGTAGAAAAATAGCTACGCATTTAAGTCAAGCATGTTACAATCAAATCACTTATTTCTTCTCTGTCATGTGTGAAGAATAGGTCTTGCCACTTCTTCTACGCAATCAATCTTGTTTTCGAAATTGTCAATTATCAGAAGAAAAATTAACTGTTTTCACCCAATTAACATTAAATCCACATTATGCTTTAATTTAGATTCATGTTTGTAAGTTGCAATACGAAAAATATTCATATTCATGATCATATTTGAAAAAAGATCCCACAATATTAAAAGCATGTCTGCAAATAATAACAAGACGTAAACCTTTCTCGATGATTGCTGCATGTCTTCATTTCTCTACGAATATGTATCTATATACCTTTTCTGTATTAAGACACATACACATACTTTTGCATATCTTGTAATTGGGAGAAGGTTTACTAAGCGGGACAACTTCCTTGTGCCTTTCACCATTAAATTACATGCTTTAACATCAAACTTAATTTTACTTCGTCATGTTTGAAGAAAAGGTCTTACAACTGTTTCAATGCAAGCAATATTGCTTTGTGAAATTTTCAATTACCACATCTATGTTATAAACCGACAAGAGATTGCATACTAGAAAAGTTACCTGAACTCAATTCACTTCACTGTCACAATGCTGGTCTTATCATTATTCATTGTCAAAGAAATGTCGACACGGACACAATTCATTGTTGTACTCAATAACAACCACATATCTCTTGATATTTGTTTATTTTCTAAAGCTGGTTTTATCATTTGGGTGTCTGATCAGTATTCATCTTGACCACACTGACCACAATGTTTATAAGTAGACTAGTTCTAGTGGACATCTGACACTAGTAATACAAAAACATACTTATTTCTGTATTACCTTTTCTATTCAATGTAAATCAGCTGCCAACAAGCGATCTACTTGTCTAGACTGTTGCAGTCACGTCAGGAAAATTATGTCATGACGCCACAGACTACGAAATTGTGATATTTGTAATAGAAGGATATATGCACGTGTTCACCGTGTTCACGTATGAAAAGTTTTGTTTCAACGCATATGAACATATTGAACTTAAACCACTGAACACATATTATACATTAATCCATTTACTGTATCGACATAAAACATTTATTGATCAACACCCAAAGGTGTAATTACATACAGCTCCAGTGGGGAAGCTGCACAGACAACTTCTTTAGTATGTTTTTCAGGGGCATTCCGAAGATAGAGATACTTGTTTGAAAACCAGGGGCATATTAAGGGGACATACATTGTGTTGTTGAAGTCACATACATGGTTGCCAAGCCTTATACATGGTGGTATTTCATTGAGAAGTACTGTCCCATTTAATGCTAACAGCTAATGAGTGAAAGTAGTGTTTCTTGATTGAAACGGTACCACGGCTGGCGTGTGTAAACAAGTCAAAGGTTATTTTGGAAACTCATCAACAGCAGACAAAAAGACAAATAGAGGTTGTTAATGTTCAATAGGTCATATAATTACTGTGAATGTAAATTGGACATGTTGTTATATATATATAGGTTCTGCTATGTTGCTCGATTTTCATTGAAAAGAAGTATTTGCCATATATGTGACAAACGGCACGTTGAGTGAACTGAACGCTTGTTCATCTAAAATGAATTACCAATCGCTCTATCAATTATATAGATTATTGGCGAACGCACTGATGAATTGACGTTCAATGTTTAATCAACTTAATCCACACTAAGATAGGACGGCTGAACCGGGTGTCAAGTGCATTATTAATTAAACATTAAATGTTGATTAAAGGATAAGAACACATAATTGATAAGATAGATGGAGGTATTGTGAGTCGAGTTGGGGCTTAACGCCGCTTTCAAGAGTATTTCACTTATGTCACAGCTGCTAGTACTAGAGCAGGGAGATCTTCATGTTATCTATGTATTGCAGTGAAACCTATGAACATCGACTTGAACTAGCGAAGCATGGGTCGTACTGCGCAGACAATCAGTGTAGCATTGCATACAAACTTTACTGCATGTAGAACAGTTATCAACAGCAGTTATACTTGCCGGGCCTCTGGTGGGATTAGAAACCCAAACCTCTTGATCCGAAGCTGAACGCGGTAACCACTGCGCTATTCCGCTTCAGTGTCTAACAAATCTGACAAATTGTGAAGCATACTTTCAGAAGCTTTCCCTATACATCGATACATATGCATTACATATATGCTGAACTATTTGAGTGGCATTTTTGAAGTTGTCAGGGTGCCAAAAAGTGTACTTTCATATGGTACCCTTAATTATTTGAGTAACCTGACAAATGATGGCATTTAACCATAAACCTATTTAATCTATTAGCGAAATGAGATACCAAACTCGCTAATCGGTGACCAGGAGATGTAATTAGAGACATCCCCCATGTATAGCCAGTCATAATTGATACGTTCTTGCACAGACACACTTCATCATGGTGTTCATTTTGGAAAATAAGCAATGGTTTACCCCTGCACAACTATTACGAGAAACTACTGGCATAAACTAAGCAGATATTTTTCATTTTCTTTAGAAAAATATAATGTTTACTCTTACAAATTTGCTTAAATCATTATACAAAATATTATTTTGATCGACATCTCAGTATTTAGAAATATACATCTATTATACAGTATATAGTATATTTCTTTAAACTGTTAACTGTTCATGATGACATTGGTTTATTGTCCTATTGGATCGTGTATCGCTTGAAACTTTTGGGGGTAGTTAGACAAAACAGTCTAAAATTAACTGAATCATTTTCAAGACTGAATGAACAGGAAATTATGTCTGATGGACAGATAAGCTCAACTGAACATTATTCAAGAGCGACAGGGGCAGTCACTTAGTAGGCGTGATAATAACCTCGCTTTCGAAACATTCAGAAGTACGGGTTAAAAGTGTTGTTCCTGCAAGGAAACCTTTTCCTGAAGGAAAATCAAAGTAAATCGCTACTCTCTTGGGGACGACGACACATTCTACTGTCCGAGTTATAGGAGGTTCTATTTTTTATGATTTCATCTTTCGTTCCTTCATTAATACAACACGAAGTAAAATGCAGCGTTTTAGTTACTTCGTTGTTAACAAAGCACTGTAAAACAACCCCACTCTCACCCCCTTCTGTGTACGCACTATATTGCAAGGAAACTGACGATAGTTAGTGTTACTAGTATAGCTATCAGCAGGTGAAACACTCTTGAAAGCGGCGTTAAAACCAGAATCACATCATCTCGTCAAAACATTCTAGACTTTTGGTACTTTGCCCATATCAGCCGTATTCAGTCTCATTATAATTCAGATGATGTATTCAATCTGGTTATACATATGTATGGCAAATGACGAATCTGAATAGATATTTGAAACTTTGTGCGTGTCAACATGTCAGCGTTATTCCGTCTAATTAGCATGATGATGGATTAACTCCAGAATACTAAGTACCTGATCAAATTCAAGAATGAGTCTTACCATGGTAAATAATAAGAACAACTGATAAAAGCCGAGTTGAAAATATAGTTTATTTTCCATATTCTATCGAATATTACGCGTGTACATGAGTACTAAACACGTGGAACCATATTCGATATAATTGGAATTCAGATGATAGATCATGTCTGGGTATATTACTGATAATGACTGATCAAAATGATGTAGTCACAGAAGTCCATATAAGAAAGTCCCATATCTCCATATGAAAAGCACCAGAGTAATTCCAAGAGAAACTGTAAGCCTTCCTACGTTGGTGTGGTCCAACACGAAGCACGGAACAACTCCCTACTGACGTCTACATCCTAAGAATATTGTTTAACTGAGGTCGTTCACGACACTTACGTTAAAGAGCCAGTGACTGTAATGCACCTCCCCCCCCCCCCCCCCCCCCCAGATTGTACAGAACCATCAACTCGTGTTTCTGACAAACCGTGTGTTCCATTCCTAGTTTGTGGGTGGCTTTCATTTCGTGTGTTGTTCTGAAATTGAGGGTAAGAGGTCGAACCGACATTGTGAAGGTATTGTAAGTTGTATTTGTTTTCAACTTATTTATTTAGTGATCAATTCCTAGAGTGCAAGGAACATATATACATGTACATGCAGACAACGGACAAGAAGTTATTAGTTTCTCAAGAATAGGCCTTGTGTCAAATCTGTTGTCATTAACTGCAATATTTGGCAATTATATGGTGAATGTACATACTACGTTATCTTGGGTATTCAAGTCATCTATCAAATTATGACACATTAATCCTATGTAAGTATTAATTAAGGATTAAATACATCACATGATGATGAAGCATGTCTGACAATATACCTGGGTTCGTTTCACAAACAAACTAACACAAGTTTGGGACTTCTTCTGACTATGAGACTCGTCCGGAAGCCGACCATCGAATCTTATTGGAATGAGGGGATCAGGACATGGATGACCAGGACATCATCATTCTGGGAAGTGATGACGAGGAACCGCTTCCAAGTGAGTATAGTTTGAAATACTGATATTTATGAATTGGACAAACTTTTGATTAGTAAACTATTACAATGTTACTTGTCAGTTGTGTTATGTTGAAGTAAAAATTGATAATTTTGAATATTTATAAAACCAAAATAAAAAAATTACACAAAAAAAGCTGCAACTTAATTTTTAGCTCATCAGGCCTGAAAGGCCCGATGGGCTTATGGCATGGCATGGTGTCCGGCGTCCGTCCATCCGTCCGTCCGTCCGTCCATCGTAAACTTTTCGCTTTTTCGACTTCTCCTCGAGAACCAATGACTCCACAGAGCTGAAATTTAATGTGCAGACCCCTTGGTCAATGGGGATTCTAAATTGTAGATTTCGTGACTCCATGACCCCAAATGGGGTCACAGGGGTCACATCCTTAAAAACCTATTTTCATCTTCTTCTCCAGTTCCAAAAGGTCTAGAGAGCTGAAAAGTTGTGTGCAAACTCCTTGGCCAATGGGGATTCTAAATTGTGGATTTCGTGGCCCCGTGACCCCAAATGGGGTCAGAGGGGTCACATCATTAAAAACCTATTTTCAAATTCTTCTACAGTTCTAAAAGGTCTAGAGAGCTGAAAAGTTGTATGCATACTCCTTGGCCAATGGGGATTCTAAATTGTAGATTTCGTGACCCCATGACCCCAAATGGGGTCAGAGGGGTCACATCCTTAAAAACCTATTTTCATCTTCTTCTCCAGTTCCAAAAGGTCTCGAGAGCTGAAAAGATTTGTGCAGACTCCTTGGTCAATGGGGATTCTAAATTGTAGATTTCGTGACTCCATGACCCCAAATGGGGTCACAGGGGTCACATCCTTAAAAACCTATTTTCATCTTCTCCAGTTCCCAAGAAAATAGAGCCATGGGCTCTGTAGCTCATTACGATTTTATTATATGATGTTGAAACCAAAATAAATTGTTCAAGATAATGCAATTACCCCTCCATAACTATAACTTTTGTCAAGGTGTAGATATTACAGGAAATAGAAACAGTGTTTCCCAAAACTTTTGAGTTAAAATTTTTGTATTCATTTATTCTACATTTTGAATATAATGATTCCTTGTTAAATTTTCAGCTTATCATGCGGTTCCTCCACTGCAATGACAATACAACTGCAGTTCCCCGAGGTCATCCAGGATATGATCCTCTCCACAAGATCCGCCCGGTGCTGGATCTTGTGAATGGATCATTCGCACAGAACTATGGGTAAATTATTTTGTAATATTATATTATTTATATTAAGAGAAAATTTAAGTCATCAGTTGATACAAATGTAGTAAACGTAATTAGCAGTGAATTCAAAATAATAATATTTCGACATTGTTATAAAGCTAGTAAATGATTGTCTTGTGTCGAACTCTTTGATGCTGATTATGTCGATACAGTGTACAATCTATTGCATATTTCAGGCTGGCCCAAAGTGTCTGTGTGGATGAAAGAATGGTCGGCTTCAAGGGACGAAGTCACTTAGTGCAATACATGGCCCAGAAGAAGTCCCATCGCTGGGGGGTGAAGATGTGGATCCTTGCCGAGGCTGGAACAGGCTACACCCATCAAGTCCGCATCTACCTAGGCAGGACCCTAGGAGGACCACCTGACAAGAAAGGCCTGGGTTACAGTGTGGTCATGGACTTGATGGAGCCCCACCTTGACAAGGGACACCACATCGTCTGTGACAACTACTTTAGCAGTCCTGTCCTCTGTCATGCCTTGTTTGACAGAGGAACGTTCTGTACGGGTGTTGTCACAGTCCGTCGACGAGGGATGCCGAGCTCTTTCGTGGGGAAGGTTCCCCCAAAGGGCTCGACATTTGTCCGGAAGCAGGGACCGCTTTTGGCGGTCCTCTTCTCAGACAGAAAGGTCGTCAGCTTTCTTACTACCATGGGAAGCCCAAGGTAATGTAAAACTTATGAATGTATTTTAAGATAGTATTATTGATTAAATATAATTGTGAAAAACAAGTCATTGAAAATAAGTGGTATATTCTTTAATTATATATCATCAATTCAAAATATTCATTCAGAATATTATTCCTAAAATGTATATACTGCTTCAATTATTTTCAACAATTACATAGTTTCATGACATAGTTTCATGACTTGTGTATTTTCAGACCTGAGGCAACAACAAATTCACGGGGCGTTGCCAAGACCCTCCCATCTGTGGTCACTCTCTACAACAGGACGATGGGAGGTGTCGACCGTGGGGATCAGCTCATCACACTCTACGCTCCGTGAAGTTGTGGAAGAAGGTCTTAATAAACCTTCTTCTCACGGCATCAGGTAAAAAAATTATGAAAATATTACATTTAATAAGAACAAATTCTGACTGAAAGTAACTGATTATTTTTTCTTAAATGCCACTTATAAAATAAAAATTTTATAACTTTAATTAATGATTATCATTGTTATATTTCTTAATTAAATCTATGAAGTAGAATATCTTAAAAACTAAAACACAATTATTTGTATTTGATGTTGAGAAAAGAGGATATTTCTTTTAAGTAAAAATGTGACTTTAATCTATCCATTACTTTTTGTTTCAGTTAATGCCTATCAGGTCTTTATGGCTACCCATGGAAAGACGACCTCCCGTCTGGACTTCCAGACATCCCTCGTCACGTCGCTCGTCGGGACACATCGACACAGGAAAGCTGCTGGACGACCCAGGACAGCAGCTCCATCACGACGACTGACCGGACAACATTTCATTGAGACACTGACTGGACGGAAAAGGAAATGGTGTGTTCTCTGCAGGCAGAGACAGAGAGACCGTGAAGGAGTCAGGACCTGGTGTCCTATATGTAAAGTTGGACTCTGCAGACACTGTTTCCGGCAGTATCATACAGTCAATCACACTGAGGAGTGAAAAGCTGTATGATCTGTCAGGCTCTTGCTGTTGATGAAATGTGATCTCTGTAAATACAATTCCAAACTTTTAAAAATTGAAATCATTGTTTTAGATATCCATTTGATTTAATCTTTTTAAAATGTAATGTAGATATATATATGGTATAAAATAATTGAATATGAATAGATTTAATTAATCTAATTAATCTCATTATTTTAGTAAATGACATTTCATCGATAATAAACACATTTCAGCATACTTTCCGTCCAGTCACTGTTGAAGTGCCTCCACCCCCAAATCTTGTGCAATAATTTCATAATTTGTGAACAGGGTTCCATCAGGGTATTCGCCCTATTTGTATAAGACTATGTACTTGTACTACTTTTACAACTTATTCTTACTAAAACACATTTATCATCATTATATAATTACTAATCAATAATAGCTTGTGCCATAGCAAATAATTTCATTCTTGTAGCAGAACAAATTATCATATGTTTTAACTTGTAATGCATTTTCACTATTCAAATTGTTCATCAAATCTTAAAATATTGATTAATTAAAATATTTTCATCGGTACTGTACCAACTGACTTGAGCTCTTATCGTTATGACATAATTATTGTAAACTGGTATGATATTCCCTCAAATTTGTTTTCACAAAGAAATACCCTGATAGAACCCTTTATATTAAAGACTGTAAATATTTCAACTCCGGCTATGATGTAGTTGGGGTATATATAGCGCTCTGTTTGTCTGTCTTAAAAAATTCCAGAAGAAAAGTCTAAAAGTATATGTCTATGCAGAAAACTGCAAATTTGGCATGAACGTAACCTATATAGATTATTGTTTAAATGAATTAAATGGAAATAATTTGGTCAAACTACAAGCAGAGAGTATGTGAGCTGTGGTCACTGTTGACTTACTGTATATACATCTATATATTCTTATATGTTTCCTTTTTATTCCTGATGAGCTACAGAGCCAATGGCTCAATGGCTTTTAGCTCACAAGGCCTGAAAGGCCCAATGGGCTTATGGAATAGAATGATGTCTGGCGTCCGTCCATCTGTAAACTTTTTGCTTTTTCGACTTCCTATCCAGAACCAATAACTCTAGAGAGCTGAAATTTTATGTGCAGAGTCCTTGGCCAATGGGGATTCTAAAATGTAGATTTGGTGACCCTGTGACCTAAAAACCTATTTTTATCTTCTTCTTTAGTCTGAAGTGCTCTAGAGAGCTGAAATGTTGTATACATAGAGAATCTCACCCAAGTGTCTTCTGATATCAAATATATCAACACGAGTTGATTAAAGTTACAAATATCCGAGGCTTGCCGAGGATATTTTTACTTTAATCAACGAGTGTTGATATATTTGATATCAGAAGACACGAGGGTTAGATTTTATTTATCATTCAAAATCATTCTACAACAATTATTAGCAAAATACTGACATATCTGAAACACAAAACTGCCATTTAGCTTCTTCAGCAGTGATCTCAGTGAGGTCATAGCATTGTGACGTCATAAGCATTATGGCATCATAGCATTGTAACGTCATCACCATTGTGACGTCATAGCATTGTCAGCAGTGTTCTAAGTGATGCCAAAGCTTTGTGATGTCATTAACTGATGATGTAATAGGATTATGACTTTTTGATTGTAGCGATATCTACAATGTAGATATTGCTTGTAGATATCGCTTGATCTCACACAAGCGATATCTACTGTGGGACCCAGTTTTGGATGATAAAATGGGATTCTAAATTGTAAAACCTATTTTCGACTTCTTTTCGAGTATATAACAAGTTTATAACAATTTATTTTGATTTTGCAAACAATACGGATCCTGATGAGCTACAGAGCCCATTGCTCTATTTTTGTAAGTGCGCTGGTAGCATGAATAAATGTTTGTATCTATATTCTGTCTTTGTTTTCATTCTTGTTCATTAAGGAGAAAGTACTAAATGCTGATGGTCTTTTATATATGAAAAAAAATTAAATGCATTATTATTTTATCACAGAAACCATGTTCTAAGACTAATGTGTCTTCCAAGTCATTTTAAAAAGTTGACCTAGTAATCATATGTTATCTAGTCAAATCATAACTCTCTATTTCAGAATGGAAATTCTTCATTTTCAAAATTAAGAAAAACAATTATGTTCTTGCCTTGCAGATTCTCCTCACAATTTGGAAATATCATGTGACATGATTTTTCCTAATTTGGAAAAAATCTAAATGTTAAGTAGAAGTAAATGTTGATAATCTTGACATTTCTAATCAAAACATTTTGCCCAAAGAATTCTGTAAACCAAGTATTTAATTGTTGTGCCCTATGAATATATAAATATGGCCATTGTGTACAGTAGACAATCTTCACACAAAAATATAGGCCTATGCAGTATTTGCATTATGTTAAAAATATGTAAATATTGTCAACAAAGATTTCAATTTTAATGGAAAATGAAAATTACTGAATAATAAAGCTGCATGTCATTTTGATGAAAATAAATTCATAACAATAGAATACCATTACAAACCCTCCAAGTCAATTTAATATCAGAATGACTGTCCGTTTCATGGTGTAGGTGGAGATAACTCTAGGCAAGAGGGGCGTGGCCTCAGCAGTAGTCGGACGTTACAAAGGTGGCCAAGACAAGAGCGATCGTGCAATTTCATAATATAATTTAGTAGCATGAATGTTAGAATGAGTAAACCTTACTCTATAAAAATGTTTATAGAGACGCAAGTGACACCCGAGAAATAAACATATATAAGAGTCATAAATATATTGTTCGGAGTCCAGATGCATTTCCCGCACTATTTATAGCGCCAGAGAGCTGGCAGTAGCCTAGCGCTCAGTGACAGCCTTGGCGAGGCTGTTTCCTTGATCGCGTGTCACGGTGTGTGTTGCAAATTTTACCATGTTAAGTAAGATTAATTATCCAAATCATAAATAAGGAGATTTTTAAAATTAAAATTAAACTTCTGCTTTACAGTCAAATTTACAAACATGGCTTTCTGAAGATAGTTATTAGCTGACAGTGACTTGAATCGAGTCGGTTGTCGGTAAACTCCGGTGACTTATCAGATTGGGGATTTTAAAATAAGCATTACATAGTCAAATAAAACATTTTATTTTTAATTATATGTAAAATATGAAATAGTTCACAAATATCGATTTCTCGGCGGACGTAACAACGGTCTTGCAAAATGGCGGAAAAACCATGACGGGCTGAAACAAGGTCATGTATTTAAAAATTGCACTGTTGGATAATCCTGTCCGCTTTAATAAATATGAGTCATGTCTGTCGGCAGTTGAATTGATAAACATATCGACTTCAGGTTTTAAAATTTTCTTAATCTCCAAAATATTTTTTCAAAATATATTTCATACAGTATGTGAACAATTGTTTGTTTGTCGAAACGTAAACAAAATCGTTTCATGGTAACTCTATCGCTTAACATAATGCTAAAACACGACACGGACAAGCAAAACCGCTCAAAATATATGAAAATGACGGAAATTAAACAGTTGTTACCTTATAGAAATTTGGGTGTGATAACAAATCAAGGTACGAAATAAATGTCATTTTTTTGTGAGCTTCATTGAATTCAGACACAAATGCGCAACGTCAGCGCGCGCCCGATATTGTGATACAGAGTGTTGCATTTTTATAATTTGACCACGTAGACTTCACAGGCGTCGCAAAAATTATTTATTTATATCAAAATAAAGCCTGTCTCTTATAGATTTACACACTGTTTTCAGTTTTTTTACGATACCCAATATAAAAACATCATCATCGTAGTTCCTATGCATTGTCGCTTCTCAGCAAGCCGGGAATTTTAGCGTGTTTGCCGTAAAAAAGACAACGCTCTACTTTGGAAGCACTGACAGTCGTCGTTTACAAATAAATATTAAAGTTGTTTACATCTGATAATAGGAAATTAATCTGTGAATATGTCTGTGTAATTTTATGATTAAATTTTGCCGGACAAACAAGATACAGCCATTTAAAGAAAATGTATCAATTTTCCATGACGTCACGGCAAATTAATGTTGCACAGGGATACCCACAACGTTATATTAATGAAGCACTAAGGGGGTTAATAACAGTTACCCATAAAAAAATAACGCAGCAATTTTGAATTCAGGTGGAATCGTTAAAAGAGACACTTCCGCACTTGAAGTCAATTTAATGTGCTAGAGTGTTTAATGTTTTCTGCATATTATATGGTTCTTATTTTGGAAAATGTATGTCTTAGAATGTTTTTTGGTTTGGTACACTTACGAATTTATACGAAATTATAGTTTAAAGGGGCGGTAGGACGTTTTTTCGCTGAAATAAGTTGATGAAATGTATTTGAAAAATAATGTCACCAATAGTAAAACACCTTTCTCTCTTCAGAAAATCAAGTTAAAAAATCAGTTTACATGGTTCCCTAAAGCCATGGGAATAGTTTTTGTCATTAAAAATAATAAAACGTGTTCACAATAAAATGGCCGCCATGCAATTTTGCTTTATATGCAATATTGTTTTTACCACTACTGACAATTGGTTTGTTTAATAAGATGTTTTACCCTTTAATATAAATATAAATGACATAAACTATCATTATAATTGGGAAATTTAAAAAAAATAAAATTTGCAAAAAAACGTGCTAGGATCGATGGTGCGGAATTTAATCTGTTATCTAAATGACTAGCACGAAGCACAAGATACAAAATGCCTCAATAAATGTACTAAGCATAAACAACCATCGTTTCAGTTGTTCTGTCAAATCTAGTACCAATTATGTTGATAAGACATATGTCCAGTGAAAAGTCCTATCATTATTTATGATTGAACACTTCACCAGTTGCGTTAGCGAATCAATATCAAGCTTTTGTTGTCTTGAATTGAAATCATTACCGCAAGCTGTGTTCGTTATAGAGCGTTTGTCCTGGTGAATTATGTGTTATGAAAATCATTGTAATTTAGATTTGACTGTAGTAATGCCTCCGCGAGTTCAAACTGAGATTACATTATTTTTACATAACGGACGTAAAGGACCCACTCATTAGTCAAAAGTCACTTGTGGTATCGACTGTTCATCAATACACATGCCTCTAGTCAAACAAAGGGGAAATGGTTTCATAATAAGTTATAAATAAGTAGAAAATAGCTACGCACGTTACAATCAAATCACTTATTTCTTCTCCGTCATGTGTGAAGAATAGATCTTGCCACTTCTTCTACGCAATCAATCTTGTTTTCGAAATTGTCAATTATCAGAAGAAAAATTAACTGTTTTCACCCAATTAACATTAAATCCACATGATGCTTTAATTTAGATTCATGTTTTTAAGTGGCAACACGAAAATTACCTGAACTCAATTCACTTCACTGTCACAATGCTGCTGGTCTTATCATTGTTCATTGTCTTAGAAATGTCGACACGGACACAATACATTGTTGTACTCTATAATAACCACATATCTCTTGATATTTGTTTATTTTCTAAAGCTGGTTTTATCATTTGGGTGTCTGATCAGTATTCATCTTGACTACACTGACCACAATGATTATAAGTAGACCAGTTCTAGTGGACATCTGACACTATTAATACAAAAACATACTTATTTCTTTATTACCTTTTCTATTCAATGTAAATCAGCTGCCAACAAGCGATCTACTTGTCTAGACTGTTGCAGTCACGTCAGGAAAATTATGTCATGACGTCACAGACTACGAAATGCATTCCGACATTGTGATATTTGTAATAGAAGGATATTTGCACATGTTCACGTATGAAAACACAACACAAGCTAGTGTGGGTAGACTGTCCTGTTATAGATACATTATGCAAAAACTAATTCATCAACTGTATAATGATATTAAGATAAGAAAACATATACATATATGCTTGGTAAAAAAAATTAAGTTTTTTTCAATAATGATTTAAAAAGAAAGTAACAAAATAGCGCTGGTAACAATGTTATGAATTATGCACGGTGTTTAAAGAAAAAACTTGAGAGTTTTAGTGGAGTGCAAACAAGATGAGATCTTGAATCATGAGATTCCTTTAGCATTGATTCCAGATACAACTATCATCATTGGAATCGAAAGTAAACAGTGTTATTGAACCTCGGACCTCAGTGACCTCGCCTTTTTACATGCTCCTGAGGCTTTGCAAGCGTCAAATAATGTAAAGTGGGAAAAAACACATATATTTAATATTCTTGTTCTTATTCCATGTATGTAGAGTACATTTGTTCCTCCTGTTGATAATGTTTTGAGATCTATTTTCATTTATTCTCATTAGAAAAGTTTAATGAGTTCATTAATCTTCACAATGCATCTTGACAAGCTCCCCAGTTCAAGTCAAGTTTATTCATTTGTCGTACATTGAATTCTTTCAAGTTCTCTAATTAACAATGGTTCTAAATGACAGCAGACCTATGACACGAACTACTTCAAAACAAAGTATTAAGGAAAAAATAAAGGAAAATTTGGTTTGAAGGAAAATAAAACTGCGCCAGCTGTTACCATCCATCTATGAACTTATCAACTAGTGGAGAACTTAAACCACTGAACACATATTATACATTAATCCATTTACTGTATCGACAGTTATTGATCAACACCAAAAGGTGTAATTACATACAGCTCCAGTGGGGAAGCAATATATCACTGCACAGTAAACTTCT
Source organism: Gibbula magus (assembly GCA_936450465.1). Classification (NCBI taxonomy): domain Eukaryota; kingdom Metazoa; phylum Mollusca; class Gastropoda; order Trochida; family Trochidae; genus Gibbula; species Gibbula magus. The sequence goes on along the minus strand of OW388300.1, from coordinate 66,532,905 downwards.
TTAGTATGTTTATCAGGGGCATTCCGAAGATAGAGATACTTGTTTGAAAATCAGGGGGCATATTAAGGGGACATTCATTGTGTTGTTGAAGTCACATACATGGTTGCCAAGCCTTATACATGGTGGTATTTCATTGAGAAGTACTGTCCCATTTAATGCTAACAGCTAATGAGTGAAAGTAGTGTTTCCTGATTGAAACGGTACCACGGCTGGCGTGCCTCAACAAGTCAAAGGTTATTTTGGAAACTCATCAACAGCAGACAAAAAGACAAATAGAGGTTGTTAATGTTCAATAGGTCATATACTTACTGTGAATGTAAATTGGACATGTTGTTATAGGTTCTGCTCTGTTGCTCGATTTTCATTGAAAAGAAGTATTTGCCATATATTTGGCAAATTGCAATGGAAATACACTTTGAGTGAACTGAACGCTTGTTCATCTAAAATGAATTACAAATCGCTATATCAATTATATAGATTATTGGTCAACGCACTGGTGAATTGACGTTGAATGTTTAATCAACTTGGCTCCACACTAAGATTGGATGGTTGATATTGACTGAATCGGGTGTCAAGTGCATTATTAATTAAACATTAAATATTGATTAAAGGATAAGAGCACATAATTGATAAGATAGATGGAGGTATTGTGAGTCGAGTTGGGGCTTAACGCCGCTTTCAAGAGTATTTCACTTATGTCACAGCTGCTAGTACTAGAGCAGGGAGATCTTCATGTTATCTATGTATTGCAGTGAAACCTATGAACATCGTCTTGAACTAGCGAAGCATGGATCGTACTGCGCTGACAATCAGTGTAGCATTGCATACAAACTTTACTGCATGTAGAACAGTTATCAACAGCAGTATCACTTGCCGGGCTTCTGGTGGGATTCAAAACCAAAACCTCTTGATCCGAAGCTGAACGCGGTAACCACTACGCTATCCCGCTTCAGTGTCTAACAAATCTGACAAATTGTGAAGCATACTTTCAGAAGCTTTCCCTATACATCGATACATATGCATTACATATATGCTGAACTATTTGAGTGGCATTCTTGAAGTTGTCAGGGTGCCAAAAAGTGTACTTTCATATGGTACCCTTAATTATTTGAGTAACCTGACAAATGATGGCGTTTAACCATAAACCTATTTAATCTATTAGCGAAATGATATACCAAACTCGCTAATCGGTGACCAGGAGATGTAATTAGAGACATCCCCGATGTATAGCCAGTCATAATTGATACGTTCTTGCACAGACACACTTCATCATGGTGTTCATCTTGGAAAGTAAGCAATGGTTTACCCCTGCACAACTATTACGAGAAACTACTGGCATTAACTAAGCAGATATTGTTCATTTTCTTTAGCAAAATATAATGTTTACTCTTACAAATTTGCTTAAATCATTATACAAAATATTCTTTTGATCGAATTGTTCTTTGTTTAGTGATTGACATCTCAGTATTTAGAAATATAAATCTATTATACAGTATATAGTATATTTCTTTAAACTGTTAACTGTTCATGATGAAACCTTTTGCTGAAGGAAAATCAAAGTAAATCGCTACTTTCTTTGGGACGACAACACATTCTGCTGTCCGAGTTGTAGGAGGATCTATTTTTTATGATTTCATCTTTCGTTCCTTCAGTAATACAACACGAAGTAAAATGCAGCGTTTTAGTTACGAACTTTACTAACTTCGTTGTAAACAAAGCACTGTAAAACAACCCCACTCTCACCCCCTTCTGTGTACGCACTATATTGCAAGGAAACTGACGATGGTTATTGTTAGTAGTATTGCTATCAGCAGGTGAAATACTCTTGAAAGCAGCGTTAAAACCAGAATTACATCATCTCGCCAAAACATTCTAGACCTTTGGTACTTTGCCCATATCAACCGTATTCAGTCTCATTGTAATTCAGATGATGTATTCAATCTGGTTATACATATGTATGGCAAATGACGAATCTGAATAGATATTTGAAACTGTGTGCGTGTCAACATGTCAGCATTATTCCGTCTAATTAGCATGGTGATGGATTAACTCCGGAATACTAAGTACCTGATCAAATTCAAGGATGAGTCTTACCATGGTAAATAATAAGAACATCTGATAAAAGCAGAGTTGAAAATATCGTCTATTTTCCATATTCTATCGAATATTACGCGTGTACATGAGTACTAAACACGTGGAACCATATTCGATATAATTAGAATTCAGATGATAGATCATGTCTGGGTATATTATTGATAATGGCTGATCAAAATGATGTAGTCACAGAAATCCACATATGAAAGTCCCATATCTCCATATGACATATGAAATCCTTCCTACGTTCTTCACATAGCTAGTTGGTGTGGCCCAACACGAAGCACGGAACAACTCCCTACTGACGTCTACATCTTAAAAACACTGTTTAACTGATGTCGTTCACGCCACTTTCGTTAAAGAGCCAGTGACTGTAATGCAACCCTGTCATTTAATTACGAAGATGCCTACCGTCCGGATATGCGCCCTAGCAAAGACTGTGATGTAATGCATTCTGCAAAATGTTTGCTACGAGCACGTGCAAATAATATTTCTAACCTATATTCGTAAAACTAATATCATTTGGATATATGCCAATGTGTGTTATATGTATATGTTACGAACTATCTAGGGTATATCGCAATCTGCAGATTGTTAGCTAACAATCTCGGATAAGTTCACGATACCTATGGGGTAAATATGTTTCTTCCTAGATTGTACAGAACCATCAACTCGTGTTTCTGACAAACCGTGTGTTCCATTCCTAGTTTGTGGGTGGCTTTCATTTCGTGTGTTGTTCTGAAATTGAGGGTAAGAGGTCGAACCGACATTGTGAAGGTATTGTTAGTTGTATTTGTTTTCAACTTATTTAGTTAGTGATCAATTCCTAGAGTGCAAGGAACATATAAACATGTAAATTTAGACAACGGACAAAACGTTATTAGTTTCTCGAGAATAGACCTTGTGTCAAATCTGTTGTCATTAACTGCAATCTTTGGCAAGTATATGGTAAATGTGTACATACTACGTTTTCTTGGGTAATCAAGTCATCTATCAAATTATGACACATTAATCCTATGTAAGTATGTAAGTATGTCTGACAATATACCTGGGTTCGTTTCACAAACAACCTTACACCAAGGTTAACCTTAATAACAGTTACCCATCAACAAATAATGCAGCAATTTTGAATTCAGGTGGAATCGTTAAAAGAGACACTGCCGCACTTGAAGTCAATTTAATGTGCTAGAGTGTTTAATGTTTTCTGCATATTATATGGTTCTTATTTTGGAAAATGGATGTCTTAGAATGTTTTTTGGTTTGGTACACTTACGAATTTATACGAAATTATAGTTAAAAGGGGCAGTAGCACGTTTTTCCGCTGAAATAAGTTGATGAAATGTATTTGTAAAATTATGTCACCACTAATAAAACACCTTTCTCTCTTCAGAAAATCAAGTTAGAATATCAGTTTACATGGTTCCCTTAAGCCATGGGAATAGTTTTTGTCATTAAAAATAATAAAATGTGTTCACAATAAAATGGCCGCCATAAAATTTTTCTTTATATGCAATATTGTTTTTACCACTACTGATAATTGGTTTGTTTAATAAGATGTTTTACCCTTTAATATAAATATAAATGACATAAACTATCATTATAAATGGGAAATTTGAAAAAATAAAATTTGCAAAAAACGTGCTACTGCCCCTTTAAATAAACAAAGTTTGCTGCACTTTGATTGATTTAAAGTTCTGTGATAATATATTGATTGCAAGTCCCTCTGGTTGGTGAGTACTTAAAATGGGTGTGGATAGGATCGATGATGCGGAATTTAATCTGTTATCTAAATGACTAGCACGAAGCACAAGAAACAAAATGCCTCAATAAATGTAGTAAGCATAAACAACCATCGTTTCAGTTGTTCTGTCAAATCTAGTACCAATTATGTTGATAAGACATATGTCCAGTGAAAAGTCCTATCATTATTTATGATTGAACACTTCACCAGTTGCGTTAGCGAATCAATATCAAGCTATTGTTGTCTTGAATTGAAATCATTATCGCAAGCTGTGTTCGTTATAGAGCGTTTGTACTGATGAATTATGTGTTATGAAAATCATTGTAATTTAGATTTGACTGTAGTTATGCCTCCGCGAGTTCAAACTGAGATTACATTATTTTTACATAACGGACGTAAAGGACCCACTCATTAGTCAAAAGTCACTTGTGGTATCGACTGTTCATCAATAAAGAAGTCATTGGTTTTACACATGCCTCTAGTCAAACAAAGGGGACATTGTTAAATAATCAGTTATAATTAAGTAGAAAATAGCTACGCATTTAAGTCAAGCACGTTACATTCAAATCACTTATTTCTTCTCCGTCATGTGTGAAGAATAGGTCTTGCCACTTCTTCTACGCAATCAATCTTGTTTTCGAAATTGTCAATTATCAGAAGAAAAATTAACTGTTTTCACCCAATTAACATTAAATCCACATGATGCTTTAATTTAGATTCATGTTTTTAAGTGGCAACACGAAAAATATTCATATTCATGATCATATTTGAAAAAGATCCCACAATATTAAAAGCATGTTTGCAAATAATAACAAGACGTAAACCTTTCTCGATGATTGCTGCATGTCTTCATTTCTCTACGAATATGTATCTACCTTTTCTGTATTAAGACATACACGAACTTTTGCAAATCTTGCAATTGGGAGAAGGTTTACTCAGCTGGATAACTTCCTTATGCCTTTCACCATTAAATTACCTGCTTTAAAGGAGCAGTAGCACGTTTTTTCGCTGAAATAAGTTGATGAAATGTATTTGAAAAATAATTTCACCAATAGTAAAACATCCTTCTCTCTTCGGAAAATGAAATTTAAAACGAGTGTACATGTTTCGGTGAAGCCATGGGAATCGTTTTTGTAATACAAAATAATAAATTGTGTTCACAATAAAATGGCCGCCATGCAATTTTTGCTTTATACGAAACATAGTTTTTACCACTACAGATAATTGGTTTGTGTAATAAGATGTTTTACACTCTAAAGTTTATTTAAATGACATAAACTATCTTTATAAATGGGAAATTTGAAAAAATAAATTTTGCAAAAAACGTGCTACTGCCCCTTTAATATCAAACTTAATTTTACTTCGTCATGTCAAGAAAAGGTCTTACAACTGTTTCAATGCAAGCAATATTGCTTTGTGAAATTTTCAATTACCACATCAATGTTATAAACCGACAAGAGATTGCATACTAGAAAAGTTACCTGAACTCAATTCACTTCACTGTCACAATGTTGGTCTTATCATTGTTCATTGTCAAAGAAATGTCGACACGGACAAACTACATTGTTGTACTCTATAACAACCACATATCTCTTGATATTTGTTTATTTTCTAAAGCTTGTTTTATCATTTGGGTGTCTGATCAGTATTCATCTTGACCACACTGACCACAATGTTTATAAGTAGAATAGTTCTAGTGGACATCTGACACTAGTAATACAAAAATAAATTATTTCTTTATTACATTTTCTATTCAATGTAAATCAGCTGCCAACAAGTGATCTACTTGTCTTGACTGTTGCAGTCACGTCAGGAAAATTTTGTCATGACGTCACAGACTACGAAATTGTGATATTTGTAATAGAAGGATATATGCATATGTTCAGGTATGAAAAGTTTTTGTTTCAACGCATATGCTGTTAATTTTCCGTCACACAGTTAAGTTGTACTTGGAAAAACACAACACAATACTTGAAGCTGTGTGGGAAGACTTTCCTGTTATAAATACATTATGCAAAAACTAATCCATAAACTGTATAATGATATTAAGATAAGACAACATATACATATATGCTTAGCAAAGGATTTTCAGTTTTTTCAATAATGCTTTATGAAGAAAGTAAAAAAAGTAGCGCCGGTAACAATGTTATGAATTATGCACGGTTTTTAAAGAAACAAACTTGGGAGTTTTCGTGGAGTGCAAACAAGATGAGATCTTGAATCACGAGATTCCTTAAGCATTGATTCCAGATACAACTATCATCATTGGAATCGAAAGTAAACAGTGTTATTGAACCCGGACCTCAGTGACCTCGCCTTATATACATGCTCCTGGGGCTTTGCAAGCGTCAAATAATGTAAAGTGAGAAAAATACAAATATAAGCAATATTCTTGTTCTTGTTCCATGTATGTATATGCACAGAGTACATGTGTTCCTCCTGTTGATACTGTTTTGAAATCTATTTTTATTTATTCTCATTAGAAAAGTTTAATCACTTCATTTATCTTCACAATGCCTCTTGACAAGCTCCCCAGGTCAAGTCAAGTTTACCATGGGCTTAAATGAAAGCAAAACCAAGACACGAACTACTTCAAACCAAAGTACAGTGTATTAACGAAGAAATAAAGGAAAAGTTTGGTTTAAACGGAAATAAAACTGTTACCAGCTGTTACCATCCATCTGTGAACGGATTAACACGAGGAGAACTTAAACCACTGAACACATATTATACATTAATCCATTTACTGTATCGACATAAAACATTTATTGATCAACACCAAAAGGTGTAATTACATACAGCTCAGTGGGGAAGCAATACATCACTGCACGGTCAACTTCTTTAGTATGTTTATCAGGGGCATTCCGAAGATAGAGATACTTGTTTGAAAACCAGGGGCATATTAAGGGGACATTCATTGTGTTGTTGAAGTCACATACATGGTTGCCAAGCCTTATACATGGTGGTATTTCATTGAGAAGTACTGTCCCATTTAATGCTAACAGCTAATTAGTGAAAGTAGTGTTTCCTGATTGAAACGGTACCACGGCTGGCGTGCGTCAACTAGTCAAACGTTATTTTGGAAACTCATCAACAGCAGACACAAAGACAAATAAAGGTTGTTAATGTTCAATAGGTCAAATAATTACTGTGAATGTAAATTGGACATGTTGTTATAGGTTCTGCTCTGTTGCTCGATTTTCATTAAAAAGAAGTATTTGCCATATATTTGGCAAATGGCAATGAAAAAACACGTTGAGTGAACTGGACGTTTGTTCATCTTAAATGAATTACCAATCGCTCTATCAATTATATAGATTATTGGCGAACGCACTGATGAATTGACGTTCAATGTTTAATCAACTTGGCTCCACACTAAGATAGGACGGTTGATATTGACTGAATCGGGTGTAAAGGGCATTATTAATTAAACATTAAATAATGAATAAAGGATAAGAGCACATAATTGATAAGATAAATGGAGGTATTGTGAGTCGGGTTGGGGCTTAACGCCGCTTTCAAGAGTATTTCACTTATGTCACAGCTGCTAGTACTAGAGCAGGGAGATCTTCATGTTATCTATGTATTGCAGTGAAACCTATGAACATCGACTTGAACTAGCGAAGCATGGGTCGTACTGCGCAGACAATCAGTGTAGCATTGCATACAAACTTTACTGCATGTAGAACAGTTATCAACAGCAGTGACACTTGCCGGGCCTCTGGTGGGATTCGAAACCCAAAACTCTTGATCCGAAGCTGAACGCGGTAACCACTGCGCTATCCCGCTTCAGTGTCTAACAAATCTGACAAATTGTGAAGCATACTTTCAGAAGCTTTCCCTATACATCGATACATATGCATAACATATATGCTGAACTATTTGAGTGGCATTCTTGAAGTTGTCAGAGTGCCAAAAAGTGTACTTTCATATGGTACCCTTAATTATTTGAGTAACCTGACAAATGATGGCGTTTAACCATAAACCTATTTAATCTATTAGCGAAATTAGATACCAAACTCGCTAATCGGTGACCAGGAGATGTAATTAGAGACATCCCCGATGTATAGCCAGTCATAATTGATACGTTCTTGCACAGACACACTTCATCATGGTGTTCATCTTGGAAAGTAAGCAATGGTTTATCCCTGCACAACTATTACGAGAAACTACTGGCATTAACTAAGCAGATATTTTTCATTTTCTTTAACAAAATATAATGTTTACTCTTACAAATTTGCTTAAATCATTATAGAAAATATTCTTTTGATCGAATTGTTCTTTGTTTAGTGATTGACATCTCAGTATTTAGAAATATACATCTATTATACAGTATATAGTATATTTCTTTAAACTGTTAACTGTTCATGATGACATTGGTTTATTGTCCTATTGGATCGTGTATCGCGTGAAACTTTTGGGGGTAGTTAGACAAAACAGTCTAAAATTAACTGAATCATTTTCAAGACTGAATGGACAGGAAATCATGTCTGATGGACAGATAAGCTCCATTGAACATTATTCCAGAGCGACAAGGGCAGTCACTTAGTAGGCGTGCTAATAACCTCTCTTTCGAAACATTCAGAAGTTTTGGTTAAAACTGTTGTTCCTGCAAGGAAACCTTTTGCTGAAGGAAAATCAAAGTAAATCGCTACTGTCTTTGGGACGACAACACATTCTGCTGTCCGAGTTGTAGGAGGTTCTATTTTTATGATTTCATCTTTCGTTCCTTCAGTAATACAACACGAAGTAAAATGCAGCGTTTTAGTTACGAACTTTACTAACTTCGTTGTTAACAAAGCACTGTAAAACAACCCCACTCTCACCCTCTTCTGTGTACGCACTATATTGCAAGGAAACTGACGATGGTTATTGTTAGTAGTATAGCTATCAGCAGGTGAAACACTCTTGAAAACGGCGTTAAAACCAGAATCACATCATCTCGCCAAAACATTCTAGACCTTTGGTACTTTGCCCATATCATTCGTATTCAGTCTCTTTGTAATTCAGATGATGTATTCAATCTGGCTATACATATGTATGGCAAATGTCGAATCTGAATAGATATTTGAAACTTTGTGTGTGTCAACATGTCAACGTTATTCCGTCTAATTAGCATGATGATGGATTAACTCCGGAATACTAAGTTAAAAATACCTGATCATTTCTGAATGAAAACTGAGAGTTTGAAGGGTGATTCCCTGCCCCACACTGAGACATGAGTTTAGCGGCTCATGGTGTCACCTTGGGCAAGGGACTTTATTCGAAATGTGCCTCTGTTCACTCAGCAGTACAATTGAGTACCTGGTTTGGAAGTGCAGGTAATGTGACAGATAACCTTCGAGCGCCTTAATAGGTAGCCCAGGTTGCATACTCCAAAGGGAGGAACGATGTTGGTCCTTACACCAGGGTAAAAATGTGTGTTGCGCTTTGAGCATGGCCCTTTGTGTTGTGGAGTTCAGCGCGATTTAAGTATCCTTATTATTAAGGGCTTCAAAAAAGCCCTTATTGTTATTGCTGAAGTTTTTATTATTATTATTAATCTGACGTTTTTTTCTACCAGAGCTACAGGTCGCAATTACTGGCCGATTATGATGAAATTTAAGTATGTTATGTAGCTCAAAGGGTACATAGTGCCCATAAAATTCTTGGAAAATGTCGTTAACAAACAAAGGGGAGATAAGGCAAAAACCACCTTTTTTTAAAAGCAGTTTTTATCTATTTATTTTGGCAGTATTTGTCGGAATTGTCTGAAATTTTGTAAGCAGTTTAATTTCATTAGGACGGAAGTTTAAGTCAATGGGAAGGAAGCTGTAAGTCTTATCGTTTGACCGTCAGGTGGCGTCAACGGTTTTTACAAGAAGTTAACACCACATGTCTTTAGCATTTTGCTGCAAAATAGCTAAGTGTCTTACGAGTGTAAACGCAATATACATCTTATCTATAGACGTTGGTCTTCAAACCACACTGTTTGTTTCACCTGTAAGATCTATATTTGGCGGCCATTTGCAATGCAATATTAACCTTCTTTTAAAGCATTAAAACTGCATTTGTCGCATATCTAAACACTTCCAAGTAGAACAATTGTCCTCTACATGTCATCAAAATGCGTCCATACTGCTCTACTTAAATTTTAAAACTCCAGGTCATAGCAACATTAATGAAGGGCAGATAACTCTTGACGCGTTTTTCTCTGTTATACAGTTTTAAACATAACTGTACAATATAAAACTGTGAAGTTGGCATTTATCTGTTCATTTAAGATATTGTGATGTAATTATGTGTTAGTAGTGGTCAAAATGCAAATGATTTGGTTGCTTTAAATTTCTAAAAATAGAAACAATTTTATATGATCACATTTTGTCAATGTACACCATTTAAGTTGCTTCAATATGTTTGACATGTTTGTTCTTGCTTGCTCGACGTGCTATAACAGTTGTGACCCCTCTTGACCTAATAAACTGTTTTAATCAGATTTTCATTATTTTACATCATTATAAATTGTTCTTTTTAATTAAACTCAAAAATCAAAATGTCATCTTCTTCGTCTTAAAATTCTCTTTCAAACGATACTACAAACATCGCTCTAAATTGAATATTAAGAGCTCTGGAATCGAAAGTTCAGATTTGACCCGTTGTGACCTTTGGCCTCTACAGGTCACAGTTATGCCACATATGTCACTTTGAAAACAGATTTTGAATCGCACTTATGTGATCTTTCCAACAGTATAGGTCCCAAAGCTCTATAACGCATAATAAAAACTTTTATTAAGGGCTTCAAAAAAGCCCTTATTGTTATTGCTGAAGTTTTTATTATTATTATTAATCTGACGTTTTTTTCTACCAGAGCTACAGGTCGCAATTACTGGCCGATTTTGATGAAATTTAAGTATGTTATGTAGCTCAAAGGGTACATAGTGCCCATAAAATTCTTGGAAAATGTCGTTAACAAACAAAGGGGAGATAAGGCAAAAACCACCTTTTTTTGAAAGCAGTTTTTATCTATTTATTTTGGCAGTATTTGTCGGAATTGTCTGAAATTTTGTAAGCAGTTTAATTTCATTAGGACGGAAGTTTAAGTCAATTGGAAGGAAGCTGTAAGTCTTATCGTTTGACCGTCAGGTGGCGTCAACGGTTTTTACAAGAAGTTAACACCACATGTCTTTAGCATTTTGCTGCAAAATAGCTAAGTGTCTTACGAGTGTAAACGCAATATACATCTTATCTATAGACGTTGGTCTTCAAACCACACTGTTTGTTTCACCTGTAAGATCTATATTTGGCGGCCATTTGCAATGCAAAATTAACCTTCTTTTAAAGCATTAAAACTGCATTTGTCGCATATCTAAACACTTCCAAGTAGAACAATTGTCCTCTACATGTCATCAAAATGCGTCCATACTGCTCTACTTAAATTTTAAAATTCCAGGTCATAGCAACATTAATGAAGGGCAGATAACTCTTGACGCGTTTTTCTCTGATATACAGTTTTAAACATAACTGTACAATATAAAACTGTGAAGTTGGCATTTATCTGTTCATTTAAGATATTGTGATGTAATTATGTGTTAGTAGTGGTCAAAATGCAAATGATTTGGTTGCTTTAAATTTCTAAAAATAGAAACAATTTTATATGAACACATTTTGTCAATGTACACCATTTAAGTTGCTTCAATATGTTTGACATGTTTGTTCTTGCTTGCTCGACGTGCTATAACAGTTGTGACCCCTCTTGACCTAATACACTGTTTTAATCAGATTTTCATTATTTTACATCATCATAAATTGTTCTTTTTAATTAAACTCAAAAATCAAAATGTCATCTTTTTCGTCTTAAAATTCTCTTTCAAACGATACTACAAACATCGCTCTAAATTGAATATTAAGAGCTCTGGAATCGAAAGTTCAGATTTGACCCGTTGTGACCTTTGGCCTCTACAGGTCACAGTTATGCCACATATGTCACTTTGAAAACAGATTTTGAATCGCACTTATGTGATCTTTCCAACAGTATAGGTCCCAAAGCTCTAGGACGCATAATAAGAACTTTTATTAAGGGCTTCAAAAAAGCCCTTATTGTTATTGCTGAAGTTTTTATTATTATTATTAATCTGACGTTTTTTTCTACCAGAGCTACAGGTCGCAATTACTGGCCGATTTTGATGAAATTTAAGTATGTTATGTAGCTCAAAGGGTACATAGTGCCCATAAAATTCTTGGAAAATGTCGTTAACAAACAAAGGGGAGATAAGGCAAAAACCACCTTTTTTAAAAGCAGTTTTTATCTATTTATTTTGGCAGTATTTGTCGGAATTGTCTGAAATTTTGTAAGCAGTTTAATTTCATTAGGACGGAAGTTTAAGTCAATTGGAAGAAAGCTGTAAGTCTTATCGTTTGACCGTCAGGTGGCGTCAACGGTTTTTACAAGAAGTTAACACCACATGTCTTTAACATTTTGCTGCAAAATAGCTAAGTGTCTTACGAGTGTAAACGCAATATACATCTTATCTATAGACGTTGGTCTTCAAACCACACTGTTTGTTTCACCTGTAAGATCTATATTTGGCGGCCATTTGCAATGCAAAATTAACCTTCTTTTAAAGCATTAAAACTGCATTTGTCGCATATCTAAACACTTCCAAGTAGAACAATTGTCCTCTACATGTCATCAAAATGCGTCCATACTGCTCTACTTAAATTTTAAAACTCCAGGTCATAGCAACATTAATGAAGGGCAGATAACTCTTGACGCGTTTTTCTCTGTTATACAGTTTTAAACATAACTGTACAATATAAAACTGTGAAGTTGGCATTTATCTGTTCATTTAAGATATTGTGATGTAATTATGTGTTAGTAGTGGTCAAAATGCAAATGATTTGGTTGCTTTAAATTTCTAAAAATAGAAACAATTTTATATGAACACATTTTGTCAATGTACACCATTTAAGTTGCTTCAATATGTTTGACATGTTTGTTCTTGCTTGCTCGACGTGCTATAACAGTTGTGACCCCTCTTGACCTAACAAACTGTTTTAATCAGATTTTCATTATTTTACATCATTATAAATTGTTCTTTTTAATTAAACTCAAAAATCAAAATGTCATCTTCTTCGTCTTAAAATTCTCTTTCAAACGATACTACAAACATCGCTCTAAATTGAATATTAAGAGCTCTGGAATCGAAAGTTCAGATTTGACCCGTTGTGACCTTTGGCCTCTACAGGTCACAGTTATGCCACATATGTCACTTTGAAAACAGATTTTGAATCGCACTTATGTGATCTTTCCAACAGTATAGGTCCCAAAGCTCTAGGACGCATAATAAAAACTTTTATTAAGGGCTTAAAAAAAGCCCTTATTGTTATCGCTGAAGTTTTTATTATTATTAATCTGACGTTTTTTTCTACCAGAGCTACAGGTCGCAATTACTGGCCGATTTTGATGAAATTTAAGTATGTTATGTAGCTCAAAGGGTACATAGTGCCCATAAAATTCTTGGAAAAGGGCGTTAACAAACAAAGGGGAGATAAGGCAAAAACCACCTTTTCTTGAAAGCAGTTTTTATCTATTTATTTTGGCAGTATTTGTCGGAATTGTCTGAAATTTTGTAAGCAGTTTAATTTCATTAGGACGGAAGTTTAAGTCAATTGGAAGGAAGTTGTAAGTCTTATCGTTTGACCGTCAGGTGGCGTCAACGGTTTTTACAAGAAGTTAACACCACATGTCTTTAGCATTTTGCTGCAAAATAGCTAAGTGTCTTACGAGTGTAAACGCAATATACATCTTATCTATAGACGTTGGTCTTCAAACCACACTGTTTGTTTCACCTGTAAGATCTATATTTGGCGGCCATTTGCAATGCAAAATTAACCTTCTTTTAAAGCATTAAAACTGCATTTGTCGCATATCTAAACACTTCCAAGTAGAACAATTGTCCTCTACATGTCATCAAAATGCGTCCATACTGCTCTACTTAAATTTTAAACCTCCAGGTCATAGCAACATTAATGAAGGGCAGATAACTCTTGACGCGTTGTTCTCTGTTATACAGTTTTAAACATAACTGTACAATATAAAACTGTGAAGTTGGCATTTATCTGTTCATTTAAGATATTGTGATGTAATTATGTGTTAGTAGTGGTCAAAATGCAAATGATTTGGTTGCTTTAAATTTCTAAAAATAGAAACAATTTTATATGAACACATTTTGTCAATGTACACCATTTAAGTTGCTTCAATATGTTTGACATGTTTGTTCTTGCTTGCTCGACGTGCTATAACAGTTGTGACCCCTCTTGACCTAATAAACTGTTTTAATCAGATTTTCATTATTTTACATCATTATAAATTGTTCTTTTTAATTAAACTCAAAAATCAAAATGTCATCTTCTTCGTCTTAAAATTCTCTTTCAAACGATACTACAAAAATCGCTCTAAATTGAATATTAAGAGCTCTGGAATCGAAAGTTCAGATTTGACCCGTTGTGACCTTTGGCCTCTACAGGTCACAGTTATGCCACATGTGTCACTTTGAAAACAGATTTTGAATCGCACTTATGTGATCTTTCCAACAGTATAGGTCCCAAAGCTCTAGGACGCATAATAAAAACTTTTATTAAGGGCTTAAAAAAAGCCCTTATTGTTATTGCTGGAGTTTTTATTATTATTATTAATCTGACGTTTTTTTCTACCAGAGCTACAGGTCGCAATTACTGGCCGATTTTGATGACATTTAAGTATGTTATGTAGCTCAAAGGGTACATAGTGCCCATAAAATTCTTGGAAAATGTCGTTAACAAACAAAGGGGAGATAAGGCAAAAACCACCTTTTCTTGAAAGCAGTTTTTATCTATTTATTTGGCAGTATTTTTTTGGAATTGTCTGAAATTTTGTAAGCAGTTTAATTTCATTAGGACGGAAGTTTAAGTCAATTGGAAGGAAGTTGTAAGTCTTATCGTTTGACCGTCAGGTGGCGTCAACGGTTTTTACAAGAAGTTAACACCACATGTCTTTAGCATTTTGCTGCAAAATAGCTAAGTGTCTTACGAGTGTAAACGCAATATACATCTTATCTATAGACGTTGGTCTTCAAACCACACTGTTTGTTTCACCTGTAAGATCTATATTTGGCGGCCATTTGCAATGCAATATTAACCTTCTTTTAAAGCATTAAAACTGCATTTGTCGCATATCTAAACACTTCCAAGTAGAACAATTGTCCTCTACATGTCATCAAAATGCGTCCATACTGCTCTACTTAAATTTTAAAACTCCAGGTCATAGCAACATTAATGAAGGGCAGATAACTCTTGACGCGTTTTTCTCTGTTATACAGTTTTAAACATAACTGTACAATATAAAACTGTGAAGTTGGCATTTATCTGTTCATTTAAGATATTGTGATGTAATTATGTGTTAGTAGTGGTCAAAATGCAAATGATTTGGTTGCTTTAAATTTCTAAAAATAGAAACAATTTTATATGAACACATTTTGTCAATGTACACCATTTAAGTTGCTTCAATATGTTTGACATGTTTGTTCTTGCTTGCTCGACGTGCTATAACAGTTGTGACCCCTCTTGACCTAATAAACTGTTTTAATCAGATTTTCATTATTTTACATCATTATAAATTGTTCTTTTTAATTAAACTCAAAAATCAAAATGTCATCTTCTTCGTCTTAAAATTCTCTTTCAAACGATACTACAAACATCGCTCTAAATTGAATATTAAGAGCTCTGGAATCGAAAGTTCAGATTTGACCCGTTGTGACCTTTGGCCTCTACAGGTCACAGTTATGCCACATGTGTCACTTTGAAAACAGATTTTGAATCGCACTTATGTGATCTTTCCAACAGTATAGGTCCCAAAGCTCTAGGACGCATAATAAAAACTTTTATTAAGGGCTTAAAAAAAGCCCTTATTGTTATTGCTGGAGTTTTTATTATTATTATTAATCTGACGTTTTTTTCTACCAGAGCTACAGGTCGCAATTACTGGCCGATTTTGATGACATTTAAGTATGTTATGTAGCTCAAAGGGTACATAGTGCCCATAAAATTCTTGGAAAATGTCGTTAACAAACAAAGGGGAGATAAGGCAAAAACCACCTTTTCTTGAAAGCAGTTTTTATCTATTTATTTTGGCAGTATTTTTTTGGAATTGTCTGAAATTTTGTAAGCAGTTTAATTTCATTAGGACGGAAGTTTAAGTCAATTGGAAGGAAGTTGTAAGTCTTATCGTTTGACCGTCAGGTGGCGTCAACGGTTTTTACAAGAAGTTAACACCACATGTCTTTAGCATTTTGCTGCAAAATAGCTAAGTGTCTTACGAGTGTAAACGCAATATACATCTTATCTATAGACGTTGGTCTTCAAACCACACTGTTTGTTTCACCTGTAAGATCTATATTTGGCGGCCATTTGCAATGCAATATTAACCTTCTTTTAAAGCATTAAAACTGCATTTGTCGCATATCTAAACACTTCCAAGTAGAATAATTGTCCTCTACATGTCATCAAAATGCGTCCATACTGCTCTACTTAAATTTTAAAACTCCAGGTCATAGCAACATTAATGAAGGGCAGATAACTCTTGACGCGTTTTTCTCTGTTATACAGTTTTAAACATAACTGTACAATATAAAACTGTGAAGTTGGCATTTATCTGTTCATTTAAGATATTGTGATGTAATTATGTGTTAGTAGTGGTCAAAATGCAAATGATTTGGTTGCTTTAAATTTCTAAAAATAGAAACAATTTTATATGAACACATTTTGTCAATGTACACCATTTAAGTTGCTTCAATATGTTTGACATGTTTGTTCTTGCTTGCTCGACGTGCTATAACAGTTGTGACCCCTCTTGACCTAATAAACTGTTTTAATCAGATTTTCATTATTTTACATCATTATAAATTGTTCTTTTTAATTAAACTCAAAAATCAAAATGTCATCTTCTTCGTCTTAAAATTCTCTTTCAAACGATACTACAAACATCGCTCTAAATTGAATATTAAGAGCTCTGGAATCGAAAGTTCAGATTTGACCCGTTGTGACCTTTGGCCTCTACAGGTCACAGTTATGCCACATATGTCACTTTGAAAACAGATTTTGAATCGCACTTATGTGATCTTTCCAACAGTATAGGTCCCAAAGCTCTAGGACGCATAATAAAAACTTTTATTAAGGGCTTCAAAAAAGCCCTTATTGTTATTGCTGGAGTTTTTATTATTATTATTAATCTGACGTTTTTTTCTACCAGAGCTACAGGTCGCAATTACTGGCCGATTTTGATGACATTTAAGTATGTTATGTAGCTCAAAGGGTACATAGTGCCCATAAAATTCTTGGAAAATGTCGTTAACAAACAAAGGGGAGATAAGGCAAAAACCACCTTTTTTTGAAAGCAGTTTTTATCTATTTATTTTGGCAGTATTTGTCGGAATTGTCTGAAATTTTGTAAGCAGTTTAATTTCATTAGGACGGAAGTTTAAGTCAATTGGAAGGAAGTTGTAAGTCTTATCGTTTGACCGTCAGGTGGCGTCAACGGTTTTTACAAGAAGTTAACACCACATGTCTTTAGCATTTTGCTGCAAAATAGCTAAGTGTCTTACGAGTGTAAACGCAATATACATCTTATCTATAGACGTTGGTCTTCAAACCACACTGTTTGTTTCACCTGTAAGATCTATATTTGGCGGCCATTTGCAATGCAAAATTAACCTTCTTTTAAAGCATTAAAACTGCATTTGTCGCATATCTAAACACTTCCAAGTAGAACAATTGTCCTCTACATGTCATCAAAATGCGTCCATACTGCTCTACTTAAATTTTAAAACTCCAGGTCATAGCAACATTAATGAAGGGCAGATAACTCTTGACGCGTTTTTCTCTGTTATACAGTTTTAAACATAACTGTACAATATAAAACTGTGAAGTTGGCATTTATCTGTTCATTTAAGATATTGTGATGTAATTATGTGTTAGTAGTGGTCAAAATGCAAATGATTTGGTTGCTTTAAATTTCTAAAAATAGAAACAATTTTATATGAACACATTTTGTCAATGTACACCATTTAAGTTGCTTCAATATGTTTGACATGTTTGTTCTTGCTTGCTCGACGTGCTATAACAGTTGTGACCCCTCTTGACCTAATAAACTGTTTTAATCAGATTTTCATTATTTTACATCATTATAAATTGTTCTTTTTAATTAAACTCAAAAATCAAAATGTCATCTTCTTCGTCTTAAAATTCTCTTTCAAACGATACTACAAACATCGCTCTAAATTGAATATTAAGAGCTCTGGAATCGAAAGTTCAGATTTGACCCGTTGTGACCTTTGGCCTCTACAGGTCACAGTTATGCCACATATGTCACTTTGAAAACAGATTTTGAATCGCACTTATGTGATCTTTCCAACAGTATAGGTCCCAAAGCTCTAGGACGCATAATAAAAACTTTTATTAAGGGCTTAAAAAAAGCCCTTATTGTTATTGCTGAAGTTTTTATTATTATTAATCTGACGTTTTTTTCTACCAGAGCTACAGGTCGCAATTACTGGCCGATTTTGATGAAATTTAAGTATGTTATGTAGCTCAAAGGGTACATAGTGCCCATAAAATTCTTGGAAAATGTCGTTAACAAACAAAGGGGAGATAAGGCAAAAACCACCTTTTCTTGAAAGCAGTTTTTATCTAATTATTTTGGCAGTATTTGTCGGAATTGTCTGAAATTTTGTAAGCAATTTAATTTCATTAGGACGGAAGTTTAAGTCAATTGGAAGGAAGTTGTAAGTCTTATCGTTTGACCGTCAGGTGGCGTCAACGGTTTTTACAAGAAGTTAACACCACATGTCTTTAGCATTTTGCTGCAAAATAGCTAAGTGTCTTACGAGTGTAAACGCAATATACATCTTATCTATAGACGTTGGTCTTCAAACCACACTGTTTGTTTCACCTGTAAGATCTATATTTGGCGGCCATTTGCAATGCAAAATTAACCTTCTTTTAAAGCATTAAAACTGCATTTGTCGCATATCTAAACACTTCCAAGTAGAACAGTTGTCCTCTACATGTCATCAAAATGCGTCCATACTGCTCTACTTAAATTTTAAAACTCCAGGTCATAGCAACATTAATGAAGGGCAGATAACTCTTGACGCGTTTTTCTCTGTTATACAGTTTTAAACATAACTGTACAATATAAAACTGTGAAGTTGGCATTTATCTGTTCATTTAAGATATTGTGATGTAATTATGTGTTAGTAGTGGTCAAAATGCAAATGATTTGGTTGCTTTAAATTTCTAAAAATAGAAACAATTTTATATGAACACATTTTGTCAATGTACACCATTTAAGTTGCTTCAATATGTTTGACATGTTTGTTCTTGCTTGCTCGACGTGCTATAACAGTTGTGACCCCTCTTGACCTAATAAACTGTTTTAATCAGATTTTCATTATTTTACATCATTATAAATTGTTCTTTTTAATTAAACTCAAAAATCAAAATGTCATCTTCTTCGTCTTAAAATTCTCTTTCAAACGATACTACAAACATCGCTCTAAATTGAATATTAAGAGCTCTGGAATCGAAAGTTCAGATTTGACCCGTTGTGACCTTTGGCCTCTACAGGTCACAGTTATGCCACATGTGTCACTTTGAAAACAGATTTTGAATCGCACTTATGTGATCTTTCCAACAGTATAGGTCCCAAAGCTCTAGGACGCATAATAAAAACTTTTATTAAGGGCTTCAAAAAAGCCCTTATTGTTATTGCTGGAGTTTTTATTATTATTATTAATCTGACGTTTTTTTCTACCAGAGCTACAGGTCGCAATTACTGGCCGATTTTGATGACATTTAAGTATGTTATGTAGCTCAAAGGGTACATAGTGCCCATAAAATTCTTGGAAAATGTCGTTAACAAACAAAGGGGAGATAAGGCAAAAACCACCTTTTTTTGAAAGCAGTTTTTATCTATTTATTTTGGCAGTATTTGTCGGAATTGTCTGAAATTTTGTAAGCAGTTTAATTTCATTAGGACGGAAGTTTAAGTCAATTGGAAGGAAGTTGTAAGTCTTATCGTTTGACCGTCAGGTGGCGTCAACGGTTTTTACAAGAAGTTAACACCACATGTCTTTAGCATTTTGCTGCAAAAAAGCTAAGTGTCTTACGAGTGTAAACGCAATATACATCTTATCTATAGACGTTGGTCTTCAAACCACACTGTTTGTTTCACCTGTAAGATCTATATTTGGCGGCCATTTGCAATGCAAAATTAACCTTCTTTTAAAGCATTAAAACTGCATTTGTCGCATATCTAAACACTTCCAAGTAGAACAATTGTCCTCTACATGTCATCAAAATGCGTCCATACTGCTCTACTTAAATTTTAAAACTCCAGGTCATAGCAACATTAATGAAGGGCAGATAACTCTTGACGCGTTTTTCTCTGTTATACAGTTTTAAACATAACTGTACAATATAAAACTGTGAAGTTGGCATTTATCTGTTCATTTAAGATATTGTGATGTAATTATGTGTTAGTAGTGGTCAAAATGCAAATGATTTGGTTGCTTTAAATTTCTAAAAATAGAAACAATTTTATATGAACACATTTTGTCAATGTACACCATTTAAGTTGCTTCAATATGTTTGACATGTTTGTTCTTGCTTGCTCGACGTGCTATAACAGTTGTGACCCCTCTTGACCTAATACACTGTTTTAATCAGATTTTCATTATTTTACATCATTATAAATTGTTCTTTTTAATTAAACTCAAAAATCAAAATGTCATCTTCTTCGTCTTAAAATTCTCTTTCAAACGATACTACAAACATCGCTCTAAATTGAATATTAAGAGCTCTGGAATCGAAAGTTCAGATTTGACCCGTTGTGACCTTTGGCCTCTACAGGTCACAGTTATGCCACATATGTCACTTTGAAAACAGATTTTGAATCGCACTTATGTGATCTTTCCAACAGTATAGGTCCCAAAGCTCTAGGACGCATAATAAAAACTTTTATTAAGGGCTTCAAAAAAGCCCTTATTGTTATTGCTGAAGTTTTTATTATTATTATTAATCTGACGTTTTTTTCTACCAGAGCTACAGATCGCAATTACTGGCCGATTTTGATGAAATTTAAGTATGTTATGTAGCTCAAAGGGTACATAGTGCCCATAAAATTCTTGGAAAATGTCGTTAACAAACAAAGGGGAGATAAGGCAAAAACCACCTTTTTTTAAAAGCAGTTTTTATCTATTTATTTTGGCAGTATTTGTCGGAATTGTCTGAAATTTTGTAAGCAGTTTAATTTCATTAGGACGGAAGTTTAAGTCAATTGGAAGGAAGTTGTAAGTCTTATCGTTTGACCCTTCTTTGGTTGCCAGTTACTCTATCATTTACATCTCATTTGCATACATAAATAACCACACA
Source organism: Gibbula magus (assembly GCA_936450465.1). Classification (NCBI taxonomy): domain Eukaryota; kingdom Metazoa; phylum Mollusca; class Gastropoda; order Trochida; family Trochidae; genus Gibbula; species Gibbula magus. Next base: position 66,511,625 of record OW388300.1, on the reverse strand, counting down.
TCGGCGTTAGTATGGACAATATGGACATATTAGTAAATACAAGCGATTTGTATTTTAGCTTCCACGGTATGGTGTAGAGGGGCATGATGTCATTATGACCTTCGGCAGTCTATAAGAAATTGTACGACTGGATCTCAGAGAGGGTGGTGCTTGAGGGCGAGCGTGAATCATCGGAGGTTTGCCAATGTGGACAGTGGTCAGTCCAGGCTACGAGTCGGACAGTGGGACTTCTGTGTGGACAGTGCTTACACCAGTGGGTGGGCTATATGGACCTGTGGTTCGTACTGGCAGAGGTCGGAGATTCATGCCGATAAGACACTTCCGATTGCCATAGTTACCATCATATTTATGTAAACACTGTGTAACGTTGCTATAACTGTTTCCGAGACGGTGTGTTTATACATTGTGGTACAGTGCGTAGTATTTAGCATATTGAGTATATGCATCTTAATATTGATTGTATGTATATCTAGGTGAGTAGTGGAAGCCTGGGCAGGTGAATGGTAGCATGTGAGAGCACGAGGTTCGTATATACATGTGAGTGTTGTGTTGGAATGTATGTGTGTGAATGCATGTGTGTTTTGTACACTTTGGAGGTTTGTAATAAACTTTTAAACCTCGTCTTTTGTTCTGATTTGTGACAACTTGGAATTGGCATCTTTTAGATGAGGTCATATTTTCTTAACCCATGACACTGACCTTTGCAAAAGAAGCATTTTTCAAAAACCTTCACCTTAAGAATAGCTGATTGGTCAGTGATAGGATTATGATACTTTAAATGTGTATCGATTACGATACTTAGATTGTAGATAAGGTCATTCATTTTGAAATCGTGACCTTGACCTTTTAGCTTGGTTGACTTTAAAATAATGTTAGCCATGGAAAATGTTGAATTGGTTAGTGAAAGGCCATTGATATTTCACATTGGCATCTGTTGTGATCTGACAAAATATATACATAATATATCGGTCATTATTGTTGACCTCGGGACCGTGACCTTGGGAATTTTACATGTAGTTACTTGAAGCCCGCCAAACGCTGCTTGCAGCTTTAATTATTATTATTATTGTTATTATTATTATTATTATTATTATTATTATTATTATAATTATTAGTATTATTATTATCAAATTCAAGGATGAGTCTTACCATGGTTAATACTAAGAACAACTGATAAAAGCCGAGATGAAAATATAGTTTATTTTCCATATTCTATCGAATATTACGCGTGTACATGAGTATTAAACACGTGGAACCGTATTCGACATCATTGGATATCAGATGATAGATCATGTCTGGGTATTTTACTGATAATGGCTCATCAAAATAATGTGGTCACAGAAGCCCATATATGAAAGTCCCATATATCCATATGACAAGCACCATAGTAATTTCCAAGAGAAACTGTAAGCCTTCCTACGTTGGTGTGGTCCAACACGAAGCACGGAACAACTCCCTACTGACGTCTACATCCTAAGAACATTGTTTAACAGAGATCGTTCACGCCACTTTCGTTAAAGAGCCAGTGACTGTAATGCATTTCCCCCCCAAATAACATAACATATGAGAAATATACTGTAATTTAATTACACAGATGCCTACCATCCGGATATGCGCCCTAGAAAAGACTGTGGTGTAATGCATTCTGTATAATGTTTGGGTAGAACACAATAACACTAGTTCTGGAGACTGTGAACTTGTCAATTGCAAAGTTGCTATGACATAATATTTTTAACCTATTTTCGTAAAAATAATATTATTTAGATATATGCCAAACCTAAACAATCCGTGTCGATATTGACTTGTATTATATGTATGTTACGAACTATCCAGGGTATATCTGCAGATTATTAGCTAACAATCTCGGATAAGTTCACGATACCTATGGGGTAAAGATGTTTCTTCCTAGATTGTACAGAACCATCAACTCGTGTTTCTGAAAAACCGTGTGTTCCATTCCTAGTTTGTGGTTGGCTTTAATTTCGTGTGTTGTTCTGAAATTTTAGGGTAAAGAGGTCGAACCGACATTGTGAAGATATTGTAAGTTGTAAATAAGTTTTCAACTTATTTATTTAGTAATTAATTCCTAGAGTGCAAGGAACAATATATACATGTACATGCAGACAACGGACAAGAAGTTATTAGTTTCTCGAGAATAGGCCTTGTGTCAAATATGTTGTCATTAACTGCAATATTTGGCAAGTATATGGTACATGTGTATAATATGTTATCTAGGGTAATCAATTCATCTATCACCTTATGACACATTAATCCTATGTAAGTATTAATTAAGGATTAAATACATCACATGATGATGAAGCATGTCTGACAATATACCTGGGTTCGTTTCACAAACAACCTTACACCAAGGTTAACCTTAATAACAGTTACCCATCAACAAATAACGCAGCAATTTTGAATTCAGGTGGAATCGTTGAAAGAGACACAGCCGCACTTGAAGTCAATTTAATGTGCTAGAGTGTTTAATGTTTTCTGCATATTATATGGTTCTTATTTTGGAAAATTAATGTCTTAGAATGTTTTTTGGTTTGGTACACTTACGAATTTATACGAAATTATAGTTTAATTTTTTTAAAGTTTGCTGCACTTTGATTGATTTAAAGTTCTGTGATAATATATTGATTGCAAATCCCTCTGATTGGTGAGTACTTACAATGGGTTTGGATAGGATCGAAATTTAATCTGTAATGTAAATGACTAGCACGAAGCACAAGAAAAAAATGCCTCAATAAATGTAGTTAGCATACACAACCATCGTTTCAGTTGTTCTGTCAAATCTAGTACCAATTATGTTGATAAGACATATGTCCAGTGAATGGTGCTATCATTATTTATGATGGAACACTTCACCAGTTGCGTAAGCGAATCAATATCAAGCTATTGTTGTCTTGAATTGAAATCATTATCGCAAGCTGTGTTCGTTATAGAGCGTTTGTCCTGATGAATTATGTGTTATGAAAATCATTGTTATTTAGATGTGACTGTAGTTATGCCTCAGCGAGTTCAAACTGAGATTACATTATTTTTACATGACGGACGTAAAGGACCCACTCATTAGTCAAAAGTCACTTGTGGTATCGACTGTTCATCAATAAAGAAGTCATTAGTTTTACACATGCCTCTAGTCAAACAAAGGGGAAATGGTTTCATAATAAGTTATAATTAAGTAGAAAATAGCTACGCATTTACGTCAAGCGAGTTACAATCAAATCACTTATTTCTTCTCCGTCATGTGTGAAGAATAGTTCTTGCCACTTATTCTACGCAATCAATCTTGTTTTCGAAATTGTCAATTATCAGAAGAAAAATTAACTGTTTTCACCCAGTTAACATTAAATCCACATGATGCTTTAATTTAGATTCATGTTTTTAAGTGGCAACACGAAAAATATTCATATTCATGGTCATATTTGAAAAAGATCCCACAATATTAAAAGCATGTCTGCAAATAATAACAAAATGTAAACCTTTCTCGATGATTGCTGCATGTCTTCATTTCTCTACGAATATGTATCTACCTTTTCTGTATGAAGATATACACGTACTTTTGCAAATCGTGCAATTGGGAGAATGTTTACTAAGCTGGATAACTTCCTTATGCCTTTCACCATTAAATTACATGCTTTAACATCAAACTTAATGTTACTACGTCATGTTTGAAGAAAAGGTCTTACAACTGTTTCAATGCAAGCAATATTGCTTTGTGAAATTTTCAATTACCACATCAATGTTATAAACCGACAAGAGATTGCATACTAGAAACGTTACCTGAACTCAATTCACTTCACTGTCACAATGCTGGTCTTATCATTGTTCATTGTCAAAGAAATGTCGACACGGACAAACTACATTGTTGTACTCTATAACAACCACATATCTCTTGATATTTCTTTATTTTCTAAAGCTGGTTTTATCATTTGGGTGTCTGATCAGTATTCATCTTGACCACACTGACCACAATGTTTATAAGTAGACCAGTTCTAGTGGACATCTGACACTAGTAATACAAAAACATACTTATTTCTTTATTTCCTTTTCTATTCAATGTAATTCAGCTGCCAACAAGCGATCTACTTGTCTAGACTGTTGCAGTCACGTCAGGAAAATTATGTCATGACGTCACAGACTACGAAATTGTGATATTTGTAATAGAAGGATATATGCACATGTTCACGTATGAAAAGTTTTTGTTTCAACGCATATGCTGTTAATTTTCCGTCACACAGTTAAGTTGTACTTGGAAAAACACAACACAATACTTGAAGCTGTGTGGGAAGACTTTCCTGTTATAAATACATTATGCAAAAACTAATCCATAAAGTGTATAATGATATTAAGGTAAGACAACATATACATATATGCTTAGCAAAAGATTTTCAGTTTTTTCAATAATGCTTTATGAAGAAAGAAAAAAAGTAGCGCCGGTAACAATGTTATGAATTATGCACGGTTTTTAAAGAAACAAACTTGGGAGTTTTCGTGGAGTGCAAACAAGAGATGAGATCTTGAATCACGAGATTCCTTAAGCATTGATTCCAGATACAACTATCATCATTGGAATCGAAAGTAAACAGTGTTATTGAACCCGGACCTCAGTGACCTCGCCTTATATACATGCTCCTGGGGCTTTGCAAGCGGCAAACAATGTAAAGTGAGAAAAATACAAATATAAGCAATATTCTTGTTCTTGTTCCATGTATGTATATGTACAGAGTACATGTGTTCCTCCTGTTGATATTGTTTTGAGATCTATTTTCATTTATTCTCATTAGAAAAGTTAAATCACTTCATTTATCTTCACAATGCATCTTGACAAGCCCCCCAGGTCAGGTCAAGTTTAAATGCTAAAATGAAAGCAAAACCAAGACATGAACTACTTCAAACTTCAAAAGTATTAACGAAGACATAAAGGAACAGTTTGATTTAAACGGAAATAAAACTGTTACCAGCTGTTACCATCCATCTGTGAACGGATTAACACGAGGAGAACTTAAACCACTGAACACATATTATTACCCTTTAGATGAATTTGTTGAATTGTGATTGGTCCATAGCCAATGCATACGCAACCGTGTAGGCGGATTTGCCAGGGTCTACCCTCCGTATGACCCGTGAGACAGGTCACGTGACTAACTACACAGGTCTTACGGATGACCTTGACCTTAGATGGAATGCGGAAGTAAAACGGTTACTCGACTCGGAAGTTCAGGATCGAAACTTACCTTAACAAACATAAGTACGGTGATTTCAACCAATATACATTATTTATTTTGTTTGTGTCATTAAACTTATTCAATAAAAATACGTGTCTCTCTATTATTCATCAGGTAATAATAATTTAAAAATCGATTATTTTTTAGCCGCAGAGTTATCTCCCTTGATATTGAGCAGTACACTCTTTACAGTGTTGTTGCTGTTTCACACTGTGTGGAGTTTTTATCACAAACGGAAATAGCTATGTAGCCTATATATTTTATCGAAAAATGAGTGAAATAAGTACAAATAATAGATCTAAAGAGTAATAAATTCGTTACACGGTGTTTTGACAGGGTGTACGGGACTGTAAGACCCTTGTATATTCCGCATTTCCTTCGGCTGCGCCTCAGGAAAATACGGAATATACAAGGGTCTTACAGTCCCGTACACCCTGTCAAAACACCGTGTAACTAATATTATACATTAATCCATTTACTGTATCGACATAAAGCATTTATCATCCAAAACTGTGTTCCACAGGAGATATCGCTTGTGTGAGATCAAACAATATCTCCTAGGAGATATCGTTTTGACAGTAGATTTTGAACAATGCCCTGTCACCGCCAACAACATGACATCACAGTGCTTTTACATCATCGAGTAATGACATCACAATGCTATGACGTCATAAACATGATGACGTCACAATGCTATGACATCACCGCATTGGAAGTCAACTGGCAGAGTTGTGCTCAGCGATGTACACTTTCTCATTGAAACGTAATGGAGAATGATTTTGGATGATAAATAGAATCTCACCCTCGTGTCTTCTGATATCAAATATATCAACACTCGTTGATAAAAGTAAAAATATCATCGGCAAGCCTCGGATATTTGTAACTTTAATCAACTCGTGTTGATATATTTGATATCAGAAGACACTTGGGTGAGATTCTCTATTTATTGATCAACACCAAAAGGTGTAATTACATACAGCTCCAGTGGGGAAGCAATATATCACTGCACAGTCAACTTCTTTAGTATGTTTATCAGGGGGCATTCCGAAGATAGAGATACTTGTTTGAAAATCAGGGGGCATTTTAAGGGGACATTCATTGTGTTGTTGAAGTCACACACATGGTTGCCGAGCCTTATACATGGTGGTATTTCATTGAGAAGTACTGTCCCATTTAATGCTAACAGCTAATTAGTGAAAGTAGTGTTTCCTGATTGAAACGGTACCACGGCTGTCGTGCGTCAACAAGTCAAACGTTATTTATGAAACTAATCAACAGCAGACAAAAAGACAAATAGAGGTTGTTAATGTTCAATAGGTCATATACTTACTGTGAATGTAAATTGGACATGTTGTTATAGGTTCTGCTCTGTTGCTCGATTTTCATTGAAAAGAAGAATTTGCCATATATATGGCAAATTGCAATGGAAATACACTTTGAGTGAACTGAACGCTTGTTCATCTAAAATGAATTACCAATCGCTCTATCAATTATATAGATTATTGGTCAAGGCACTGGTGAATTGACGTTCAATGTTTAATCAACTTGGCTCCACACTAAGATAGGATGGTTGATATTGACTGAATCGGGTGTCAAGTGCATTATTAATTAAACATTAGATATTGATTAAAGGATAAGAGCACATAATTGATAAGATAGATGGAGGTATTGTGAGTCGAGTTGGGGCTTAACGCCGCTTTCAAGAGCATTTCACTTATGTCACAGCTGCTAGTACTATTGCAGGGAGATAGCCCGCATCTCCGTGTTATCTTTGTATTGCAGTGGAACCTATGAACATAGACTTGAACTAGCGAAGCATGGGTCGTACTGCGCAGACAATCAGTGTAGCATTGCATACAAACTTTACTGCATGTAGTTATCAACAGCAGTAACACTTGCCGAGCCCCTGGTGGGATTCGAAACCCAAACCTCTTGATCCGAAGCTGAACGCGGTAACCACTGCGCTATCCCGCTTCAGTGCCTACCAAATCTGACAGATTGTGAAGCATACTATCAACATACACTGTTCATATGCATTATATGTATGCTGAACTATTTGAGTGGCATTCTTGAAGTTGTCAGGGTGCCAAAACAGTAATTTCATATGGTACACTTGATTACTTGAGTAACCTGACAAATGATGGCATTTAACCATTAACCTATTTAATCTATAAGCGAAATGAGATACCAAACTCGCTAATCGGTGACCAGGAGATGTAATTAGAGACATCCCCGATGTATAGCCAGTCATAATTGATACGTTCTTGCACAGACACACTTCATCATGGTGTTCATCTTGGAAAGTAAGCAATGGTTTATCCCTGCATAATTACAAGAAACCACTTGCATTAACTAAGCAGATGACATATTTCCTTTTCTTTAACAAAATATAATGTTTACTCTTACAAATTTGCTTAAATCATTATAAAAATATTCTTTTGATCAAGTAGTTCTTTGTTTAGTGATTGTCCACAGTGTCAATTACATTTGATTCTAGTGGTCAAACAGATGCTAATCAAACTGTGGATTTCCAGGAATGAATTTAAGTAATGACCGACTTTTAAGCGTCCAATAACACTCAATGTTAAAAAACTAATTAATGTTAATAAACAAATATATATACGACCTTCGCATTCTTCACCTTTGCATCTTTCCTATGCATAATAACAATTAATGCATCACAAACTTCGCAAATATAGAAGGACGAGGACTCAACTACAATGTATAGTATCGATGATTGGAACACTCACAGTTAAAAAAACTAAATATTAAAATAAAATTCATATAGCTAAAAAGACGTTCATTATTGCATTTTCCCTACAACGAACAATGAACAATGAATTCATCATAAACTTTGTAAAGACAGAAGAACATACACTTAGATATATTATTATTGATGATGATTTTAATTTGTAATGGCAATTCCTACAACTCTTCCAATTTGGTCACGAGAACATGGAAACACAATTGAGGAGTGTTTTCTAGAGAATCTGTTGCACTCGAATTGAGTCAGCTAGGTGTCTATTTAGATAAAGCAATCGCATTAAATAACGATCTATGAATGTCATGAAGAATTGGTAACAATTTATTTCACGCAATGTACATGTATGTCAATATTTTCATCCAACTTAGACCTAAGTGTCCGTGACAACAATTCATAATCTGTTCTGTTGCACTTGAATTGAGTCAGCTTAGTGTCTATTTAGATAAATCAAGCGAATTAAATAACAATCTACGAATGTCACGGAGGAGTTTAGTGCATGCAATGTACATGTATATCAATATGTGTAACAGTTATGAATAAAAACACGTCTAGCATGCAATACCTACGGGATGCAGTACAATAACTACAAGTGCCAAGATACTCAAACATTATTAACATGCATTATACCGTGGACGCCGCGGAGATATATCGATATCTGTTTTAACCCCCCTATACTTGTAATTCTATAATCTCTGATAAGGTCTCACTAGTTCAAAAGTTATAAACGTTTAGATTTATTTTATATCCAAGATGATTGTTTTGTCCAGCTAATTAGAACTGGAAGGAACATTTTTGATAATGACATGTGGTATTTAAGTATTCATCTATCGGTTCTAAAGTGATAATCACATGCAATAGATTCTTCTTAATAAGACCTTCCCTTTTTAGGTAAAATATCGTATCTAAATAACCTCGGATACATCAAGTTATAGTAATCACTGATCATGAAATAGAAATAAATGTATTGTTGTATGGTTAAGAACAATAACACTTTCTATGAATAAAGTTTTCCCCAATCTGTGTTTAGCAGTTCGTGTAAGATTCCCTAAAAGATGGGCTTACGTGAGAGTAGTCGTGTCATTTTTTCACCTTGAACAGTCAAAATGTTTGTTTGGGTTCTAGATACAAGATATAGTATGAATATATGTTATAATCTCGGTCCGGTAGTTTATGTACTTCATATAGATAGTAGATAGTCTATATCCATTGTTTGTTATATACTTACTGAGACAATTATGTCTAATTGATTCATGGACCATTCAAACCTTTTTCTAAATTTGTAAAGAAATATGGAGATGTTTTGTTGCATTTACACCTTTACAAGTGGCCTTTGATTAGAAGAGAGCATATTTTGGGTAAAACTGATTCTAAATAAAAACATTAACATCAAAACAATTATTTTCCTTTTCTTCAGTGCTCTAGTGACTCATATCAATGGTTAGTGACGAGCAACTGTTTTGCAATACTATACCTGTATCTCAGTATCTGTCTGTCTGTCTGTCTTTTTGTAACTCTGTATCTGCCTCTGTCTCGCTATGATATATATTATATATATATATATTATATTATCTCTATATGATATAATATCGAATATACTCCGAGGTAGAGAGATTGTTTTGCTCACGGACATTGTAAAACTGAAACCGTCCTTATAGCAGAGCATCTGCTGATGTTGGAGGGAGTACCACTATGTTAGTGGAATATCTGACATATGTGTGCTTATCCAGAAGACACCGATACCTCACGTCTATGGGTATAGCACAAGAAGGCTTATTCGACTATAGATGATTTCCTTGATGAGCCTAATGCTTAAACTTTGTTACGAAATATTCATTGATCAAAGAAAGATTAATGTAATCAATATCATGGAAACACTACTGAAATACAAGATGTATTCTTACTGCTTATGTCAAATAACACCACAATTTACTGATTTAAAGCATTATTATTCGACTTCTCAGACCAACGTCTCCCAAAAGTATATTATTTATTTGCTTAAAAATGTTGTAGCTTCATAGGCCATTATAATGACCGATGACGTCACGATACTGACGTCAGGATCACTCCTTTTTGTTGTTTCAAGAAACATGATAAATGATTGTCGATTGTGGATATTAATCGTTTGGTGTGAAACGAGTCAGAGAAAGAAGTTTAGTATTATGTTCATTAATTGCTAAATTTATTCAAGCGAAATTGCCTCCAGATTTCCGTGAGTGATGTGATGATGGTCCGACCACTGTGACGTCACAACTGCACAATATTGTGACGTCATGTTTGTAGCAGTTTTACACCTGTATACATATTAAACTATTGCACTGTAGTATCTTAACACGCGAGTAAATAACTATATCTATTCTTATTAACGACCACATTAAAACCTTAACTAAAATAATGTCCTATCAATTTCTTAGCTTTATCAGAGTTGTCTCCTTGACAACTGTTGTGTCTTTTATTCAGACCGGCCAGACATTTTTTAGTAATAGCTCCTTCTTCATCAGACATGCAAAACTATCATAATACTAGTGGCAATTGGGTCAGTTAATCCTCCAATATTTATATATGATTGACCAAGACAATGGTTTAATCAGCTGATGGTATTTTAGTACAAATGGATTAGGAAATAGAACATTCTGGAAGCAAAGTTACTATTCCGGTCAATTTATTCATTGGATACAGATACCAAGAATGGTGAATTTAATTTTTAGGCATAGAATAATAAATCTTGGAAATTATACAAATGTTACCTTTAAAAAAACACTTAAGAATATTTATTCGACAGCATGATCAATTGATCATTTCGCAATCTACAAAAACATAAAAAGATGGATATAAACGTTCACAATTCCAAAATGTTAGTAAATAAAATTATCCGATATATGTCTCCATACAATAGCGAAGAGGTGGATTTGACCAGTCTTATCAAAAGATCCATAAAAATGTCACCGTTCCAATTTGAATTCTGTATTTATCGGTTCATGTCTGGCATGCGTACTATTAAATTTAATCATATTGTACTTATTAGGACTTTATCTTTTGCCAATTGATGAACTCCTTTCTAACTTTCTCTAAAGGTCAGACTGCATAATTATTCTTCCCAGAGTTCAATTTCATGTGCATGTTATATCAACTCATCACTGTTTTATTTGGGGTCGCACTATCTAAACCAGTAGAGATTTTTGCACTGGGTGTATCGCGAGTTTATCCATTAAGCTGCAAAAATGACAATTTAATAGAACGTTCAGTGGGCCTCGATCTCTTGTTTTAACAGAAATGGCTGAGGAGCACTTTGCTCCATTGTCGTTTCAAAAGTGACGTGAATCAATTCTTTTGAAAAGTTTACTTGCTAAAAAAGAATGATACAATCAATATGATACAAATATGTTACCATAACCGTCTGTTCAAGCTGAAGTGATGGATACATTTAATTCTGCACCTTCATCGCACTGCTGCAGCTGGTGGCTCGGTTACTTATAGAAGGTAAACCTCATGAACAGGTGAGTCGTGTACCTCTCATGTGATCAGATTTCCCTTTCCTCAATCCAATTTGACTTCTTTTCCAAAGTTTCACTTAAACGGTAAGTGTCTGATTTATAATCAGGCTATTGTGAACTGAATTGGGTGTTTTGTGTATTATTTTAAACTTCCTTTATCCCAAGACAAACTGGCCACCTTTCTCTGTGGCAGGACGAAACATAGACATCTTTCTTTACAAATCAGGTATTTGAAAGCTTTGAACATTCCTGCCCTCAATTACAATATGTGTATAATGATATTTACATAATGTCCACAGATACCAGCTTATCTATTTGCAATTTTTTTTAAATAGTATTTGTTCATGTTTATAGAAGAAACTCCTTTAAAAATCATCGTTTTGGAATTTTGTTAACTAAAGGAGAGTAAAAAAGAACAGTCACCTATGTTTGGCTTCAACGAATTATCGCCCACGAAAGTACACTAAGAAACTCCTTTAAAAATCATCGTTTTGGAATTTTGTTAACTAAAGGAGAGTAAAAAAGAACTGTCACCTATGTTTGGCTTCAACGAATTATCGCCCACGAAAGTACACTATGTCGTCAATATATTTAATAAACTTAATCTCCATATTTTTAATATTTTAAGATTAAAGGTGTTGTAAATAAATGAATGAAATTATGCATACCTCGTTACAAAACATATGCATATTAAAAAAATTCAATATAAAGTTTACTCGTCAGTAGTTTTGTTTTGTTTTGGTTCTAAAATGTTGGTATCAGCTGCTTTTTCTCTGTAGTTTATAAAATCTTAGTGACAATCATATGAAATGATAAAACCTTTTATAATCCCTTAAAACTGTATTCGCAATAAGGTTATCACCAAGTGAATGTTTGACTGAAAGGTTTATAAACTTTGATTAAAAACATGCCTGTGATTCCAATTTCAGCTCTTATAATATGAATCGCTGAAGGTGGAGAGCTCCTGGTTTCATATATACAAAGAAAGTTAACTAGGTGCTTCGGTATTTTCCTCTCAACTCAACTACTCTATGCAAGGCTCTGCAATCCGTTTATCTTAATATGAGTAACTACAATCAAGTTCGATTAGATGTTGTGATGTAAACAGTATGTCTGAAGTGATCAGATATATGATGCTAGCTGCGCCATTTGGAATTTACATGAGGTTAAACTTTATCCCATGCATCGCCGGTGTTTACTGGGCATTTATAGACAAAACTGTTCCTTCCAAACTGTGCCTGGAAATTGTTTTTGTAACATACTTGAAAAAGACTTAATATTCATTTCCTAAACACACCATAGTTGTCCCTGATCTCCCTGCAAACATTGAACCTGTGTTTGAGAAACATAGTGCAGATGTAACAAAAACTAGCCATATATTACTGTTAACTACGTTCAAGTAACCGTTTTGAAATAAAAGGAACAAATACTAATGGAATGCGATAATATCTTCTTAATGCTTCGAGACATACATTGTGACTGCTAAAGCCTGCCACGATTGAATTAAGTGATTTGTTTAAATGTAATTAAGTGTCTTGATAAAGCCCCATTACACATATGCGTTCTCAAAATGATTGGCGGATAACATGATTGGACTGGAGATTGCTACAGTCAAAACATCTTGACGTCCTGTCACAACAACTTGTGTACATATCGGTACTGCGTCACAACCCTGTCAGTGATCTGTGAAACCTTACATGTCTAATGGTAATTGAATTGAATCAGATTTTACTTGATCAATTTAACATCAGAGGATTGGTCAGTCATGAATATCCTGTTTACACCAACAGCTTGATCTAATCTAATAACACATGGAAGCCTTTGAGAAAAGGAATTGCTTAGACAGATCGCTCCCTTTCTGGTTGTCACTTGAGATGCATGATACTGCATAGACCATCTTTATGGTTCACACATATACATACGATGTTACTCTTTTGAACTGTACCAAAATAGAATTGCTTTGCGATGTTATACATCACTTTGGATGTTTGGCGATTTCTTTTTAATAAAAAATTGTCGCACTTGTAATAAAGTTGTCCTATAATATAATATAATATATTGTGTTGCATATTACTATGGAAGTTTTGGAATATGTATTCTTAAAGTATTTTTTTATTAGAGTAATGGTACAAATTCGTATCTGTTTATTTTATTGACTAGCAAGAAAAGAAAACAAAAGTTAGGATTTTGTTAGGATATATAAGTACAACCATCGATTTTAACTTTTATGATTTTGGCTGGAATATGTCCATTTGCTCTGAATTCTGGTTAAGTACGATTCGTGCTGTTAATATATGTGACCATTGCATGTGCTACCATCGTTTATGATTGATCACTTTACCATTTGCATTAAAATAAATAGCAAATAAATATCATGCCATATTTTGTTCTTGGATTGAAACAATTATTTCAACCTGTGTTTGTTATTGCGCATTGGTATTGACGAAGTATGTGACATTATTATTTAGACTTTTTAGTGCAGTTGTACCTTTTCCATGGATTCATATTGATTTCATATTGGCAATATTTTGTTTACATATATGATGTCACTTATTAGATAGAAGCCGCTTTGGTATGTACTAATCATCAATAAAGAGTGATAATTTTTGCAAATACTTCTGTCAAACAAAGGGGAATTGATTTCATAATTAGTTAAGTATATCGATATCACTATTACTACTTTGTCATGTGAAAGAAGACGTATGCGACTCTTTCAGCGCAATCAGTATTTTTTGGATATTACCACGCCCTTGTAAAATTAATAAAGTGAAATCTGATTAGTAAGAGAAGGAAATAAGTTTACCCACTTACGGCACAGTATATTGATATCACCTATGTTTTACTTTGTCATGTGTAAGAAAATATCTTGCGACTCATTCAACACAATCAATACTATTTTGAAAATTGTCAGTTACCCGTCCTTGCTATAAACTGACCACTGATTGCATAGGAGAGGTAAATTAGATTTAATCGATTCAATGCGTTTTATTTTTAACAATGCTACTGGTGTTATCATTGCATGCACTCACATTTCGACACAGATACAATAAATTGCTGTACTTCATAAAACCCGGATAGTATTTGATATATTTTTTTTATAAGTTGGATTTACTATTTGTGTGTATCTTATCTGCATATTCATCTTGTGCACACTAACCACAATATTTAGGTTGAAGAGTTCTAGTGGAAACGAGTAAGCGCTTCACCTTAAAATTGGCGAAGAAACTGCAAGTTGAGTGAAATTAATTGAACCGATAACTTTTATATCTAAAACCATGAAACATTGTTTATTGAATGAAATATCAATCGTTCTATTAATTTCTGTACCATATGTGAGAAACGCTGACCAGGCATGAAATAACTAATCCATGATTTGAAAAAAAACATCAATTGGAAATCTTGTGAAAATGACGAGGGTCTCGATTCCTGAAACCATGTTAGCATTGATCACTGATGAAGCTATCCACTCTTGGAATTGAAAGTAAACATTGTTATAGAGTCTCGGATCTTCAGTGTCTGACAAACGTGACATATTGTTAAGTATACTTTCAGAAACTTTTCTTGTACATTGCACATATTTATTATACATATATGCTGAACTATTTGAGTGGCATTCTTGAAGTGTCCAGGGCACCAAAAACTGTACTTTAGTATTACATATGATACATTTAATTACTTGAGTAACCTGACAAATGATGTCATTTAACCAGTAACCAATATAATCTATAAGCGAAATGTGATCCCAAAGGCGTTAATCTTTGACCCCGAAACAAATGCCAAATGTATCGCTGGTCATAATTGATACATTCTTGCAGGGACACATTTCATAATGGTGTTCATCGTGTTACAGTTAGCAATAGTTCATCTCTACATAACTATAAAGAGAAAGTAGTGGTATTAACGAAGCAACTGTAATGCTATATATGTGTCATAACACCTTCAAATAATTTGATTTGCTAACGAAGACCGTTGACACTGCCCGGACTACATTCATGAAATTAAAGTATTTAAAAAAAATATTTATCTCATTTCTTCAGTTAATAAATAAAATTGTACTGGCCACAACTATTGATTTGAATGAATAATTAACAAAAACAGCATGACTAGAGCAGAACTAATAAAGTCGCCATGACATGACGTTATTCAAAGGACAGATAACTCTCATCTCCTGGCCTCGAGCAGGGCGATGTTATATAATGTACGCTTCCTTCAGAATGACAAGTACAACTGGTTGCGCCATACCGACCATCACGAATTATGGAATGGTTTGTTTTTAAAAGTGTGAATATTTAACGTCGCAATATTATGAACTTACATGCTGTGACAGGGTTGACATTTATCCGCACTTCCGTTCCTTTATAGGGACAACACAAACATATTTTAAAACACAATAAATTGTATGAAATACAAGTGAGTAATACATGGCTCGAGACAAACCAAACTTATTTCACGAGGGACATAAACTAGATATGAAAGGGGAACCTCGTTAAATATCCACTTATTATATAATATTGGAGATTTGAACCCTTATCGTTGAAATAAATTACAAAAAACTCATAGCTCAAAAGACTTTCATTATTGCATTTTTCATATTCTATATATATCTATATATAATCACAAACTTCACAAATATAACACTTCGTAAATATAGAACAACATCCACTTAAAACTCTTCTTATTGGAATTTGTGATGCGTGTTTATCGTGAATCTAGTGTGCTTGAATCGAACCAGCTTAGTGTTTAGCTATTTGGATAAAGCATTTGAATCAAACAACAATCTATAGCTACAAGCTGCTTGAAAGAGGGGTTACACTTTAATTCACGCAATGTACATGTATGTCAATATATATTCAGTGCCAGTTATACATGTATATAATAGATATAGATACAGCACACTGCCTGGCCAGCAATATCTATGAGACACAACAGAATAACTAAAATTGCCAAGATACTCAAACATTATTAACATGCATTTTAGCATTGATACCGCCATGGATATATAAGTATATACATATATGCATTAATCTCAATACACTTGTAAACTCCTATCTTATGATTAGGGTAAGTGTAATACATCAGGTAAATCTTTTCAGTATAATCATTAGTTCACAACCGACAGTTATAAATTCCTACTAAACATTGTTTTGACAATTTAAAAGGAAGCATGATGTAACAACGATTCAGATTAATTCCTTTGTTAGATAATGTACCCTTTGTGCACCTACAGTATGCTCGACAAGTATTCACACGTGTCCTAAGGGATATTTTCATACACTCAAGCATCTGCTAGAACGCGTGTTTAGCATTTAAAAAATATGAATGCATTCATTTCCCTCTATGGACTGAAACAGGTGTGGTGGCCTTGGATATGTTTGGATCTTAAAACAAATCTAAACTGTACACTCAATTTGTATAACGTTTTGAGAATTGTGTTAATTTGAGTCTATTTGCCAACCACCTACTGTTAAACTGGCAGTCTTTGGAAAATAATGTAAGTTATAAAACACTTTTAAGCGTCCATTAACACTTAGTGTTAAAAAACTAAATTAATGTTATTAAAACACATTTAAACAACATTCGTGGTTTTGCCTCATATATGATAGCAATAAATGCATCACAAACATCGTAAATATAGAAGAGCATCCAAGCAAATATATTTTGTATATTGTACGTATTGTTAATGTCACTTCATTTTGATTATTCAATCACATAACAAACTAATAATACAGCTCGTATCTGCAAATATAAAAAATGTCACCTTGTGTCATATCAGTTTGATAACAGCTTGCACTCGGTTCATTGAGCAAGACGATGATGTAGGTCCATGATCTCTGTCAATCCTGTTAAAATAAATATTAATCAGATAACTGAAATTTGATCTTGACCAAGAAAATAATTAATGTCACGTTTTGTACCAATACATCATTTCATAACTTTGATCAGAAACAAGTCACTACCGTGTGTCAAATATTCTCAGTACCACAGACATTGATTGTTTGATAGAGTTAGCTGGACGATGATGCAGGTCCGTGATCTCCCTCCATCCTCCTCACTTAAAGGTTATTAAGCTAAGTGAAACTGGATCTAGGGGACTGAGGTCACTCCTTATTTAACCTGACAATGCGGCAAGTTGATCAAGGGCTCCGCTAAAGGGACTTGGCCTGAATTTCTTTTCAGCCATGTCTCTTCATTGTTTTATTAATTGTTTAACGGCTATGGAAGTGAAAATTGCAATAATTGGAACAGCGTCGTATTTGACGTGACCATTTATAAACTGTTTCATGTCATATGGTCTTACACAAGACGAATGCACGGTTCAGGTGTACTGTACTGTAGTCAAGGTGAAAGAGACATGCACATGTGAAGTGTATTTTCAATTCTTCCTCATAAACACATTCTCACGATTTGCATTAAGTGACTTATTTGGCTTTGTGCTTGTAACGATGATAACCAAATTGCTTCATTCAAGACAATGTTTTAATCTTAAATAATGAAAAAATGCATTTTACTTTATGAATACTGCACCTTTACATGTACAGGCATAGACGTTTTGAAATGTATATATGTTTACTCCTTCATCAGGTGTAATGTTTGATTAAGGATTGATAATGGAGTAAGTATAAACTCCGAAACGTTGTGTATGTTCACACTAACGCAGTTGTTATCCAGAAATATCATGTTTTATAATGCATTCTACTTCTAACTGCCCATGAAACATTTCACTTAACGAGTGGATTATTTTATATCAATGATATTGTTATACCATAGTCATTTTAGTGTCTGTTGACACCTAGCATCAGGAACAGCTAAATGTGACTTCCAACCAAGTCTATGGTTATACGTTAACCCTCAAAGGCATTCGCGTTTTTTAGATCACATTAGGCACAAGTTGAGCCTCAAGTTTCGTAAAAGTCATACCAAACACTTTCGAGTGTAATATTTCTTTATTACCCATTTCATGCCATTTGATTCACGTAAAATAGTCAGATAACAGCCCACTTCTCTTGCGACGGCAAGCTACAATGACGTCACGAGCAATCGTTTGATGACGTCATAGACGAGAAGTTGCTAGGCAAACGTGATATGTGCACATGTGCTCATATCAATACTATTAACTAGGTTATTTCCAACCACATGGGTAATAAATACGAATTATTTGATGTTTGTATTTCTGTATATGTTCGCCCTTTGAAATGTAACTATTTGATATTCAACAAATCCCATGCATTATAAAATACTTGGTTGTCCGTCACAACATTTCTTATGTTATATTGCAGTTAATATTATACAATTATGGACTTCATTTGAGGTGAATCAGATGGTTTAAAAAAAATGTGCTACACATCTTCTGGACGCATGCTGATAGCTCCATTTGTAACACGAACTAGGACCTTGAGCGTGTGTTGACTGACTAATGGGCTTAGTTCTATTGTATTCTCCACACTGACGACTACCGTTTTGCTCTCACTGTTTAACTGCATGTACAGGTGAGGCACTATCAACAATATGAAGCTACTGAACCTTACAGTAGTTGACATCAAAACATTTAATACAAGACCGAAGGTAACAAGGAATTAACGTTCTTCCAATAATAAAGCTTTTGAGTACACTCTGATGGGCCTCAAAGGCCAACATTGTGCCTGTGAGGATAAATTGACGTATAGCAATAGACGTTACCTTTATAATTAGCCTTCTTATGGTAATAGATCATTCGACTGAAAGTTGTATTTCGGGGATTATTAATTTTAAATCAAAATCTAAACGAATATCAAAACAATTTCCTTTTCTTTTCCGTGTGTGATCTAGTTACTCATATATGTGATGTGACGAGCATCTGTTTGACAATACTACACCTATACATTAGTTTTTCCTTCGTAACTCTCTCTCTCTCTCTCTCTCTCTCTCTCTCTCTCTCTCTCTCTCTCTCTCTCTCTCTCTCTCTCTCTCTCTCTCTCTCTCTCTCTCTCTCTCTCTCTCTCTCTCTCTCTCTCTCTCTCTCTCTCTCTCTCTCTCTCTCTCTCTCTTTGTGAGGAAGTGTCACTTTGTTAGTGGAATACCTGACATATGTCCGTTTATTCTGACACTGATACCTTGCATCTATTGGTATAACATTAAATAAAGAAGGCTTATTTGGTTATACATTGTTTCCTCGATGATCCTAGTACTGAAACTTTGATATGAAATATACATATATATATAAATATGTAGGAAAAGGCTATAATGTCTGTGAATCTTCCCGCCCAGACACTTACATACTGTCAACTTATTTCAGCATTTACATTACATTCTTCATCAGACATCCGAAACCATTATAAGGTTACTGGTAATTGAGTCTGTTACGCCTCCAATATTTACATATGATTGCTTAAGACAATAGTGTAATCAACTGATAGCAAAATTTCTATTCTGGTCCATTAACTCATCGGATACAGATACCAAGAATGATGAATTTAATTTATGGGCATAGAATAATGAATCTTAGAAATGAAAAAAAACGTACCTTTTTTAAATAGAATTTGAAAATATTGATATTCCAGCATGATCAATTGATCATTCGCAATCTACAAAACATACAGTCAATAAAATATGGATATTACCATTCACAACTGTAAAATGTCCGGAACATGTTTCAATCATCCAATGAGGAAGCAGTTTATTGGACCATGCTTATCAGAGGCTCAATGAAAAGATCACCGTTCCAATGCAATTTATTTTAGCCTTCAAATTATGTATTCATCAATACATCTGGCATGTTTACTGTCAATTTTAATTGTATTACCCCCTTTTTTGTATTTATCTTTAGCAAAAAGATGAACTCGTTCCTATCTATTTCTGAAAGCCAGATTGCATAAATAATCCAGAGTATATTTCCCAGGTTACACTTGTGTAAATTTGTAATGTCTGCAATATTAGTGAAAATAATACTAAAAATGTATATCGCAGGTATGTTCTTGTTGGAATGTTATATTCAATTCACCATTATAATATTGCAATCACAAAAACAGTACAAATGTATGTACTTTTTCGAGAGAATCACACTAGGGGGCAGACACCAATTGCCAGCACTTGCTGCACCGAGAGCATATAATTCATATATTCATTCGGCCATCGTGACCTCGACAAGAACGGAGGTCCAGCAGCCCGAAGTTTTCAACATTCAACAGATCCCTGATAAATTGACGGTTGCGTTTAAACAGTTATCAGTGAGCCGTCAGTCTCTTATTTAAGTAGAAATGGCTGAATGGCATTCCGCTTCATTTTTTTCGTAAGCTCTATCAATTTTCATGAACAATTTACTAGTAATATCAAGGTATTTATCTCCTTCACTAACTTCATACTTTACATGGAATTCGTTTCCCGTCTCAAAAATATACATATTATGGAAAAGTTAAGCACCACCAATATTCAAAAATAAAATGTGTTTCTTCAACGAAATTGACTTAAATTGAAATTACTACTGAAATTGTAATGATACTACATTTTTACCAAAATTAACCTTTGTCTTTGTGACTTACCTACGTATTAAAATTTTGGTTTCAGATATCAAAAACATCATCTGTGTTACCATGTTCACACATCTTTTATCTTGCAAAATAAGGAAGTGGTTGGCGAAATGTCCTCCTTAGTTTCAACAATTATTGACAACGTTTGTTAAAAGGCTATAAACATACTATTTATGAATAAAAAGATTTCAGGTCAAACCATTTATTAAACTCTTCTCTTGGATTTAGAGGGATCATTACAGTTAACATTGACCTGATATCGTCAGAAGGTCACGTTTATTGAAATTGTCTATTTTTTTCAAATTCGTTGATTTGAAGGTTCGTAGTGCTTTTAATAGAGACTTTTGACTAAAAGCCAGATACTGAAGTTGGACCAGTTGACTTGTAGAAATGGTATTACGCACATTACAGCAAACAATATTCACTTAAATTTTTCAGTATAAGGTAGCTTGTTTTTGGAGATCAAAATACATTTTTTTATAAATACAAATATCCAAAAGAATCGAAACGTTATCTGAGTGCATTCATCTTTCTTAAACTGCTAGATCATGGTTCTCGTATTCGATATGGTTACTTTAACTGACACATTGTCTTATTTGTTATCAGACAATTTTGCTGGTGAAAAAAGGTGCTGGTGTTTAAACTTTTTATATGTATACAAAGGATTCTACAATGACATTGCTGGATACTCGATTCTGATTGGTTCTCCAGACAAATAAAACGTGATCAATTCTGGATTGAACCTCCTCTGATTTTAGCACCGCTTCACAGCGTATTGACGCATCTGCTTTGTGACGTCACAATCTATCCGAACAAACGGCTGAAGTGTGCTGTACTTGTGGACATCAAAATAACTGATACTGATCAAATCAATCTTTCCTGTAGCGTGTTTTACAGCTACATTAAATGATAGATTAGCAAGACAAACTTCGTCAGTATCAAGAAATATTCAAATAGCAACACTCAATGCAGTTGAGAAAGCGAGCAAACGCAATATCATTGACGCAATGGTCAACCCGTACTGAAACCCGAGCGTAACGTTTTGATGCAAAATAAGAAATTCATACATGTCATATCACCTGCACACCTTACGTCGATAACTAGAACGTGTATTCCTTACCCTAACTACGTGTTCGGTTTCAATTTTAAATTTATTCGTTATCAATCCAGTATCACATGTCTCTGATTTTCAAAGACAGTAGGTTTATCTCCTAAATAAGACAACCAGTCAGGGATCACTCCCTGCGGTACCAATAACATACCACTTGGTTACTGATAACAAGTATACCTTCCCAACAGGTGCGTTGTGTGATCAACTTACGTTCTCGTCCTTCTTATTTGAGTTAAGTAAGTATTGGGGGTAATAGACCACTCATAGGTACACTCCATCAACAGGTGAGTCTTTTACCTCACCTGTGATCAGAATTCCTTTTCGTCCATCCAATTTGAATTCTATTCCAATGCTTTCCTGATCTGTTTATATATGTGTGATTTATTTCTGGACTGTTGTTAACTACAAATCCGATTCGGAAGTTTTGTCTGAACTCGCATGCTATCTGTTATTTAAACTGCCTTTATTCCAAGATACACCCACCCCCTTTCTGTTTTGAATCATAAACAGTTTTCTTTACTCTCAAGTCATTGAAACCTTTGAACAATCATTACAGACAGAAAACTGCCCTCAATGTATTATTCATTGCCAAGAGCAAACATTACCTAAGTACAGGATATTTAAATCCAAGAGGATAGATACCATAACAAATTGTTATTCTGGAATTTCCTCAACAAAAGTAGAGTGAAATAGAAACAGTCACTTTCTTAGGCGTGTTGTAGGAGCGTAGGAAAATGTAGCGGGTCTCGATTCCTGAAACTGTGTTAGCATTGATCACTGATTCAGCTATCCACACTTGGAATTGAAAATAAACATTATTATGGAGTCTAGGATCTTCATTGTCTGACAAACGTGAAAGATGGTTAAGTCTACTTTCAGAAACTTTTCCCTTACATTGCACATGTGTATTATAGATATGCTGAACTATTTGAGTGGCAGTCTTGAAGTTGCTAGGGTACCAAAAACTACACTGTAAAATGATACCCGTAATTACTCGAGAAACCTGACAAATGATGGTATTTAACCATTAAAGTATTAAATCTATAAGCGAAATGAGATTTCGAAGTCGTTAATATGTAACTAAAGACATCCCCGATGTATCGCTGGTCATAATTGAAAGTTCTTGCGCAGACACACTTCATCATGGTCTTCATCTTGGACAGTTAGCCATGGTTTATCTCTGCATAATTATTACGAGAAAGTACTGACATTAACTAAGCAGATTATTTATTTCCTTTTTTGTAATAAAATATGTTTACATCTATGTATTTGCTTAAATCATTCTACAAATATTATTTGGATTAAGTAGTCCTTTTTGAGCGATTGCCCACACTATAAAACTTAAGCTAGCTAGTTTATATAAGACTAGTGGTCGAACAGCCAATGTTCCACAAACTAAATCAAAGTTATTAAAAACATATAAACGACGTTCGTATACATATAGATCAAAATGACGTTCACTATTGAGATCCACTTACATATAATATTGATAATTGTAACTCTCATAAACAATCGAATTTCTGAAAAGACTTGCATTAATTTATTTTTTCTATACAATGAAATAAACATGGTAACGCTATTGGTGATTGTTTCTCGTAAAATCTAATGCACTTGAACTGAGTCAGCTTAGTGTTAAGCTATTTAGAAGTTGATAATACCTACTAAACATTTTTTCGACAATTTAAAAGATACAGTGTTTAGGTTGCTAAAATGAAACGATTCAGAAAAATCCCATAGGCTGGATACTGTCATTTTCTTCATACAAAGCGCGAGGTTACTCCCTTCAGACTTCCGATCATAACATCTGTTCTACATCGCCTGAATCCGAGGCTCCATCAAAATCCCCTAGTGGGGATAGCGGGCCAGGAACTTCATATTGTATGCCTGCTTCTTAGCCAATGAAAACTCATCTTTAAGCGGCCATGTCTTAAGGATATTGCTAATTTGCATATGTCCTTCGACACAATAACACAAATTTACTATTTTTGGTATGTGTCTCGGATTTAGTCTTCTTTATTTATTAGCATATTTATGATCGATCGTTTTCACAAAATCATGTATTTCGAGGAAATTGTTTTACAACGGCGTCGCTGATTCCACAACTAGATTCAATTGCAACCAATCAGTACACTCCATTTCTGCCCTCTGATTCAGGCGATGTAGAACATGGTTTAAAATCGGAAATCTGAAGGGAGTAACCTCTGTGGGAAGAGAATGTGACACCCTTTGTGCACCTACAATTTGCTTATAAATTATACACACATGCTGTCCTCAGGGATATTGTCATACACTCAGCCATCTACGAGAACACGTGTTCATAAGGATAACCCATAACCGAGGATATGGTAAGGTTGTGGACCCTGATAGGAAGGAAAAACCCGAGGATGCGAAGCAACCGAGGGTTTTTCCTGACTATCAGGGCCTACAGCCTTACCATATCCGAGGTAGAATGGGTTATCTATATTATCAACCGTTTTTAAGTGTAAAACGGGCTTTTTACTTGTTATCGCGTTATATTGAGGATCTTTAGGATCCCTGGCGTTATATTGAGGATCCCTGGGCGATGTCAGCCTGTCAACAGCCGCGCTATATGAGTTTCTTTTGTACAGTCAAATCTCGTCTGCCCCCTTAGCGCAGTAGTCTGAGGCGTTGATTCAGTAACTATAAGTGATGGTGGATACCGGTTCGAGACGCACTTTCTGCAAAACATTTGCTGTACATATTCTGTCGAAAACTTATGAAAATTTTCAAAATTAGTCTAAGTTAGTTTCTTCAGATCTTTACTTTCAAGCCGTCATCTTAACATATATATCAGGGTTTACAATCGTTATACTTCCTTCTAACAGGGTTTACAACTGTCTGTGTAAACCCTCCTGGAGGGAATTACAAGGTTGTAAGTCCCTCGTACCGGGTGATACGGTTTAGAAAGGTCGTTTCAAGTATCGCGTTATATGGCTGGTAGGTTGATAATAACAGTTATAAGATTCGATTGTGCCCTTTTCCATGTGTGCCCTGTGAGGCCCAGAGTTGGTCAGGGTGTCCTTGGATAGGATTGAACGTTTAAAAGTTTCCTGAACGATGATATAAGCTGTACAATCAATGCATCTTACTTATGCATCTAGAACATGCTGAAATACTTAGAACATTAAATAGGATTTTACCCTCATACGAGGATTTTTAAAAAAGTTTTGCAATCAATACATGTTGTTTATTTGTTGAAACATACTGAAATGAATAGCACGCATAAGGAATAATTTCACATTCATACAACTATGAAAGATTGTAGAGCAATTAATGCATATTGTGTACGGAGTAGTAAAGCAGACATTATGTGTTCTTTGAAGTCTTTATACGTATCCAATACAAGTGACATCTGATATCAAATATGACTAAACTGACAACATGATATCTGAAGCTATGAGTGTTAAAATATATTTAGTGTCCAATGTTGTGATCAATCATGTATGGGTTTCTTGACTAATTCAGTAAACAGGCCATTGGTGCACTCCCCATGTACATGCCATACATGATACAATGTAAATGGCGCCGAATGTTACAATTTTTTAAGATTCTAGAAACAAAAACATGCCAAGCGATGTTATGTAAAGTGATTATTTCTATGATCTCATAGATGCATGGCCCTGTTGATTTTCATAACTCAATTGTACCTTTAGCTACAAAACAGAAGGAATCTGCAGAAATCACAGATGTCAAACGATTCGTAAAGTATCAAACGTCAGCTTGATGACACCTTGCAGTACAATTAGTGTATACTAGATTTAGCAAGACGGCGATGCAGGTCGGTGATATCTCTCTGTCCAGGTTAATCACATGAGTGAAATTGGTTCTTGGCAGAGAACAAGTGTGATGTCTCGTCTTCCATCAACATTACTTTGGTCAGAAACAGCCGCGTTGATTGTTTGATAGAGTTAGCTGGACGATTGCCTCATGATGATATGATGTCACACTGATTTTGACGTAACAATGGTATGACGTCATAATACAGCAAGTGGTAGGGGGCCCTTGTACATTTGTAACATTTTAAACAAATAGTCTTCTTTGAATTATCTCGCCATTCTATCATTTGTTTCCATTTTATAAAAAAGGAAATATTTTAATATATATTTAATATAATATTTCTCTGGACATTGTATTTGTTGTTTATGTACCCGGATTCTTAGTTTATCCTGCATATTCATTAGAACACCCATGGCAAAAACAAACAATGACATTATGTTTTTTGCTGTCAGTCACAGTCAGTATTGATGTACTGTTTTGTTCATAAATTTTAGCCTCGAACCTTCTAGTAAATATAGACATGTTCCACAAATGCCTCTGTTACATTTGGAACTCCATACTCTGGAGGAGTGCTGTTTATCTCAAATCTAGCCTTAGTTAATAGTTGCTTTAAATTTTTGCCGTGGAGTTTACTTTTGATAACATTTACATTGTCAACAATTTTACATATTTTTTCATC
This sequence comes from Gibbula magus, assembly GCA_936450465.1. Taxonomy (NCBI): domain Eukaryota; kingdom Metazoa; phylum Mollusca; class Gastropoda; order Trochida; family Trochidae; genus Gibbula; species Gibbula magus. The sequence goes on along the minus strand of OW388300.1, from coordinate 66,485,045 downwards.
ACACATGAGAATAGGTGTAATTTGGTTTATATTGCATATATATATTTATATAGTAGAACATATTCGGATTGAATGGATTATGAGGTGAGACATATGCAATGTCGACTGGTTCGGGTTTTATTTATATGTAATATACATATTTCTCCAGTTCACATGTACTTGTTTTCGAATAGAACTCCGAGGTAGAGAGAATGTTGAAACTGAAAGAGGCCTTATAACACATTATTTGTTTATGTTAGGGGAAGTCACACTTTGTTAACAAGGGAATATAAGACATCTGTGCGCTTTCCCTGAAGGCACTGATACATTTCATCTTAGTGTATAAAACTAGAAGAGTGAGGTGAGAGATGAGTGAGATGAGGCTTATACTTAAACTTATGAAACTTACGAAATAACCATGGATCTAAGACAGATTAATGTAATCAATGTCATGACGCAACACTGAAGTATAAAATATATTCTAATTGGCTAAATGTAATCAGTATCATGGAACACTACTGAAATAAAATATTATTCTAATTGCTAATGTCAAACAACACCACAATGTCAAAATGATTTAAAACATTGAATTTGCGACTTCTCAAACAAACTTCTAAAATATATATTATTTATTTGCTTATACCATTTTGAAACTACAGAGATCAATACGTCTAAAGATAACAACCAAGGACATCACGATGCGATTTCATGATTTGGATCACTCCTTTTTATTTTTTCAAGAAACACGATATATGATTGATGCCGAAGTGTTTCTCCTTAATAACTGTACCACATACTAGTTCAGTCCTTGCAAACCCTACATTTATTACCAAGCAATACCTCCACCCCCAACCCCCAACACACACACAAATACTCCCCTCAAACTCTCTCTCCCTGTCCTGAACCTTTGAAATCTGTAATATTGTCTTGTGATGTTCCTTACGTGTCAGGTGGCGTCAAAAGATGGATGTTTTATTGGTGTGTTGCAATATATAGCAGTGACGTGTTTGAGCCCTGATATTGAATTAGAAGCATTGTACTGTGAAACCTTGAGTCAGGTGGCGTCTAAAAAATAGAGGGTTATTTTCTGCATGTCGCGGAAGAGTATGTTTAAGTCTTTGTATCAAGATAGAAGAGTATTTCCAACTGGTTTAGCTCTTTAGCATTTATTTAAGCTCAAATATCAGACATACAAGACAAAGCAACCTAATGTGTCTACTGATAATTATTTATAACCATGTTCAGATGTTTTAAGACATTTCATCTCGAGTGTGTCTCTGCATGAATGACTCTGTTGTAGATTCGAATACTATTTCTTTGGGTTTCAAGGACATTATCTTCGAAGGTTTGATACTAGGTCTCATCTAGGCCTCGTTATATGATATCCTCTCCCATACAGTTTACTACTCTGTGAAGATTCCCTTGAAGTGTTACATGTTGACAGATGAGGATATTACATGAGTGTGGGCTGAATGAGGGAACGAGGACTGTTGAATACAACTAACCTGTTAATATGTGAATACTTATGAAATTGATTTCTGGTCATATAAAAATGAATCTTCAAAATTATACAAAAGTTACTATTTAAATAACATGTAAGAATGAAGATACTGCGGCATGACCAATTGATGTCTCACAATTTCTAAATATCAATTTCATAAAGAGAGCAATATTTGCATTAACAACTCCAAATGTTTGGAAAGTATCCGAAACACGTTTATATTTCTACACATAATACAGACAAGGTAGATTAAACCATGCTTATCTGAATATCCATGAAAGTATCACCGTTCCAATAACATTTATTTCTGCCTATAAATTCTGTATTCATCGGTTCATGTGTGGCATGTGAATCATTTGGTTATATTACATTTTACAATTATATTGTTTTTTTAAGCATTCGATGTTTCGCCAAAAGATGAAATATTTCTCTAAAGGGCAGAATGCATTAATATTCAAGCGTATATTTCCCAGATTTCAATTTCGTTATCTGTGAAATGTCAAAGTGACAGTGGTATTATCTGGATTTATAAGTAAAACTAGTACTAAAAATGTATCTCAAAGATATGTCCTCGTTTGGACGTAATATTCAACTCATTCGTCGCATTATTGTAATGTCTGGGATCACACTATCTGAACCAGTTCAAATTTATATAGTGTTTTAGGATGAGTCCCCCGTAGTTATCAGAACCCACACCCCTGGAGTCAGACGCCAATCGCTAGCACTGGATCTACCAGGGGTTTATCCATTTGGCTATTGTGACCTCGACAAAAATGAAATCAAACAACCGGTAGTTGAGGTATTTTAAACTACAGCACTTCTTCACTTCTTCGACCCCTTCATTCCCAGTTTGCAAACCAATATTTCATTCTCAAGTTTAACTGCCATATCAATCAATTAATATCTTTTATTAAATTACTACTTGGTAGTCTGAAAAATACAAAGGAATAAGACAATCAGTATGTTACAGATAGGTTACCACGGTGGTCTGTTCAAGATGGTGATGTAGTTAAATCAGAGATCACACCTTGATAACTCTCCTGATGGTGCCAATAACAGACTACTCACAGGTGCTTGGTTATTCATAGCTAGTACACCTCATCAACATTTGAATATTGTACCTCCCGTGTGATCAGATTTCCTTTTCGTCCAACCCATTTGATTTTTTCCCAAATGCTTTCCTGATCCGATAATAAATGTGTGATGTATAGCTAGGCTGTTGTTAACCAAAAATCCGAGTCGGAAGTTTTGTTGCATTTGTCTGAACACATACAGTATCTGTTCTTTTAAACTGCATATTCCAAGACACACCTTTCTGTACTGCATAACGAATCATAAACAACTCTTTTTACTATCTAGTATTTGAAACCTTTGAACATTCCTTCCACACTAAAATTTGCCATCAATATACTATTCATTTCCATGATGAAAAGTAGAGTGAACTAGAACAGTCACCTTTCTTTGGCTGTTCTAGGACATCATTCAAAAAATATCAATCAAGTTCAACGAATTTTCGTCTACGAAAGTACTTTTTTGTTGTCAACACATTTAAGTAACTTCATTTCTTTATCTATGATTTTGAAATTTAACTTGATTAAAGAAATTATGCATACTTCTTCACAAAACATATGCTTATCAAAAAAATTCAATATCGATTTTACCTGGTAGTAGTTTTATGTTTTGTTTTTGGTTCTAAAATGGTAGTATCGCTGCTTTTCTCTTTAATATATAAAAGCTCAAGTTAATATATGGGACACTTATATGTAATGATAAAACTCGTTTCTAATCCTTAAACATTATATTCTCAATTAGGTGTACCATGAAGTGTATTGTTCATTGAAAGGATTATGAACTTTGTTTCTAAAGATTGCTGTGACTCCAATGATAAGATGTTGTGTGGAAAACATGTGGAAAGTGTCCAGCTTGTTCAAACATTCCTTTTCAAGAGCTTCTCAAAGAAACCCAATTGCTTTCTTGTCTCAAGTACATGTAGTAGATTTTTAACCTTCGAAGTTAGAGAGCACTATCCTGATTTATTATGCCACAAAGAAACTTGACTTAATATTTCAGTCTTTTCCTCTTAACCATACCTCTCAGGTTTGAGAAGTTGTTGTTTGGAAAACAGTATAACTAAAGTGATCAGTTATCTGATGCTAGATCGCTCCATTAGGAATGTCAATCCGTGACCATGGGAACTAGAATACTTCTGGAATTGATTCCCAAGATGCATTACAATTATCCACGTCAAGTCTCTTTTGTAGTGTGCTTTATCTTTTGTTGTTGTGATGTGTGTTTTATCTCGTATCTATGCTTTGATGGGCATAACTGTCTTTTATAAAAGCAATTAGGCATTTACTGGTTAGGTTACTTGGTACAAGTATCGTGTTTGTCATAAATGTTTGCCAACACTTATCAGATAAGGAGTGAGTTTGAATGCTGCAGCTGTTCTGAATACATCAAGCTCATTTCGTTGCACAATGTCAATAATTTCATTGTCAAAATATAATCCCAATTTTTAAGAGCGTTTTCATTCTTTCTTAATTGATGTAAGCATTCTCAAATAACCTCAATCTTGCTCGGTCTATCAAAATGTCCAAACACATGTTAACCAATGTAATCACGTGTATAATTGACTATATCGATCGAGTTATATGTATATATTATTGTTATTATGTCTCATATAAATGATACAAATATGTTTCATTTTAATTTCGGATTTGGTCATTTTTATTTCTCAGTATTTGTATGGTCAAGTCAAGTTTCAAATAGCATACAACGAGGTTCCAACCTTTCTGCTTAAAAATAGCATCAAGACTTGCCATTGACAAATGCCAATTTCTACAGAGAGTACCTGTAGGTAACTTCTCTCTATAGACAGGTTCAACACATCCTTATCAAAAGGGAAAATGATGTGTGTTAAATTGTCAACGTGTTGGAAGTGATTACCAAATAAGATAACACATGTTTCATGTACTAATATACAAACATGTTGGTAAATGGATTCCTGGTGAACCTTCACATTTCAGTTTTGCGACTACATAAAGTTAAGAACATGTTTTATAGGTTGTCAAAATACTGTAAAGAAACATAAAAAGCCAAAGGTGTCAGTTGTTAGGCCCTTTAACTTTAACATACATTGAATAAAACCAATGAGCAAAGATCATCTTCTAAATATTTCTCTTGAGATGGTACATGTTGGTATCCTGCCATGTACCTCAATAACACAAACACGACTTTCACATGTACTTATAAGATATAAAGCCAAAAGTGTACTGACAATTTTAAACGCTCCCCAAAACATCTTGTACTACCATAATTTCCATTTTGAATAAAATTACCTTTAATACCGAACATTATTTCCAAAAGCCCCTTTGAATACTAGTAAAAAGATAACAGCAATTCATATCGATGGCATTAGATCTGCCTACTAATCAAACATTGCATACTATAATACGTATAACAATTGATTTATCTTTGTGTTGAAACTGGGTGATCCACAAATGGGTGAAACAATTAATCACACACACTTGTTATGTTTCAGAAAGGAAAGTTTATTTTAGAGAACAAAAATAAGTTTTACAAGGATGTATCTTTACACGTGGTTCCACTTTTATCCCAAGCATCACTTGGTTGACTGGTCATAAAAAAAAACTGTGTGCTTGTAAATTGGTTTTGGAATAGAATGGAAAACTACTAATTATTCCTTCTAAAACAACTTCACCCCCTGGCCTTTTTCAACTATTACTAGAACTGATTACATAGTCTAAGAAACACGGTATGTCCAAAAAAACAAACTTGCCATAATAACTCTATTGATCTGATTCACAATGTGACCCTGTAACAGTCATGTAATAGTAAGTACTAAAGACATCCGTTTCATTGAATGTATTCCCCATGTTTCGAGACACTGAGACACTGACATGTTTGAGGATAACTGATTTTAAGCATGTTGTATAGAGTATGTTGTTAATTGTGAAAGCCCAATAACAACTTACATATCATTAAAAGTGTCGGGTGGTAAAGTGTTTGTTACGGAGATTTCTACAGTCAAAACAACTTGACGTATTGTAAAGACATTTTGTGTACATATTGGTACTGCGTCATAACCCTGTCAGTGATCTGTGAAACCTTACATATGTAGTGGTAATTGAATTGAATTGATGTACTTGACCGATCTAACATCAGAGGATTGGACCTTCCTGAATATCCTGTTTCCTCAACAACTTGATCTAATCTCATCAAACACAGACATGGAAACCTTTTGAGTTGAAACGGAATCACTTCAAATGAATTTGGAATGTTGGCAAACAATTGATTATTGCACTTGAGAGCATTTGAGTTCTGTAATATAATGAATGAATGAATGAATGAATGGATTTTGAAACTTGTATACTTAAAGAAAAGAAACTAACTGCCTAAATAATTTATTGTAGATCGGACATACAACCATCGATTTTAACTTTAACTGTTCTGACTGGAATATGTTCAGTTGCTCTATATTCGTGTTTAGTACGGTTTGTGTTGTTAAGGTATCTGACCAGTGCAAAGTTCTTTCATTATTTATGATTGAAAACCTTATCAGCTGCGTTAGCAAATCAATATCAACCTACTGCTGTTTTGAATTGCAATCATTATTTTATATGCTGTCTTTGTAACTGGGCGTGTGAACGGACGAGGCATGTTATATGAACATCATTAAGGTTAGTTAGCCATTTGGGTCTAGTTGTGTTTTTAAGAGTTCATATACATTATGTTTACATAAAGGATGTTACTGATTAGTCAAATTACACTTGTGGTGTGGACTGTTCATCAATAAAGAAGTTTTGTTGCATATAGCTATACACACCTCCAGTCAAACAATGGTATATAGTTTCAAAATAAATTAAGTGGAAAATAAATGTAGCTACGCATTTAAAACAAACAAAGTATACACAAAGAAAAAAGTTAAGCACCCCCTGATAGTTGTGATGATATCTTTTCGAGAATATTGTAAATAGTTAAACAAGGTTCATTTATGAGAAGAGTAGTGTTTGTGCAATACGTTCCAACCAGTGATGCGTGCCAGTCGCGCCTACACGTTCGGGGCATGCACGTGCAACATGCTAAGCTCGAGAATCATCACAGGACAAAAAGTGGTGGAATCCATTTGCCGGATCCTTCCAGGAAGGTTCTGAAAGCGGATTCCACCATTGTTTGTCCTATGCACAAACAGCAGTATGGCCAACTGCATTTGGTGGTATGTAACGTTGCTTTCCACAGCTATTCAAGCATATCTATTGAACATGGCACGAAGACGATTGTCAATTGATCTCAGAAATCAAATTATTGGTCTGTACTCTGCAGGAATGTCCTTTAAGGGATGGCTCTGTCGCCATCTTCTTTTTTTATAACTTAAGACGTAATTTGTTAAGGAGAGGAAGATCTTCTGGATAACAACTTCTTTTAATGTGAAAATACACGACGATTCGGAGTACATACTCACTCTTTTATCAGGTGGAATGTAATGAAATAACAAAATAAATTTATATAACCAACAAAACAATAGTGAGGAAACTCAATCAGAGAGGTTAACATGCATGAGAATGGTATACAATGGGGATTTGTTATACAAACGTGAGAGGGGTAAAGCATGAGAATGGTATACAATGGGGATTTGCAATACAAACATGAGGGGAGTAAGTACTTGAGTTGTGGATTAACATCATGTATGTCCATTTACATCTTCAATAAAGCCTACTACACACTACACAGGAGGAGTAAAACAATTTAACTTTGGATAAATGCAAAAAAATGTGAGATTCATGAGATTATTTTAGCACTGATTCCAGATACAACTATCATACTTAGAATCGGAAGTAAACAGTGTTATGGAACCTGCAACAGTAAACTAAACACAACACAACACAAATGTAATTATTAACAATATGTTTTTCTTGTTCTATATTTTTTATATATGTGCATTGTTCCTCCAATTGATCATGTTGTGAAATGAATATCCATTTATCCTCGTTGGAAAAGCAATTCAATCATTCGTCGTTCAATGAATCCTTTCAGGTTCTCCAATTAAAAATGGTTCTAAATGACAGCAGACCTAAGACACGAACTCCTTCAAATCAAATTATTAACGGAGAAAGATAGATAAGTTTGGATTTGATGGAAACAAAATACTACCTGCTGTTACCATCCATGAAGTGTTTAACATGAGAAATTCATAAACCACTGAACACATGTACATTAATCCATTTACTGTATCGACATAAAAAAGTTCCCTCGTAAAATTATTGATCAACACCCAAAGGTGTAATTACATACAGTTCCAGTGTAAAAGCTGATGGCAATCAATATATCACTGCACAGACCACTCCTTCAGTCTGTTTAACTTGGAGATATCGAAGAGATACTGATACCGGTTGAAAATCAGCGGCATATTCAAGGGACACGCAGTGTGTAGGACAATGTACCGCAGTTGACACGTGTCAATTCGTCAAAATTGATTTGGAAATTTATATAAAGCAAACAAAAAGACACTTTTGGTTATCAATGTGTAATAGGTTATATAACTACTGCCCATGTAAATTGGACATGTAGCTTCGGTTTATGCATATGTGTTAGACTGTTGCTCGATTTTCATTGGAAACATATAGTTGTCATATATTGGGCTATTTGATATAAAAACGCAGTTGAGCTTGAGCCTATTTAAACTGAAATCGTGTATATCTAAACACATGAAACATTGTGTATTAAATGAAATATCACTCGCTCTATTAATTATTAAGATTGTTGGTCAACACTCTGATGGGTTTACTTCAATGTTTAATCAAGTTGGAAAAGTGCACATAATTGAGAAGATGAACGGAAATCTTAGCTTAGATTGCCGGGGACTTGATTCAACTGAAGCAGATTGTGAGTTGTTTCTTTCTACAACGGTATTTCAGTCATTAATCATAACATCAGACGTGACAGTTTGGAATACCTGAATATTTAAGCAACTTGTACGTTTCTTGATAAACCAGACTATTTGTATGACGATGGTACTAAAATGTCTTCTCTGGTATTTAACTCATTTCAAGAATACTTTCAACTTCATTTTCATTTGTATTTCTTTTCAGTGTCTGAGAGATAGATGGACTACATTTGAAACAAACTAATCACAGCATAATACTAAAACAGGAATTGTTTGAATCTTTCCTGACCTACATGACTATCTGGAAGGATGAGAGACCATGGTTTGTTTCCCTCAACGTGTAGGAAAAGTTTTGAAAGATTTCAAGCTTATGAATAACTTTTGCCGTCTGTAAATTTTGGTGAATGGTGTAAAAGCAGTGCACAGAAATACCGAACATTCAACTATTGGTGGATAACATTCAATCTGGAAGGGTTGTTGGTGTCATTTTTTAAATCGGAGCCAGTGCTGACTTCAACCTGTATGTTGATCTGATGGAAGCATTATTACCATGGATGTTTGCATTGGATCATACAAACTATGCCATATGGATGACTGTCCACATTCATGACTTGAAAGCACATAAGTCAACACATCCAGCTATTGAAGCAGAATTCATGAAAGGAAACTTTCACAAAACCAAGAATGTCTTCTCAGCTCTGCCAATTGACCAAGCACACGCACAAAAAAATGCCACAATCAAGGGTGAAGGTGGTGGTATTGGTTTAACTGAAAATGATGCTGCCCTAAGAAGGTGGACTGTTGGTGGACCAGAAGTAGCAAGACTTCCTGAAGAATTTAAAACATCAATGAAATCTGTAGGAACCTTCCGTGAAGAAAACCATGAACAAATGAATGCAACCCAGACAAACTTTCTACATGATGTTCAAGGCCTTTCTGAAGTGATAGTCGAGTATGCAAACTCTTTCCTAGATAGAACTAGTGATCTGGTTGTAATAACAACAATGGATGTTGTGGATGACTCTGTTTTGAGAACACTTCAAGTAATGGAACAAGTTGGCAGGGACCAATATGAAGCCTTTGTGACAGAGAGGCAACACCGCCTCTGATATCCTCTCCTGAGATAAAAAAAAGACATCTTCAACAAAGTTAAAGATAAACAGTCTCAAACTGTTTTATCGTCTATAAATATCTTGCCAGTCAAGGGATGAAAACCTGGATGAGTTTTTCAGACATGGAAACCAGTTTTGCCCACCATCTGTCTCCCATCAAGGTTTTCTACGTCCATGCGCAAAATCGGTTCTTCTGAATTGCTTGGATGAAATTTCACCTCCTACCGTCTCAAAACCTGACGTCGCCGTGTCAATCCTGGACGGAGCTGTGTTAGTAAACATTCTAAAGCCAGCATCACACATGGCATTTGATGATTATGCTCATAAAGTATTCTTGAAATACTTGCAGAACATGCTGGACACGAATCATGTGGTCTGAGATGAATACAGAGCAGGCAGCTTAAAAGCCAATGCAAGAACAAAAAGAGGAATTGGAAAAAGAAGACGAGTGGAAGCCAAGTCGTATGTTCCTCAAAACTGGCAAGAATTTCTGAAGTGCGATGCCAACAAGAAAGAACTGTTTGCTTTCCTCGCACATAAAATTACTATGGTACAAACAAACAGACAAACAAGTTATCAGCACAAAAGGTGAACATGTGGTCTCTTATCAACATGACAATCTTTTGGATTTGTCACCATGAATCCACAAAGAAGCAGATACAAGAATGATGCTGCATCTGTCCGATGCTTCGCATAAAGGATGGAAGAAGGTTTACATCCGTACTGTTGACACCGATGTGGTTGTATTGGCTGTAGCTGCAGCAAGGATTCTTGATCTTGAAGAACTGTGGTTTGGATTTGGTATAGGAAAACACTTCCGCTATATTGCAGTCCATGAAGTAGCCTGGTCTGGGTCCCGAGAAAAGTAAATCTCTTCCAATGTTTCACAGTGTGTCATCCTTTGACGGAATTGACAAGAAGACTGCATGGAATGTATGAAAAGCTTTTCCTGAAATTACTAGCACTTTCACTGCTCTTGAAATCACGACTAGAAACATTCAACATCTGGAAAGATTTGTTGTGCTTTGTATGACAGAACAAGCAACGTAATGAACGTGAACGAAGCAAGAAAACAATTATTTGCTACAAAGGGAAGAACACTGGAGAATATACCCCCTAAAGAATCAGCTTTGATCCAACACATCAAAAGATCTGAATATCATTGGAGTTATGTTTGGGGACAATCCCTGATTAGATACCAGGAGCTACCAAGCCTACTAAATTGGGGCTGGTTACAACTTTCTGATAGAGAGCTTGGACCTCTATGGACAACTCTCCCGGAGTTGCTGAATTGCACATGTAGAAAATGTTGAAACAGGTGCAAGTGTATCAAAGCAGCTCTTAATTGCACTGCACTGTGCAAATGTGGAGGAAACTGTAATATGTGATTGTCTTGTTCAGTCTCTAGACAAAAGGACATTCAAGAGAAGCCTGTCGCAGATGGATTGACTTTGATGTGATTATATTGACTAAAAGTCAACCAAACTCATACAGTATATAAAAGTAAGTACATGTAATGATATATAATACTGAAACTAAACTTGCAAAGATGTGATTATAATTGTTAGATCATGGGTGTTATTCATTTCAACGGTATAGTCTATCTGACAGCCATATAGAAAATATATATGACTTGTCAATTTTCCAAGTTTTTTCCAATTATTATGACCTCTTTAGCCTCAACCGTTAAAGATAAAAAAAAATCATATATATTATAAAAATGTTCAGCTTTGGATTTACAACAAGTTGACATATGATTTGTAAGAATCAGAAAATGTTTTAAAAGTTATGATTAAATTAGGGGGGGGGGGGGATTAATTTTTTTCTATTTCCCCCAAAACAATAAATCCCGCTGTACTAGTATGGAGCGTGAATTTTATAGGTGATGTTAACTATGGTTTGTAGTGAATATGTATCGAATATCTTCCCATGAAATTTTATCAAAGTAGTATCGAATTTTACGGATAAACGGTTAGGTAAATGTGAAATTGAATGTGACATCTTCTTGGTGAGAGTTACTTTAGGTCGATCACTTCGGGGATTATCACTGACTGCGTTGGTTTGATTTTGGCGATTAACACTCGAAAGATGGTTGAACTCAAAGCTGTTGTGCAACAATGGCAACACTTTAAGCAGCACCAATCATTCCTAAAACACGCAATCGCAATTCTTTAGTCATTCGTGGCATTTTATAAACAAATGATTGTGGCCACTTTACATACGTATACACATACACGTGATGCAAGTGCTTTGTGAATAAGTATTACATGCATGTACATGTACATTGTAGTTCTGTTGTGTCAAAAGAGTTTTTGACGGTTTAACTTTGTGTGAATTTTAAAGTCATTTTCACTCCCCAAAATGGTAAATTGACGTCAAAACAACGTAATGTATCGAACATGAATCACAGATGACAGAAAATAGTACTAGCTTAAAGGCCCTGTAGCCTGGATATGTCAAGGTCATAATGGCTGACATTTAGTTACGAGCGCACTGCATGGCGATGGTTTGAGACAAAATGCCGTAGTACAGTCGGAGAAATGATATGTTGGTGTTGTAATATTTTTGGAAATCTGTAGTTACTCTGCGGTTCGAATCTGCCGATTCATTGGTGCTGTCAACATTGCTGTAATTAATAAACGATTTTAAAACGTGAGTTTTCGCTGATTTTCGTGAGTGGGGAAATTGGCTTGAACATTTGGAATTAGCGGTATATGGTCTTGTTGCATACCTTTTGAAATAATGATCCGACTGTGACCATGTTTAGCTCATTTTGTAGGGCAATCATTTAGCTTTCGTATCGTAGCCATGGACTGGGCCATAAAACTTGTTTTTGATGCGAAATATAACTTTGAATGATCATGGGGTGGTTCCATCGTTACATCCCTTTCCTCTTATATAGTAATAGGATAGGGTCTTTATAGGTATATGTCTTTCAATTACTGTTTCTAAGCGATACTACTGCAGTATTTATTAGTTTTAAGGTCTGACTTAAACATGTTCTGTACTACCATACAACATACATAAGAGTGTCACATTATGTTACGAGTTCAGTATATATTCTGTTACATGTTAGTTCCTTGATTTTAGTAGTAACACCATTATATTACAATTGACAGCAAGTAAGTGACCATCTATTCACGGGATTCCTCTTCAACTCAAAGGCTTCCATGTCTGTATTTAATTAGATTAGATCAAGCTGTTGAGGAAAACAGGATAATCATGACCGACCAATCCTCTGATGTTAGTTCGATCAAGTAAATCTGATTCAATTCAATTACCAAAAGACATGTAAGGTTTCACAGATCACTGACAGGGTTGTGACGCAGTACCGATATGTACACAGGTTGTTGTGACAGGACGTCAAGATGTTTTCACTGTAGAAATCTACACAACAAATACTTGATCACCCGAAACATGGAATAATATATTATTTGCAATGGGATTTTCATCATTTACAAGATGTTTTGAACAACATGCTTAAAATCAGTTAACTTCAAGCATGTTTGGTTTCAGTTATAAAAATCGGTATCTTGAGAAAGTACTCAATGAAACTCTTCTGAAGCTTCTGCTGTTCAAATGCAATTACATGACTGTTAAATCAATAGTCCTGTTCGACAGTGTCATCATTTATCATATTATGGCAAGTGTTGTTTTGGCCACACGGCGGTTCTAAGACAAGGGTTTGAGATCTAACAATAGTTGAAGGAGGCCTATTACAACATAAGATGTAATAACTGCGGTAACATGTTATAACTGCGGTAAATTGTAATAACAATTTGGTAAGATGTAATAATGCGATAAATTGTAATACAATTGCGGTAAAATGTAATAAAGATTAGTGCGGTAAATTGTAAGAAAGGTGTCCGGTAAATTGTTACTGAGTCAAAAGTGCGGTAAATTGTAACACAGTATGTGGTAAAATGTAATAACCCGACCCCAATCCCTGATAGTTGTATTTCTATTCTGACTGACTATTTTAGGTTTCTTCCTGTACTCGTAATAATACACTTTACTATTTTAGCTTATTCCAATCTGGCTATATCAGTTTTCTGAGAATATATCCTGTAAAAGAACGAATCTCAGATACGTTAACACCAAATTCTGAATATTTCCGATTTAAGTAAATTAGATTTCTTCACTTCCATTGGTTGATCAACTTGCCGCAGTTATTACATTTTACCGCGTTTGTTACAATTTACGTCGAAACAAGGCCACTTTTAACACAGGGGCAAATGTTTTGTTTAGAAGGAATAACTAGTAGTTTTCCATTTTGTTCCAAAACCTTTTTGTTTATACAATTGTTTATGGCCGGTCAAAAGTCGAAACGCATGTAAAGCTATATTCTTGTAAAACTTATTTTTGTCCTCCACAATTAACTTTCCTTTGTGTGAATCAAATCATAACAAGTCTGTGTCAATACTTGTCTCATACATTTGTGATTTGTTATTTTGAATCGACTCGTTTCATCCTTGAGGAAAACATAGTCATATCTTCTTAACGTGTTTCAACATGCACTGTTTTGATTAACACTCAGGCACAATGTCATCAATATGAGTTGCTATTTATAATTTTGCTATCCCTGCTAACCAACTTCTTTGGCATCATATTTAAGTGATTCGACCCTTATGTTATCGGGTATATTTAAAAAATGTGATAATCCTGGTTAAAAACTCGTGGGGTGATGAACTAGCATTTTTTGGACAGTAAGTATGTGGCAGTACATTTTATGAAACATTGAAATTATGTTAGTACAAGGGGTTGTCAGAATGATATACTTTAAATCGATAATGCTGTAGGATGTCATAAACGGGCCAAAAAAGCGTATTCCACGCTCCTATCTCGCCTGAGAGATTCCAAAACGACGATTTTTTAAAAGCTGTGTTATTCAGATATATAGACTGTCGGCCAAAAGAAACGCCTACTTGATTTTCCTTAAAATGAATGATAATTTCTGAAATATAACCAACAATGGTCTCCAAGTTATGCTGAAAACACATTGATATGAAAGTCTATTGAAATCGTGGAAAAGTGTGATTCGAGGCAATAAAATTCATGAAAACCACGCCCACTGAAGACCGCTATTTCCGGTTGATTCACTTGCACACCATAACTACGTACGTCGGTAACCTGATCATCACTTTAATGCGAATGCGTACCTGTATTGTTGCTCGTTGTTTTATGAAAATCGGTTTCAAATGTTTCTTTCTGACCAAGCACTGATCTAAAACAGGACAATTCATTTGTCCTATTCAACACTCGCCATTCTTTTGTGACATAAAAACTTCTGAAATTTAAATATTTTATGCAGAAATGCAGAACTTCATAATGCTATAATATTGCTCAACCGCTCATAATGCATCAACTGCCCATCGTGACGGGGTAAAGCCGATGTTATCACTCGTGGCTGCGCCACTCGTGAAAATATCGGCTTTACCCCGTCACTCGATGAGAGATAAGTGATATCACACTGAAAACACAAAATATCCTCTCTATATATAATTGAATCAAAAGAAGGGAGGTAATCCGTGGTATCAAGTTCTGTCAATAGAAGATTTGATAGAACGACAACTTTGACCCATTTGGAACATATTTAGCGTGGAAGGAACTCACTTGAGTTTCCTGTTTGCATCGAATGGAAGCAATATCGAAAACTGAGATTTTAATCTGTCGATGAATTTGTTGACAGAGTACCAAAAAATGAACTTTATACATTCGGAAGAGAATTATCTTTCAATCTCACTCGTCAAACCTTATTTCATAAATATTATGACATACATGCACGACAAACAATTTATCTGTTTTTAGCGATTTTTCCTGTTATACTCCTAATGACGTTTCCTTTAATACAATTATGCCCATCAAAGCATAGTTACGATGTTCAACACACAAGACAAAAGAAACTTCACGTGGATAATTGAACTACATCCTGGGAATCAATTCCAGAAGCATTCCAGTTCCCATGGTCACGGATTGAAATTCCTAATGGAGCGATCTAGCATCAGATAACTGATCACTTCAGTAATACTGTTTTCCTCACAACATCTAATCGAACTTGATTGTGAGACTCCTATTAGATTAACCTGATGACAGAATCTTGTATCAAGACGTTAAGTATGCTTGAGAGGAAATGATGGCAACACCAATTTAAGTTTCTTTGTGGTTAAGAAATCAGGAGCTTACACAATAATGCTTTCTGAATTCAAAGATTAATAAGATCAAATTCGAATCACAGCGATCTTTTAGAAAAAAGATGTCAACCTTTCAATGAACCAAATACTAAATACATGTTATTAAGAATACAGTTTTTAAATGATTATAACTGTTTAAGTGTTATCGTTACATATAATTGTCACATAGATTAATTAGAGCTTTGCAGTCATACTCACGTCTTAGAACCAAAAACACAAGAAAGTAAAATCGATATTTGTTCTTTTTGATATGCATATATTTTGTAAAGAGGCATGCATAACTTCATTCAATATTCAAGGTATCATGCTTTTTAAAAAATATAAAATATTGATTATGGATATTAAGTAAACATGTGGATGACATTTTGTACTCTCGCGGAAAATGATTCGTAGAACTTTGAAACATTTCTGAAGGGTATCATAGAACACGGCAAAAAAAGTGACTGTTCTAGTTTACTCTACTTAAAGGGTAGTAGCCATTTTTGGTGCTCAGATAAGTCGATGAAATGTATTTGAACAATGCCACCAATAGTAAAACATCCTTCTCTCATCTGAAAATAAAGTTGAAAATGAGTGTATTCGGTTTATCGATGGGAATCGTTTTTGTATTTCGAAACAATAAAATGTTTTCACATTAAAATGGCCGCCATGCAATTTTTGCTTTATGCGCAACACCGTTGTAATAAGATGTTTTACCCTCTAAAGTAAATATAAATGACATTAACTATCAGTATTAATGGGAAATTTGAAGAAAACAAATATGCAAAAAAAAAGTGTTACAACCCCTTTAAGTTAGGGAAATTCCTTAAACGACAAATTATAAAGGAACGTTTTCATAAACATGAACAGATAATCTTTACAATGAATGTTTAATAGATAAGATAAACTCTGGAGTTATTATGCAACTATGACTCAATCATATTCATCTCTCATGGATTAAAACATACTGATCCGTTGTTTTATTGCTCGTGACAGTGCATTAAAGAGTCATCGAGTATATTAGTGTTAAATAAAAAAATAGGTTTGGAAAACTTACTTATGATATCAATCGCCAGAAAAATATGTTATCTACAACATGTCATATGATAAATAAATGTTCATATCTCAACAATCCAATGAAATTTGGTCTCAAAGATAAGTATAAGTCGAATTTGACGTCATAAAAACAGAATCCCCATTATTGCATAAAACGTTCTACAGAGCAAAAGCAGTTTGCATGTCATGCAGTTTTGTCTATTTCACAAGTTTCCATAACAACCCACGGGCTTTTCGCCTGCAAGTTTCCCGTTTCACACATTATGTGACGATTGTTATAGTTTGGTATAGTAACATGTTTCTAAATGTCTTGTTAATTATTGATTATTGACATTTTTCCTGTTAAGTGATAATTTTATTTGGACAATACCATAAATCTTAGACAAATATATATTATGTATATATGTTCATTGATAACAAAATGCAAGTATAATACCTCATTGGGTAAAAAATGTATTTCAGTATCCGTAGAAAATATTAAATTGAATGAAATGACCAATAGATAAACGCCAAAGTTATATATTTCACAATGCTTTACACTTGAAAATAAAAGACATGATTTATATATTGACATGAAAACACGTTTACTACTTAGTGCGATTTCTCCGCTTATTTTGGACCGAAAAGATCAGCGAAAATTAAGTGTATATATTTCAATGAGATAGATATTTTTTGCAATTTTCCGACATGTTGATCAACATACTCGATGCCTCTTGGACAGCTTGTGTCTGTAAAAAAAAGTTCAAAGGTTTCAAATAATTAATTGTACCGAAATTGTCTAGAATGAAAGCAGTTTAAAAGAACAAATAGGATGTGTGTTCAGACAAAACCAGCCCAGCTATAAAACACACATATGTTATCTGATCAGGAAAGCGTTGGAAAAGAATCAAAATGGGATGAATGAAAAGGAAATCTGATTGCACGGGAGGTACAAGACTCACCTGTTGATGAGGTATACTAGCTATGAATAACCGAGCACCTGTGAGTAGTCTGTTATTGGTACCGCCAGGAGAGCTTTCAATATGAGACCTCTGATTTACCCACTTCACCACTTTCATCTTACAGGTACAGCTGTGGTAACCTCCATGTTGTTGCAAATCCAAGGCAACAACATATTTGTTGTCTTAAACGAATTCAATATCATGTAGTAAGTTAAAAAAAGATATAAATGACTTGATATAGCAATTGAGAATGAAATATTGGTTTGGAAAACTGGGAATGGAATCAACTGCTGGTCAGTCGTTTATGCTAAATGAAGGAACCGACGCTCACTGAAGGATCTCTGCTCAACCCAGTACCTATAAGAGATGAATGTTGAAACAACTAAACTCCAGCTTGTTGGACCTCGTTTTGTCGATGGCCGAATGTATAACATCTCGGTGCAATCAGTGCCGGTGATTGGTGTCTGACTCTTAGGGTGTTGGTTGGAATCTCGCGTTGGACACCTGCAGAAAACATTAAATTGTACTGTACGAGATAGTGTGATCTCAAATATAACAACAGATGAGCAGAACCTCCCAACGAGAACATACCTGATAAACACCTTCAGTACTTTCACTAAAATTACAGATATAGTATAAATCTTACTAGGACTGTAACTATGACATCAGAGATTACAAAATTGAAATCTTGGAAATATATCCTGGAATATTTATGCAGTCTGCTGTTCTGAGACAGATAGGAGTTAATCATTTGACAAAAGATAAAATGCTTATAAGTGCAATATGATGAAATTTAATGGTAAATATGTCAGAAATGAACCGATGAATACAGATTTTAAGGCCTGAAATGAATTGTTTGAAATGTTGACATTTAAATGATTGTCCTGGAGAGCATGGTCCAATCTACATCTTCTCCACTGGTACTTTAATTTAATAACATTTTGGATTTGTGAATATTACTATCATTCCTTTTATTTATCTTTTGGACCAATTGATCGTGCTGTCATATCAATATTCTTATATGTTATTTAAAAAAAGGGACGTTTGTATAATTTTCAAGATTCATTATTCTATGCCTATAAATTAAATTCATCATTCTGATATCTGTATCCAATGACTGGATTGACCGGAATAGAAATGTTGCTTCCATAATCTTTTTCCTAATCCATCTGAACCAAAACACATCAGTTGATTAAACCGTTGTCTGAACCAAGCATATATAAATATTGGAGGTGTAACAGAACCAATTATCAGTAACCTAATAATGTTTTTTCATGACTGACGAATAAGGTAATGTAAACACTGTTGACCATATAAACCAGGAGCTGTCACCCTAAAATGTCTGGCTGTTCTGATTCACAGACACAATCTCAGTAAACGGTTGTTAGGCCTACAAAATGAACTTGTTTCTGGTTTCCGCCCGCGTCAGTTTCAAATCCACGCCCCAGATTTTTTTTTTCTAGATTTTAACAAAGAAAGGGGAAGATAACTCTGAATTCTTTAGCCTCAGAAAACATTGGACATTGAAAATGTCACTCGTTTCTGTTGAGATGGAGTGTAGGGGTAATTGACCATTTGGAATAGTAAAACATATTTAAGAGGTTTTATGCATCATTTATATAAATAATTGTCTACATTTCGTTTTTTAACTGGTGAGAAGTTTGTAGTATGTACAAATGGGTACCTGGACA
The DNA here is from genome assembly GCA_936450465.1 of Gibbula magus. Lineage (NCBI taxonomy): Eukaryota > Metazoa > Mollusca > Gastropoda > Trochida > Trochidae > Gibbula > Gibbula magus. The sequence goes on along the minus strand of OW388300.1, from coordinate 66,465,691 downwards.
TGGGAATGTATGGTCCTATACGGTCGAACGGAGCGCTTCATAGGCGGCGCCGAAATTACAATTCCTTTAGGATAATAATTGTGTAGCGCCTTGAGCATGCATTGTGCATGGATATGTACGCATTATAAATATACTATTATTATTATTATTATTATTATTATTATAAGTTTAAATACAATGGCATTTATCTCTACATTCGAGAAAGAAGAAATTTACGTAAGTAAGTAGACTGATTTAGCTAAGACAGTGGATATTAATTTATTTTAAATTAAGTATATATTCATGTTGTAATTGATAAGAATAGATATAGTTATTACTCACATCACAACAGTGGAATAGTTGAATATTTATACGACAATATTAAACAAGTGTAATACTGCTACAAACATGACGTCACAATAATATGCAGTTGTGACGTCACAATGGTCGTACCATCATCACATCACTCACAGAAATCACATTGTCAATGTACACAATTATACCTATTCATGTTCGAATCCAGGTTCATGCATTACAAAAAGTAATTTGTCTATTTGAGAGATATCTTAAGATCCTATTCAGATACACCAAGACAAAATACATTAGTCTCGTACAATGTACTCGATTAGCAATTACTGAAAATGTCTAAATCTAACACCCCTCCTGACTGGGACAGTCAATGACCAGTAGATTCCTAAATAATAATTAATAATAATAATTAACTGATAACACAATAGAGTGGCGCCATGACCATGGATTAAATTATTAGAATGATTGCCTCGTTAAATTGATTGATATTTCTAAGCAGATAGGTCACTGAAAACAATGGTTTTGTAATGCCGACAAAGTGAAATGAACCAGTAGACATATGAGTTATCTTTGTCTTGTATACCTGATATTTGAGCTTAAATATTTGCTAACGAGTTTCGGTAATGATAAAAAAAACGTGGGAATACTCTTCTATCTCGATACCAAAACTCCTCTGCGACACGCAAAAAATAACTCTCTATTTTTTAGACGGCACCTGACTCGAAGGTTTTACAGTACAATGTTTCTATCATCTGTATCTATACCAGAGCTTCTGTTTCTGCTATACATTGCAACACACCAATAAAACATCTATCTTGACACCACCCAGCTCGTAGGGAAGATCTCAAGATATTTTTTACTGCAATGGGAAAGTTTTCAACGTTAAGGGGAGTTAGCGAGAGCAAGGGGGGGGGGGGGGGGGGGGGTTGAGGGGGGAGTTCACTATTTGGAAGAAGATATTAACCACTAGGCATCAATCACATAATATGCTTCTTTTAAAAAAAAAGGAATTATCCACACGGTAATGTTTGATCATTGATAGTTATATTGTCTTTGCTTTAGCCAATTAAACATTTCTCTGCTTCTCCAACATTGTACAAGCAAGAAAATATTTAATTATTTGGAGAGATTTGTGCAGAAGTCCCAAAATGATGCTTTAAATCAGTTTGACATTGTGGCATTATCTGACATTAGTAATTAGAATACATGTACATCTTTTTATTTCAGGAGTCTTCCATGGTATTTATTACATTTAGCAAAGTAGAATATATATTCAGTGTTGCGTCATGATACGTTTCATCAACAATTAATTTGTTACAAATTGCAACTATTAGGGACATCAAGGAAATAATCTATAATCGAATAAGCCTCCTCGTTTTCTCCCCATAGATGAAAGGTATCAGTGTCTTCAGGGTATACAAATAGCTGTCAGATATTCCACTAACAAGGTGTCACTTCCTCTAACAACAACAAATAACCGCTATGAAGACGCTTTAAGGAAGAATTCTTCAGCTGTACAATGTCCGTGAGCAAAATATATCGTGTATCTTAAACATACTTCCTTTATCGGAGTATATTCCCGAACAAGTACAAGTGAACTGCCTCTATGCCTCTATGCCTCTTCGTCTCCATGCCTACACGCCTCTATGTCTCTATGCCTCTATATGCCTATTTACTATACGCCTATACACCGCTATGCCCATTTGTCTATGTAAAATCTTACATCTTGGTATAAATGTGAAATCATCCCTGATGACACTATATATGGTGCCTTTGTGCCTCCAACATGTTCCATATACAAAATTACGTGTTTTAATAGTACGATCCTATATCATTGTTTAAGATTTGTTTTAAGGTTTAAACATATCCAAGGACACCAACACTCACATCAGCCCATAGAGGGAAAAGAACGCGAGTTAAACACGTGTTCTAGAAGATGGTTGAGTGTATGAAAATATCCCTTAGGACATCATGTGTGAATACCTTTTCAGCATACTGTAGGTGCACAAAGGGTACGTTATCTAACAAAGGAATCGTTGTTATTCAGCAACATAATTCAAAACAATGTTTAGTAGGAATTGATAACTTTTGGTTGTATACTAATAATGAATGTGGCTTTTCACGGTACAGTTTACCAGGATGAAGTACAATAACTCTGGTCGTGAAATAGAAGTTATCAACAGGGTAAAATGTACAGTGAGATTAATGCATATATACTCTTAAACAAAAAACGAATGAGGGTTTCATTTTTTTAGGTGATTGTCATTATTTGAAATCCATTAAAAGTTGAAGTATTTTAAAGTTAAAATTACATGGAAAGGTAAGTTTGGATTAAATCCATACCAAAACGCAATATGACATGCATTTGTTGGCAGACCAATTCTAAAATGGCTTGATTGAGTGCTGCTGAACGCATTATTGCATACATCTAGTATAGTATACATACATGTACATTGCGTGAAATTAAGTGTTACCCTCTTTCAATATCTCTACATTTGTAGACTGTTATCTAATTCGATTGCTTTATGTAAATAGCTAGACACTAAGCTCGCTAAATTTAAGTGCAATAGATTCTCGAGACACATTCATCAATTGTGTTTCCATATTCCAGTGACAAAATTTGAAGATTTACAGGAACTGCCATTTCAATCATAATTCCAGTCAAGATAATAGTAAGTTTAAGTGGATGCCTTTCTATATTTACAAAGTTTGTGATGTATATACTTCTATGATACATAGAAGAGAGGCAATAGTGAAACTCATTTGGATCTATATAAAGAAGGCGAAACAAAGAACTAAGTTTATATATTCAAATTAGGATTTTAACATTACACAATTATAGCCTTCAGTTGAGGTGAATCAAATTATTTACCTCGGAAGAGTTATGTTCACCGAGTTATGATCCATGAACAAAAGTTATGACCCCCCGCATGGAGCGTATCTTTTGGTACCATAGCAACTTCCAAATGTCACTCCAATAGCTCAGCACATGACATATCGTATATACTTATTATAGAAAAAATTCTGAAAGTTTACTGAACATTGTGTAACGTCTGTCAGAAACTGAAGATCCGAGACTCCATAACAATAGTTCCTTTCAATTCCAAGTGCTGAATCAGTGATCAATGCTAACATAGTTTCAGGAATCCAGACCCTCTGCATTTTCACAAGATTTTCCAATTTTTTATTTTTTTATTTTATTTTTTATTTCACTTTTTTTTCCAGGTATACATACAGGTTGACATTCAGGGACATACATCGTTTCATATACATATATATCTAAAACATATACATATAGTTCACAGTTCGAAGATTAACAATTATCGATACTCATTGGTTCTAAATAACAAATGTAGAATAGACCATAACTTGAGAAAATATGTTTCCTGGTCGAGATTAACGTAGATGTATTTTGTAATATCATAGTATTGCGTGATTTGTCTTTTGATATACCCTATATTTGGGGTATATATTCTCTTACTACAAGTGTATAACATATTTTTCACTAATATTATCATGGCATTTAAGGCATAATTGTTTTTCCCTTTAATTCCAAACAATACCTGGGAAATTGTAAAACTGAGCTGTACATCTACAGTGTTCAGCCAGATTTTTAATTCGTGCCATATATTTTTTACCTTGTTACACTCCCAGAACATATGATAAATAGTTTCCTCATATTCTTTGCAAAATGAACATTTTGCGTTATCAACGTAATGTATCTTATGGAGGAAATGTTTTGTTGGTAATATTCTGTGAATGATTCTATACTGTAGCCATTTTAGATCAGTACTAGGAGTACATTTGTTTGCAATCGAACTAAAACATTTCCAGTCCAAATCAGTGTATTGAGAACCAGTGACCTGTTCCCATTTATCATAGCATGGGAGTCTAACAAAGTGCGAGTCGAGTAACATATCATATAGTTTCTGATGACCTAAAAGAGTATTAGTGCATTTAATAATGAAAGGGTATATAGGATTGCATAATTTACAATCGGATAAATTAATGCCTAATGATTTAGCATAATGGATAATTGCACGCTTTATTCCCTCATATTGAAGAAAGTCTGTTTTAAGAGAATATACGGTGTGCAGTAGTTCTCTGGAATAGAATCGACCATGCTCATCCAGTAAATCATTTACGAATAAAATACCCTGTTCTAACCAGCGTTTGTATAAGATAACTTTGTTTCCTACTTTAATGTCATCATTATTCCATACACTTTGAGAAAGTAGATCATACTCACTGTTAACGTGTTTTTTGTATCTACTAATAATGTTTGACCAGTCTCTAAAGACCTCTATCCAAAATGGATTTGAAATGGAAGATATTACTCTATTTTCAATATATGTTTTATCTGAAATCAACAATAAATTTGGAAAATGTAGCCTTTGCATAAGCAAGTGTTTCCAATCTGATTGACTACTAAGTAGTCTTTGTATCCATTTTAATTTTTGCGAAGATATGACATGTTTAATGACCGGAACTTTTAGGCCCCCGTGATCAGGATATAGAGTAATGATATCTCTTTTAACTTTGTCTGGTTTATTTCTCCATATAAATCTAAAACATTCTCTTTGGAATTTGTCTATAACAGATTCAGGTGGGCGGGGAAGGGCGGAGAAAAGGTGGTTCAACTTGGGCAGAAGGAGAGATTTTAAAACTGTATTTCTTCCGAAAGGTGTAAGATTTCTTGCTAACCAAATGTTCATTAAATTTCTTATTTGCATAAATTTTTCGTCGTAATTTATTTGGATCATACGATCCAAATCAATGTCGAAATTTATTCCTAAGAGTTTGAACTCGGTTTGCGACCAATCAAAGTTCAAGTCTTTACATAGTTTGAGTCGAGATCGTTTTTTGGATCCTATCCATAGAAGTCTTGTTTTTTCTACATTAACCTTTAGACCGGAAAATCGGGCAAAAAACTGTAAGGTTTTTAGAACAGCATATAAGCATTTTTCAGATCCATCTAGGGTTAAAGATGTATCATCAGCGAACTGTGACAAAAGATATTCTATATTTCCAATGTTTAGACCTTTTATGTCAGCATTATTTCTGATGAGAATGCCTAAAATTTCAACGGAGAGAATGAATAAATATGGCGCTACGGGATCTCCTTGACGACAACCTCGTTCGATTTTAAAGGGCGACGAAGGGAATCCATTTACCAAGACTCGCGATTCGATGTCATTGTAGAAGGTAGTGATCCAGTCAATGATATTTGGGCCAAAATTGAAAAACGTAAGGACATTACAAAGGTAATTTCGGTCAATTGAGTCGAATGCTTTTTCAAAATCAATTAAGAGTAATAGTCCTGGAATTTGGAATGTTTCAGTATGTTCCATAATGTCGTAAACTAATCTGGTTATCTCCCCTATATATCGATCTTTTACAAATCCTTTTTGATCTTCGTGTATTATGTAGGGAAGTATCTTTTTTATTCTATTTGCGATTGCTGCTGCTCCAATTTTGTAGGATGAATTAAGAAGAGAGATAGGGCGCCAATTTTTTAGGTACTTTTTGGGTTTTTTGCCTTTTGGAATACAGGTTATTAAACCTTGCTTTTGTGAGATTGACAGTGTTCTTTTTTCGAAACCGGTATTTAAAGAATTAACCAAAAACATACCTATATCTTTCCAAAAGAATTTGTAAAATTCTGTTGTAAAGCCATCAGGACCAGGGCTCTTATCATTTTTCATCCCTCTAAGTGCTTCGGTCAAATCTTTTATGGTCAATTTCCCTTTTAAAGACTGTTTTTGATTTTCGTTTAGTTTGGGCACATCGAAAGTTTGACAAATTTCATTAAGATCAATTGGGAGAACATCTTCGGATTGATAAAGTTTTTGGTAGTAATTTTTAGTCTCATTTATCATACTTTCAGTATTCGTAAGCCTAGACCCGTCCGATTTTTCAATTTCTGTAAAACATTTATTAAGGAAATTTCTCGATTCAAGTTTTAAAAAATATTTTGTTGGTTTTTCTCCCTTTTCGATCCACTTAGCTCTTGATCTTGTAAGCATTCCTTGTATTTTGATATTGTTAATTTCATCAAGCCTTAGTTTTATATCATTGATATCATTAAGTATAGTAGCTTTATCATTTTCATTTTCTTCATTATCTAGATTTATTTCTAGATCGTTTAATTGTTCTTCAAAGTCAGCCTGCATTTTATTTTGTATTTTCTTCTTTGTTGAAGAGTAATAGATAGTCTTACCTCGAATCATTAATAGTATGGTCTCAAATAGTAATTGATCATCAATTGAGTATGTAATATTGCCATTTTCACTAATTTCATACTGTTTTAGAGTAGATTTTATAGTTTCTTTGATCATATCAACATACTTTTTGTCATACAATAATGAATTGTTGAATTTCCAAAAGCCCCTTCCGCGTGGTAGTTCATATGATTTTAGATATAACTCAACAATAGAGTGATCGGAATCAACACTTGGTAAAATTTCACATTTTTCCACAGATAAGAATAAATTGTGTGACAAAAGGAAAAAGTCAAGCCGAGCTTGTTTTAATGGAGTGGGTTGCCGCCAAGTATACCTTGTTGAATCAATGCTATTTTCTCTCCATGGGTCTTTTAGATCAAAGTAGTCTATAATTTCTAAAACCTTATCTCTAGCTTTAGGGTTATTTATATTTCTGTAGTTAAAGGTGTCTTTTTTGGGATCCAGTACAAGGTTAAAATCACCACACAGGCATATTTCATCGCTGTCAAAGTCAGTGACAAGCTGTTTGATATGTTCATAGAAGTCAGGTGAATCTTTATTAGGGCCGTAAATATTAATGATTGTGTAAGTTTTTTCTTTTACCTTGATTTTGAGAGCGACAAAATTTCCACCCTTGTCAAATTTCTTCTCTATTATTTGGAAGTCAAAATTATTGTTAAATAAGATGGCTGTTCCTCTAGCATTACTTGTATATGGACTAACGTAACATTGATTGTAGCCCCACTGTTGTTTAACAGTTTGAATTTGTTTTGACGTGAAATGAACATCCTGTAAACAGTATATATTTGCCCTTTTACATTTAAGAAATTTGAAAACCTTTTTCCTTTTGAAACCTTTTTGTAGGCCTCTGCAGTTATGAGTTATTATTTTTAAGTTAGACATATGGAATAGATAAAATATTTTGTGCTTTTGGTAAACTTGTCAAAAATATTTCAAGTTGGTTGGCCCTGCATGCAAATACCTGGTTTTCTAATAGGAAACTTCCAAAATTTAAAAAGAATAGAATAAAGATTATCATAAGAACAAAAGAAAAATTTAGTTCCGCCCATAACTCGCGGAAAAATCAACTTAGTAACATGAGTCTAGTTGTACAAGGCTTATTTGTTTATAAATAATGAAGAAGGTGATATGAGAAGAAATACCGTATTTTTTGGGGATGCACGAGCCGCACGTGCTGATATCAGTTTACCGTCGCTTGAGCGGCGTGGTGGCTGTACAGCCGAATGGATACCCACATTACTCTTCGTAATTTTACTTTGGGAATTATGCCTTATGGATAATAGTTCAAAGGAACCAGACATGATTTGAATCAACAATAAGGTAAGTGAAAAATATTTTGAAACATTTTGTACAATCATATTGATTGACGAATGAGCGCGGTCAGTTATCAGTCGGCAGTTTCCAATCGACGACATCACACGCGTTGTATAATTTCATGAATTTTAACAATAGTAACAAAATGACATTATGATATGAATGGTACAAGTATACCATGATAACTGTTCCTTACCAATATAACGAGAGTCATCATAAAAGGCATAACTTTTAACCTATCCGGTAATCGTCTAATAATGTCAAAGAAATGTTTGTAAACAAAAGCAAGAGTTTGGCTTTTAAATCTATATACTGATAATCAATATAAACAGACTACAAGGCATTGATATTTGCCTATAAGGCCATACTAAGGGATGTTTATAAAGAAGCATAGATTTTGTTTTCAAAACAGACAGATCCGGTATCATAATAAACAGATGCTTAATTTTAGCCTATCAGGTGATCGTTCAAATATGGTCCAACAAATGTTTGAACAAAAGCATAATTTTAGGTTTTTAGACGGATATACTGATGTAAATCATAAATAAATAAGGCATGCCTTTCTGCCTGTACAGTATCTTGACAAAGGCTTATTTTTAGCCTATCATGTAATCGTTCAAATATGGTCCAAGAAATGTTTGAACAAAAGGATAATTTTAGGTTTTGAGACGGATATACCGATGTAAATCATAAATGAATAAGGCTTGACTTTCTGCCTGTAAAGTATCAAAACAAAGAAACAACTTTGAGCCTATAAGGTGGTCCAATTGATGTTTTTTCAAATCATGGATTAGTTTAGTATAGTGCACCTATTTCTCAGATATTAAAAAGAAGTAAAAATGAAATTGAATGTACTTATAAAAATGGATTAAATACCAGAGAAGTGATTAAAGAACCATCGTCATAGAAAAAAAAGTCTGCTTGATAAAACATTTACTATCCTTATGTATAATTACATGTATATATAAATGTGAACGAGTTGGTTCAATTTTCAGGTATTCAAAAAAGTCACTTCTGATCTTATAATTAATGACTAAACTATATAACTACCGTTTAAGAAAGAAACAACCCACGTACGGTCTACTTCAGTTAAATCTCATCATCTTATGCTTAGCTTAGGTTTCCATGTGTCTTCTCAATTATGAACTTTTATCCTTTAATCAAGGTTTCAGGTTTAATAAATAATGCACTTGACACCCGAGTCAGTCAATATCAACCGTCCTATCTTAGTGTGGAGCCAAGTTGATTGAACATTGAACGTCAATTCATCAGTGTGATGACCGTCAATATAAATAATTAATCGAGCGATTGATATTTATTCAATGAACAATGTTTCATGTTTTTGATATAAAAGATTTTAGTTAAAGGTGCATCCATTGTGTTTCATAAAGTTTTATCAGGCTTTAATACGTTCAGACTCACCATATGTGATGTTTGCAGTGCAAATAAATTCACGCGGATGGCATATTCATCCCGAATCACCAATATATCATACTTAAAATAGAGTAACATCATTATGCATGTGCAGAAACCGAAAATACACGTCCCATTAACATGCACAGTAGTTATGTGACATGGTCAACCAAAATTTGTCAGTTTGTCTGTTATAAATAAAATTAAAAAATTACGTTTGACTCATTGGCGCGCCCCACAAGCGGTACATTGTCCGGTTTTCAATCAGAAATCACTACTTTTACCTTCATATCGTCAATATACTAAGTCGACTAAGATCAAAATGACAATTTTCGGCAACAGTCAGTACATCCCGATGGCATAACACAATTTATAACGTTTAGCATATGTGACCCCAAACAACACAATGGATGTACCTTTAAAATTAGCTCACTCAACTTGCATTTACTTTGCGAAATATATGACAATTCGTTGTTTCGATCATCAGTCTTTCACACATATGTACACACTGCAGGTCCCATTTACATGCACAGTAGATATATGACCTATTACGCATTTTTTTTTTCTGCTGTAGAATTCCAGTTTTTCAACTGTAGTTTCCAAATTATGTTGGACTACTGGACGCGCACACGCCGTGCTACATTGTCCGGTTTTCGATTAGAAATCACCACTTTCACCTTTATATCGTCACTATACTGAATCAAGGAGCATTAAAATGGTAATGTTCTATAATGTTAAATCGTTGTGGTCACCTTTGCCAGGCTGACTACAGATCAGACACACCCAAATAGTAAACTTTCCAAATTATGTTGGACTAATTGACGCGCACAAACCGTGCTACATTGTCCGGTTTTCGATCAAAAATCCATACTTTCTCCATTGTAGCGTCACTGTAGTGAATCAATTTGAATTAAAATGGTCTGTTCTGTAAAAAAATGTACCTGTGTTCAGTGGTGTAAGTTCTCCACTAGTTGATAAGTTCATAGATGGATGGTAACAGCTAGCACAGTTTTATTTCCATCAAATCCAATCTTTTATTTTTTCTTCGTTAATAATTTGGCTTTATTTAGTTCGTGTCCCAGCTTTGTTTGTAATTGTAAACTCATGGTTATCTGGAGGAGGGATGCATTGTGTCATTGTGTCATATTAAACGTTTATAATGAGAATAATTAAAAATTAATATCAAAACATTATCAATAGGAGGAATACATACACTGTGCATATATCTACACAACAATTGGTTATATTTATGTATTTTCCAGCCGAACCTAATTTGACTCTTCCAAAGCCTCAGTTAGCCGATCATTGAGTTCTGAGTTCCACAACAGTGTTTTCATTCGATCCAAGTGTGATAGTTGTATCTTGAACCAAAATAATCTCATGATTCAAGATCTTATCTTGCTTTCACTCTACCAAAATTCTCAAGTTGTTTTCTCACAAAAAATATGCATTATTCATAACATTGTCACTGACGTTATTTCTCACCTTCATGCATTACATACAATGCTGTAGACGTGAATGTCTTTCACTAAGCCTATATGATTCGTTGTCTGGTCTTCATATCAATATACGGTTTATGGATTAGCTTTTGCATAATGTATTTATAACATGATAATCTACAAGTGGTAATGGTGACACGTGGTCCTGTGCATAGCTCAGTCGACCGCTATCAGTGAAGTTCAGCAGCAACGGGCTTGGCTCGCTGGATGGGTGGGTTACCCGCCTCAATGCTGAATAAAAACTGAGAGTTTGAAGGGTGATTCCCTGCCCCACACTCAGACATGAGTTGAGATGCTCGTGGTGTCACCTTGGGCAAGGGACTTTATTCGAAATATGCCTCTGTTCACTCAGCAGTACAATTGAGTACCTGGTTTGGAAGCGCCTTAATTGGTAGCCCAGGTTGCATACTCCTAGGGGAGTTGAGAATGAACGATGTTGGTCCTTATACCAGGGTAATAATGTGAATTTATAGCGCCACTGAGCATCTTGATGTTGGATACTAGGCGCTCTATAAATGAATCATTATTACTAGCACTAGCTATATAAACGTGTTATGTTGTGTTTTGCTATGTAAACGTATCTGTTAGATATTTCTACTGCTTAGACAATAAACAGCATGTATACTAATGTTTCTGTTTCTATTAAATTATGTACAGGTGATATATATTTGCAATATTAAAGGTGCAGTCCAGCATATTTTCCACTTTTAAACTAGAAGGTTTTCCTGCAATTATTTAACATGGATTTGTTCATTTCTACTATTCAGACACTTCCACGAAAAATGGCAAAAATTTGTCGAGGAATTTTCGAGAAAATCACCGCTAAAATCTGTCATCTTAATTATGGAAACGTTTCCATAAATATGGCGGCCAAACCGGAAATGATTGACGCGCCTATAACACCACTTCAGTTAACATTCGGAATACCTAGGTACTCTTCGTTTCGTTGCTATTTGAAAAACGTGTTTCAAAATGGCGGGAAAGCGGGGACGAGGTCGCATTTTCAGCCCTTCGACAATCCGATCTAAGAAGTCACAACGAGCAAAGGAACGACGAGACAAAAGTATATTCATCGGAGACACGTACCATCGTTGGACCAGCTTGAAGGAACAACACGGCCCTTGCCTTACCGACAGCGAGTGGGCAGCCCGGCTGCTTGATGTCTACGAGAGACGTTGTGACGAGAGGTGAGTTTGAGATGATTTATATTGAATCGCCCCGAGAACAGCCAACTGTTTAACAATTTAAAGTTTTTCTTTATCGTATAACAGAAATATCTAGTCCTTATTATCCTGTCAAGCTGAAAAAAACCTCAATCCAATATATTCAAAATTAAGTTTCGTAAATCTGACGATCATCCGATTCGCCGATTTTCATCGGACTCGCAAGTTGGTCTTGACAAATTGAATGTTAGCTCAATACGAAATAAATGCAAGAACATGTAGATCGCGGTCTAAACTAACAATATTATCAACTATAAATATGTTATACATCAAGCTTTGATCTCAACTCATGCAATCTAGAGGTAAAAAAAATTACTTCCCCACTTCCGGTAGCGAGTGTATTTATTAATTTCAAATTCAATTTCCATTATTGCATAACCTCACCACGAGAAATATTGATCATTCGCGTACTGTGCCCATTCAAAACCAACTTAACATCAAAATGTGCTTAGTGGTTACTTTTAAAGTCTTGCACAAAGTTTGATTTGTTGACTTCTGTATTAAATGACCAGGTCATGGTGAATGTTAATGACAATGTAAAATATCACATTTTAGCTATGATGTGTACAAGACGCGATGCCAGCTGGCAGCGATTGACTACTTGGCGCACCTGGACAGACCAGAGAAGAAGACTGCAGATGGACAGAACATCTACCACCGGATCTACTCCAAGATCACCAACCACTGGAGAGTGTTCACCACAAAAACGGACAAAGGTTATGTTTACATTCCTAGCCTAATTACTATCATCATTGGAAAATGTATCACTGGCCAAATTACATCACGAAGTAAACTCGAACCAAGTGCTCAACACCCATCTAGAATTAGAGCTACAACTTCAAAGTGTCCCCCTGAACCAACCAAGGACATTGTCAGCAAACTTAAGTCAAGGTTCAATTAGATACTACTAGTGACAGTCATGTGGGGAATTGGTGACTTAGGCTTTGTTATTGTGCAGTGGGTTAAAGTATCGTAAAAATATTGTCCTGCTGTAGCCGAGAACATGTAAGACCGGCCAAATTCTGTAACATGATTGAGAACTTGTCTTTCAGGCAACGACTGTAAATGTGACCGATCCGATTAAAATGTTTGGATATGATTTAATAATTGCATCAATTTGTGGTAAACACCTTAATTTTGTTGACAAATTTTGAATATTTCTTTCCTATTTTACCTATATTTGCAATCATATTAAATGGAAATATTTTGCCATTGACAACATCTAATTCTGTTTCTTGTTTTTCAGTTATTCATGGATGAAGCTCAAGTCATTGATTCAGTACTACCTTCAGAAATGTTCATACATCTCAATTTTAATTGTTTAGCTGTTTAGGCCTGTAAGGCCACTTAGGCTTATGACATGGGCCTTCGTCACTATTACATGGTTTTCGACTTCTCCATGCAGAAGTGGTTAGAGGTCAGCGTGTTTGGCTTTGGTTCAAGAGGTTCGGGGTTCGAATCCCGCCAGGGCATGGCAACTTTGTCTGCAGTAGAGAACTGTTCTACATGCAGTAAAGTTGGGTGCAATGCTATACAAAAATTCTGGTAATACCACCCATGGCTCGCTGTTCCAGTCAATGCTCCCAGGTTTCACCGCAATACATAACCACATGTTGTTGCGAGATACATAACCACATAGTCTTTCCTAAGCAGAACTCTAAAGCTATTTTATCTTTCTTACACTCAGCAAGTTAATTAAGAAGTGATGCCTATGGATATTGTTATACTTCTGAAACTTGTAGCATCTTTATATGTTAATTTTCCATTAATGATTACAAAAATACATGTTACATGCTTCTTTACAAATAAATTATCTTATATTTATGATGTCTTGATGTTACAATAATGGCTCTTTCAAAATGTATACACTGGCTTTAAACTACATTGCCTTGTTTATTAAATACTACATAATTCATTAAACATTAAAACAATTTTGAATATATCAAGTTTACATGAACTTGCCCATTTGTAATTATAAATCAGATTTTTTTATGAATGAAGATATTTTAATACTCTATAATGTAAGAACTATTTTTTTTTAAAATGTACTTCATCTATAGTATTTCTTTTAATCTACACAGGAGAAAACATTTTGACCATGATGTGAACCAAATTGAAATAGCCCCATAACGCTGTACTAGGTTTAAATTAGGCGCTGTGGTTTATAGCCAGTGTAGACATTGTGTGTGTCTGGGAAGGTGTTCCTTATTTTTTTGACACAACAGCTGGGAATCACCACCCTACCCTGCCCCAGACTACCCTCTGTCCACCAAACATACTGTCTGTAGGCAGCATGTCTGAAGGATCTGTTGATGTCGTCAGCAGAGAGGGCGTTGAGTCCCAGCATGTCGCGTCTGTGCATCATCTGCACACTGAGTACTGTTTTGTCCAGTATCACTAGCTCCATGTCCTTTGAATAAATTGTTTACTCCTTATACCCTTTATGTCATATGAGCATCTAAATGACAATTTTAACTTGAATTTGTTACTTTGAACTGCAAATTTGTGTGTGGAATAAACATGTTTGATTTGGAATATTCTTTTGGTGATTTAAAAATATATTTAGTTGGCAAGTATGAATTACTATACACACTGGTAGTGTGCTAGTGCAAGGCGAGCAATTGCAGCAGACTTGCTCAACCAGGGATTGCATGTCGCTGCAGTTGCCACACATGCACCATGGTGGTGCTGAGCTGGTGGCGCTGGGTGAGGCCGGTGCTGTTGGCTGCCTGCTAATGAGGTCATGCAGCAGACATGGATGGGCATCCACCACCCTCATTAGCAGGCCTTGCGCATCTTCCAAGGCTAACTGAGACACTTGGTTCTGTAAATAGGTTTACACAAGCTATGCAATATATTGTGCAATATGTTTGCATCATAGATTCAAAATATCATTTTATTTTACAAAAAGATTTATCACCTCTATTAAATTTTTAAAAAACCAAAGTCAATTCTTCAATCATGTTATTTATTCTGTAAAGTATTACATTTAATTTACCTTCAGCACATCTTCCCGTTGCTGCCTCAGTCCCCTCAACCTCTCCGCCTCATCTGCCTGGAGGAGGGGAACAGCAAAATGCCGTCCCCTACCCCCTTCCTCGGCTGCGTCCACTCCCCCTTCCTCTTCCCTGGGCTCTACCCCTGAGGACCTCTTCTCTTTCTTCTTCAAATTCCTTTAATAAAAAATTTGATTTATTGATTTTATTTGGGCTATATTTATGGAGGCAAGATGCAATAAAAAAAAAAGCACATTTGATATTTAGTGGATGAAATTTTCAACAAACCAACATTGTCATAATTTATTTCGAAAATAATATTTTCTGTTATCTTGTGTTTTTAGTTAAAATGATCAACTCTGTTCCCTAATTGGGAGAGAAACTTGGGTAATATTTTTATTTGGGAGATATTCTGTGTTGCATTCCCATCGGTATATCACCGACCAGTATATATAATTGCACGATCCCCTACAAATATAGCATAAATTTCAGTAAATCATTGAAAATTCGCCGGGTATAAGCCCTCTGAAATAAATAATCGCCTGGTTAAATTTGGCAAATGTAAATAAACTAATGGCTATCTATTTTTCAAAAAAGAATTCCGGCATAAGCATATATGTATGTATACTTTAACGTCTTGATATGCATTTCGGTTACAATATTCATAATTTAAAACATACTGCAATGGTGTTTTTGTTATGATTTTAAAAAAAAAATGCATATACATTATGGATTCGAAAAAAATAATTGCCAGGTCAAATCGATGTTTGAAATTAAGAATCACCGGGCGATTATTCAAGGATGTACGGTAATTTTTATTGTATCCGAATTAAATATATTTAATACATTAATTTGATGATTAAATTATCATGTAAGTACATGTAACAAACTAAAGTTTAAATGTAATTCGACACTGTGTGTTTGAAAAGCAGTACAATTTATTTATTGACAACCCCAATGAAAACAGGTGACACTAGTCTACACTAGTAGAATTTGGCAACTGTTAGAATTGTCAACCACGATAATAAAGAACAACACACACACAAAATAAAACGCCAGGTAACGCGAAGGTATATTTAAAAGGATAAGGTTATCAATAATTTGTTTATTAGACACATTCACCAAGATCCCAAAACTATATTATAAAATTTTGACTGCCGCGACTATCGAGGTACCGAGGTACGTGATCAAAACCGGCTAGAACCTAGATTCTGTCGCTGTCCACAGCTACTAATAATTATTTAAGATCAGTTATTGTTCCCCATCACCTGATGAAACATACAAAATGGTCATTTTCAATCTAAAAGTTATTTAACCACATATGATATGCAGGATGAAACCGTTTTGGGAACCAAAACACCGAATTCAATAGCAACCGTGTTTGAGACATGTATTGTCCAAAGTGTCAAGTCACGGAATATAATAATATGCAATGGTAAAAATATAAATATAGGCATATTGATTCTCATTCAAATATATCTGGCTAGGTCATGTCTGTTGAATTTATTTCAGCTCGGCTCCCACGGGCAGCTAATCAGGCTACAGTAGATCTAATGATTTGTAATTGCAATGCAGTCGCTGAACAATGATCTGCGAGGAGTGGGGCCGACTTGAATAAATATTACGAACGTTAATTATTCCATACATTATTATATATCTGAATGTTTCATTGCATATTCACTTTTCAAGCAATCAATAACTACATGACATGTACAAGAGAACAACATTCGTATACTTACCATAACACTTTCCTCAGTTGAATTTGCCGCCATGATATCGGCAAGACCGCTGTAGATCGTGTTACACGCGAGTAACGGAAGTCACGTGACGTCCGGTTCTCAAAGCATTGGTTTGCGGACCACTAAAGTATTAAAAAAATACGGTTTTCCCCCCAAAAAAATTATCCGATTTTTTGCCAATTTTTTTACAAAACCATTTGCTATAATTGATGGTCACTGTTTTAAAACAGTTTAAAGTGAAAAAGGTCAACAATTTGCCGGAGTGCACCTTTAATGTGATAGTTACACAATATTCATTGTTAAAATTATTATTTATTTGATTGCTGAATTGTTGAACTTCTTTGCTGTTTGTCGAGCTGGACGCATCATGTCTTGTTTCCAGATTGTTGCTCGATAAACAGCCTCATCAACTCATCGCCAATAAACTCATAATATCACCACTCATTGTCTTGTCTTGGATGAAGCTGCCAAGAGCCGAACCAGTATAACCCGGCCACATATGCAGTATCATGCATCACAAGTGACAACCAGAAAGGGAACTCAAAAGGATTTGATTAAATTAGATCAAGCTGTTGAGGAAAACATGATATTCAAGACTAACCAATCCTCTGATGTTAAATCGATCAAGTAATATCTGATTCAATTCATTTATTTCAATTTATTTATCATTAGACATGTAAGGTTTCACAGATCAGTGACAGGGTTGTGACGCAGTACCTACATGTCCTCACACGACCAACTTGTTTTGACTGCAGCAATCTCCGCTGCAAACATGTTATCCCCCAAACAATCTGAGAACGCATCATATGTAATGGTACTTTCTTCCCAAACAAGATACTTTATATTTGAACAAATGGCTTACATTCAAACGTAGTAGGTTTCAGTATTCGAAATCAATATCTCGGAGCATTAAGAATGCATATACTGAAACTGGTCTGAAGATTATATCGTATTCCTTGAGTTACTATTATTTAAATGATGACTTCACTGTAAGATAGTGTACTCATTTAAGATATGGAAAGTTTTTGTTACGGCTACCCTATGTTTCTGAGACACAGGTTCAGTTCTAACACTATTGCAAAGGGAGAAGGGAATAATTGTTTTCAACAATTTCCAGACACTGTTTGGAAAGAACTGATTTGTCTATACATGCTCAGTCAACACCGGCAATGCATGGGATAAAGTTGAACCATATGTAAATTCACAATCGAGTGATCTAGCATCAGATAACTGATCACTTCGGAAATACTGTTTTCCTCAAAACATCTCATCAAACCTGACATATATACTCGTATTAGATTAACCTGATTACAGACTCTTGTATCAATAAGCTGGAAAGGAAATGACTGAAACACCAAGTCAAAGTTCTTAGTGCTGTAAGGAATCAGGGGTTGGTGGATAGTGATTCAGAGGCTGATAAGAGCTGTAATTGGTATCACAGGCATCTTTTAAAACTAAGTTTATAATCCTTTCAATGAACCATACCTTTTATGATATACTTAATTCACAATACATGTTTGGGAATATAAAGGAGTGTTATCAGTACATATAATTCTCACTATAAATAACACAGACAAACAGTGATATCATTTCAGAACCAAAAACAAACCAAGTACTTGTGCCAAGTAAAACCGATATTGAATGTTTTGATACGCATATGTTTAGTAAAGAGGCATGCATAATTCCATTCATCAAGCTATGGTACATTAACTTTAAATGAAGTTAATTAAATATGTTGATTATGTACTTTCGTGGATGATAATTCGTTGAACTTGGTTGATCTTTTCTGAATGCTGTCCTTGAAGACGGAAAAGATGGGTGGCTGTTCTATTTCACTATTATGATTGATTTATTGATTTATGATGGTATTTATATCTCCTGAAGTACACAATCCTGCACTTGTCATGTTTGTCATTGACAATAGATAGTACATTGAGGGCAGTCTTTGTCTGTAAGGAATATTCAAAGGTTTCAAATACTTGGCAGTAAAATAGTTGTTTATGATTCCTCACGCAATAGAGAAAGATAACAGGTGTGTCTTGGAATAGGTTTTCAAAAAGATAGCATATGTGTTCAGATAAAACAACCCAGTTATACATCACACATCTATTACCAGATCCGGAAAGCATGGAAAAGAATTGAAAAAGGATGGACGAAAAAGAAATCGGATCAGACGGACGGGAGGTACAAGACTCACATGTTGATGAGGTGTACTAGCTATGAATAACCAAGCACCTGTGAGTAGTCTGTTATTGGTACAAGATTCAAATGTTGATGAGGTGTACTAGCTATGAATAACCAAGCACCTGTAAGTAGTCTGTTATTGGTACAAGACTCACATGTTGATGAGGTGTACTAGCTATGAATAACCAAGCACCTGTAAGTAGTCTGTTATTGGTACAAGACTCACATGTTGATGAGGTGTACTAGCTATGAATAACCAAGCACCTGTGAGTAGTCTGTTATTGGTACAAGACTCACATGTTGATGAGGTGTACTAGCTATGAATAACCAAGCACCTGTAAGTAGTCTGTTATTGGTACAAGACTCACATGTTGATGAGGTGTACTAGCTATGAATAACCAAGCACCTGTAAGTAGTCTGTTATTGGTACAAGACTCACATGTTGATGAGGTGTACTAGCTATGAATAACCAAGCACCTGTGAGTAGTCTGTTATTGGTACAAGACTCGCATGTTGATGAGGTGTACTAGCTATGAATAACCAAGCACCTGTAAGTAGTCTGTTATTGGACCAAGACTCACATGTTGATGAGGTGTACTAGCTATGAATAACCAAGCACCTGATCGACTTTATTTCCTCCAAGTTTGAAGATTACAAAGTGTTGAAACATGTCATATTTACATCAAATAGAGTTTACAGAGAATAACTAATGTAATTTACATTACATAATGAGGGATTAAAAGATATTTCCACCTGTTTAAACTTTTAGCTATCATGAGCATACATTCTTTCCATATATGGAAAGTTATGTCAGTTACACAATGAGGCAACCCTCCAAACAAAAAGGACATAATGATGTCATCATCGTTATTCCATAGGTTAACAAACACATTTAGATCAATTACGTCACATAATCTTTCAAAGAGTTTGTTTCTTTCGTCCATAGTCCTAGGACAAAACATACAAACATGTTTCACAATGTCATGTGCAAATATTCCACACTCACACTGCCCTGACTTAATTTTGCTAACACCAAGCTTTGCGATAGTTGATAGCATTTGCATATTATGAGGAGTGTCAATTGCAAGTTGCCATATGTTCAAAACTCCGGATGATCTGATTAGAACATATCTCTTTAGTTCTTCTCTGCTGCATATCTGCCTGTACAGTGTTTCAGTCTCTGACTGTCCAATACGATCAGTAACCAGACGATTCATACTAGCTTTGTCAGGCGTTATTGAACAGGTTACATACTTATGTAACACGTTGTTCAGATTATATTTCTTCAAAATTCGTAGCATATTACACAAGGGTGATCGTCTGCACTTGGTGTTATCTGAATCCAAAAGTAAATTTTGACTTAGACGGTATGTGAACACCTTTTTAAAGAACATGTTACAATCCGCTCTACAGATTTTTCCGAGTAGTAAGAGAGCTTTTTTGTCCATGTAGCCTTGTATGCTAGTTACCTTAAGACAGTCGAGCACAACCGGGTTGGCCGTTTGTTTTGGGAAGCCGTGTATCTTTTTACAGAAGAAGCGTTGGACGACCTCAAACTTTTCATACTCTTGGGCACTGAGTTGTCCCCAGACATTGCAGCTATATAGGGCACATGGCAGAATAACTCGTTCCCAGACCTTCATGGACGTTACAGGATTAAGGCCTCCAAAATGAAGTCCTGAATTGTGATTTGCATTTATCATTTTCTTGAGTTTTTCACATGTTTTAAGAGAACGATCAAGTGACGAGTATTTGTTATTAATGTAGAGCCCTGCATATATAACAGACTCTTTTATTGGAAGTTCATCCTCTCCACAGAGTAAACGTGGATGTGTCTTATATCGATGAGGGGAAACTGTTATTAGTGCACTTTTATTGACATTATAGACAAGCTGCCACTTACATGCATATCCGTACACTATGTTGAGCAGTTGTTGGAGACTGTCTGGTGAAGCGCTTGTTACAGTTGTGTCGTCTGCTAGTAACTGCCCCGGGTAGTGTCCCCACGGAAGTTGTAATCCATACCCTGACCTGTCAAGGTCTTTCAAGAGGTCATCAATATAAATAGTAAAGAACCAAGCAGACATGACGCGTCCCTGCCCTACTCCTTGTTTAATGAAAAACAATTCTGATTCACA
Source organism: Gibbula magus (assembly GCA_936450465.1). NCBI lineage: Eukaryota > Metazoa > Mollusca > Gastropoda > Trochida > Trochidae > Gibbula > Gibbula magus. Next base: position 66,444,652 of record OW388300.1, on the reverse strand, counting down.
ATCTGAGAGTGTCACATATGATTGCATCTGTGAGTACATATGGCATAGGAGACGCCAAGTTTTGCCCGTAATACCAAGATTATGCAACTTTATAAAGAGGCCATTAAGCCATACTCTATCAAAGGCCTTAGCATTGTCTAAAAAGGCGCATAGTACTGGGGTCTTTCTCTCAACATAGTAGGCTAGGGTTTCTAGTAGGGTGAAGCAAGCTGTCTCTGCTCCTGCTTTTTTACGAAATCCAAACTGTAGTGGATTAGGGAATACCATTTTGTCCTGTTGCCACTCTTCAATTCTGTTTAGGATTAATCGTTCAAACAATTTACTCAAGGCTGATGTAAGAGTAATACCTCTGTAACTGTTTGGATCTGATTTGCTTTTGCCATTACCTTTGTGAATTGGTAGGATTTTCCCGATATGGTACGAGGCGGGTGTGCATTCAAACTTTATCATATCATTAAATATATTTGAGATATGGCTAAAGAGAGATCTCCCGGAACGTTTCATGTGCTCATTTGTGATGTAGTCAGGTCCAGGTGATTTGCCAGTCTTTAGAGATCTCACAACATTCCATACTTCCTTTCGGGTAACATTGATTGAGAGGGGTGAATCAAACTCATCACATGACGATTCGGTGTTGAGCCTCTTGACAGTTTCTGTGACGTTGTCAGCAAACACTGGATCAAAGTTTTCAAGCATTACAGGCATAGCTAGATCTCTGAAGTAGCTTCTAAACAGCTTACTTATTTCTCTTGGTTCAGTTGCACATTTCCCTTTGTATTCGAGTTTAGTGACGTTTCTCTTCAATCTTGAGTTTCGTTTAGTTACTTTGAAATATTCTTTGACATCAATTTCTGCAGCTTGGGATATCTCATCCAGGTTTTGATTTAATAGGTTTTGTTTTGATTTGCGATGCTGTTTGCGAAATATCCTTTTAGCCTCTTTGTATTTTCTGTAATTTTTATCTCTTTGATCATGTGATTTTCCAGAATGACACCATTCATTGCGACATCGTCTCATCTCATTATGTAAGGGTTTGAGATTATCTTTTTTCCAGTAGGGCTTCAGGTATGGCTTGTAGCTGGCGATAGGTATACTGCCTGATGCTGACATGTGTAGGCTGTTCACAATATAATCATTATAACAGTTTATGTATTCTTCTGGAGTCTGGAAGTCTCCTGGTTCAAATACTATATCTCGAAAATAATTCTCTGTTTCGTAGCGATAAAGCATAAGGTCTACTTCACTGGCCTTTTTCCATTGGTATCTCAGTCCACTTTTATATTCCCCTTTCTCTTTCATATTAATGTAGACAAGTACTGGCAAGTGATCGGATATTGCAAATGGGATACTTGTGTCTATAATGTACCCAGTTACACTTGTTATGAGGTCAATATCCATTAAAACATAGTCAATTAGGGTACATGAGGACTTACATTTGGTGGCGAAGGTGTATAATGTTGGAATATCTACCGGAACAACCGAGAGTAGACTCCGCTCTTGCATACACATTGACAGGTATTTAGCACGTCTCTTGAGATTGCCATTACATAATCTAATATCCGTGTTGAAGTCACCTAGGAGAATTGTATGGCAGTTCTGAGAGTGTATATCATAGAGTGACATGTAGTAGTCTAAAGTGTCGTAGTATTCAGAGTCAAGTGCATTTGAAGATGGGAGGTAGCTTCCAATGATGATTAAGGAATCTGTTTTGTCTGATGAGCTTATCTCAACACCAATGATTCGGTCACTTCGATCTGTGTTTAATTGCTTAGTCTGATAACTGTTTTGTTTTCTCACAAACAAAGCCACGCCCCCTGTTCCTCTCGATTGTAAAGTGTTGCATTCGGCACTCTTGTATATTACATTGAATCTGTTATCAATATTCTTAAGTTCCTTTGATTTAGCATCGTCCAACCATGTTTCACATATAAACATTACATCAACATGTAATAATCTGTCCTGTAGTTCAGATCTACTACTACTCAAACCCCGTACATTCCATGTAGCAAAGCTTGTGATTATCATACACAGGATTATACAAGAAACCTTTGCTAGAATATGTGAGTACATCATGACTGTTTGTTATAGGATCCTGTAAATTCGTTATCTTTGGAATACCATTGTTTCCATGGAACCCACTCGCGGCAGTAAACATTCTCTGGCCAGAAGTTGGCATCATCGTTGATTATCTTCCCACATTGAACTGGAACGTTGATAAGTATAGTAAAAGTAGGATGGCGACCCTCCCAGTGTTTGAGGAGAGTTACTTTACTCACAGTTATTCCTCTGCTTTTGGCATAGTCAATAATAGCATCCTGTACTACATCAAACGGCTGGGATGCGCTAACGTAAGATAGAACAAAACGTTTTGATCTTTTTCTCTTAGCACCAGTGAATGCTCGTTCCCATTGGCCAGTGAAGTTAACTGTTCGGCTAATGTTCTTGTCACTTTCTTTTTTACTTTCAACAGTAACTGTAAAGTCTGCTTGGTAGTGATTACCTTCATTAGACACAACAGTATCTTCCTCTATGATGACGTCATCATCAGTTTGCCCGTGATCAGAGCTGGCTTGGGGTTTAGTTTCATCAATATGGCGGGTTGTCCTGGGTCTTTCTGGGCTTGGGGTTTTGACAGCTTCCGAGTAAAGTAGTTTGCTTCTGGTATTCATGCAATCAATCTTGCCATCTATTGCACAGGCGCGCTTGTTGATTGATGTTACAGTGTCACACAGCTTATCTCTCAATGTTGCATTCTCTGCACATTTCTCTTTAAGATCCAATTTCAATAAACTAAACTCACTGCTTTGGCGTTCAAGCTGGCATTTTAATTTTTGAACTTCAGATGCATAGAATTTTATTTCTTTGCATTTTGTTTCATAACATTCTATCATACCTCTCATATCACTTTCATAGTTAGCCTGAAAGTTTTGTAATTTTGTGTTAACGCAACTAAACTGATATTTCATATCATCATGGATAGACAACAACTTATCTAACACATGACACACAGTGTCATTGTCTCTGTCAAGAAAGTCGCTAATTACATCATTAGAGTCACTTACTGTCACTTCACATTCACTTTTCCCACGTAACTTGTGTCGACTCAGTACTTCATGTTGAATCACGTGTCCCGGTATGGATCCCTTGATGTATTTGTAGAGGTGGTACACATCAGATGCATACTTCTGAGAGACATTCTGCCCCCCGCGATTCACTCTTCTCACCAACACTCCCTCAGGGAAATCTTCATTTTCCTTTTTCGCAATGTCGTACAGGGAAAGTCTCACATCATTCAACTTCTTTACATCACCTTTGTAGACATCAATCAGCTTCTTCTCACATGTTACCTTATCACATTCAGATAAAATACTATCAAGTACATTTAGTATGTCATAGTCCGTTTCATCAGGCGCTTGGGTAGAGTATATTGGGGGTGAAGTAGCCATTTTAAGTGTAATTACCTTATTCAGCACACAGGTCCGGTAGTATCCATTTTAAAAAAAAATATATATGTCCAAACTTCACTTCCACACAGGTTAAATACACAAATGTCACGAAAGTCACAAGAATCCAGATGTATTTGGATAAATCCAGCTATTAAAGGTGTTTAGGTATCCAAATATTGAAGGCATAAACAAGTGAGAGTCAGAGCTCTCACCACACACACGTCCTACCCCTCTGACGACTACTATGAATAACCAAGCACCTGTAAGTAGTCTGTTATTGGTACAAGACTGACATGTTGATGAGGTGTACTAGCTATGAATAACCAAGCACCTGTGAGTAGTCTGTTATTGGTACAAGACTCACATGTTGATGAGGTGTACTAGCTATGAATAACCAAGCACCTGTGAGTAGTCTGTTATTGGTACAAGACTCACATGTTGATGAGGTGTACTAGCTATGAATAACCAAGCACCTGTGAGTAGTTTGTTATTGGTACAAGACTCACATGTTGATGAGGTGTACTAGCTATGAATAACCAAGCACCTGTGAGTAGTCTGTTATTGGTACAAGACTCACATGTTGATGAGGTGTACTAGCTATGAATAACCAAGCACCTGTGAGTAGTCTGTTATTGGTACAAGACTCACATGTTGATGAGGTGTACTAGCTATGAATAACCAAGCACCTGTAAGCAGTCTGTTATTGGTACAAGACTGACATGTTGATGAGGTGTACTAGCTATGAATAACCAAGCACCTGTGAGTAGTCTGTTATTGGTACAAGACTCACATGTTGATGAGGTGTACTAGCTATGAATAACCAATCACCTGTGAGTAGTCTGTTATTGGTACAAGACTCACATGTTGATGAGGTGTACTAGCTATGAATAACCAAGCACCTGTGAGTAGTATGTTATTGGTACAAGACTCACATGTTGATGAGGTGTACTAGCTATGAATAACCAAGCACCTGTGAGTAGTCTGTTATTGGTACAAGACTCACATGTTGATGAGGTGTACTAGCTATGAATAACCAAGCACCTGTGAGTAGTCTGTTATTGGTACAAGACTCACATGTTGGTGAGGTGTACTAGCTATGAATAACCAAGCACCTGTGAGTAGTCTGTTATTGGTACAAGACTTCACATGTTGATGAGGTGTACTAGCTATGAATAACCAAGCACCTGTGAGTAGTCTGTTATTGGTACAAGACTGACATGTTGATGAGGTGTACTAGCTATGAATAACCAAGCACCTGTGAGTAGTCTGTTATTGGTACAAGACTCACATGTTGATGAGGTGTACTAGCTATGAATAACCAAGCACCTGTAAGCAGTCTGTTATTGGTACAAGACTCACATGTTGATGAGGTGTACTAGCTATGAATAACCAAGCACCTGTAAGTAGTCTGTTATTGGTACAAGACTCACATGTTGATGAGGTGTACTAGCTATGAATAACCAAGCACCTGTGAGTAGTCTGTTATTGGTACAAGACTTCACATGTTGATGAGGTGTACTAGCTATGAATAACCAAGCACCTGTGAGTAGTCTGTTATTGGTACAAGACTGACATGTTGATGAGGTGTACTAGCTATGAATAACCAAGCACCTGTGAGTAGTCTGTTATTGGTACAAGACTCACATGTTGATGAGGTGTACTAGCTATGAATAACCAAGCACCTGTGAGTAGTCTGTTATTGGTACAAGACTGACATGTTGATGAGGTGTACTAGCTATGAATAACCAAGCACCTGTGATTAGTCTGTTATTGGTACAAGACTGACATGTTGATGAGGTGTACTAGCTATGAATAACCAAGCACCTGTGAGTAGTCTGTTATTGGTACAAGACTGACATGTTGATGAGGTGTACTAGCTATGAATAACCAAGCACCTGTGAGTAGTCTGTTATTGGTACAAGACTGACATGTTGATGAGGTGTACTAGCTATGAATAACCAAGCACCTGTGAGTAGTCTGTTATTGGTACAAGACTCACATGTTGATGAGGTGTACTAGCTATGAATAACCAAGCACCTGTAAGCAGTCTGTTATTGGTACAAGACTCACATGTTGATGAGGTGTACTAGCTATGAATAACCAAGCACCTGTGAGTAGTCTGTTATTGGTACAAGACTCACATGTTGATGAGGTGTACTAGCTATGAATAACCAAGCACCTGTGAGTAGTCTGTTATTGGTACAAGACTCACATGTTGATGAGGTGTACTAGCTATGAATAACCAAGCACCTGTGAGTAGTCTGTTATTGGTACAAGACTCACATGTTGATGAGGTGTACTAGCTATGAATAACCAAGCACCTGTGAGTAGTCTGTTATTGGTACAAGACTCACATGTTGATGAGGTGTACTAGCTATGAATAACCAAGCACCTGTAAGTAGTCTGTTATTGGTACAAGACTCACATGTTGATGAGGTGTACTAGCTATGAATAACCAAGCACCTGTGAGTAGTCTGTTATTGGTACAAGACTCACATGTTGATGAGGTGTACTAGCTATGAATAACCAAGCACCTGTGAGTAGTCTGTTATTGGTACAAGACTCACATGTTGATGAGGTGTACTAGCTATGAATAACCAAGCACCTGTGAGTAGTATGTTATTGGTACAAGACTCACATGTTGATGAGGTGTACTAGCTATGAATAACCAAGCACCTGTGAGTAGTCTGTTATTGGTACAAGACTGACATGTTGATGAGGTGTACTAGCTATGAATAACCAAGCACCTGTGAGTAGTCTGTTATTGGTACAAGACTCACATGTTGATGAGGTGTACTAGCTATGAATAACCAAGCACCTGTGAGTAGTCTGTTATTGGTACAAGACTTCACATGTTGATGAGGTGTACTAGCTATGAATAACCAAGCACCTGTGAGTAGTCTGTTATTGGTACAAGACTGACATGTTGTTGAGGTGTACTAGCTATGAATAACCAAGCACCTGTGAGTAGTCTGTTATTGGTACAAGACTCACATGTTGATGAGGTGTACTAGCTATGAATAACCAAGCACCTGTAAGCAGTCTGTTATTGGTACAAGACTCACATGTTGATGAGGTGTACTAGCTATGAATAACCAAGCACCTGTGAGTAGTCTGTTATTGGTACAAGACTGACATGTTGATGAGGTGTACTAGCTATGAATAACCAAGCACCTGTGAGTAGTCTGTTATTGGTACAAGACTCACATGTTGATGAGGTGTACTAGCTATGAATAACCAAGCACCTGTGAGTAGTCTGTTATTGGTACAATACTCACATGTTGATGAGGTGTACTAGCTATGAATAACCAAGCACCTGTGAGTAGTCTGTTATTGGTACAAGACTCACATGTTGATGAGGTGTACTAGCTATGAATAACCAAGCACCTGTGAGTAGTCTGTTATTGGTACAAGACTGACATGTTGATGAGGTGTACTAGCTATGAATAACCAAGCACCTGTGAGTAGTCTGTTATTGGTACAAGACTCACATGTTGATGAGGTGTACTAGCTATGAATAACCAAGCACCTGTGAGTAGTCTGTTATTGGTACAAGACTGACATGTTGATGAGGTGTACTAGCTATGAATAACCAAGCACCTGTGAGTAGTCTGTTATTGGTACAAGACTGACATGTTGATGAGGTGTACTAGCTATGAATAACCAAGCACCTGTGAGTAGTCTGTTATTGGTACAAGACTCACATGTTGATGAGGTGTACTAGCTATGAATAACCAAGCACCTGTAAGCAGTCTGTTATTGGTACAAGACTCACATGTTGATGAGGTGTACTAGCTATGAATAACCAAGCACCTGTGAGTAGTCTGTTATTGGTACAAGACTCACATGTTGATGAGGTGTACTAGCTATGAATAACCAAGCACCTGTGAGTAGTCTGTTATTGGTACAAGACTCACATGTTGATGAGGTGTACTAGCTATGAATAACCAAGCACCTGTGAGTAGTCTATTATTGGTACAAGACTGACATGTTGATGAGGTGTACTAGCTATGAATAACCAAGCACCTGTGAGTAGTCTGTTATTGGTACAAGACTCACATGTTGATGAGGTGTACTAGCTATGAATAACCAAGCACATGTGAGTAGTCTGTTATTGGTACAAGACTTCACATGTTGATGAGGTGTACTAGCTATGAATAACCAAGCACCTGTGAGTAGTCTGTTATTGGTACAAGACTGACATGTTGATGAGGTGTACTAGCTATGAATAACCAAGCACCTGTGAGTAGTCTGTTATTGGTACAAGACTCACATGTTGATGAGGTGTACTAGCTATGAATAACCAAGCACCTGTGAGTAGTCTGTTATTGGTACAATACTCACATGTTGATGAGGTGTACTAGCTATGAATAACCAAGCACCTGTGAGTAGTCTGTTATTGGTACAAGACTCACATGTTGATGAGGTGTACTAGCTATGAATAACCAAGCACCTGTGAGTAGTCTGTTATTGGTACAAGACTCACATGTTGATGAGGTGTACTAGCTATGAATAACCAAGCACCTGTGAGTAGTCTGTTATTGGTACAAGACTCACATGTTGATGAGGTGTACTAGCTATGAATAACCAAGCACCTGTGAGTAGTCTGTTATTGGTACAAGACTGACATGTTGATGAGGTGTACTAGCTATGAATAACCAAGCACCTGTGAGTAGTCTGTTATTGGTACAAGACTGACATGTTGATGAGGTGTACTAGCTATGAATAACCAAGCACCTGTGAGTAGTCTGTTATTGGTACAAGACTCACATGTTGATGAGGTGTACTAGCTATGAATAACCAAGCACCTGTAAGTAGTCTGTTATTGGTACAAGACTCACATGTTGATGAGGTGTACTAGCTATGAATAACCAAGCACCTGTGAGTAGTCTGTTATTGGTACAAGACTCACATGTTGATGAGGTGTACTAGCTATGAATAACCAAGCACCTGTGAGTAGTCTGTTATTGGTACAAGACTGACATGTTGATGAGGTGTACTAGCTATGAATAACCAAGCACCTGTGAGTAGTCTGTTATTGGTACAAGACTCACATGTTGATGAGGTGTACTAGCTATGAATAACCAAGCACCTGTGAGTAGTCTGTTATTGGTACAAGACTCGCAGGTTGATGAGGTGTACTAGCTATGAATAACCAAGCACCTGTGAGTAGTCTGTTATTGGTACAAGACTCGCATGTTGATGAGGTGTACTAGCTATGAATAACCAAGCACCTGTGAGTAGTCTGTTATTGGTACAAGACTCACATGTTGATGAGGTGTACTAGCTATGAATAACCAAGCACCTGTGAGTAGTCTGTTATTGGTACAAGGAACCAATTGATTGTCTTATTCCTTTTCACTTTGGAGACGGAAAATATATAAACGAAAAGGTATATATTACTTGATACATTCATTAAAGTGGAAAATGAAATATTGGTTTGGAAACTGGGAATGAAATATACTGCTCTTCAGACGTTTCTGAAAAGAAGTGGCGGGCGCTTACTGAACAATGAACCTAGGATCTATCAAATACCTAAACTATGTTTGACTCTATGTGTGTCGAGGTCACGATAGCCTAATGGATAATCTCCCGGTACACCCATTGCTGGCGACTGGTGTCTGACTCTAGGGCTGTGGGTTCCATTTGTTCTGGTTTAGATACTGTGATCCCATATATAAACAAGGAATTTTACGTCCAAATGAGGACATATCTGTGAGATACATGTTAGTACTTAAAAAGACTGTCACCTTGACATCTCAAATATTACGAAATTGAACTCTGGGGAAAATACGCTTGAATATTTATACATTCTGCCCTTTAGAGTAAGATAAACATTATTTTATCAGTTGGCGAAATATCAAATGCTAGTAAGTGCAATATAATTAAGTCAACCAAATTGTAATAATGCCAGACATGAACCGATGAATACAGAATTATTTATAGGCTGAAATAAATGTTATTGGAACGGTGACACTTTCATGGATGTTCAGATATGCATGGTTCAATCTACCTTGTCTGCATTATGTGGATTCATATAAATGTGTTATGGATACTTTCGATACATTTCGAGTTGGAAACAAATTGCGAGGTATCAATTGGTCGCGCTGCCACATCTTTATCCTTACATGTTATTTGAAAGCTAATCTTTGTATAATTTTGAATGTTAATTTTTCTATGCCCATAATTCAAATTCATCATTCTCATATCCGTATGCAATAAATGAATTATCCCTAATGTTCTCTGTTCAAATCCATTTGAACCAAAACAGTTGACTAAACCTTTGCCTAAAAGAAACATATATAAGTATTGGAGGTGTAACAGTACCATATGTCAATTACTTTACAATGGTTGTACATGTCTGATGACGGAAGTTAATGCAAACACTGAAATACGTTGACAGTATACAAACATGTATAGGTATACCAGGAGCAATAGCCCTAACTGTCTGGCCGGTCTGATTCGCAATAAACAGTTTCTAGATAGACAAATGTGATTTGGATATGAACATGAATTGAGATTTATTTTACTTATGTATTAATATTGTAATTCATAAGAATACTTACCATGGAATATACTACAGTATATTATTAGATTGTAATTGTGAATTGTTTTATATTAATGATAACGTCGACTACGATAATACAGAAGGAACTCATCAACTTTGACTGTGTTGTGATATCCTGGCTTTGGAATTTCATGTAAAATCCACTTTAACATTGGACATGATTAAAATGATTGCCTTCTAAACTTAATTGACATTTCTAACCAGATAGTTCACTAAAAGAAGGTTTTTTTAATGCTTACAAACTGAGAGAAACAAACAGTGGACACATGCGTTTTAGTTATCGTGTATATCTGATATTTGAGCAGATATAAATGCTAACGAGTTTCGGTAATGATAAAACCAGTTGGATACCAAGACTACAACTCCTCCGCGACATACACAAATATCCCTCTATTTTTTACACGCCACCTGACTCTAAAGAACGCCAATAGACAATATTTCTGAAATAGGAGAGAAATCAATATATAGATATGGGGGGGGGGGGGGGGGGGGGGGGGGGGGACGGTGCGTATTGGTTCGTTATAAATGTGATTACCTAGTTATTTGGAAGAATCAATTGGCCATCAATCATTAATCATTTTTCGTGAAACAGTAAAATGTGTTATCCTAATCAGTGAGGCTAAGTCTCTGCAGCTACACAATGGTATAAGTAAGTTGATATAATATTATTTGAACAAATGGTTGATGCTTAAATTACATCAACTTGACATTATGGTGTCATTTTACAATAGCAATGACTATATCCTAAATTTCCGTTGTGTTCCAGGATATTGATTACATAAATCTTTCTTTGATCTATGATTATTTCGTAACAAAGTTTAAGTATTGGGCTCATTGAGTTGATAATGTATAATCAACTAAAGCTTCTAGTTTTATACTCATAGATTATAGGTATCGGTGTCTTCAGGGTAAGTGAACAGATGTCAGATATTCAACTAAGAAGATCTCAGTTCCTCCAACATCGACAAATACTCCACTATAAAGAAAAGACGCTGAATTGCACGATGCTTCAGTTGTACAATGATCGTGAGCAAAGAATATCATATATATTTTCTTATTTGATTTATCAAAAGTATATGACTAATAAAGGATATCAACTTTATAAATTATCTCCATGAAATATACAATCTACTTGGCAGCAAACAATGTTCGTTAAGAAAAAAGGATATTCAGAATTGACCATTTCTTTTCATAACAAGCCTTTCGTTCTTTTAACATTTTAAACTATGTAAATATGTTATGGGTTATATATTCTAATCTCAAAGTATCCAACAATATCACATGTTTCCATTATGATTTAATAAACCTGTATGTATGTTTTTATGTGGCAATATACATAAACATGGATGTATGTATGTATGTATGGATACATAACTTTGAGATACAGTTACGACTATAGATTGAATTGTTCATTATTTGACACTCGAACTGTAGTATTTTCGAGTGTGAGCTTTAAGTAATGTTGATTTATGAATGTGAATTTCTTGAGGATTTCATTTCGGAATGAATATGTTGGTCTAATATATATCACTGGAGATCTCATCTGACAAAGTTTACTGGGTACGATTATAGCTTCATTCACTGATAAATTATACATTGTTATCGTTAACCCACCGACATCAAATATTTCTACAATTCGTTTACCTTTATATAATGTGATTAGAAATTAACTGTGTCCAAAATGTCCACTACTTTATCACCACAAATGAACAGAACATTCAATAATGTAGTGGCAATTAACAATTAATTCGTGTAAATGATTGAAGGAAAAAACTTTTCGTTTTCAGATATGCATATATGCTCGTCTACCCAGAATATTAATACATGTAGTTCCCTGCCTGATATACAGTTAATAGAGGGAGTTATATAAGCATTACCAACTGACGTATATATACATATTTTCAGAAAGATGATACAATTCACTGTCATAAGTACAAAATATTGATTTGCTGTGTGTTTTAATTTATCATGATGGAAGTTCTTTGACGATAAGAGCTACAGTGATCTCAATCCCTCAAAATTTAAACATAAACAACTTCACAAGGTAATGACGATGTTTTTACATATAATATTAATCCCAAACACTTCAATGCTCTCCTCAAAGCTACAACTTTTAAAAAAATATCCGGTTTATTCTTCTTAATTCATATTCTGTACATTTAAAAAGAAAGTTCAAGTGATCTAATGTCCAAAAACATGTAGATGAGTGAGTAGACAGCGAAACACTGAAGAAGCAATGTAATTTAGGTCTTCCCCGGTCTGACTGGTGAAAGGTTCAGGTCTGGTTAATTCATCATTCCTTGTTGTAAACTACTTTGGTTAATTGTTCAGGCAGATGCACACATAAGTCTCATTATGTATATTTTAGAAGAACACTTATGATTGATAGATGATTGTCCAGATCCACAGTAGAACAGAGCAAGGCGATTATTGTAAAATTCTTACAATGTACGATACATATACCTGTTAAGAGGAATATTGTATGTTTAAGAATAGTATTGCTACGTTTTATGTTAAATTCCCCTTCTAAATAATATCTAGTAATACGTTTGATAACATTTTTAGCTAAAAAAAAACACATTATGGATACTGTGAACAATGTGACATTTAGGCAGTATCTAAATGTCATGTTTTCATGTTAGATACAAATAATTCCATCATGTATAAAACATTAATGATTAAATAGATTTGGTCTTATCATAAGTGGATGTGATATATCTAGAACTGGTTTTGGGATTTTCAATTAATCCACAATTAGATATGACGATTAAGCGATTAAACATGGAAGAAGTACCAAACAAACAAATTAAAAGGAAACTAAATTTTTTAATGATGAAAGCGAAAGGTCAATACTGCTAAAGAACCACTGCAGCAAGAGTATCCATCAATTCGGAACATTTTTCATTTCTGCTATCACAATAAACTATATGATAACCGAAATGATCAGATTAAGAAGTTGTACAATTTATAATAAAAGAGTCGTTTGCATTTTTTTGTTTGTGCTGCTGGAAGTCGAGTTCATTCCATTTTGAATATGACGGTAAATAATCACATCGAAACGATTATCCTTTTACCACTACAACTGCGTCATATTTAACTCAACACTCCCATTAAGAACATGGCTCTTTGTCCTTCAGATCAATGAAGTCATTAGTTATGAGGTGTTAAAAAGACAAACAATGTTCAGAAAACATTCTGCATGACACGGACATCCTTGTAAAAGATGATGAAAAGGGTAGCAATCTTCAACCAAACATTCCAACAAAAGAAATATACTTTAGATCATTCTTTCTGTGACCGATGAGAGAGCTAGTTTTCATCCTCTACTAATGGGTAATTAATCACCGACCACTGGGAGCTTGTAGAGACACAAACAGGCAGGTGGATAAACAAAGTGGTTATAAATGGAATACAAATTTGCACAAGAAAGCCCAAACCGATGAAGTGCTATGACCAAGAAAATTCAAACAATAGTTGTTTTAAGTGGAGAATGCATGTACATTCCACGTGGGTGTGACCGATGTTGGTGAAGTGATTGATACCTATATTAGTATCTAGTTTGGAAAATCTTTCAATGAACATGCTCCTTTTCCAAAACTCCGTCAGTCTTAAAACTAACAAGCAGACGACTATACCACCCCTCATATGGGGAAAGTTTAACACATAGGGAACAATGGTAATGGAGCTTTATTCTTTAATAAATCCTAATTCAATCATTAGTAATAAAATTCATATGTGCTTCCAAACATCTCTGCCTAACAGTTCTCATGATCTGTTGTGGAAGTGAAATTGTAAAAAGCATTTTGATTTTTGGATAATACATAACACATTCTTTACTATTACACATCGTGACGTCACTGACGTGAAAGAGAACTGTATTACTACGCGATTCAGCACAACGTTTAGAAGGTTTTGTTTACAACTACTTAAATCAGGTTGCTTATTTGTTTGTAATAAAATACCATACCCATTCCCTTTGGATACGGTTTTTATTACAACCCGTAAGTTGCAAAACGTACTTAACTCGCTTTCGCTCATTAAATACGTTCTACAAGTGACTCATTGTAATAAATACGGTATCCACAGGGAACATGTTTGGTATTTTCTATATGTTCAGCTGCATTCCAAACGTTTGTTCACCTAAATAACTGAAAGTGCAAATACTACGTTATTTTTATTTCGTTTGTAGGTCAATATAACCCTATGTCGTTGTATACATTATTGATCATCAACCGTCAGGTCTGAGGAGCAAGTTGTTTTACTTTGGAAGAATAAACAAAAAATACAGAAAGGGTATGATTGTCAAACTTCCGATTTCCTTTTAATTGTGGAAAAACTGAGGAAAATTTCATCACAACTAAAAATAATGAGTATAACAATGCATGACGCTGTTTGCCATTTATTTCAGATTTAACACAGACAAAAGAAACTGCAGTTTTAAAATTGGGGCAACTGGTAACTTCAACAGACTGCTAAAACTTTAACAAGAAATATATGCATATCGTATTCCAAAACCTTTTGTCAAATAGCGCTTTCAGCGTCTCTTGTATGTTTTGACAGACACAACAATACCTGTAAGTATAATACATGAACTAAACAATTGATTAGAAATACATGCCATTTAGATAGTGAACAAATATAACAACGTTACATGTGGGATAACAGTACCTTCAATAGTACAAATTCTTGTGCTTTTTCGGGCCGAGTCCCATGCGGGAATCGAACCCACACCCTCAGAGTAAGGCAACAATCGCCAGCACTGACTGTACCAGCAGCTTACCACACGACCATTTCGAGGCTTTAATTGAGTTAATTCTGGTGACGTCATACCTTTGTTGCACTGTCACTTAGCAGTTGCGCTGATCTTACGTTGATTGTAGACGTGACGTCCTATCATTGTGAACATGACGTCATCCCCTCTGTGGTATTTTCATTGTGTTGTAAAAGTGAAAATGAAAAAGTTTTGCAGTGATGAGAACATTTTCTCAAACTGAGAAAGCTCACCGCTTACCATGTACTGAAAGATAACTTTTGAAAGGAGCCGATGAACTGACTGAAAAGTTAACAATGTGGAAGCTTGTGGAATTGTCTTGAAACAGGTGTTACTTACTAGTACATTGAACCTTTATGAGAAGAAGTTATTATCCATTATATTTTCCCTATTGTTTATCTTTGCAAAAGATGTTTAAACTACGGTTTTTAGTTGGGGGTTTTAAGTTTTACTATCACTTGCATGTGATCTCCTAACTAGATCTACTGTTTAAAGGTTCTGAAGTTTACAAAATAACATTAAGCTATCTTTAACATCAAAAGCAAATTTTTAGATGTCAATGTTCTATCTAACGGTCCATACAACACAGAGTTTGTATATGGAATGTTACAATGTTTGTGCCCCAGTATTATTCCCTTACCAGTCTCAAACCACAATTCTTGTATTTCACAAGACAAAAAGGGGATAAACTTCAATTACATTTAATGTTTCTTAAAGTCACCTCAGTGTAATAGAATCAATATTTAAAAATCATTCGTAGTTTTCCTTATGATCTTTATTGAATATATGTTTAGTGTTTTGTGTGGATGAAACAGAACATTTGAGTTTGGAAATCGGTCCATTATTTCTAAAGTCATGACACTTCAAACACAAGCCAAAATGGTGTCTCAGCAATATATCGACAATAATCGAGGAAACCGTCGATATTTCATTCAAAAGCAATCAATCTCGAAAAGAGTTTTCTGCTATCCCTTTACATCCCTGATACATTTGTCATATTTGAATATTTTGCGTAAAAATAAATATGTACTTAAGTTTCCCCACATCTTGAGATAAATAGCTAATAGTAATACAAAAAGGTACAAATCTTACCTGCTCTCCCCTTATGTGTTTTCTCACAAAGGCATTTCCCTTCAGAAAACTCCATGGCTGCAAATGTTATAAATCAAGTCTCCAAAGTCATTGTGATCTGCAAAGAAAACCATTAAAATATTTTTTATCACTGACGGGTGAATTTAATTGAAAACATAATATATTTATTTATGTTTTAACTGTATTGAAACACAAATTAAAATGCTTAAAAACGTTTTTAAATGAGTTGGTTTAAAAAATATATTGCAAAAATAATGTTGACACTTGTGAGAAGGAAATTAAAGTCTATTTGTCCATGCTTTCTCACAACATGTTAGCAATTAATATTTTGAAGCTGATCGAGGACGTTGCCTACCTGAAACGAATTCCCCTGAAACTTATGGGATGCCTTGTTTTCGTCGACAAAGTCCGGTCAGAGAAAAGAATTAATTTTCGTGAATCCAAAATAATGTTTCCCTGATATTCTTTCCATGTTGTCGATATGTATGTATATCCTT
Organism: Gibbula magus; assembly: GCA_936450465.1. Classification (NCBI taxonomy): domain Eukaryota; kingdom Metazoa; phylum Mollusca; class Gastropoda; order Trochida; family Trochidae; genus Gibbula; species Gibbula magus. The sequence goes on along the minus strand of OW388300.1, from coordinate 66,428,278 downwards.
ATGCAGTATATTCTATACTGGTTTCGAAATTGTTTATAAATGCAGTAGCCTATCGGGTGCGATCCGAAAATGCATCAGCTGGCTCAGCTACCAAGCTCGCACATCCGTCTCAGGCCGGATTTGTATATTGCGTTTGGTAATTTTCCGTGAAAACACCTCTGAATATTCAATCAAATACGGGGTTTGCAGTTTATTATGCCCCTGTATGCCTTGGGGCGATAACTTTGGATTGCTCAGAGCTACGGCTTTCATACTTGACAGATGAGGTCATCATATTTGACCTTGCGACCTTGACCTTGACCTTATTGCAGTGGACATCTTCAGAAAACTTTAACCTTGGCCGTAACTTTGGATTGCTCAGAGCTACGCCTTTCATACTTGGCATGTGCATACCTTGTGATGAGACCGTTCAGATGAAGTCATCATATTTGACCTTGTGACCTTGACCTTGCCACAGTGGACAATATTCAGAAAACTTTAACCTTGGCCATAACTTTGGTATATCCGGGGGCATCCGTGTTTAACAAACACATTTTGTTTTCACTTCTGGTTCTATGATGTTGTTCCAATTTCTTCAAATCGTACAAGACCAAGTGACAGGTATCTGATTCACCGGCCGATGTCTTGATCGAGGCCGATCAGCTGTTGACGGCATGGCTTGTTTTGTCAACAATGCCATACATCGTTTTCATTTTGTGAAGGTCTATTTTTGTTTAATTGGAAGCATGAATTTGATAATCTATGGTCTAAGAAACATAATTATGTTTTAGTTATGATAAATAATACCTTTGAGTTTGTAATTTATTAAATGTTGTAAATTTAGCAAGTGTCGTACATTTCCTATCGGATCGAATTGCGATGCTCACGGTTATGCGCAGTAGACGTTTTTTATGCTTAGGGTATGTCCTTAATGTTTTTTTGAAAATTGTTTCCATTGATTATACTGCTCCTAGAATGACAAACATTTGGTGTTAGCAAAGTGTTGTAATTCATGAACATATTTTGCCTATAAAGGACATAAGGAAACGATTCACTGTGAAAGGGTATTTAGAGAAGCATAATGAAGATAGTACAATAGCATTAACAAACTATCAACGAGGAAATTGTGAACTTAGAACTTCCATTACATTAAATAGATATATTGGTTGAATGAAATATGAAACAGGGAAAACATATATAGATGTGAGCCCCTTCTGTTGATACATGACGTGTTTAGCCTGGTAAGAGACGTATCCTTTGTGTTTAGGAAATGTATGTATTCATTTCAAGAGCTATGCCATTTCAGAAAAAAATGAAGCAGCCACTGCCATGGTCCTTCGATATAATATTGGAAGATTACACTGTCTTTAGGTTTTGCATTTATTCAATCACAATCACCATAACACAACGGTTAATGAAATAAATATGCATGATCTGCATTGCCAATTGCTGTATTCGTTTACAGATTATGTGTCTCACTTTTAGAGATCTATATATGTGACCTTGATTCTTAAATTCAGACGAGAAAAAGAAGTATTTGAACAAAGTACGTATTTCTCAAAATGCTCCGATGTCTGAGTATGTGAATGGAGAGAACATTGAACTTATCAGGAGTGACCAAGCATCTCATTCACTCATCTTTGTGTGTATAGTTCCCCATCCAAAAGAACATATGATGTTTTGATCATAATAGACAGTAGAATGCATGTTATATTGTAAAAGTAAAACTGTACATGTATGCATGCATTTGATTCATGAAAAATCGAATAGACACTAGCAATTAAATAACTAAATACCATAAGCCATATATACACTTGTCATTGATTCACAAAGACAAATAATTGAATAACAAAGTACTTGAGTAGAATTGAGTACTTGAGTAGAATTGAGTACTTGAGTACAAAACAGTACTAGCGAACAATTTTAAAGACAACTTTAGTGTGTGTATTGAATGTTGTAAATCACCAAACATGCAGAAGGGTTGAATTGATTCTTACGTGATATAGTTTCAACAATGTTAGTTGGAGCTACGAACTCAATTGAATGTAACAGTTTGTCTCCATAGACGTGGTCCTATGTTCGTTAATCATATCGTGGTTTTGCCTATGAGACCTTTAGCAGCAAATGATGGGATTACCAGTACAGTAAGTAGCACGATGACTGTGACTGTGGTCATCTTGGGACAAATATACACAAACTAAGTGTCTCAATGTGTTCATCAGAATAGTTGGCTCTATCAAGATACACATTACGAGCCAGTCCTACAAGAACACAGCTGATTTATGGGCATTATGGGGCATGGTGACGGGGGTTGGCTTGAAACATTCTACCTAATTGTTCTCACATTTACATCCACCAATAGTGACGTTTAATTGTATTCAAGTTTAGACCAAGAGAAGTATCATCTTTATATATCCTTACTGACAGAATAATGTTACTTCAAGTAAAAAGATGGAAGCTATTTATGAATATGGTCATACTTTCAGAGATGATAAGTTCATCGTGACTCTTTATTTTTCTTCATAATTAAAATATAAAGTTTGTACCGATGACTCAATATGTTGATTGTAAGGATATAGTTAACTCTCACCTTACCTCCTCATATGGTTCATGATAACTTGTTAACGAATAGATTTTGGTTACAAACTATCTGAATATATTGAGTAAAGATAAATTATTGCCCGTTGTGCTGCTTGTTCGTACAATGTCATCGTATAATTTTGAGTGACACTTAATGTTTTTCGATCTTTAGTCTAAAAGCTAGACTTAAATTGCCACTCGTATCTGTATTTCGCATAAAATAGCTAACGAATTTATTAAGGGATTGTATAATCCCTCCCTCCTCACAGATTCGTAGAACCATAAAGGAATATTTGATAATGATATGCTTGTAATAAATGTTTTGATCCATCACAATCAGTATTCTCGTCATTAATGAAAACTTGTTTTCCTTTAGAAATAAACTATCTATCTTTGTTGAAATTAGTAACAGTGCGTTAATAAAGAGTATTTTCTTAGCATTGCCTAACATATGCATCTTATCCAAACATGCAATGTTCTGATTAACATCACAAACAACGTAATATATATGGGAAACCTGAAACTTCAGTAATTAAATTTGTTTAATTTGTTTTTACCTTAAACACAGCTGTACCTCTCTGGTGTTTTAGATGTTAAGTAGAACGTTAATAAAAACTATACATTGCCAGGAAATATTTGCAGTTATCACTTTTCAGCTGCTTTTTTCTGTTTGGTGTTTAAGCATGATACGTGTGATGTCTGAATGAATTTTCTATATATAATTGGGATATGAGACACATTTGTATTAGAATGAATAATACATTATCTTAGAGTCTGACTTAAATACGTTTGTCGTTCACCTGTCATATCAGCCCATGGTTATGTATATATTGAAATGATGAGATACAGAGCTTTTATTCGGACTCGCATTATTGACATTTAGTCGTAATTTACAAGTAAAATATGAAATCATATCTGTTATATGGATAATATATATTCAGTAAGGTGATTACCATACATAACAACTTGAAAAACAAATTGAACATGCACATTCAATCAAATGTGTTACATATGATCAAATATTATAACGTTACAGTTCTGTAAATTAGAACAATAGCACTTTCTGGATACAAACTTTTCTAAAAGTGCACCTGTAATGCATTTTTTTAAAAGAATGACAGATTATTATATCTGTATACATTATGTATCGGAATGAAATGGGCATAAAATCGGGACAACATACACTTGCAACTGATTTTTAAGACAATTTTTATAACCTGGTTTGGGATATGAATATGTAGCAGGGTCACTTGCGAAATGATAACAAGGGCTGCTGGTAGGTTCGACGGAGTTTATTCCAAACTAAGGTTATGTGAAGATAACCAGATGGTAGAAACACCCTGTAACAATACATAAAATAGATAAGTAAAACATACACAAATGAGACATGTGATGCATCATACAATACATGCAAATATGAATTATATAAGTAGTTTTTATACTTTGTTATAATATACACTTAGCTTTGCACATATTCATACATCATAGGATAAATGATATATAAAGGCAAATGATAGGTTACGTTATTACATTATACAATATCAACATTATATGCCAATATGATAATATGTAAAAGACATGGCAATTGATCCAAAATATGAAGTTTGGACAAATGATACAAAGTAGCAATATAATACAATGAAAACAATACAATGACATAAACGTACCAAATATATGGTATTCGGGTGCAACCAAAATGGGGAACCAGTGGATGTCGTCACATGGTTACATGACCTAAAATAATTATTAAATAAATGGTAACTATTGCACCCAAATATAGAATATATAAACATACATTAGTGTCCAGCATGAATGGACTAAATATAGAATACGAATATAAATAATCTTAACCCTAACCAAATATATATACATGGAAATATAATTACTTGGCACATGTATATGACATGAGCCCAGCTAAAATACAATTACAGCATAGTAACAATACTATACCAAAACATTACAATGGGAATTATGAATGCCTATTACGTAAATGATAAATACTATGATAGATGTATGATAATGCCTATTCCTATTGGAAATGTATAGATTGATACATTTACTATAAATATGCCTTATAAGAATTATAATACAATATGCATAAAGTACAGCGTTACATGTACTCTATGAAAAATATAAAGAAATATATTAACATAAGCACATACATTACTTGTGCTTATTGCATGATAGTAAACGTAAACACAAAAGATATAAATACAGTTTAAAACAATAGGTTGTGTATTAATAACATAGCCGCATTTGATATGCAATACTAAAATAATACTTGCACAACATATATGAATACATGTTCACACAGATCATGTACTTGACCTGCACTAAAGATAAAATATATACAATGCGACACAACCATTACAAGTACTATATGTAATAGACAAAACCTTACCTTCAGCATGTAATAATTTAGCTATAATACATTCATACATCATACACACAAAATCCTAACAATTTATGCATTTATATTAAAACCCTGTTTTATTATAATGAAATATACTTTAAGATATGTTGATGTAAATGTAGATGTAGATACGAGACTTGTCAAATGTCGAGTACAGTCGTCGTGCTAGTGCTTCACATGTGTGGTGATATGGAAGTGCAATGAATGTTAGTGTAGGTTACCTTTATAACTTTCCCGCAAGCATGCATTTCAAGGAGTGCGCTTACCTAACCACAGATAGAACAATAGAATAGCTGAGGTGGTGAACTGAGCAATCAGTCACACCAAAGAACAATAGAGAGAAAGCTCCTACTAAGTCACAATAAGAATACCTGAAATAAAATCTTGTATTAGAACATAGTTATATATAATTATATACAATTAAAACATACAATATTAAAATATATTACTCTGCCACAAATATACAAGTATGATGAGCAGGACCCACAAGCGCAGTGCTTGATTAGCCAGGTGTTGTGCCATGGGCCATATGTGACGGCGCATCATTAATTAATAATTTCACTGCAATTACATCAGATTATAGGTAATTTTGGAATGCGAAAAAACACATGCTAATATAATGATCATGCATTTGTCATGTGGGGAATTACATAGTTGGATATCTCAACAAACGATATATGGACGATCTTAGTTGTTTTGATAAAGGTTACTTTGTTAAATTGACAGTTCAAAGGTGCTCAAAGTCGTTGAAATATGGTTGCAGAGATTAACTGATTGACTGGAGTGACGAGTGACCGATACGCTTCAGTGACTTTAGAATTCGTTTTTTGGAAAGCAGTATGTGATTACTTTATGGGGCAATTTGAGAAGTTTAATGTGGAGTAATTGAAATTGAAACTAAAATTGAATTGAAATACCATTTAAATGAATTTAGAAAGTTGCAATGGGACATGAGACCTGACATTTAATGTATGCTTACTTCTTCATCAGGTGGAATCTAGTAATATTCAGTTGTATGTATTCCTGTTCTAATACCCTTCTAAGACTAAACGTCATTGTCAGAGAACATGGTTTATCAGTACTTATACTCCACAGGAGAATGAGTGGTTTTAATCGTTGGAGGGCGGAACGTCAAGCTGGTGTTACAGTTCTTTATGAGTCTCATTCTCAAAGACACTCCTTTGTCATCACCCGGTGTCAGTGGCAGGCATTGTTGATCCCATTTCACTGTACATGTGAAACCTAACCTTGAACGTATTTTACTCAAGGCCATACCTGAACTCATTGACATTGTAGAATGACTATATCAAACATTTGTATAGCTTAACAGTTTGCTAATGACTGCCACTTTGCAGAAATGATACATCGATTTCTATCTTGAATGTTTGTGTCGTGTTGCCAGTATGTGTCAACCTTTGTTTCATTTACAGGAGTATGGTTTAAAACACTTAATGTATTCGAGGTGAACTCTGTATTCAAGAGAAAACATTACTCTTCACCAGGTTTTCATTGTCCAATGTTATCTTCATCAGCGGGAAATATGTACAATGAGCCGATTTTATTTGTTCTTGTTACCTATTGGGGTGAAAAATATAAATATTTTGTTTATTATTCCAAAGACTCCATACTCATCAACAAGGATTTAGTGTTCAATTATACTTTTTATTTTATTTACATGATATTGACTTTAAACATAAAGTTATATAGTAGACTATGGGATATTGGGATTCAAAGCAAACGAAAATGAAATACAAAAATAAAATGGAATATGTAAATTTATTTAGAATTTTGAAAGGATATATTTTAACTGACAGGTGAATGTAATCTGCACATTTTCAGTTATGAAAAACCTCGAAATCAAGTACATTAGATTTATTGAATACGTATTAGGTAACAAATTGTAAGTCACAAAAACTTCACAAATTCGTGACAGAATAACCAGTTTACAATAACCTAAAATATTCTATGGTTCTCCATTTTTTCCCTTCACTACATTGGAAATTCAGTTTACCTATATTACGGGTTGCCACTCATGTTCTCACTATCATACATGACTATGATCTCGTTATTGACTTTTGTTTCTGTCTGTATATGTTTTTACTTTAGTCATGTGCACTGTCTATAATGTTTACTGTGTAAATATCTTCATAACATTTAACACGTCAAGTCGAGTGTCTGGTGACGTATTCCTAACCCTTTTCACAGTAAATTGAATATGTTAAAACCAAATATGGACAAACCGTACATATAATGACAATCGAATTTAGTGAAATACTATACATTAGACTTGGAATAAGAATGGTTTGTTTCAGTTTCTTTGCAACTCAATTGCTTCTATGTCGGAGTATCTGAAGATATTAGATTCGTTAGCAGAACAGGATATTTGGGATCGACCATTTCCTTTCATATATGGACGTTCGTTCTTATGTCTTTTTAAACTATATAAATATGTTATGGGTTATTTATTTCAATGCTAGAGCATAAAACTTGACCTTCCCTTTTTACTTAGCTCACTCTATTATTTACTATCACCTGCAAGTGTTTCTATGTCCTGAGGTGTGATGTAACAGATGAGGGAGGCATATTAACCAAATAAGAGCAGGATTGGATTCAATTACCGTAAGGTTTCAGAGATCACTTTTAGCTCTCTGACGCAGTACCAGCACGACTTGTCCTGAAAAGATGTCAACTTGTTTTGACTGAAGGTATCAAGATCGGACTCGATTAAGAAACTACATTGGCGTTTGTGAAGAACTTTGTGTACATGATACTCAATAGTGTTGTATCAGCAATATACATGTATGTTTGTTTGTATACAGAACATTGAGGTACAGTTTCTACTTGTTTGAATGTTCATCATATATATGCATGTTATAAGTTATGTTCTTATACGTTTTATTACATGAGCGATGAGTTAATCCGAGAGAGTTCAAACTGAGTACATTTATAGCTTGAATCACTGACATATTGTACTTTGTTATCATTATTCCACTGACATGTAACATTTCTCAAATTCATTTTACAAGTAACTAACTGGAGATATAGAGTGGGTAGCGTTGACGCAACTAATGATAATAAATGAAATATTTCCACCGTGTCTAATGATCAAGTCCACCAGTTTATCATCAAAAAAATGACCAGAGCATCCAATAAAACACTGACAATTATATGCAAGTATTTGAAGGGTAAATATATATATATATATATATATATATATATATATATATATATATATATATATATATATATACTAATACTTCACTGTCTGTTGTACCTCTTGTAAAGGAGTAATAAAATCGTCACCAATGGATGTCTACACATGATCTTGAAATGACACTATAACATCATATAAATAGTTTTCCTCTGAGAGATATTAAACACCACTTCCATTAGTACAAGGTACTGTTTCATTCTGTCTTCCAATTGATCGTGTTGGATTAGAGAAACAACTGTATCAGTCTCTCAAAGTTGTAGGTATTAACATTTCCACAAGGTCACGAGGTTGATCCTTAACATTCCCATTTCAAAAGTTGTCATCTCCATATTACAATCGCTCCATACACAGGTGGCTTGTTCTTCTTCTGTCATATTATGTACAATAAAAGAGAATGATTGAAAATTCAAAGTCAGTGGTAATCAAGTAAAGTATCATACAAGAACATTCGGACGTCCGCGCAGCAAACCAAAGCAGATGGTTGTTTTGATATCCAGTAGCACAAGGCAAGTGACATATTTTTTTATGCTTTCATTACACAATAAGAAAACTTCTTTAAAGGATTAGTGTCGTGTTTTAATAGCATTACTGCTACTGTTTATGTATTACACAGCTTGTCAATCTCATCTTGTTTCATTTTTTGATATTGGTTAATTCATCAACACGAAAATGAAAGTTTGTACTTAATATGTTTACTTATTGTAGATACTGCGATGATGTATAACATTGTTACATTTGCTCATCATCTAAATGGCATGCACTTTTAAAGTTGTATCAAGAACTATTCTGTTATTGTTAGAAAAGTTTAAATGAAATCCTATTCATTATTTATTCTAAAATGGAAACGTCAAATCCCGTTTAAACATACGACTATTAACAAAAAAAACCAAAAAAAACCACATTCAATATTCCTTAATTATATAAAATACCAGAATTGTTAAAGAAACATTGCCACAACGGTATGTATCAACCAAGAGAAGTTCCTTCTTTAACTATTTCAGTCTCTCACTTAATATTGATTTTTGATGAGTAAGAAGCTTTTGAACCAAGAAACCAGAACTAGTATTTGTTTTGTGTCAGAAGTCAGGAAGTAACACGATAACGCACTTTGACTTTGGCAGTATATAACAGTAGAGTGATAGTTTCAATTTAATAAACAAAAAAACCCATCTTTTTTACCAACAATTACCACATATTACCATGTTTTACCACTGTGCAGTAACTCCTTTATATTTAATTCATCATTCATATTAAGAACGAAATGCATATACATCACTCAATGAAGTCACTCCTTATGACATGTAATAGAGGTCAGGGCCCGGTTGTTCAATACTCGGTTATTTTAACCGCCGCTTAACTGCTAACGGCCGGTTAATTCTTAACCTGCCGTTAGCTAACCAAACGTTAAATATGCGTTGTTCAAAACATGGTTAGTCATGCCGTTAGCTAACGTCACCGTTAAAGTTATTTGTGTGGTTAACGTCACTGGTTAGCGTCAATATATCCCACAATTCCGATTTTTGTTTAATTCCGGTTTGCCAAAATGGATAACCAAACGATCTCAAGTACCCCGCGAAAAAAGCAAAGCAGAAATTTCTCTGTCGACGAGGAAAATGCGATTCAGTCCATGGTAGAGGCGAACTGGGGCGTGCTAACTGAAAAACATTCCAGTGAGGTGACTAAGAAAAGAAAAAATAACGTCTGGGCAGAGATCGTGAGAGAGGTAAATGGGAAGGGGGTGGCTCCGAGATCTCTGATAGAGGTCAAAGAGAAATGGACCAACATGACCAGGAAGGCAAAGAAGTCATACACTGACTACAGACTACAGACAAGGAAGACCGGGGGAGGACCACCACCGCCTGAACTCAGTCAAGCCACCAGCCGGATCATCCCGGTGTCCCAGACGGCCTCGAGACAGAGTGTAGGTTCATAACTTTCTCCGACAATTATAATATATTGGTGTTTTCCTACTACATGAGAAATGCTAAAAAAAATAATTTAAAAAATAATCAAATCCAGTCAGAGTGCAATCTACAATAGCCTACCGTTATGCCGATAGATCTATACTAGCTTGCATTGTGAAAATGTTCAAAAATAATTAACATATTGGACAAGGTGATAGATAAATTATATTTACTGCAGTTTCAACTATATGGAGTGATGTAAGAACATTGAAATAAAATTAATTGTATGCTAAAAATATCTCAGATAGGGTTGGAAAGACAAACACGTGGTATTGTTTATAAACAAGAGCTATTTTTATCCTTGACCTTGAACTTTACGCCATATTTAGATTATTCCTGTTTTCGAGACACAAATAAGCCTTTATCTAGGCCGAGGCCCTAAGCATTTATATTTAAAAGTACAATTTTGAATCATAATTTTATGAAAAAACTAAAATCTATATTAGATTATTTTTAATAGTTTCTAAAAGTATATACATATTGTAGTAGAGAGTACATTCTATATTCTGTACTGGACGTCATGTCATGACGATTTTGTAAATCCATATGCTATTATGATTTTCCAAAATCAGGAAATTTCGAAAAAACAAAAGGGGTTTCTGGAAAAACGATTTCGCCAATTTGAAAATTTAAATTGTTGACTTGACATTCTATTAGATCTATACTGTATACATATAGTGAGCTTATCGTTAATAGATTAGCATATTTAGACGAATACTAGACATACCGTAATGTTTAAGAGCAAATTGTAATTACTTACGAGGTAATTATCAGTCTCCAATGAAATTATGACAGAGGTATCCCACACATAACTTTGTGTGCAACATGGCGGTGAATAACGACTCCATGACACGAACGCTATAAGGGGGATAACTCTGCGTACAGTACAGGTGCTCGCCTGAAATCACTAATAGTCGAAAAAAATATCTTTATTATTAGATTTTAAAATTTTTAATTTGACCAAGTCTAACGAAAGTGCAACAAGTGATGATGAAGTCGTTACTACAATTCAACCCAGAAAAACCATGTCACCTCTCATCCCTATCGGACCCCGTGAAGCCTTGGAAATCGCCAACTCTGCTGAATACCACCCTATCCACAACTACAAGTTACCTCCTAGGAAGACCCTACGCATCAGACCACCTATCCAGAAGCTAACCCCCTACATCAAACCGTTTGAGGCCCGCCCTCTGGTTAGAACCCCACGTCAAACAACATCCGCCGAGTCAGAAACCCCTACCATAACCACCTCATGGAGAAGACCTACGCCCATTACAGTTCCTACCAGGCGTAGTAACTACCTACGCCACAACAATGAACTCTTCATCGTCTTGGACCAGTGGCCCTAAGTTCACCACTGGTCCCACTACACATTGTGGCCCCAAGTTTACCACATTTAATGTATAAATACAGTGGCCCTAAGTTTACCACTTTTTCAATAATTTTTCAATAATTTCATATTCTCATACTAGTGGTCCCAAGTTATCCCACTACCATCACTTCTAGTACTTTTCTTTCTCTGATACAGTTCAGTATCTTTATCATTAATATGTTGTATATATTATACCTTTATATTTAATAATTTGTACATATTGTATATAGCCGCATTCCATTACTTTATGTAACTACAGCCGCATTTTTCGGCAGTACAGCCGCAATCTAACCACTACAGCCGCATTTTTGTAAATATTCATATCATTAATAATTCATATATGTAATGTTCATCTCTCACCTTTTACCTGTTAACTGCAACGTTCTCCACCTGTTAATAATAACCAAAAACCAGCATTTCTAAGTATACTTTCTTTAATGTACATCTATAACGCAATTCACATTTTTTTTGAAAATTTGTATAAGTACTGACTCCAGCCGCATTTATGTACTTTATAAACTATATTTCATGTATATATTGTCTGAAGAAGCCGCCCCCACGGGCGGCGAAACGTCACAAATTAAATTTCAAACTGATCTCCTGCGTTTATCTTTCTGTTGGATGGTTCACCTTTACGTAAGTCAAATTGTTGACCAACATAATTAAGTTAAGCGAATTTTAACAAATTGTTTCACAGCTCATAATACAAATAAACAAAATATAATTCAACAAAAGAGCATAATGAATATGAACTACCTCACATATTTTATGGGAGCATCAAATTTGATTTTATATATACTTTTCAGAGTACTCTCCCTTGTACATTATCGTTAGTAACACGTTTAAATGAAATTATTTTGTTAAGACATTTTCATTATTATATTATATTTTAATATCAACAATTTCAGGCATCGTCGAATGTGAAGCGTCACTCCCGTCTGACACAGCTGCTGTGACAGTCGCGCCAGAATCCACCTCCCAGGTCCCAGCTGTAGAGCCCATCACCCAGGCTCCAGCTGAAACGGTGACATCAGACGTAGCCTCTGCCTCTACCTCACAGATAACAGCCCCTGCATCTTCTCACTCTCAGAGGCGTCATCGACCTAGCCAAGCAGTGACCCCACACAGCTCATCCGAGAGAGTATTAGAGTTGCAACAACAAGTTCTGTCAGGAGAGTTGCAGTTACAGGAACTTCAGAAAAAGAAACTTCTTCTTCAAATTAAATTGTTGGAATCTCTAAACAATAAATCAGTGTCGGAAGAGATGACCGCAAATCAAATCCTCATGTCTTTGATGCAGTAGTTTACATGTAAATAGTATTAAAGAACAACAGTTGTAGTTAAATAAATATTTATTGCACCATTGATCTTGTTGTGTTCACTAAACATGTAGTGTATTAAATGTATATAACATACAAAATATTTGTTTAATGTATATATATGGAACTATGCATATTATATCTTTAGAGTTATGTCATGTTAATGTACATTATATGTTCTTATCACTGCTTAGTGTCCAAAGAATGTGGAAGCCACATGATCCCGTATGCCTTTGCCGTCATGTCGTCCAGCATAGGCGTCAATTGGTGGCTGGTCGTCCCCACAGTCTCTCTCATCCTGAGGTTCACCCATGGTAATTGCAATGTTGTGCAACACAGCACACGCAACAACAACGCGACACACACGACCTGGGGCCATCCTCACCTGTTCAAAAATATGTATACATATTAAAACTGACTATTTTTTACAATCTCAAACTCGCTACATCAAAGTTTTTATGCTGCACAAATCGAAGGAAACTATTAACATTAATGTACAAATAGCAGTAAGACCGTGTACGTTTATTTAGTTGTACTTATTATTACAGTATTGTACACAATTGTCGTGTTTCAAAGTTACAGCTCAATATTATCAATTAGCATTTCTTCCTATTATCAGTAAATCATAAATTAAATATTATGTTAATAATAATATCTACCTCTGAGTGGAGAACATGAAACCGCCTCTTAAATCGACCAAACGTCCTCTCAATAGTGACCCTTGTAGCACAAAGAGAGTCGTTGTACCGCTGTTGCTGTCGTCCTTGTGGATTGAGGTAGGGGGTCAGCAGGAAGATCTGCAGGGATAGCCATTATCTCCCAATATGAACCCGTCAGAGATTGACGTGTGTGTTCTCTCCATGAGTGCGCAGACAGATGATGTTCTGAAGATGTGGCTGTCGTGAGCTGACCCGGGCCAGTTGGCACAGATATTTGTGAATTTTCCTGCAACATTACATATTACAATTATAGCGCAATATGTTGTCAAGGTTATAAATTTTGTTTTACATTTAATTAATATCTACTATTAATTAAATAATAGTAACATATTCATTCCCATTTCAGATTAACCTAATCAAGCGTGATAACATATATTTGACATCCGCATGAAACTATCAAAATGTGGTACGACAGAAGTACACTTGAAAAGGGACATTATTCACAATTATCAAATATTTTATGGACGCTTCATTTATTTTCAGATTGAACATTTTTCTGATTAAGTTGAGAGTGCAATAATATACGAAGTAATTAAATAATCGTTATAAATGACAGACTTTATATTCACATAAATTAAAATCTTATTTGCATATTTTGCTTGCATATACATCTTTATTTGCTGTTTCATTGTCCAAAATCAAGAATGAAAATGGTATTTAATATTGTTTACCAAATTGAGAGTCATCAGTAAAGAAACAACTTAAGTGTCAAGGTTACATACATGTATCTGTCAAATTTGATAAACATTTTATGGGCGCATCATGTTAATGATTTTCCAATAATGATTCACTTGATTGAGTGGAATGACTTGAAATAGTTAACAAACCAATCTACATTAACATCAAATTTAAGCCATCAACAAGTTAGGACAAACAGGTTTTGAATCGTAATTATAACGACTTTTAGAAAATAGGATTCGTTTCATTTCACATTATAAGTATGATTTTTTAGTCACCAGGGGAAGCCACTCTCAATGATTTTCAGAGAAGACGTGTTTACCTTCGTGATCGCACACGGCTTGCACGTTGATACTGTGGTATCCTTTCCTGTTGACATATGCAGGTTCATCTCTTGAAGGGGCTTGGATACGAACGCGTGTACCATCAACACATCCTATTACTTTAGGAAATCCGCCCAGCGCAAAGAAGCCATCCTCAATTCGACGAAGTTTCCTATTGTCAGTCGGCCATGAAATGTATTCATTTCGCCTTGCTACTAAAGCATCAGTCACATCACGCACGACCCTAGATACAGTACTCTTATCCAAACCTAAGGTATCACCAACAACTTGCAAGAAACTACCGCTTGCATAAAAGCGAAGGGCCACTAACACTTGTTGTTCCACAGTCAGTGCGTGGCCCCTGCTTGTCGGACGTTGCAAATCACCTTGTAAAATGTCACAGAGGTGAGCAATCGAAGCTCTCCCAAACCGATAGCGGAATCGTAGCTCCTGATTAGTATAATCTCCAATATCATAATTGATTCCTCGGTATACCCTATCCTTTCTCTGCTGAACTGGCATCATGAAAGCTGCGTTAGCCAAGAACGCCATCTTGAGAGTTAACCACACTGTTAAAAAGTTAGCGTCGGTCCTGAGGTACGTTAACTTTAACGCCAAGTTAACAGCCTGTTAAAGTTAACCGAGTTTTGAACAACAAGATAACAGCTCTGTTAAAGTTAACAGTCGGTTAAATTAATTTAACGGCTGGTTAAAAGATAACCGAGTTTTGAACAACCGGGCCCAGGTGATTTGGTTTTTAACGTTACCGTCAATAGTTTTTCGTATATGTCACAGCTGCTAGTTTCTTTGCAGGGAAAGAGTTTGCGACACCATTTTATTTATCCATTGCATTGAAACCTGCGAGCATTGTTTGGAACTAAGAAACCATGGATTGTATTACGCTGAAACTCAGTGAAGTATTGCACCCAAATCTGACTATGTATAACAGTTCTCTACCACAAATTTGACGAGCCCCTGACGGGATTCTAAGATTCGAAGCCTAAAGCACTAACCACTGTGCTATCTCGTACATGTATAAAAGAAGAATTAAAACTTCTGCATCGACACATGAACATTCCTTGTTAATAATCAAAAAACGTTTACAGTCAATCAATCAATCAAACGAAAGCAAACTCTTCAGATCACTCTCCTCCTGACCAATGAGAGAGCTAGTTTTCATCTTTCACTAATGGGTAATTAATCACCGACCACTGAAAACATATTAAACATATGCGGGGCAGGTGGATAAACAGAGTGGTTATAAACGGAGTACAATTAAACAACGGTCAGCCAAAACAAATGATGAACCCAAAAGAAGCTGATGGAACTCAACAAAAAACTAATGATTGATGCCAACAAAGGTTTCAGAAAATCAAATGTGTCATCAGTTGTAAACTCAATTTACTATAGTTGAATCCCAAATCTTTTATAGACGATAAGCAGGAACCATCACGAAACGTATAGCATTGTCAACTTCAACACGAATATTCTTCTTTTAGCAATATGTAACTCCCAAGATTAATGAATACTTTGTCATTGTTTATATCTGAGTATAATTCACATTGAACCACTGGACGCGGAAAATTGTATATTGTATATAACACTACAGCAACATTGATATATAGAATTCTAAACTGTTGCAACTAATGTGTTATTTTCAAAATTACAATAACTGTATATATATAGAACTCTCACTCTGACACTGATACTACATTTGTATTAGACTATTTCGCATGTGTCTAGTATACACTACGGGGGAAAGCTGTGTCAACGAAATACTAGATACTTTAATCCACGCATGCCAAAGATTATACCTAACAATATTTTGAAAAAGCGATTTAGCATCCTTTGTGTTTTTGGACAGATAAACAAATTATAAGCATCATTACTTGGCAAATGAAAGTATGTATACTGTAAAAACAATTGATATCAAATTCAAAATGTTCAAACATTAGAAAGAAGATTTGTGTTTTTGGTAGTAATTCGCTTAGTTCATGTAGTCATAATGTCGCACTTTATACCATGTACTTTTGAATATCAAACGAACCTTAAGATGTTATTTATGTTCCTTTTTCGTAATATCAAAAACTATCAAAATAGTTCTGATGTGCCAACATCAACTGTTTATTGTTACTAAACACAGACACTCTGGAAATATATGGCATTTGAATATCCACAAAGATAACAAAAGCATGCACTTCCATCAAAATCCATGCTAAGATCAACTATTTCTTTGAACTATTTTATAAATGGAAATTCCCAAAACGTAATCAGTAATGATTCTGTTTTACGTTACATTATAAACATTCTCAGTTTCAGATAAAAATACATAACACTTTTGAGGCAAAGCCTATTGTTGGGATCGGGAAAAAGACATTACCTTAATTAACTTGAACAAGCTTAGTTTGCCTGATTTTACAGAACATATTTTCTAATTCTCAGATGAGCCTATGTTTTCTGATATCACCTGAAACATTTATGTTTTGTTTCATTATAAATTAACAATAAGAACTATTCACATTCTACGAATGAGGAATACATATTTGACTAAAATTTAACCATAAATAACACTTATAGACTGTCAGAAAACAAGGAATCAAAGACAAGAGAAGGTGGAACGCATTTTTGGGAGAGCAGAGAAGAATCGTTTCTAGACAAACCATCTCGAATTGTAGCTCAGGCGACTATCAATCAATCAAGAAAGTATCTTTAGACTAGGTCATGCTTTAGAATGGGAATTTACTTGACTTGAAGATATCTCATCATGCAGAAGGTAAACCATTCACCTGTTACAAAGATCGCCTCAACAGCACACCTGTGGGAAGTTCATTAGCAACTCTACTTCGGTTGAATATCACATGGAACGGTACAATCCAGCTAATGTTTTAAAAAGAGTTTCGAATGACAACTATCAATGGCATCACTGCAATATATGTTTATTTTTCTATTCATTTACCACATATAAAAATGAACTGTCGTTCTGTTTATCAATTGAATGTATATTGTTCTTTTAACTGTTTATAGGTTTTATAAGCACACCCGTGTCATTAAGATGTATTATCATAAGTTTACATTCTGTAACTCTTGCTTTAAAAAGTCTAATTCTTTTATAATGTAAATAGTGAAAAAAAACTGTTTGTTTAATACCACTGCCTGTAAAAGTGTATGAATAAAATATTGTTAAAATACCCAATCATTCAATGAAGTTTGCAAATGTAAGAGAAGGGCGATTGGCTGGAGACTGGCTTAAGAACATCTAATTGTTTAATAATGTAAATAGGGAAAACCCCGTTTGTTCCTCTCTATCTGTAAGAGTACAGGAATAAACTATAAATTCATACATCACTCTATGAAAGCATGCTTAATTGCGTATTTAAAAGAAGACGCCATTGTTATGGAAATATTCCTTTCTGCATCGACACATGACATTCGTTAAACGAGATAAAAAGTAATCTTACACACCACTGTAAACTTGTACGCGGCAAATGTACAGTTGGTGTGATTATAAAAGCGAGATTGACAATGTTTACTAATATAAATAAAACATATATGTTAATGTAAAACCAATTTACGTTCAAAAGGTTAGTTTGGATTTTTCAGAAAAAAGCAAATACGTTTAGTGGGTTTGTATGATTGTGTGTTTCAACTGAAAACATAAATAAATTCAGAACATTTCATCAGAGTGTTTAGTTTCCCATTGAGCAAACTTGAATACATTGGAGTTATATCTTAGGAAATATGCAATAAGTGAAAATGGGATTGTCCTTTTATAATATATATATATATATATATATAAATTGAAATAGCTGAACTCTCAATAAAGTCAAATCATTGACGTAGACACTTTCATTGATTGGTTGATGGGGTCTCTGATTTTCTGAATAGAGCAAAGACTTTACAGTGAATAAATTTCATATACTCCATATCAGAACCTAGATATATATTTTTAAATGCCTCACATTTCCTGTATTAGAATGTGATTTTCTATATATAGAGAGAGAGATTACAATGAAAAATGAAAAACAGACTCTATACGGGCCCTATATAGTTTTCGCATTCTCTTTATCATCATCATCATCATCCTCATCATATAAACACTTGTATAGCGCCAGTATCTGGTTAATAACCACTCAAAGGCGCTCATGAGCACTGACAAAACTACACTTGCTCAAAGTTGAAAAATTGTTCCATAGGCAGTGGCAATGAAGTGGGTTTTCAATTGTGATTTGAATGCTGACAGATTGTGCTGGGATCGAATTCTCAGAGGAAATTCATTCCACATTGTGGGACCACAGATCTGGAAGGCTCTGTCACCATATGTCTTTGATTTGCTGATTGGGACACGAAGTAGATGTTGATTCTGAGATCTCAGGTTTCTCGCAGGGGCGTATTCACTGAGGAGACTGGACAGGTACGGAGGAGCAAGTCCATGTATTGACTTAAAAACAAGCAGTAGAACTTTATACTGAATGCGGAATTTGATAGGTAGCCAATGGAGGTTTTGAAGGACGGGGGTGATATGGGCTGACATTTTCCTGTGGGAGATAACTCTGGCGGCGCTGTTTTGGACTTTCTGTAGTCTATGGATGAGAAACTGAGGCAGGCCATACAGCAAAGCATTACAGTAGTCTAGCTGAGACGTGATGAAGGCATGGACGAGTGTGCAGGTAGTCTGGTGGTCCAAGTATCTCCGAATCATTCCAATATTCCTGAGATGGAAGTAGGATCTCCTGCAGACACTATTGATGTGTTGTTCCATAATGAGAGTGGAATTGAAGATGACCCCGAGGTTCCTGGCCTGTGAGGAGGGGATGATGTTACAGTCACCGATCCTAAAGTCTGGCAGGGAGAGGTTGCGCTGAGTATGCCTTGAACTGAACACAAGGAGCTCTGTCAAAGATGCTAAAAGTAAGGTGCCAATAGACAGCAGTAACTAGTAAATAATAAAACATTTAACATAATCATACTAAATACTTCTCACAGGCAAGTGTGCTTATCTTAGCAGCATGACTAGTATTACTCGTTAAGTTAACACCATTTTTATTTAGATGAGTTTACATTGGAATACTTAAATGTAAAAAGTAAATATACAATATCCATATAAATCACATAGAACAAAAAACTTGGAACTTTGATAAATGTGCTAATTTGGAAAACATTACGCCGAACATTAGGTTCACAGAGATCGTTTCCCTTGTCGGACTTCTTAACATTGAAATTATATACAGTAACTTCCATCCTGGGGACCATCACTAATTACCTCATTAAGTCCTCATCGTATCTTTCCAGAAGGGAAAATCTTGAAAGGAAATAACCTTAGCCAGCAGCTATAAGTAACCACTAGTATCTGTATATGTGCATTATTATATCCTCCAAACCGGACATTGAACGTGTCATAATTGACAATTATATGTTATTAGTTCCCCACCTTTGTCAAAAGATATTAAGTTCGAACGTGTAAGCTTTAGTTAATATTTAATCATATTGACCAGCAATTCACCAAAGTATCCTCTTAAACTGTTTCATTCTATAACATTCTATAATTAAACATGTTACTCTCCTATCAACACAGCTTACTATTCTTGAATCTATTACACATCTATTTCTTAAAAGTCACTAAATTAAAATAGTCTCTAGATGTATCAGTTTATTTCAAAAGAGGTTTTATACAATGAGGATTTGTCTCCTAGCTGACTTCTCTTATACAACCAGTGTGATCGATCTTCTAAGTTTTCATTGATTTAAGCATTGTAGATTTCAGGTATTTCAATGCTTTAGATATATATGACTACATTTTATTTATATTATCAAAATGTTAATGTATATGAATATATAAATACTAACGAATAGTATCTAATCTAATCTAATCCAATCTAATCAATCTTAGTTGCACAAATGTAGTTTCTTTATCCTTGCCCAACTAATTTTACATATTATTATTTATTATCATTGTGTTGTAATAAGTCACATGTGTAATGTACCTTAGAATCAATTTCATTGGCTGATTTAGAAAACCATGTGACAGCTGACTGTGGGACTAGTTTTACCAAGTTAATCCAGTTGACCAATTATTTGTCATAATATTGTGGTACCTGCATTATGTGCATACATCAACATTAGATAGATTTAAAATCTACACGTAAACAATGTTTAAAAAAACAATAAGTTATAAGTTAAGGACTAAGGAAACAGGAGACATTTTAGATAGTAAACAACATCCCTGATACTGTTTAAATTCCTCTTATTTAATACATACATCCACATGACAGATCTATTGAACAAGTAGACGATAATGTCACCCTCCCGTTTCTACCAATAGGACACTATCGATGTACATATGACTCAAATACACGAAATAAACTCATCTGTCGTTTCTAAAGTGGGTGACCAAGACAGGACATTGATTTCCGATGTTGAGACCATTGATAGAAACTTACATGTTGGAGACGCCATGCACGGAGCGTTACGTGACATGCAACTCGATTGGAAGCATTGCATCAGACACTCTTCTTTCAGTTTGTCATGGTTCCTGCCTGATGATGATATATATGAAGAAGAACATTGTTTAACAAACGTGATGTCTTGAAGAGAATACATGGGAAACTAGACAGTTGGTCGTTATCGATGTATACCATTGTACCGCGGGTAATGTACAAAGTTTCAAGGGGCCAATCTAGCTGAATTTATATGGGTAGGATATTACTTATTAACGGGTTGATATTAATATAATATACATGTATAAAAAGTCCTTGAAGTCCTACATTCTTAAAGGTGTGGTTCTGTCGAAATGTGCGCCATTTGTATTCCTCATTACTTTAATGTTTATTACTTTCAAAACCTTTTTATAATAAATCGTTTACGTTAATAGAATATCCACAAACTAAATGGCTGCACGTACATGTATATGTATATTGACTAATGAGCGATGGATTGTTTTGTTGTAGCTAAGCTCTCTGCACTCCAAGCGCAATAATTGGCTCCACATCTCATTGTGTTTTCATTTTTGAATGAATATGCAATGACCTTTTTTAATCTAAAGTCATCAACATATTTCCGTCAGTAATATGTTTCTTTATCTTAAGACTGGATTGTGTAATAAGCATGTACAGTAACGTATATGTAAAACCCTTGAATTTCATTTCCACAAAAACACCCTGATAGAACCCTCCCTATAAGCCTGATTTGGACGGTTGATACTACCTGTATGACGGGATTGCTACTTTACACATTGTGTCATGATCACTGAGAGATAACATTGAAATATACAAGAATAACTCTTGGTTATTGCAAGTCCACAATTAAAAAAATTCTGACCACAAAAGCAAAGATTTTGTCTGGATCCTGGAGGCATATGATCCAATTTAGTCAAAACTATTTGTAATGTTAGATGTCCCCTAATAAAACTACAAATAAAACGAGCTGCATTTGCAGCATTTTAATAGGGATTCACTTATTGTGTGACGCATCCATGTGCATCTATATTCAGGAAAACTTAAAGGGATTAATTTGAGTGTCTTACCTTTGTATTTTTAAAACACAGAAATATTTTACAATGAATGGTTCACGTTGGACATGGTAAATAAGAGATATTTCCAAAAGAAACTATATTTCTTTTTAAAAGACTATGACTAGGATTGAGCAATCGGGATGGTACATGTTAATGTAAGTTGTATGACGTCACAACATCACTCATATTAGACGAAGGGTTCATTCATCATTTCAACCGATAGTATGAGAAAATTTCCAAATAATCCTACCTTCCATCATTTTGAGTAGAAACGATTGGCTAACGCTCAGTGTTGGTATTACCCTTGGTTGATTTGGGTATTAATGTGTCAAACAAGCAATAGCCCCAACTTACAAAATATTGAATAGTCTGGAGGATTTTATTTCATAAATCTTTGCGGGAAACTAAATTTCCCATATTTTACCATTCCTTGTTTTGCAGATGAAACCAGGTGTCCTTGTGTCAGTGCTAACATATAGAGTCAATCAAAGAGGAAACACACGAACATACAATTGTGAAGCATGTATTCTGAAATTTGAATAAATATAACAATTTGAAATAAAACTTTGACATAATGAAAGTCAATGGTCATCTGTACAAAATAATGGCGTTTAAATGATAATGTAGTT
The DNA here is from genome assembly GCA_936450465.1 of Gibbula magus. Taxonomy (NCBI): domain Eukaryota; kingdom Metazoa; phylum Mollusca; class Gastropoda; order Trochida; family Trochidae; genus Gibbula; species Gibbula magus. The sequence goes on along the minus strand of OW388300.1, from coordinate 66,405,581 downwards.
CTGATGTATATACTACCATTCTATTGATTTATGACAGTTTCAATTGATTGGGATGCGTTGCCATGACGATAGATTTCATAAATTCCCAAGCTTTTGTTGACTTATTATGTTGTTTCAGGGCCTTAAATGAAGGTCAAAACGAGGTCAATTGATAAAACCAATGTCATTAATCAATGTCGTGACCCTTAAAATGCCAGAAATGATGTATTGCAAAGAGTTATTTGAAAAATAGAAATGGCGTCATATCCAATATGGCCTCACCTCAGTGATCAAAGAGGTGTTGTCATGACAACGGAATTTGGAAATGTTCCCCCATTCCGATTGTTTTCGAATTTTTGTCTGTGATAGTAAACATTTTGCTCAGCATGAAACACTCGTTATCATTTCTTTTGCGATTTTGTCTAGTTAAAGCTATATTGACCATAGATTGATTGGACTAATAGCCCAAACTTACTTTAAGAGTCTTGCCTGAGTAGTATTACTTCAAACACCTGTTCTGAACAATATTTGACTTATTATTCTTCGCTGTTTTATAGACAAAAACGCGAATACTCATGTCAATGCTAACACTCATATATAGACTCAATCAAATAGGAAACACAGAAGCATATATTGTTGACGCATGCACCCTCAAGTTTCGACTAAAGATAATAATTTTGAGAATAGATCGCACATGTGTCAACTTTGACATGATGAGAGTCAATGGTCATCTGTACAATATGACAAGATTAAACTAATCAAGGCTTGACTTATATGCTACAAACACATACACAAATGTAATGTCACTATTCTTTCAATGTAAAAAGGTTGTATGACAAGGGGAAAACTTATCTCCGCTATTATTTTCCATTTTTATAAATGATCTTGAATCTTCCTTATTAGAAACAGGGTGCACAGGTGTGAACTTTGAACATTCTAATGATGACATTTACATTTGGCTACAACTTATTATTATGTTATACGCCGATGATGCTGTTATCTTCAGTGAATCACCAAATGATTTACAAAATTCATTAGATACATTTTATGAATATTGTACGAAGTGGAAACTTAATGTTAACTTATCTAAAACTAAGATAATAATTTTTGGAGGGGGGCCATCCAAAACGGCTAACTCAAAATTCTCCTTTTCTCTTGGGGGAAATAAAATCGAAATAGTTGATACTTATACTTATTTTGGATTACGGTTCCATAAGAATGGTAGGTTTTTGACAGGTATGAAAGCTTTAGTAGAAAATGCAACTAAAGCTATGTTTGCACTCCTGAAAAAAGCCCGTAATTTAAATCTACCTATTGATTGTACCCTAAAAGCATTCGATACCATGATATGTCCGATTCTCCTACACGGCTGTGAAGTCTGGGGATTCGAAAACTTGAATAAAGTTGAAAAAGTACATCTCAGATTCATTAAACTTGCCGTTGGCCTCCGAAACTCTACCCCAAACTTTATGGTGTACGGTGAGTTTGGCAGAGAGCCACTGTACATCAAACTTTACAAACGAACCATTTCTTTTTGGCATAAAGCAGCAACAAATAATCTACACTGTAAACTTTCTTCACTGCTGTATAAATTTATTTTTACTTATAAGTTTGGATGTCAGCTTCGATGGATGTCATTTATTCCTGAAATACTTGATAGCTGTGGGCTATCAGAAGTGTTTTTAAATCCACATAATTTTCCCACATCATGGCTGGTTTCAAAGGTAGAAACTATACTAAGAGATCAGTTTTTACAACATTGGCGAAGCTCTATAGAGAGCAGTTCAAAAGGCATATTTTATAAATGCTTCAAATTTAAAGCCTTTACGTTGAAGCTGATGAGCCATCTCTTGAAGATCGGCGCATCAAGCTAGCACTACAATATATCACCAAACTTAAAGCCAACCCTTGTAATCCTGCATACAACTGCGTATTCAATCCAGAATACCAGCAGTTGTATAACTTAAAACCTAAAGCAATTCCACCACTCGTTATCAGACTTCAACAACATGTTGAAGATTCTGATATCGACCTAGCAACAATAGAAAGAGCACGGTTTGCTTGCCACTCCGCCATGGCAGTTGGTCAGGCCCCGTGTCAACCTCTCTCTATCTACTCATAAAAAATCAAATACAGTCCAATTAATATTTCAACAGGCATTTTTTGAACTACGTGATTTCTTCGCAGATTATAAACCAATTTACACTGACGGTTCTAAGGATGGACCCACAGTTGCAGCAGCAACTGTGACTCCTTCAAAAACATATGCTTCAAGGCTGCATGATGGCAGCAGCATCTTTACTGCAGAAGCTAAGGCCATTCTTAAGGCCGTCCACATTAAAAACTCAACTCCCAATAATTACATAATCTTTTCTGATTCACTTTCTTGCTTACAGGCAATTAAAAATTGTAAGAGTGATCACCCAATTATCAGGGATATTTTATTACTTCATAATTCTTGTCTCCAATGCGACATCGTCTTCTGCTGGCTTCCTAGCCATATGGGTATAAGAGGTAATAACAAAGCTGATTCGGTAGCTAAATCAGCATTAAACCTCAAACATGTTTCTCCTACTAAACTTCCATATACGGATTCCAAACCTGCTATTAAATCTTACATTAAACAACGTTGGAAGTCCCAATGGGACCAACAACATCATAACAAACTTCACACTATTCAACCTCATTTAGGCTACAAATCTCTATCCTCTTTTACCCGGCAGGAAGCTTGTGTTCTACGACGATGTCGTATTGGACACTCTCATCTTACACATTCACATCTTTTAAAGGGGGAAGATCCCCCGGTATGTATACCCTGTCAGTGTCCTCTCACAATCAAACACATTCTATGTGAGTGCTGGGACACTGCACATATCAGGGAAACTTTTTATCCTTCTATTTCAATCAATCAAGTTTTTACTCATTTCGGTGAGCATCGTGTTTTAGATTTTTTAAAGGCTATAAACCTTATTGACAAATTGTAAATTTTAACTTTTCATTATCAGCTTTTATTCAACTTGTGATAATATGCTGATGTGTTTGCGGCCTTCGTTCCGTGTTCTGCTTTTCAATTGCAATTTTCTTTTTTAAATTAGGCAAATAAATTAAATATCTCGCCGCTAATGGCTGCAATACTGCCGAAGCGGCGTTTAACAATAACTCACTCACTCACTCACTCAAATTTAAAATTTGCTTTGAGAATTACCTTTATTTACCAAAGAATATATATTTTCCCATATTAAAACTGAGAACAAGTAATACTAATTTACCAATTGAAACCGGCCGATGGCAAATAATCCCAAAAGAAAACAGATTGTGTAAATTGTGTAATGCTAATGCTGTTGGAGACGAGTTTCATTACCTTTTTAAATGCGAAGCTCTCCTCCAACAGCGTAACATATATATTTTGCCCAAAATATATGGAAATCAAGTTATGGTTAAGTAACCTCATGCCCAGTCACTTGCCATGTATATTATTACTATTTATGTATGTATATATTCTCATTCTCATGTACCACCGTTGGTTGGTTGAGAAATAAACTGTTCTGTCTGTCTGTCTGATAGTAACATAGTAACACATAACATATCATAAAACGAATAAACGATATGCTGTTTGGTTGTAGCACATTTTTACCCATTCGCAGCACCGATGAATGTCTTCAATTCTCATAGCTTATATTTGTCAACAAATGTGCGCTTGTCTTTATTATGTTGTGAAATGTGAAGTCATCAAATCATTAACTACATTAATTAATTTCAATTTGACTGTGCTATAAACATTAATAGCATATATGTTTAAACAGGAATACTCACTCGAATTTCGATAGAAACCTCCTTTTAACAAGAAACGGGACGGAATACAATGTCCGCTGCTTTGCGTTTTGCAGTGCAGCTGACAAAAAGCAGAATGCGAACAGACAAACGCTCTGCCATTTAATAATCATATCCTTAGTTAAGGATACGAAATTATCACGTTATCACCTTAAGTTACTTCCCTTTCTATATACTACCAAGTCACTCGATCTCTCACGTGAGACGTCAGTAGGTGTGCTGTAGTACAGGCAGTTCCATTCGTAATGTTGAGTGACGGTTGACGCACGAAAGTGAATAGTGTTTTGGCAGGTATTTGAATTGTGTTTAGCATGTTGAAGCTTTGTACGAAACTGACCAATCTTCAAAAGCGTTATGCCTCAATCCCATATGTGCACTACATATATATATATATATATACAACTCGTTTAAGTCTTTTCCTTCCTAAAGTTTAGGACATTGTCGCTTCGTTTGGAATAGAGTATTAGGAGAAGCTACATAAAATCTATACACAAAATAAAAGAGTCTTCTAAATTACTTTTAACTAATGTTTTAAGGTATGAAGCTAATTGACAGGAAGGTTTGACAATTTGACATTTCTGTCATACTTATGATTTATTAATGTATCTTTCATGTGGAAAAGTGTCCAGCTTGTTCAAACATTCCTTGCCATATACTTCTCAAAGAAATCCAATTTGCTATCTTGCATTGTCTCAAGTACATGTTACAGTCGCAGATTTTTAACCTTGGAAGTTAGAGAGCACTATCCTGATTTAGTGTAAAGAAACTTGACTTAATATGTCAGTCTTTATCTCTTAACCATACTCATCCTCTTGATACAAGGGTTTTCAATCAGGTTAATCTAATACGGTTATCTACCATTCAGGTTTTATAAGATGTTGTTAGGGAAACAGTATTACTGAAGTGATCAGTTATCTGATGCTAGATCGCTCCATTTGGAATTTCAATCCATGACCATGGGAACTGGAATACTTCTGGAATTGGTTCCCAAGATATAGTACGTCCATCAAGCAATTTTGTCTTGTGTGTTCTATATCATATGGATGCCGAGTTTTTTTCAAAGAAAATCAATTACATGTTCACGGTAAGGTCACAAGGACCAACAATCTTGTTTGTCATAAATATTTGGCAATACTTTTAAATAAGGATCGATGAGTGATTTTAAGGATAATGTTTTATTCCAGAATTTTTTTTATTTTCTTCTTTATTGGTTAAGTGGACTGTATTTATGTCTCTTATAAGAAACACATTCCTCAATGATTAACTATAATCTGGTATAAATGTTTATATTTTGTATCTTGGTTGAAAAGGCATTGATTATTTTTAGAAAGTTTTAGTGGCTTTCCTTTCGACATGAGACCACGAAAAGTCTTTAAGTTTGAAAAGGAATATAAGGTATGAATTGAAATAATCCTTTGCTTTTAAATCGCAAATTTAGGGGATTATATTCACTGTGAAAATCCATTTGATAAAATGATTGACCTATTATCAAAAGATTCACAGTATATACAATACCATACTTTTTCCACTTTGAAACAACTCATACGACCACTGGCTGTTATCATGTTAGCAGCTGACGACTGAATGTAGATTGATGGCATAGTTTCAGTTTCTTAGGTCTATAACAGCACCATCTGGGGTCGTGTGCCTGGTTTGTACAGTTGCCTGTTTGTAAGCAAGAGAAAGTATGATCAGTGCAAAAGGTTCGAAAGTAAGTGTATTCAACTCTTTGTTAACATTCATTCAAAGTTTAAACCTGCAATCATAAAGAATATGCCCCTTAAGACCAACTCGACCAACATAGTTCTTCATGTTGATATCTATTGTTTATGGTCACAGTCATCACCTGGCTCCTTGTGGCAGTGAGCATATGTAAGTATTGATAACACGTACTCTCAATAGACCTCATGTTTATATTACAAATCCCAATTGTATACCATTCTCATGCATGTTAATCTCCCTGATTGAGTTTCCTCGCCATTGTTTTGTTTGCTATATAAATGTTTCATATTTTGTTATTTCCTAACATCCCACCTGATGAAGGAGTGAGTATATATTCCGAAACGTGTATTTCCACATTAAAGATGTTATTATCAAGAAAATCTTCCTGTTCTTATGTATACCACTTCTGAATGCCCTTCAAAGACATGTTGTAAATAGTATCTTGTAAATATATATATAAATATTTAGACAATAACTAACGAGTGACGGGGAATGACAGATTATCTTTCCCGAGTCATATCAATTACTTTATTGATATGACGAGGGAAAGATAATCTGTCATTCCCCGTCACGAGTTGGTTATTGTTTATCTTACCCATATCCGTTTTCATTCTAAAAATCCGTAAAAAGAAATCAGCTGTTCCTCTATAAGGAAACCCGTAGTTGGGGAATCCCCGTATCCCTACGCGTGTGATGAGACTAAATTTCCAGGAATTTCATCGCGTCACTACCTTTTTAAACAAATGCATTACGCGAGAACAAAAAGTTCCTTAGTATAATGTGTTATTCTTATCCTTAGATTATTGTTAGATTATGTATTCATGTAATTGTACATTAAATCGGTTTACTGAACCTAACTTCTTGCCTTTTTTACTCATAATTGCCATTAAAATGTAATTTGTCGAACCATGTGAGGGGTACAGTCGGGTGTTCCATTTGAAGGCGAGACGTTACGTCGTGACAGTCGCATCACATTGCGAGACCATCAACTTCGTCAAGATTGAAAATATAGGAGTAGACAACGAACTACTCTTTCTTAATCTACAACAAATTTTTAAAATCAACTCAGACAGTGGTTTTATTTGACTGCCAACTTTTTAACAAGAAACACAAGGTGAGAACACCGCGAACATTTGAATATTGTTCAGTGAAATCGACCGGAAGTCGTGTATGCAGTAGGCCTACTGCATGACAGGATATTTGTCAAAGTTAAATATCTTTCAAACTGGAACGTTCTCAAGCAGTTTATTAATCAGAATCAGAGCTTGATTCGATATCTAGAATGCGTCGTCGCTTCTGACCGACCACATTGGAGTTTGCAGATCTACTAGGTCATTCACTTTTATCGGCGATACGAATGACGCCATGTTTGTTTACATCGGCAACTCTTTAGCAGACGAATTATCTTACCTTATTAACAAAGTATTTTTTTGTTTTTCTAAAATATTATTAACAAGTGTGTAGATATAATAGAAACGTCTTTCTCGCTAATAAAAAATAAATGTACATTTTGTTACGTTTTCCTTGTTCTCGTGTAGAAGAGAGTTTGAGTGTAAAAAATAGTGAATGAACTGAAAGATGAATGAAGTAGTTCCGGCAACCAATGAAAAAGTTTATTTTCTGTAGCAGCCAATCAAAAGCCAAGAAAAGGTGTAACTCCCGTGTGACTTACAGAAAATATATTACCCTGTGTCTTTCTTCCCATATGGGTAAGATAAATAATATATTCTCCAAAGTTAAGAATAAGGTGTTTGTTGTGGGGATGTCTTTAGTCAGAATACCTCGACGTCCTGACAGGACAACTAGTATACAGTGTAATGCGTCACAACCAGGATCTGTGAAACCTTACATGTGTAATGGCATTGGTTTGTATAAGATTTTATTTGATCAGTCTAACAACAGCGCATTGGTCATTCCTGAATATCCCGTTTCCTCAGCAGCTAGCTATAATCTCATTCAATACAGACATGAAAAACCTTTTGAAAAGGAATCACGTCAATAGATTGTTCACTTCTTGTTTGTCACTTGTGATGCATGATGTTGCACACTCGAGGGAATAACCTGTGACAGAATATATTTTACATGGTTTGTAGCAATAAGGTTGGGAGCCCACATGTAACCGTCAATCTACCCATCAACTGACGTAGTATCGACTCAACCCATCGATTGAAAGGTGAAATATCACTTACCATCCGTAGAAATGCGTATTGACTCTAATTATAGAAGAATCTGCTTTGACACAAGTCGCACCAAAATAGTTTAGACTAACTTAAAGTGTTGTGATGTAAAAAATTATATCATTGTTCCAACGATGTCCTTTTGACATAGTCCTAATCAAACAAATCAACATAACCTATTTGGATGGTAAATTACATCTGAAGATATTTATTTTTTGCCATACCATGTACAAGTAAAGTTGGCCACATTTGATTCCTTGACATTCATTTTTCTGTTAAATTGAAATGAATCGGTACGTTTTCACTGCTTCTACACTTCACTACACTACTGTAGATGTCCTAACATATAAATTCCAAGCTCAATTCTTTCCTTACATCTGACAAATATGCAACCCCTCATACTCTACTTTCTATTTTAAACGCATACCATTATATAATATAATCAGTTTTAATAAATCCTTGAAAACCCTGCATAAGTCATTTCCGAACACCCACTGATCAACTTGCCGCATTGTCAGGTTAAATAAGGAGTGACCTCAGTCGTCTAGATCCAGTTTCACTTAGCTGAATAAGTGAATAACCTTTAAGTGAGGAGGGTGGAGAGAGATCACGGACCTGCATCATCGTCCAGCTAACTCTATCAAACAATCAATGTCTGTGGTACTAAGTGCAGGGTTCCACACACTGACGTGTGATGTTGTGATAGTTTGTGAAACATTGTGCAAAGATTGATATCAATGAGTGATATAAGAACAAATCATCGCCTTTTTTAGTTATGTGTATTGCTGAGAAAAGTTAATACACAGATTAGCATTCCTCCTCCAATAAAGTGCACAATAAGTATAATATCACATGATAATTACTTGTGAAAAAGTAGGATGGTGTGGAGGAGTTGCAGTTACTGATTTTGTGAGAGACACGGGTCCTTACAAGTCATAGTTGTACATAATAAACATAATAATCACCTTTATTCCCGTTTATAGGCGTCAAAATGAACCAGTTACTTGCATAATGGTTAGTCTGATTTATGTTTTCTTGAACTAAATTACAGTAAATATTAATCGTTTCCCATCCTTGCTAATGTTCCAAAAAGCCAACCATGCATACATTTAAGTCCCATCACTATTGGTACACTACAACTGTTATACTAAGAGCTTTAACTGGGATATTGTTAGGACAATCCGTGGTGAAAAATTCCATCAATTACTAAGCACAATACTTCTTCATTGTGTTTACTTGAAAATGTAACATTAATGTTATTGCGCCAATCCATGTATAACAAATAATGTGTACTGTTTTATCTTCTTCCACTTTAACTTGGATTTATTTCTTTGATCTTTAATGACCTGTCATTTAAGGTAGTATGTTTTATCAAAACCTGTCTAAATGATATAATTTAAACAATTCAATGTTTAACTATATCTAATCATGCAACTTTTGAATTTGTTTCTGTGTAGTCGAGTGATTTTAGGTCTGCATTTTGGAAGAATCAAAACAAATTATTCTTCCAAAATGCAGGTTGTTTTGATCCTATTTTACTGATTGTATCGCAAAAGAAGAAATCATTGGAAACAACATATTACCTACAAACATTGTAATGTCTTAATAGTCTTTATTATCATTTTATTTCTATGAAAATTAGATTAATAAAATATGGTGTTTACTACTTGATGCCATTTCAATTTTCATTAACTTTTAAATATATACATTTTGAGTGGATGTTTTGAAGTAGGAAATCATATATGTTTTTTAACATTTCTTAACTCTAAGGGTACAATGTTTCAATACAGATTCTGGTTTCGCTTTTAAAGAGTGAATAAAACAAGGAATTTTAAGTGCAGAATAAATCAATTATTACAAAGGTAAGCAGTTGAGGAAAGGTAAGAATGACATTCGATCTTATGTTCAATAACAAAACAAAACAATATTTATATATATATATATATATATATATATATATATATAATTGAGAACGATCGATATTGCTCCATTATGATACCAAATCTAAAATCGTTTAATCTTTCCCATTATTCCTCAACTCATCAATAACCGCACAATATGTAGTAACTGTCAGAAAGCTACTTAATCCCTTGGCAAATTCCATCTACCATTACAGTACAACACTTCTTCATTGTGTCAACGTGGATATGTTACCCATTGGTCATAACCATTACTCTTAATGAGAACATACTTAACTTATTCCTCTAAACGTCGGATTTATTTCTTTGTTTTGTCATGTTTTCAGGTAATATTGAATCAAATCTTATATACAATGTAACCTGATCTCAAATATCCAATCATTCACTATTACTCTTCAGAGTAAATGTTTAGTTTGTTGAGTTGAACATGAGAGTAGTCAACTTACTCCACAAATCATCACTCGCGTCAGTCTTCATCACCGGCTAATTTAATTACAAATACTATTTGACAACTTTTACCAGAAAGGGTGAAATGTATATTTTACCTATTGCAAAATGTATCATCGTAGTTTATATGTACTTCTTAACTATTATGTCATTTAAATTGAGTATGTAGTTTGTATGAGTGATTTTTGGTTGACATTTATAAAATATAACAAATATAAAACAAATATACATGAAAATAGATGAAATAATGGAATACATTGTGAAATGGGGTGACATAAGGATGTTTTTGTAAATTGTCATAAATTTGGTGTTTCAAGTGCATACATGGTTAATAAACAAGGTTAAACTTCAGGTTTGAAAAAGGTTTATTTTTTACCACAATATTTTGAAATGTAACAGATTATAAAATCGGGCTTTGTATTAAGAATTTTAATTATTGATTCATATTAATAAATACATTTATAAATTTGATTTATTAACTATCAATTGTAAGTGATTTCTTTAATTTAAACTCTACGGTTTAAAAGTTCTAAAATTCTACAAAGCAATATGAGGCTATCTTTAACGTAAAAAAATCCCCCTAGATATGTAGATGTGGAAAGTGTGTATCTATCTAACGGTCCATACAACAAAGAGCGTGCATATGGAAGGTTGCAATATTGGTGCCCCAGTATCATTACTTGCAGACTACCAGTCTCTAAACACAATGGTTTTTTTTAATGGCATATGGCATCAACGAGATAATCTTCAAGTTCATTTAATGTTTGGTAAAGTCAGCTCTGTAACGTTTTGAAATTATGGCAAATATACTCACAATCACCATATCACAACCATTAAAGAAATTTTTTTTAATTTATATTTTTATTTCCCAATCAGTTGTTACAATGTACATAAGTATGAGCAGAAATATGTTGTATAGATTCAATATTGTTCTTAAACAATATAAACAAAGGTTCACACAGGTTATTGTAGGTACAGCTGTATCTAATTCATGCGGGACTCACAAATACTGGATTACAAAGATTTATAGTCACTCTTCTATTAAATCTACAATAATGTGTGGAGGGATGACCAAAAGGCAAATAATTTAGGCTGGGTATGGTTTGTAAAGACAATACATTTACAAGCCTGTTAATATTTCAATACTTCATTTTGAATACACCCAAAATTTGGAATTTTAAGCAAAGAAGAAACATAATATGCATGGTTTGTGTTATCAATTGCTGTATTCAATTTTGGAGTGTTTGTCTCACTGTAAAGAGATCTATTCTTGACCTTGATTCTGAAAGTCAAACGAGACATTGAAGCACTTGTTCAAATTATGCCTTGCTCAACAAAATGCTCCTATGTCTGAGTATGTGAATGGAGAGGAGATTGAACTTATCAGGAGTGATGAGATCGATCCAGTGAGATCTGATTCAATCCAATTACAATACACTTCTTAAGGCTTCAGAGATCACTTCAAGTGCTGACAAGTAATGGGAATATGTACATTCGACACCAAGATGTTTCAACTAGATGGTTTGTTCACTCATCTATGTGTGTAAAGTCGAGTTCCCAACCCAAAAGAATACAGGATGTTTTAATCATGATAGCCAGTAGAATGCATGCTATATTGTTGGGGTTTTTTTCCATGCATTTGATTTATGAAATATCGAGTAGGCACTAGCAATATGATATGAATAAAATAACTAGATAAAAGAAGTCATATGTATCTATAATGTGATTTGAATGACCACTTGACATGGATTTACAAAGGATTTCATCACCAAGAAAAATCATTGAATAAAAAAGTACATGAGTAGAATTGAGTAATTGAGTAGAATTGAATACTTCAGTAAAAACGGTACTAGAGAACAAATTTAAGAATAATTTTTAGTCTGCGTATTTAATGTTGTATGTTGCCAAACATGCAGAAATGTTCATTTGTTTCTTATGTGATATAGTTTCAACAATGTTAGTTACAGCTACGAACTCAATTGAATGTAACAGTTTGTCTCCATATATATGTTCCTATGTTAGTTCCATGTCGTGGTTTTGCCTATGAGGCCCCAGCAGCTGGGATTACCAGTACACTAAGTAGCATGATGAGTGTGGCTGTGGCCATCCCGGGACAAATATACACAAATTAAGTGTCTCAATGTGTTCATCAGAATAGTTGACTTAGGCCAAAAGTAGTATCATCTTTAAATATCCTTTACTAACCAGAATAATGTTACTTCAAGTAAACAAATGGAAGCTATTTATAAATATTGTCATACTTTCAGAGATGATAAGTTCACTGTGACTCTTTTATTTTTCTTCATGATTAAAATATAAACTTTGTACCGATGACTCGATATGTTGATTGTATGAATATTGTTAACTCTCACCTTACCTCCTCATATGTTTCATGATAACCTGTTCACGAATAGATTTTGGTTACAAAATATATGACTATCTGGAGTAAAGATAAATTCTTGCCCGTTGTGCTGCTTGCTCGTACAATGTCATCCTATAATTTTGAGTGACATTTAAATGTTTTTCGATCTTAAGTCTAAAAGCTACATTTCCGCTTGTAACTGTATTTCGCATAAAATAGCTAACGAATTTATTAAGGGATTGTATAACCCCTCCCTGCTCACAGATTCATAAAACCATAAAGGAATATTTGATAACTATATGCTTGTAATAAGTGTTTTGATCCATCACAATCAGTATTCTCGTCATTAATGTAAACTTGTTTTCCTTTAGATACAAACTATCTATCTATCTTGAAATTAGTTAATTGTGCGTTAATAAAGAGTATTTTCTTAGCATCGCCTAACATCTTATCCAAACATGCAATGTTCTGATAACCATCACAAACAACGTCATATACATATATATGGGAAACCTGAAACTTCAGTAATTAAATTTGTTTAATTTGTTTTTACCTTTAACACTGCTGTACCTCTCTGATGTTTTATATGTTAAGCAGAACGTTAATACAAACTACATATTGCCAGGAAATATTTGCAGTTATCACTTTTCAGCTGCTTTTTCCTTTTTGGTGTTTTAGCATGATACGTGTGGTGTCTGAATGAATTTGCTATATATTATTGGGATATGAGACACATTTGTATTAGAATGAATGATACATTATCTTAGAGTCTGACTTAAATACGTTTGTCGTTCACCTGTCATATCAGCCCGTGATTATGTATATATTGAAATGATGAGATACAGAGCTTTTATTCGGACTCGCATTATTGACAATTAGTCTTCATTTACAAGTAAAATATGAGATCATATCTGTTATATGGAGAATATATATTCAGTAAGGTGATTACCATACATAACAAATTGAAAAACAAGTTGAACATGCATATTCAATCAAATGTGTTCATATGATCAAATATTATAACGTTACAGTTCTGTAAATTAGAACAAAAGCAATATTTCTGGATACAAAATTTTCTAAAAGTGCACCTGTAATGCATTTTTTTAAAAAGAATGACAGAGTATTATATCTGTGTACATTATGTATCGGAATCAAATGGGCATAAAATCGGGACAACATACACTGATTATTAAGACAATTTTTATAACCTGGTTTGGGATATAAATATACAAGGCCGGAGAGCGCAGTGCTTGATTAGCCAGGTGTTCTGCCATGGGCCATGTGGGACGGCGCATCATTAATTAGTTTCTTATATAATTTCACTGCAATTACATCTGATTATACCATGACATTGCTGGATGCTCGATTCTGATTGGTTCTCCAGAAAAACCTAGAGTGATCAATTCTTGATTGAACCTTCTCTGATTTTACAGCCGCTTCACCGCGTATTGACGCATCTACCTTGTGAGACGTCACAATCTATCCGAACAAACAGCCGATTCTAAAATGTGCTCTACTTGTGGAAATCAAAATAACTGATACTAATCAAATCAATCTTTTCTGTAGCGTGTTTTCGAGCTACATTAAATGATAGATTAACAAGACAAACTTCGTCAGTATCAAGAAATATCCAAATAGCGACACTTATGCAGTTGAGAAAGCAAGCAAACGCAATGACGCAATGGTCAGCCGGATCTGAAAACCGAGCGTAACGTTTTGATGCAAAATAAGAAATACATATGTCACATTATCTGCACACCTACGTGTATAACTAGAATGTGCATTCCTTACCCCAATGAGACAGTTACCCTCCTCACCTGGAATACTTCATTTTAATAAAGTCCTCAAGCTCGTCATTCACAGCTGCTGGCAAACGGTAGCCATTTTGAACGTCGCGTGATATGTTTATGAGGGTTATTCCAAAAATGCGAACTTCAGGAAATACGAATCTTGATTTTGTGAACGCGAATGTTGAGAAAACAAAATATATACTCCTATATGATTTTTTAAAATGGTTAAAGAGAACTTGTGGGGGAAAACTTTGTGTATAACAATAATAATTTTTGTACGAAATCACTGCTTTTGTCACAAAGGATTTTTCGAACGTAATTCTGAGCTCGCGCCCTACCCTTGAACGCACTGTCCGCATCCGATCAACTTCCAAACGCAAGGCATAACTCTTGCCAGTCTGCATTACTGGCTGATTTAACCCTTGCGGTATTTCCCATGCTTTCTTGTGTCGAGGCAGTGAATCGCTGCACTAGAAATGCATAGTGGGCCTGGATTTCTAAACACAGATTTCTTAAGGAAATACTGCAAGGCCTAAATCAGCCAGTAATGGAGACTGGCAAGAGTTATGCCTTGCATTGGGAAGTTGGCATCCGATAAAAAGAGTCCCGTGGTAAAACGGTCATGGTAGAATGGAGATAAACCTACTGTGTTTGAAAATCAGAGACATCTTATACTTGATTGATATATAATAATCATGCATTTGTCATGTGGGGAATTACATAGTTGGATATCTCAACATACCATATATCGACAATTTGAGTTGTTTTGATAAAAGTTACTTTGTTAAATTGACAGTTCAAAAGGTGCTAAAGCTGGTGTGACACTTTATGAGTCTCATTTTCAAGGACATTCCTTTGTCATCACCCGGTGTCAGTGGCAGGCAGCGTTGATCCCATTTCACGTTGATACCTCACCTTGTACGTATTTGACTCAAGGCCATACTTGAACTAATTGACATTTTAGAATGACTATATCAAACATTTTTATAACTTAACAGTTTGCTAATGACTGCCACTTTGCAGAAATGATGCATCGATTTCTATCTTGAATGTTTGTGTCGTGTTGCCAGTATGTGTCAACCTTTGTTTCATTTATACAGGAGTATGATGTAAAACACTTAATGTATTCGAGGTGAACTCTGTATTAAAGAGAAAACATTACTCTTCACCTTGTTTTCATTGTCCAATGTTATCTTCATCAGCGGGAAATATGTACAGTGAGCCGATTTTATTTGTTCTTATTACCTATCGGGGTGAAAAATATAAAGCTTTTGTTTATTATTCCAAAGACTCCATACTCATCAACCAGGATTTAGGGTTCAATTATACTTGTATTTAATTTACATGATATTGACTTTAAACATAAAGTTATATAGTAGACTATGGGATATTGGGGTTTAAAGCAAATGAAAAGGAAATACAAAAATAAAATGGAATTTATAAATTGATTTAGAATTTTCAAAGGATATATTTTAACTGACAGGTGAATGTAATCGGCACATTTTCAGTTATGAAAACCCTCGAAATAAAGTACATTAGTTTATTGAATACGTATTAGGTAACAGATTGTAAGTCACAAAAACTTCACAAATTCGTGACAGAATAACCAATTTACAATAACCCCAAAGCTTGAATGGTTCTCCATTTCCTCCCCTTCACTACATTGAAAATTCAGTTTACCTATATTACGGGTTGCCACTCATGTTCTAACAATCATACGTGACTATGATCTCATTGTGGACTTTTGTTTCTGTCTGTATATGTTCGTACTTTAGTCATGTGCACTGTCTATAATGTTTACTGTGTAAATATCTTCATAACATTTTAACACTTTAAGTCGAGTGTCTGGTTGCTTATTCCTAACTTTTCACAGTAAATTGAATATGTTAAAACCAACTATGGACAAACTGTACACATAATTTCAATCGAGTTTACGGTGACATGCTATACATTAGACTTGGAATAAGAATTGTTTGTTTCAGTATTCTTTGTAACTCAATTGCTTCTATGTAGGAGTATCTGAAGATATCAGATTCGTTAGCAGAACAGGATATTTGGGATCGACCATTTCCTTTCATATATGGGCGTTCGTTCGTATGTCATTTTAAACTATATAAATATGTTATGGGTTATTTATTTCAATGCTAGAGCATCAAACTGGACCTTCCCTTTTTACTTAGCTCACTCTATTATTTACCATCACCTGCAAGTGTTTTTATGTCCTGGGTGTGATGTAACAGACGAGGGAGGCATATTAACCAAATAAGAGCAAGATTCGATTCAATTACCGTAAGGTTTCAGAGATCACATTTAGCTCTCTGACGCAGTACCAGCACGAGTTGTCCTGAAAAGATGTCAACTTGTTTCGACTGAAGGTATTACGATCGGACTCGATTAAGAAACTACATTGACTTTTGTGAATAACTTTGTGTACATGAAACTCAATAGTTTTGTATCAGCAATATACATGTATGTTTGTTTGTTTACAGAACTTTGAGATACAGTTTCTACTTTTTTGAATGTTCATCATCTGCTTAAGACACTAAGTATGATTGATTTACTACAATAAGTATATTCTAGTGTGAGCTGAAAACACATTCATTAAATGAACGTAAACTTAATTAAACATGTTTACTAATATTGAGGATGAATTTCAACTATAGGAATTTTTTCCCCATTTTTAAATAGGAAATAAAAAAGGATCATCAGAATACATGTGGCATAACGTTAAGAAAGTTGTTATGATTTAGATTAGAATGCATTTTGTGTGTTAATTAATTCTGTGTTATGAGTCACTAGCAATATTTATTCTTTATTTCTCTAAAACAACACACGGTGGTATATGAGCGATTTTACATAGCGAAAGTAAAGATATAGCGCATGCGAAACATGGTAGCATAAAACAGTACATACATGACATTACATAAATCTGAGAATGCATTTGATAAAGTATGACAAGTTCTAGCAAAAAGAAATGAAACTCGCGAATGATAATAAAAATGCATCCACGTCATTGAACAATGACATTTTATTCACGAGGCCACTCAGGGCATTAAAGCCAGCATTTTACTGAAATAATACCATTGGTAGAGACACCAACAATTGGTAACTTGGGTCTCATACTCAACAAATACATCATATATAAGTCATGTTCGTATACGTTTTAATACCTATCATGAGCGATGATTTAATCCGAGAGAGTTCAAACTGGGTATATTTATAGCTTGAATCATTGAAATATTGTACTTTGTTATCATTATTCCACTGACATGTAACATTTCTCAAATTCATTTTACAAGTAACTAACTGTAGATATAGAGTGGGTAGCGTTGGCGCATCATAATGATAATAAATGAAATATTTCCACCGTGTTTAATGATCAAGTTTACCAGGTTATCACCAAAATAATGACCAGAGAATCCCATTACTTACTGACAATTATATGCAATTGTTTGAAGGGTAAATAGGTTCATTATCAAGTACACACATATTCCCTTCTATCCAGAATACTAATATATATACTAATAATTCACTGTTTGTTATACCTCTTGTAAACACAGGGGGTAAGCCCTGTCCATGCTAAACCGAAATGAGTACAGTTTTTAATTTTGCTAATATCTCGACATCGATCAATCTGAGAAAGCTGTAACTTTGATACAGGTCCCAAATTATCAAATTCGACTTAAAATTACACAAAATATGGACTTGATCCATGTAGATTTTCTGTTTTCATGTAGAAAGTCGACTTTTCGCGGATTTTCTCCCTGACGATGATCCGAAATGTTAAAATTTCTAAACTATGTATGACATGTCATGTTCAAAAGATGTAGCGATTGTAAATTATAGCTATTCAAGAATTGAAATAAGTTGATATTGTTTACATCATTCAATGGAAAATGTTCAAAACTGACCAATTTCGGTACCCACCCCAGTTGAAAAACTACTGTCTGTCGAGAAAATGGTTGTTGACGACTACCAACTTCCGGTTTAGCAAGGACAGGGCTTACCCCCTGTGGTAAAGGAGTAATAAAATAGTCACCAACGGATGTCACCGAATGATCTTGAAATGACACTATAACATCATATAAATAGTTTTCCTTTGAGAGATATTAAACACAACTTCCATTAGTACAAGGTACTGTTTCATTCTGTCTTCCAATTGATCGTGTTGGATAAGAGAAACAACTGTATCAGTCTCTCAAAGTTGTAGGTATTAACATTTCCACAAGGTCACGGGCTTGATCCTTAACTTTCCCATTTCATAAGTTGTCATCTCCATACTACAATCGCTCCATACACAGGTGGCTTGTTCTTCTTCTGTCATAGTCTGTACAATAAAAGAGAATGGTTTAAAATTTAAGTCAGTGGTAATCAAGTCCAAAAAAAAGTCTTTAAAGAAGTAAGTAAGGTCGTCTTAAGTTTGACTGATGACTGAGATGAATAAACAGGTTTGGATTATGTTTACAAATACATGGCTAATTCATCAGTAAAGTAAAAGTAAAGTACTATTAAGCACTTGAGGCAGGTGCACAAACATGTCGGTAGAGTGGGATAATTTGTATCATACAAGAACATTGGGACGTCCACGGAGCAAATCAAAGTAGATGGTTGTTTTGATATATATGTACAGTAGCACAAGGCAAGGACTTTCATTACAGAAAACTTCTTCAAAGAATTATTGTCTTGTTTTAATAGCATTACTGGTGCTGTTTATGTATTACACAACTTGTCAATCTCATCTTGTATCATTTATTGGATAATGGTTGAAGCATCAACACGAAAACGAAACGTTTGTACTAAATATTTGTACTTACTGTACTTGTAGATACTGTGATGATGTATAACAATGTTACATTTGCTCATCATCTTTTAAAGTTGTATCAAGAACTATTCTGTTATTGTTAGAAATGTTTAAATGAAATCCTATTCATTATTTATTCTAAAATGGAAACGGTAAACTCCATTTAAACATACGACTATTAACAGACAAACAAATAATAAACATATTCAATATTTCTTAATTATATAAAATACCAGAATTGTTAAAGAAACATTGCCACAGCGGTATTTATCAACCAAGAGAATTTCCTTCTTTAACTATTTCAGTCACTCATTTAATATTGATTTTTGATGTTCAGAGTAAGAAGCTTTTGAACCAAGAAAGTATTTGTTTTGTGTCAGAAGTCAGGAAGTAACACGATAAGGCACTTTGCCTTTGACAGTATATAACAGTAGAGTGATAGTTTCAATTTAATAAACAAAAAAACCCATCTTTTTTACCAACAATTACCACATATTACCCTGTTTTACCACCGTGCAGTAACTCCTTCATATTTAATTCATCATTCATATTAAGAACGAAATGCATATACATCACTCAATGAAGTCACTCCTTATGACATGTAATAGAGGTCAGGTGATTTGGTTTTTAACGTTACCGTCAATAGTTTTTCGTATATGTCACAGCTGCTAGTTTCTTTGCAGGGAAAGAGTTTGCGACACCATTTTATTTATCCATTGCATTGAAACCTGCGAGCATTGTTTGGAACTAAGAAACCATGGATTGTATTACGCTGAAACTAGGTGAAGTATTGCACCCAAATCTGACTATGTATAACAGTTCTCTACCACAAATTTGACGAGCCCCTTACGGGATTCTAAGATTCGAAGCCTAAAGCACTAACCACTGTGCTATCTCGTACATGTATAAAAGAAGAATTAAAACTTCTGCATCGACACATGAACATTCCTTGTTAATAATAAAAAAAAACGTTTACAGTCAATCAATCAATCAAACGAAAGCAAACTCTTCAGATCACTCTCCTCCTGACCAATGAGAGAGCTAGTTTTCATCTTTCACTAATGGGTAATTAATCACCGACCACTGAAAACATATTAAACATATGCGGGGCAGGTGGATAAACAGAGTGGTTATAAACGGAGTACAATTAAACAACGGTCAGCCAAAACAAATGATGAACCCAAAAGAAGCTAATGGAACTCAACAAAAAACTAATGGTTGATGCAAACAAAGGTTTCAGAAAATCAAATGTGTCATCAGTTGTTAACTCAATTTACTGTAGTTGAATCCCAAATCTTTTATAGACGATAAGCAGGAACCATCACGAAACGTATAGCATTGTCAACTTCAACACGAATATTCTTCTTTTAGCAATATGTAACTCCCAAGATTAATGAATACTTTGTCTTTGTTTATATCTGCGTATAATTCACATTGAACCACTGAACGCGCAAAATTGTATATTGTATATAACACTACAGCAACATTGATATATAGAATTCTAAACTGTTGCAACTAATGTTTTATTTTCAAAATGACAATAACTGTATATCGGTGAATAGAACTCTCACTCTGACACTGATACTACATTTGTATTAGACTATTTCGCATGTGTCTAGTATACACTACGGGGGAAAGCTGTATCAACGAAATACTAGATACTTTAATCCACGCATGCCAAAGATTCTATCTAACAATATTTTGAAAAAGCGATTTAGCATCCTTTGTGTTTTTGGACAGATAAACAAATTATCAGCATAAGCATCATTACTTGGCAAATGAAAGTATGTATACTGTAAAAAACAATTGATATCAAAATTTTCAAACATTAGAAAGAAGATTTGTGTTTTTGGTAGTAATTCGGTTAGTTCATGTAGTCATAATGTCGCACTTTATACCATGTACTTTTGAATATCAAACGAACCTTAAGATGTGATTTATGTTCCTTTTTCGTAATATCAAAAACTATCAAAATAGTTCTGATGTGCCAACATCAACTGTTTATTGTTACTAAACACAGACACTCTGGAAATATATGGCATTTGAATATCCACAAAGATAACAAAAGCATGCACTTCCATCAAAATCCACGCTAAGATCAACTATTTCTTTGAACTATTTTATAAATGGAAATTCCCAAAACGTAATCAGTAATGATTCTGTTTTAGGTTACATTATAAACATTCTCAGTTTCAGATAAAAATACATAACACTTTTGAGGCTAAGCCTATTGTTGGAATCGGGAAAAAGACATTATCTTAATTAACTTGAACAAGCTTAGTTTGCCTGATTTTACAGAACATGTTTTGTAATTCTCAGATGAGCCTATGTTTTTCTGATATCACCTGAAACATTTATGTTTGTTTCATTATAAATTCACAATTATCAAGAACTATTCACATTCTACGAATGAGGAATACATATTTGACTAAAATTTAACCATAAGTAACACTTAGACTGTCAGAAAACAAGGAATCAAAGACAGGAGAAGGTGGAACGCATTTTTGGGAGAGCAGAGAAGAATCGTTTCCAGACAAACTATCTCGAATTGTAGCTCAGGCGACTATCAATCAATCAAGAAAGTATCTTTAGACTAGGTCAGGCTTTAGAATGGGAATTTACTTGACTTGAAGGAATCTCATCACGCAGAAGGTAAACCATTCCCCTGTTACAAAGATCGCCTCAACAGCACACCTGTGGGAAGTTCATAAGCAACTCTACTTAGGTTGAATATCACATGGAACGGTACAATCCAGCTAATGTTTTAAAAGAGTTTCGAATGACAACTATCAATGGCATCAGTGCAATATCTGTTTATTTTTCTATTCATTTACCACATTTTAAAATGAACTGTCGTTCTGTTTATCAATTGAATGTATATTGTTCTTTTAACTGTTTATAGGTTTTATAAGCACACCCGTGTCATTAAGATGTATTATCATAAGTTTACATTCTGTAACTCTTGCTTTAAAACGTCTAATTCTTTTATAATGTAAATAGTGAAAATAAACTGTTTGTTTAACACCACTACCTGTAAAAGTGTATGCATAAACAATTGTTAAAATAACCAATCATTCAATGAATTTTGCAAATGTAAGAGAAGGGCGACTGGCTGGAGACTGGCTTAAGAACATCTAATTGTTTAATAATGTAAATAGGGGAAACATCGTTTGTTCCTCTCTATCTGTAAGAGTACAGGAATAAAATATAAAATCATACATCACTCTATGAAAGCATGCTTAAATGCGTATTTAAGAGAAGACGCCATTGTTATGGAAATATTCCTTTCTGCATCGACACATTCTTAAAGGAGATAAAAAGTAATCTTACACACCACTGTAAACTTGTACGCGGCAAATGTACAGTTGGTGTGATTATAAAAGCGAGATTGACAAAGTTTACTAATATAAATAAAACATATATGTTAATGTAAAACCAATTTACGTTCAAAAGGTTAGTTTGGATTTTTCAGAAAAAGCAAATACGTTTAGTGGGTTTGTATGATTGTGTGTTTCGACTGAAAACATAAATAAATTCAGAACATTTCATCAGAGTGTTTAGTTTCCCATTGAGCAAACTTGAATACATTGGAGTTATATCTTAGGAAATATGCAATTAGTGAAAATGGGATTGTCCTATTATAATATATATATATATATATATATATATATATATATATATATATATATATATATATATATATATATATATATATATATATATATATATATATATATATATATATATAAAAATTGAAATAGCTGAACTCTCAATAAAGTCAAATCATTGAAGTAGACACTTTCATTGATTGGTTGATCGGGTCTCTGAGATTTTCTGAATAGAGTAAAGACTTTACAGTGAATAAATTTCATATACTCCATATCAGAACCTAAATATATATTTGTATATGCCTCACATTTCCTGTATTAGAATGTGATTTTCTATATATATAGAGAGAGATTACAATGAAAAATGAAAAACAGACTCTATACAGGCCCTATATAGTTTCCACATTCTCTTTATCACTATCATCATCATCATCATCATCATCATCATATAAACACTTGTATAGCGCCAGTATCTGGTTAATAACCACTCAAAGGCGCTCATGAGCACTGACAAAACTACACTTGCTCAAAGTTGAAAAATTGTTCCATAGGCAGTGGCAAAGAGGTGGGTTTTCAATTGTGATTTGAATGCTGACAGATTGTGCTGGGATCGAATTCTCAGAGGAAGTTCATTCCACATTGTGGGACCACAGATCTGGAAGGCTCTGTCACCATATGTCTTTGATTTGCTGATTGGGACACGAAGTAGATGTTGATTCTGAGATCTCAGGTTTCTCGCAGGGGCGTATTCACTGAGGAGACTGGACAGGTACGGAGGAGCAAGTCCATGTATTGACTTAAAAACAAGCAGTAGAACTTTATACTGAATGCGGAATTTGATAGGTAGCCAATGGAGGTTTTGAAGGACGGGGTTGATATGGGCTGACATTTTGCTGTGGGAGATAACTCTGGCGGCGCTGTTTTGGACTTTCTGTAGTCTATGGATGAGAAACTGAGGCAGGCCATACAGCAAAGCATTACAGTAGTCTAGCTGAGACGTGATGAAGGCATGGACGAGTGTGCAGGTAGTCTGGTGGTCCAAGTATCTCCGAATCATTCCAATATTCCTGAGATGGAAGTAGGATCTCCTGCAGACACTAATGATGTGTTGGTCCATAGTGAGAGTGGAATTGAAGATGACCCCGAGGTTCCTGGCCTGTGAGGAGGGGATGATGTTACAGTCACCGATCCTAAAGTCTGGCAGGGAGAGGTTGCGCTGAGTATGCCTTGAACTGAACACAAGGAGCTCTGTCAAAGATGCTAAAAGTAAGGTGCCAATAGACAGCAGTACCTAGTAAATAATAAAACATTTAACATAATCATACTAAATACTTCTCACAGGCAAGTGTGCTTATCTTAGCAGCATGACTAGTATTACTCGTTAAGTTAACACCATTCTTATTTAGATGAGTTTACATTGGAATACTTAAATGTAAAAAGTAAATATACAATATCCATATAAATCACATAGAACAAAAAACTTGGAACTTTGATAAATGTGCTAATTTGGAAAACATTACGCCGAACATTAGGTTCACAGAGATCGTTTCCCTTGTTGGACTTCTTAACATTGAAATTATATACAGTAACTTCCATCCTGGGGACCATCACTAATTACCTCATTAAGTCCTCATCGTATCTTTCCAGAAGTGAAACTCTTGAAAGGAAATAACCTTAGCCAGCAGCTATAAGTAACCACTAGTATCTGTATATGTGCATTATTATATCCTCCAAACCGGACATTGAACGTGTCATAATTGACAATTATATGTTATTAGTTCCTCACCTTTGTCAAAAGATATCAAGTTCGAACGTGTAAGCTTTAGTTAATATTTAATCATATTGACCAGGAATTCACCAAAGTATCCTCTTAAACTGTTTCATTCTATAACATTCTATAATTATACATGTTACTCTCCTATCAACACAGCTTACTATTATTGAATCTATTACACATCTATTTCTTAAAAGTCACTAAATTAGAATAGTCTCTAGATTTATCAGTTTATTTCAAAAGAGGTTTTATACAATGAGGGTGTGTCTCCTAGCTGACTTCTCTTATACAACCAGTGTGATCGATCCTCTAAGTTTTCATTGATTTAAGCATTGTAGATTTCAGGTATTTCAATGCTTTAGATATATATGACTACATTTTATTTATATTATCAAAATGTTAATGTATATGAATATATAAATACTAACGAATAGTATCTTATCTAATCTAATCCAATCTTATCAATCTTAGTTGCTAAAATGTAGTTTCATTATCCTTGCCAAAATATTTTTACATATTATTATTTATTATCATTGTGTTGTAATAAGTCACTTGTGTAATGTATCCTAGAATCAATTTCATTGGCTGATTTAGAAAACCATGTGACAGCTGACTGTGGGACTAGTTTTACCAAGTTAATCCAGTTGACCAATTATTTGTCATAATATTGTGGTACCTGCATTATGTGCATACATCAACATTAGATAGATTTAAAATCTACACGTAAACAATGTTTAAATAAAAAAACCAATAAGTCACTATTAGGACTAAGGAAACAGGAGACATTTAAGATAGTAAACAACATCCCTGATACTGTTTAAATTCATCTTATTTGATACATACATCCACATGACAGATCTATTGAACAAGTAGACGATAATGTCACCCTCCCGTTTCTACCAATAGGACACTATCGATGTACATATGACTCAAATACACGAAATAAACTCATCTGTCGTTTCTAAAGTGGGTGACCAAGACAGGACATTGATTTCCGATGTTAAGACCATTGATAGAAACTTACGTGTTGGAGACGCCATGCACGGAGCGTTACGTGACATGCAACTCGATTGGAAGCATTGCATCAGACACTCTTCTTTCAGTTTGTCATGGTTCCTGCCTGATGATGATATATATGAAGAAGAACATTGTTTAACAAACGTGTTGTCTTGAAGAGAATACATGGGAAACTAGACAGTTGGTCGTTATCGATGTATACCATTGTACCGTGGGTAAAGTACAAAGTTTCAAGGGGCCAATCTAGCTGAATTTATATGAAGTATAAACAAAAATTTGCCATGGGTAGGATATTACTTATTAATGGGTAGGATACATTTCAATATATCTAAACGTATTAGACAATGCAATGAAGAGCGTGTCATCATTTCACAAGATGATAGTTAGTTGATATTTATATAATATACATGTATAAAAAGTCCTTGAAGTCCTACATTCTTAAAGGTGTGGTTCTGTAGAAATGTGCGCCATTTGTATTCCTCATTGCTTTAATGTTTATAACTTACAAAAGCTTTTTATGATAAATCGTTTACGTTAATAGAATATCCACAAACTAAATGGCTGCACGTACATGTATATGTATATTGACTAATGAGCGATGGCTTGTTTTGTCGTAGCTAAGTTCTCTACACTCCAAGCGCAATAATTGGCTTCACATTTCATTGTATTTTCATTTTTGAATGAATATGCAATGACCTTTTTTTAATCTAAAGTCATCAACATATTTCCGTCAGTAATATGTTTCTTTATCTTAAGACTGGATTGTGTAATAAGCATGTACAGTAACGTATATGTAAAACCAGGAATGCCCCCTTGAATTTCGTTATTAGACGAAGGGTTCATTCATCATTTCCACTGATAGTATGTGAAAATTTCCAAATAATCCTACCTTCCATCATGTTGAGTAGAATCGATTGGCTAACCCTCAGTGTTGGTATTACCCTTGGTTGATTTGGGTATTAATGTGTCAAACAAGCAATAGCCCCAACTTACAAAAGATTGAATAGTCTGGGGGATTCTATTTGATAAATCTTTTCGGAATATATATATATATATATTTTACCATTCCTTGGTGTCGCAGATGATAACAGGTGTCCTTGTGTCAGTGCTAACATATAATGTCAATCAAAGAGGAAACACACGCACATACAATTTTGAAGCATGCATTCTGAAATTTGAATAAATATAACAATTTGAAAATAAAACTTTGACATAATGAAAGTCAATGGTCATCGGGCACAAAATAATGTAATTCAGCGTAACCAAGGCATAACTTATATACTACCAACGGCAGCAGCTTTGGTGTATATAGATGTGTTTCAGTGCTGAAATCTTGTTGGACTGGAACTCATCTCAGATGAGATAGAGGGGTCATTCAATATGTCTACCGATAATATGACACAATCTAAAAAAAATCTGACCTTCCATCATCTCGAGTGGAACGGATATGCTAACATTCTGAATTGGTATAATACCTGGTTGATTTGCGTATTAATGTGCCAAACATACACTAGTACAAACTTACAAAAGAGGTGAACTGCCTGAGTAGTATTACTTTAAACACCTGTTCTGAACAATATTTGACAAATATAGACAAAAACGCGAATACTTATGTCAATACTAACATTCCTATATAGACTCAATCAAATAGGAAACACAGAAGCATATATTGTTGACCCATGCACCCTCAAATTTCGACTAAAGATAATACTTTTGAGAATAGATCGCACATGTGTCAACTTTGACATGATGAGAGTCAATGGTCATCTGTACAATATGACAAGATTAAACTAATCAAGGCTTGACTTATATGCTACAAACACATACACAGATGTAATGTCACCATTCTTTCAATGTAAAAAGGGTGTACGACAAGGGGAAAACTTATCTCCGCTATTATTTTCCATTTTTATAAATGATCTTGAATCTTCCTTATTAGAAACAGGGTGCACAGGTGTGAACTTTGAACATTCTAATGATGATGACATTTACATTTGGCTACAACCTATTATTTTGTTATACGCCGATGATGCTGTTATCTTCAGTGAATCACCAAATGATTTACAAAATTCATTAGATACATTTTATGAATATTGTACAAAGTGGAAACTTAATGTTAACTTATCTAAAACTAAGATAATAATTTTTGGAGGGGGGCCATCCAAAACGGCTAACTCAAAATTCTCCTTTTCACTTGGGGGAAATAAAATCGAAATAGTTGATACTTATACTTATCTTGGATTACGGTTCCATAAGAATGGTAGGTTTTTGACAGGTATGAAAGCTTTAGTAGAAAATGCAACTAAAGCTATGTTTGCACTCCTGAAAAAAGCCCGTAATTTAAATCTACCTATTGATTGTACCCTAAAAGCATTCGATACCATGATATGTCCGATTCTCCTACACGGCTGTGAAGTCTGGGGATTCGAAAACTTGAATATAGTTGAAAAAGTACATCTCAGATTCATTAAACTTGCCGTTGGCCTCCGAAACTCTACCTCAAACTTCATGGTGTACAGTGAGTTTGACCGAGAGCCACTGTACATCAAACTTTACAAACGAACCATTTCTTTCTGGCATAAAGCAGCAACAAATAATCTACACTGTAAACTTTCTTCACTGCTGTATAAATTTATTTCTACTTATAAGTTTGGATGTCAGCTTCGATGGATGTCATTTATTACTGAAATACTTGATAGCTGTGGGCTATCAGAAGTGTTTTTAAATCCACATAATTTCCCCACATCATGGCTGGTAGGTAGAAACTATACTAAGAGATCAGTTTTTACAACATTGGCGAAGCTCTATAGAGAGCAGTTCAAAAGGCATATTTTATAAATGCTTCAAATTTAAAATTTGCTTTGAGAATTACCTTTATTTACCAAAGAATATATATTTTCCCATATTAAAACTGAGAACAAGTAATACTAATTTACCAATTGAAACCGGCCGATGGCAATTAATCCCAAAAGAAAACAGATTATGTAAATTGTGTAATGCTAATGCTGTTGGAGACGAGTTTCATTACCTTTTTAAATGCGAAGCTCTCCTCCTACAGCGTAACATATATATTTTGCCCCAAATATATGGAAATCAAGTTATGGTTAAGACATTATTATGCAATAAATCTACAAAGAATTTAAAGCATCTGAAGTCATTTCTAAATGCATTGTTTAAATTGTTTAAGTAACCTCATGCCCAGTCACTTGCCATGTATATTATTACTATTATAGTATGTATATATTCTCATTCTCATGTACCACCGTTGGTTGGTTGAGAAATAAACTGTTCTGTCTGTCTGTCTGATAGTAACATAGTAACACATAACATATCATAAAACGAATAAACGATATGCTGTTTGGCTGTAGCACATTTTTACCCATTCGCAGCACCGATGAATGTCTTCAATTCTCATAGCTTATATGTTTCAACAAATGTGCGCTTGTCTTTATTATGTTGTGAAATGTGAATTCATCAAATCATTAACTACATTAATTAATTTCAATTTGACTGTGCTATAAACATTAATAGCATATATGTTTAAACAGGAATACTCACTCGAATTCCGATAGAAACCTCCTTTTAACAAGAAACGGGACGGAATACAATGTCCGCTGCTTTGCGTTTTGCAGTGACGGGTGACAAAAATCAGAATGCTAACAGACAAACGCTCTGCCATTTAATAATCATATCCTTAGTTAAGGATACGAAATTATCACGTTATCACCTAAGTTACTTCCCTTTCTATATACTACCAAGTCACTCGATCTCTCACGTGAGACGTCAGTAGATGTGCTGTAGTACTGGCAGTTCCATTCGTAATGTTGAGTGACAGTTGACGCACGAAAGTGAATAGTGTTTTGGCAGGTATTTGAATTGTGTTTAGCATGTTGAAGCTTTGTACGAAACTGACCAATCTTTAAAAGCGTTATGCCTCAATCCCACATGTGAACTACATATATATTTGATAGATACAACTCGTTTAAGTCTTTTCCTTCCTAAAGTTTAGGACATTGTCGCTTCGTTTGGAATAGAGTATTAGGAGAAGCTACATAAAATATATACACAAAATAAAAGAGTCTTCTCAATTACTTTTAACTAATGTTTTAAGGTATGAAGCTAATTGACAGGAAGGTTTGACAATTTGACATTTCTGTCATATTTATGATTTATTAATTTATCTTTCATGTGGAAAAGTGTCCAGCTTGTTCAAACATTCCTTGCCATATACTTCTCAAAGAAATCCAATTTGCTATCTTGCATTGTCTCAAGTACATGTTACAGTCGCAGATTCTTAACCTTCGAAGTTAGAGAGCACTATCCTGATTTAGTGTAAAGAAACTTGACTTAATATGTCAGTCTTTATCTCTTACCCATACTCATCCTCTTGATACAAGGGTTTTCAATCAGGTTAATCTAATACGGTTATCTACCATTCAGGTTTTATAAGATGTTGTTAGGAAAACAATATTACTGAAGTGATCAGTTATCTGATGCTAGATCGCTCCATTTGAAATTTCAATCCATGACCATGGGAACTGGAATACTACTGGAATTGGTTCCCATGATATAGTACGTCCATCAAGCAATTTTGTCTTGTGTGTTCTATATCATATGGATGCCGAGTTTTTTTCAAAGAAAATCAATTACACTTTCACAGTAAGGTCACGCGGACCAACAATCTTGTTTGTAATAAATATTTGGCAATACTTTTAAATAAGGATCGATGAGTGATTTTAAGGATAATGTTTTATTCTAGACTTTTCATTTATCTACTTTATTGGTTAACTAGACTGTATTTATGTCTGTTATAAGAAGCACAATTCTCAATGATTAACTATAATCTGGTATAAATGTTGATATTTTGTATCTTGGTTGAAAAGGCATTGATTATTTTTAGAAAGTTTTATTGGCTTTCCTTTCGACCTGAGACGACGAAAAGTCTTTAAGTTAGAAAAGGAATATAAGGTATGAATTGAAATAATCCTTTGCTTTAAAATCGCAAATTTAGGGGATTATATTCACTGTGAAAATCCATTTGATGAAATGATTGACCTATTATCCAAAGATTCACAGTATATACAATACCATACTTTTCCCACTTTGAAACAACTCATACGACCACTGGCTGTTTTCATGTTAGCAGCTGACGACTGAATGTAGATTGGTGGCATAGTTTCAGTTTCTTAGCTCTATAACAGCACCTACTGGGGTCGTGTGCCTGGTTTATACAGTTGCCTGTTTGTAAGAGAAAGTATGATCAGTGCAAAAGGTTCGAAACTAAGTGTATTCAACATAAAGAATATGCCCATTATGACCAACTCGACCAACAGAGTTCTTCATGTTGACATATATGGTTACAGTCATCACCTGGCTGCTTGTGGCAGTGAGTATATGTAAGTATTGATAACACGTACTCTCAATAGACCTCATGTTTATATTACAAATCCCCATTGTATACCATTCTCATGCATGGTTATCTCCCTGATTGAGCTTCCTCGCCATTGTTTTGTTTGCTATATAAATGTATCATATTTTGTTATTTCCTTTCATCCCACCTGATGAAGGAGTGAGTATATACTCCGAAACGTGTATTTCCACATTAAAGATGTTGTTATCCAGAAAATCTTCCTGTTCTTATGTATACCACTTCTGAATGCCCTTAAAAGACATGTTGTAAATAGTATCTTGTTTAAAAATAAATCTCTATTACAAATAATATATTCTCCAAAGTTAAGATTAAGGTGTTTGTTGTGGAGATTTCTTCAGTCAGAATAACTCGACGTCCTGACAGGACAACTAGTGTACAGTGTAATGCGTCACAACCCGGATCTGTGAAACCTTACATGTGTAATGGCAATTGGTTTGTATAAGATTTTATTTGATCAGTCTAACAACAGCGCATTGGTCATTCCTGAATATCCCGTTTCCTCAGCAGCTTGATATAATCTCATTCACTACAGACATGGAAACCTTTTGAGTTGAAAAGGAATCAC
This sequence comes from Gibbula magus, assembly GCA_936450465.1. Lineage (NCBI taxonomy): Eukaryota > Metazoa > Mollusca > Gastropoda > Trochida > Trochidae > Gibbula > Gibbula magus. Next base: position 66,374,158 of record OW388300.1, on the reverse strand, counting down.
TTGAACAGATTGTTCCCTTCTTGTTTGCCACTTGTGATGCATGATGTTGCACACTCGAGGGAATAACCTGTGACAGAATATATTTTACACGGTTTGTAGCTATGAGGTTCTGAGCCCACATGTAACCGTCAAGGTGAAATGACACTTACCATCCCTAGAAATGCGTATTGACTCTAATCATAGAAGAATCTACTTTGACACAAGTCGCACCAAAATAATTTAAACTAACTTAAAATGTTGTGATGTAAAACATTATTTCATTGTTCCAACGATGTCATTTCGACATAGTACTAATCAAACAAATCAACATAACCTATTTGAGGGTAAATTACATCTGAAGATATTTTATTTTTGCCATACCATGTACAAGTAAAGTTGGCCACTTTTGATTCCTTGACATTCACTTTTCTGTTAAATTGAAATGAATCGTTACGTTTTATCTACTTCTACACTTCACTACACTACTGTAGATGAACCTATAACATCCAAGCTTTCTTTCTTCCCTTACATCTGACAAATATGCAACCCCTCATACTCTACTTTCTATTTTAAATGCATACCATTATATAATATAATCAGTTTTATTAAATCCTTGAAAACCCTGCATAAGTCATTTCCGAACACCCACTGATCAACTTGCCGCATTGCCAGGTTAAATAAGGAGTGACCTCAGTCCTCTAGATCCAGTTTCACTTAGCTGAATAACCTTTAAGTGAGGAGGATGGAGGGAGATCACGGACCTGCATCATCGTCCAGCTAACTCTATCAAACAATCAATGTCTGTGGTACTAAGTGCAAGGTTCCACACACTGACGTGTGATGTTGTGATAGCTTGTGACACATTTCGCAAAGATTGATATTAATGAGTGATATAGGAAAAAATCATTTCCTTTTTTTAGTTATCAGTTCATATTCATATAATAAGAAAATGTCAGTGTATTGCTGAGAAAAGATTACATTACAGATTAGCATTCCTCCTCCAATAAGTGCACAATCAATAAAATATCATATGATAATTACTTAGGAAAAAGTAGGATGGTGTGGAGGGGTTGCAAATACTGATTTTGTGAGAGACTCGGGTCCTTACAAGTCATAGCTGCACATAATAAACATAATAATCACCTTTATTCCCGTTTATAGGCGTCAAAATGAACCAGTAACTTTCATAATGGTTAGTCTGATTTCTGTTTTCTCGAACGAAATTACAGTAAATATTAATCGTTTCCCATCCTTGATAATGTTCCAAAAAGCCAATCATGCATACATTTAAGTCCCATCACTAATGGTACACTACAACTGTTATACTAGAACTTTAACTGGGATATTGTTAAGACAATCCGTGGTGAAAAATTCCATCTATTACTAAGAACAATACTTCTTCATTGTGTTAACTTGAAAGTGTAACATTAATGTTATTGCACCAATCCATGTATAACGAATAATGTATACTGTTTGATCTTCTTCCACTTTACTTTGGATTTATTTCTTTGATCTTTAATGACCTGTCATTTCAGAGAGTATGTTTTATCAAAACCTGTTTAATTGATATAATGCAAACCATTCAATGCTTAACTATATCTAATCACGCAACGTTTGAATGTGTTTCTGTGTAGTCGCGAGTGATTTTGGGTCTGCATTTTGGAAGAATAATTTGTTTTGATTCAAAGGATCCTATTTTACTGATTGTATCACAAAAGAAGAAAAACCATTGGAAACAACATATTACCTACAAACATTGTAATGTCTTAATATTCTTTATTATCATTTTATTTCTATGAAAATTAGATTTATAACATATGGTGTTTACTACTTAATGCCATTTCAATTTTCATTAACTTTTAAATATAAACATTTTGAGTGGATGTTTTGAAGAAGGAAATCATATACGTTATGTTATAATCAGTTCTTAACGCTGAGGGTAAAAAGTTTCAATACAGGTTCTGGTATCGCCTTTAAAGAATGAATAAAACAAGGATTATTAAATGCAGAATAAATCAATTCTTACAAAGGTAAGTAGTTGAGGAAAGGTAACAATGACATTCGATCTTATGTCCAATAACAAAACAAATACATATATAATTGAGAACGATCCATATTGCTCCGTTGTTATGCCAAATCTAAAATCGTTTAAACTTTCTCATTATTCCTCAATTCATCAATAACCGCACAATATGTAGTAACTGTCAGAAAGCTACTTAATCTCTTGACACATTCCATCTACCACTACAGAACAACACTTCTTCATTGTGTCAACGTGGATATGTTACCCATTGGTCATAACTATTACTCTTAATGAGAACATAATTAACTTATTCCTCTAAACGTCAGATTTATTTCTTTGTTCTGTGATGTTTTCAGGTAATATTGATCAAATCTTATATACAATGTAACCTGATCTCAAATATCCAATCATTCAATATTGCTCTTCAGAGTAAATGTTTAGTTTGTTGAGTTGAATGAGAGTTGCATGAGAGTAATCAACTTCCTCTACAAGTCATTACTAGCGCCAATCTTCAACACGGGCTAATTAAATTACAAATACTATTTGACAACTTCTACCATAAAGGGTGAAATGTGTATTTTACCTATTGCAATTTGTATCATCGTAGTTTATATGTACTTCTTAACTATTATGTCATGTAAATTGAGTATGTAGTTTTGTATGAGTGATTGATTGTTGACATTTTTAAAAACAATGGCAAATTATTGTGATCCAATTTACGATTGTTTCAGTAATGACGACATAACGTTGGAAATATATGATTCCGTTACAGTTTGTGTCTATGACATTGAGTGCTGATTTATTATCCAGTTATTGTGTGTCAATGAATCTACATGATGACTTGTGGATGACATGTTAATTGTAAAGATAAATATGAACGTTAAACATTTTGGAAATGCATTTTAGAGTTGTAAGTAAAAAAAGAACACATTTTTGTTGATAATTACTTCTATGTTCTGAGGGTACAATATTCGTTATTATTCCATCGTTTTCAGAAAAGAAAAGAATGAATTGCAGAGCGCATCGTGATAAATATGGGTTCATCAAATATAACAAATGCACAAACTTGAGAATGGATGAAATAAGGGAATACATTTGAAAGTCAGTGGGAAAGTGAGCAAGGGATGACAAATGGACGCTTTGTTAATTTGTCATAAAGTAGATGTTACAAGTGGGTACATGGTTTATAAACAGGGTCAACACTTCGGGGTTTGAAAAAAACTTTCTATTTTTTGTGTGGAAATTTATTGTTACAGATGTATAAAATCGAGATGTGTAGTAAGGGTTTTGATCATTGGTTTATATTAATGAATATACTAAAGAATTTAAATAATTAACTTTAACTTTAAATTGTATGTGATTTCCTAAAATGAGACTCTACAGTTTAAAAGTTCTAAATTCTACAAACTAACATGATGCTATCTTTAACATCAAAACCCCCCAAATATTTAGATATCAATGTGTGTATCTTTCTGACGGCCCATACAACAAATGGTCTGCATATGGAAGGTGACAATATTGGTGCCCCAGTATCATTCCTTGCAGACTACCAGTCTCTAAACACAATGGGTTTCTGTTATTGCATATGGCATCAACGTGATAAACTTCAAATACATGTAATGTTTGGTAGTCAGCTCTGTAGCGTTTTGAATTTATGGCAAAGACACTCACCATATCACAACCGTTAAAGAAACATAATATGCATAGTTTGTGTTATCAATTGCTGTATTCAAATTTGGAGTGTTTGCCTCACTGTAAAGAGATATATTCTTGACCTTGATTCTGAAAGTCAAACGAGACATTGAAGTACTTGTTCAAATTATGCCTTGCTCAACAAAATGCTCCGATGTCTGAGTATGTGAATGGAGAGGAGATTGAACTTATCAGGAGTGACGAGATCGATCCAGTGAGATCTGATTCAATCCAATTACAATACACTCCCTGAGGCTTCAGAGATCACTTCAAGTGCTGAAAAGTAATGGAAATCTGTACATTCGACACCAAGATGTTTCAACTAGATGGTTTGTTCACTCATCTATGTGTGTACAGTAGAGTTTCTAACTCAAAAGTATACAGGATCATAATAGACAGTAGAATGCATTTATATCATTGTTGGGTTTTTTTCCAAGAAAATGAAACTGTATATGTATGCATGTATTTGATTTATGAAATATCGATTAGACACTAGCAATATGAGATGTATAAATAACTAAATAACATAAGTAATATGTATATATATATAATGTGATTTAAATGTTCAATTGACATTGATTTATATTGGATTTCCTCACAAAGGAACATAATTGAATAAAACGTACTGGAGAACAATTTTAAAACAGATTTTAGTCTGTGTATGTCATGTAATCACCAAACATCCAGAAATGTTGATTTGTGTCTTATGTGAAACAGTTGCTAATAGACAGGATACTATAATTATATCTATATTGTTTTTCCTAAAAATTGTAAAATATGTATGCATGTATTTCATTTGTGATATGTTGAAAAGGCGCCAGAGAATTCGCAACGAAGAACAAAATAAAATGTGATTTAAATGTTCAATTGACATTATTTCACATATTTATTCATCGCAAAGGACAATCATTGATTAAGTTCTTGTGAGCAAAGTAAAACACATTTTAGTCTGCTTTTTTGTGATATAGTTATGAAGTTAAGTTAAGTTAAGTTAAGTTAAGTTAAGTTAAGAGCTCAAGTTAAGTTAAGTTAAGTTAAGTTAAGTTAAGTTAAGAGCTCAATAGAATGTAACAGTATATCTCAATAATCGTGTTCGTATGACTTATGGCTACCCTTTGTCTTTACATTGACCTGTATTACATTGGACTGGGATTTCGAATTTAAGGTGTTGTTCCGGTTTTTCTTTTACAACTCAAATGGCTTCAATGTCTGAGTATTCAAAGAAGGTATATAAATTTTACATAAAAACTGGATATTCAACATTGACAATTCCTTTTCATATTGAGAATTTCCTATTATGACCATTTTAAACTAGAATTGATTTTACGATGTCGTCTATAATATCATAAAGGTTATCATAACAACGTCAGAGCGTCAACATTGTTCCTACCTTTGTTCGTCAAGCAGAGATATAATTACTTCAAGTGGCTTCCCTTTATGACACTGACCAATTAAACGTGGTTGTCAGTTCTCTCTAAGATTTACATTGGACAATGGGATATATATATATCATCACTTCCAAGTATGTCCATGTCAGAGTATCTGGGATTTGATTTAGTGGTGAAGAAAGCATTTCAACCAAGTAAGAACCAGTTTCTATTCAATTACTGCCAGGCATGTAAGGGTTTTAGAGATCACATTTACCGCTGTGACGTAGTAACAATAGGTACCCAAGTGGTACTGATAAGACGTCAAGTTGCTATTACTGAAGTGTGTTGGACTTTACGAAATATACATAGGCTCTTGTGAAGCACAGGCAATTTGTGTACATGGTACTCAATACAACTTTGCAATCAGGTTGTTCTTTTGTCACTTCTATCTACACATATTTATAGTTTTCACGAATTATTTTGATTCGTAACAACTAAGCTTGTATTCATGTTTTATTGACAATAAACATGTGTGTTTGTATATACACATAACTTCCAGCTACAGTTTGACCGTTGAATGAAATGTTCAGTATTTGCTTTAGACACCCACGTGGATTAACTTACCAAAATTCAGTATCTTCAAGGGTGAACTGCAAGTCACGTTAAATACATGAAATTGAACATGTTAATTCATGATGAATTGCAATCCATTAACCTACTTGATTTTCAGTGTTGAAATACGGCGTTTATAGGTTTAAATAAATTCTGCATTTTCACTGAGTGAAATAACAAGTTATTCTACTGAGTGCATTAACATTCCAAATCACATGAAGTCATCGTAACAATAGTATGAAGTCATAAAATGACCGCGGTAAGCAAGGCCATCATGGATGCTCCATTCATAAATCTAACGTCACTTAGGAACTTAGTAAAAGCAAACTTGTTCAATCAAACAGATATAACATTTGATATTTTTCGTCGAATACCATGTATATATCATCTCGTGATGTAGAAATGATATATTTACACTCATGGCTGCACCACTGGTGAAATTATTAATTTCTATCCATATTCTCTATATTTGTTCTACCTTGCATCACAGAAAATCTAAATACATGTGATACAATATTTAGAAAATGGTCCTGATTTACATTTAGATTATGTATGACATTATTCAGGACAATGGGTCACTAGTAAAACCCACAATTGAACTCGTGATTGATAACAACAATGGTTTTACGTCACTGAATAATGACGTCATGTCCCACACTTGAAGTTATCTTGTTTCTCTTTTATTGTTAGGGGTGTAATGCAGACTGTTTTTTGCGAAAATAATATAATTGAATTATATGATAAATATTAAATCTTTTCTTATTTGGTAAAGACACGTTATCAAAATATAAGTATAGATTTGTTAGTGATACTTTGTGTCATAAACATGACTTTAACAACAAAAAAAACCCTATTTCTTCCAATATTTTTGTCTTGATTCACTGAACAGGGTTGTTTGTTTTCGTTATTCCATTTACACTAACAGTTCTCCAGTTTATTTTACCTGTTACCAACTGTAGACATAAACATAGAGTGGGTAACGTTGACTCATTTTAATGATGATAAATGCAATATGTCCGCTAGTTTATCACAAAAATAATGATTAGAGAATCAATAACTTTGTGACAATTAACAACTGATTTATGCAAGTGATGGAAGGATAAAAACGAATCGTTATCAAATATACAGGTTTTCTGTTCAGAATATTGATAACTCACTGTCTGCTAAACCTCTTGTGAATGGAGTTATACGAGTGTCATCAAATGACCTCACCCAATCGTGAAATAATAAGATAACAGATACAGATATTCTTTTGACCGCCGCGAGGGAATAACAGTTACTGTAATAAGTAAATAAGTGCCTCTCAATTGATCATGTTTGTAGATTTTAATTTCTGACACTTTAGCGCTCTTCACCAGCTTACAATTGTTAAATATTAAAGGTTTATCCTTCTGATTTTTTATTCTGTACAATAAAAAGAAAATTTTATAATTTAAATGTTAGGGATCATGATGTCCCAAAACAAGTCAAGTTCATACGTTCATGACGTCCATACAGTAAGGTAGATGACTGTCTAGATGGACAGTTAAACAGGGCACTGGTAATACTGTAGAACTCTTACATAATACGATACAAATCATTGTTGAGAGAAAAACTTGTTCAGAATAGTATTGCTACTGCATGTTTATGTATGATTCACCTTGTAAATCATGTTAATCATCATTTGCTTCTGAACGGTTTTATGAAATAAAGTACTCGAATGTGTACTAATACAGATATTGTGAACCCTAATATAACAATATTACATTTGGTCTCCATCTAAATGGCATGTTTTTCTTTCTGCAACAAACTTCCATCTTATGAAAAATTAACGTGAAATAGATTTGATCCTATCATCAGAAGATACCATGATACCAATAAACATTTTTTGGAGTTTCATTCAAAAGAGGTATTAAACCTACGGACATCGCATTTGAAATTTATTCTAAAGTGTATACGGTGATTCATTAGTTGGTAGAATTAAGAAGTCAACCAATGATAAAGAAATGTGATGCTCGCGAATGGAATAAAAGTATATTAAAGACCATGGGAACAAGAGGATTTCTCTCTGGGATACATCAATTCCCAATATACTCTAACAGCAGCTATCGCAGTCAGTCATCGTCTAACCTGGATCAGGTGTGTGTATCTTATAAGAAAAGAAGGAACGAAGTCAAGATATTTGTGTGTGTCAGCAGTCGAGAACTAACATGATACCACACTTTGACTTTGACAGTTAATAGCCAACACCGGGCGGGAAGTGCCTTTTATTTTACCACAAATTATCCCTTATTACCGTTTTTACCGCTGTAACTACTCCTATATTTAACTCATCACTCCCATTTAGAACGAGATACATGTACATCGCTCATTGAAGTCTTTATTAATGGCGTGTTAAAGAAGAAACCTCATTTTCAGAAAACATTCTACATCGACACATGGAATCCTCGTTAATGATGACAAAAAGAGTGAAATCTTCAACTAAACACTCTATCGAAATAAATCTAGCTTAGATCAGTCTGATGTGAAAGTCTGATGATGAGAATGCTAGTTTCCAAGCTTCATTAATGGGTGATTAATCACCGACCACTGAAAACATGCTGAGACACATTGCAGGCAGGTGGAAAACAAAGTGGTTATAAACCGAATATTGTGTACACAAGTAAGCCAAACCCAGTGCATTGCCATGACCAATTAAATGGGATAATGACGATTCTCGAAATTTGAACAATTGCATACATTTATTTTAGGAGCGGTAAATGGAACAAATAGGTATATGTACAGCTGAATTTTGTTCACCTACTTAATTGGGCAAGTGTAAATATCATATAATTGAGATTGCGTTTGAACGTCATTAAACTCCTATATTGATGTATCGATGACCATTAGTAACTGAGCTGTGTGTGATCGTTAGGTGAATGGAACAAGTGTTATAGACAATATAGACAGAAAGTAGAAGATTGTTAACATTCTTATTTCCTTAATTATGTATAAAATGAGGAAAGGTTACATCATGTAACTTCAACAAGCTGCTAATAGGTAATATATACATGTTTAGATCAACTGCCAACGATTCTGTCGTTTTTTCAAAGAGCGATTTCAACACTTCATATATATTGGGACAGACACACCAATTAAAATTATAATACTTGAATGAAATTGTGCATTCTACTTTAAAAACAACTTTGTTAGTGAGTAGTTTTTTGTTTTAGAGTGAACCCATATGTCCTGATCCTATAATCAAACTGTCGCACTTTAAATTCGAATATCAAACAGGAGTTGAGATGTTGTAGTCGTAATTTATGATCTTCTATAGTAATCATCACAAATATCAAACTAATAATATAACATGAGACCTTTGAGATACTATTTTGTGTCAAAAAGTCAATTAATGATTAACAAAAACTAATGGTTCTGAAAGATCAACAAGATTATTGACATTTCAAATTAGTTCTGATGTGCTAACATTGCCCCTACACTACTGGTCACTGGGACTAAGAACGTTACTATGAAATGTATGTCAGTTTAATATTTACCAAGATATGTGCATGCACTTCCCTCATAATTCATGTGGAGATCTACTTTTCGTTCAGCTGTAATGGAAATGAGGAATTCCAAATCATATTCCTAATGATTAATTTCATTATAACCCATTGTCTAACAGAGGATAACAATACTTGACACTAGTGAATCTAGATCTATTGTTGTGCTCAGGACATAGGCAGTACATTAAATATTAATTAAAGATTGGTAATTAAATAAGTGTGCCTGCGTTTACAACACCTACATTCAAAGGGCAGGCAGAATGCTTAGATAATCTATAATTTGTCGATACCGAGGTAACTTCGACTTTCTTCACTGCAATACACGCCTACATGTTATAAGGCAGAACTCAGCCATGTTAAGACAGAATTGTGCTATTTATGATTGAATAAACAGACCATGAGAATGGTAATCATGGTTGCAAATTTTAACCTTAAGGGATGCTTAAGGGAAAACACCAAATATCGGACATCATATTGGAAAAATGATTCGAGTAACCTTTGGGATAGAATTAAATTAAAGCTCGCAGGCACGTGATATCATGATCATCGTTTGGGGGTTAGAAATAAGTTTGTAGTGATTTATCCATTCTCGATTTACGAGATTAAATCTTTACCATTAAAAAGATCAGACTGATCTATCAGGTTTTTTTCTTTTTCCAAAAGACTGCTAGTAGCCATTTTAGCGTGAACACCCTTTAATAATTCCAGGATGAGACATGGATCCGCTTTTTCCGAACTATAACAGGTTGTTTTATAACTCTGTTAATCGTTTGAAGAGGATTGTTTCGCAATGTATAACGTTCCTTTTCCATTTCGTGAGATCTCATTTTTTCCATTAGAAAATGTCCTACAAACCTTTATAAACCCAATGGTAAAACATATTTGACCTAACAAATGAATACATACTAGTATATTTGACAAATATGTTATGCTTTTGCTATTCAAAGTGTAATGTTTCTTGGAAACTGATTCAAACAGCATGGCATAAGTACGATCTTACAATATGATTTGAAAATACTGGGCATACACAACAACAGATTCGTTAGTCCCCCTTCGGTTTAAAAGCTTAATGGTTTGATCTGGTATCAGACAACATTATTTGGTGACTTCAGAGGTGGTTTACGGAGTATTTTATATAACTTAACGCTCAGATCAGATTTGAATTTGAGTTGACAAGACAGAAGCTCTGTCAAATGTTTGGCTTCAGAACAGATTGATTTACATGATGTTGGTTTATCTTGATTTACGTATCATCTATACGTTTCCCTTTTATGTGTGCTCTTTATATCTCCAATTACCAAACTTCGTTGGGGATCAGGTGTTGTAAAGACATGCTTTGTTATAGATGTCTTCTCTGTTTAATGGTGTTTAAAGAGGAACACAGGTGAGTGTCACATAGACTATTAAAGGAGATGCATTATGCTGCCGTGAAACTGGCTGATTTTATGCTAAAGCGATACGAACAACATATGTATACGTATATGTTCGTGTATACATATTTGATATGAGAATACATTTTTGTTATAATTAACAAATGAAAATAAGTTTTCTGATGACCAAAAATGTTTATTTTATTATTTTGAAACTCATATATTTGTCATTGACATTAAACTAATGAAGAATAAAACTTACACATGAGTCCAGTGACAACACGGAAGTTACTTTAGTAACAACAAAACTGAGGAGTCAAAAGCAGGAGACGACAGAAATTATTTGTTGTGAGAGCAGAATAATCGTTTTCAGACAAAACATCTCAAGTTGTAGATGAGGCTATCTTCAACCAATCAAGTATCTGTCTTGAGATGACAACTATCTCTCGCCAAGGCCATTCTGTGGAATGGGACTAAACTTGACTTGAAGGAAATCTCATCATGCAGAAGATAAACCATTCACCTTTTACAGAGATCATCCAAACTGCCAAACAACACACCTGTAGCAAGTTCATGAGCAATTCACCTTGGGAAGAATAGAAAAGGGAACAAGGCAAAGGCCAGCTAATGTTCAAAACAGTTTGAAATTGTATACATAAAGTTTCATCCTGATCCAGAACAGGACATTGATTTCCGATGTTGAGACTGCTGATAGAAACGTACATGTTGGAGACGTCATGCACGGAGCGTTACATGACATGCAACTCGATAGGATACAGTGCATCAGACACTCTTCTTTCAGTTTGTCATGGTTCCTGCCTGGTGATGATCTATATGAAGAAGAACATTGTTTAACAAACGTGACGTCTTGGAGAGAATCGATGGGAAAGTAGACAGTTGGTCATTATCGATGTATACCATTATAACGCGGATAAGTGACAATGTGTCCAGAATCTGATCGAGATCAGTTTATTTCAAATGATAAAAAGAATTCTGCCATTGAATATTGGAAATCAGTTTATCTTTGAATTCACAACATTAAAACAAGTTCGACATGCGTTCACAAAGCATTCAATTGATCTTAAGTGACACAAGTGTTCAGGAACCAATTTGTTTCAAAGTATGGAAATAATTCTGTAATTGCTTAATGGGTAGGATATATGTAAGTGTATCAATAAATTCACACCATAAACAGATGGGCTTCTTTCACGAAGCATTAAGGTGACCATAAAAAGGGCTAATTAGTCATAGGGTTAAAACAGAACCATATGGGCCTCTTTTCACAGAGTACTTAGATGACCAAAAAAGGGACAATGGCCAAGTACCAGGTAGACATAGGTTTACATCATAGACAGGTGGGCCTCCTTAAACTAATGTGATCAGTCACTTTGGTCGCTAAGATTCCCATGTTGTATTACTCCAAAATAGAACCATTCGCTCTGTAACTCATCAGGTTTTAGTAGGGTTAAAACAACTACAATGTAAAATCCACATTATCGTAGATATCTGCTTTCAGCTTTTTAAGACTTTAGCTCTTAACGAAAACAAGAATTAGTTTCTAGGGTGAAGCTTTTGTGGCCTTTATTAAGGGACATCAAGTTATCACCTCTACAATTCATTATCTCCATCTGAAATGTAAAGGCACTGTGGAAGGGTTTTAACTTAATGTTTTCCCTCAAAGTTACCATTTATTATTAAAAATGGTGTGACGTATAAAGCGACTGTTTTGTTGAACTCTTCAGGAATGCGCCCTTGAATTTCATTTCCACAAACGATACCTACATGTAGATAGACTCTTTCAGGTAATGAATGCAACTCAGGGCAGTATGGTGACACCTTGTGTCAGGATGGTGACACCTTGTGTCAGGATGATCATGGATTTAGAACGATTCAGTCATCAGTCATTTGTTTCCTGTTTATGTTAGCTCCGTTGTTTCCAAAACACTCGATTATTAACCTAGATATTCACGAATCAACGAATCACGAATCAACCTTTCGTCTTGTTAGGAACATTGGAGCTGTTGACACTTTTACTTCAGTGTGTTCACTTTCTTTCCAAAGATTGACTTGATACTAAAAGGTTAGTTTTACTCTTGTTCATATTCTAATTAGAAACTTAAATGTTTCAGACATAATGAGTAATTCTTAATCAAATACAAGAATGTTATCTCTACATGTACATGTTACCACATTTGAGTGGCTGGATTCCAAACCTAAGTTTATTTCCATCCTATAGTATTTTAATACGGTTTCTGTCCCAGACATTTTACATTTACAGCATTATGCAATACTTACATTATACAATATTAACTACTATTATACAATTATACACGAGTATGTAAAGATGAAAATCTCGTAGAGGACAGAAAGTGTACATGTGTATATCTGAAAATGTAATAATTACAACATGAGGCGTCTTCTGTCTCAAAACGGAAGCTGATACTTCCTCACACAATGTTTATCAGTTTGCAACCCTATGCTGTACATTCTGACGTAAAAATAGATTGAAAATTCGTAGAATCTTTTGAACCTGACCAGCTTTGAAATTCCTTTACAATTCAGTCCATCGTCTGTTTTTGTGTCAGCGTTCATGTTACAACATTAAACATGAAATCCATTCCTAGGTTTTATAGATTACAGTGAAGTATATAAGAAAAACCCTTGGTTATTAAAAATCCACAATTAACAAAATACTGATTATAAGAGAAAGAGATACTTAAGCATGCAGTTACTACAGAAAATGAAAAAAAAATGGTGCGTTTGCTGTACTTTTGTATTTAAGGATTATGACTGGGATTGGCCAGTCAGGATGATACATGTTAGTTTAAGTTGTGTAACGTCATACCATCATTTATCTCCTATTATTTGATGGAGGTCCATTCATCATGTCTACCGATAGTATGAGAAAATCTCCAAATAATCCTATCTTCCAACATGAATGGATTGGCCAACTTTCTGAATTGCTGTAAACGTGGGTTCATTCCAGTATTAATGTGTCAAACAAGCAATAGCCCCGGCTTATAAAGAGCGAATTCCCTTAGGAATCCACATTGAATAGTTGGTTCTTAAATAACATTTGACATATTTTACAATTCCCTCCTTTGCAGTTAAACCACTATGTCCCTATGTTAATGCCAATATTCATACATACACACTCTCTCAAAATGATGCCCACTTGTAACTTTGAAACAGGTACCCTTTACTTTGAATAATGAAAACAGTTTGAAAATGAACACACAATGTCAACTTTCACATGATTAACAGTCGATGGTTAACTGCACCACACGATGGTATTCAATACGGGCACGACTGATATGCTACCACGCTTTGACATCAGGAGATATTTACTTGAAGTTTGTTGAAATGAAGCACAATAATCAAACATGGCCATATCGACTTGAAATCTTTAATTATGATATTGTGATATTATTATGTACGTTTCCCACCTTTTGGATGAGATTGTTCAATATGTTCATAACTTTTAGAAGGCTGTATTATCTGTCATGATGTCTTGAGGAAGTACATGCCGACATTAATCTAGATTAAAATGTTTTCAATTAAGCATAACATGGAGAATGATTTCAGACACTTTTAAAACGGAGGGTATTTAAACAAATTTAAACAAATAATAAATTAAAATGATTATATATATATACCCCAGAATTCGCAAGGAGAGGGGAACATTTAACAGAAGACCACTTGTAGTGCCAAACAGAGACATATATTTAGATCAAAATGATTATCATCACCAAGAATCAGATGTGTCCTTCTCAAAAAAGGGGATAAACCAGTCCCCAGAACTATCGTCAACAGAGGACTTAGACCAAACCTATACAGGTGTTACAGACCCAACCATTGTGCCACCAATAGAAACAACAAACATTGACTTTCATGACAATTCTTTAGACTCGACTCAAAACACCGTGAAAAAAGGTCTTCTGAGTAAATTTGAATTTATTAAAAGACATAGTTCAAGAAGCACACAAATTACATGTATGGTAGAAGTGTCAATTATGCAATTGAAACAAATGATTGGACTGCGGACCAGGATGGGAGACCTGCAATGACTCAAATTTTAATCCCTCCTAAATAGTTTATTGTGTGCTAATCAAGCTAACCACTTGTCACTTACCAATCAATCAAAGTCTATTGTACATTGTTTAAGCTACCTATATATTCGTCATATTGAAAATGCTCCACACTGTTGAAAAGACGAATTAAAATGAGTCTACAGCAAGTGTATTCAGTAATTATATTTTTATATACATTTACTTCTTATCTGGAAACGAAAATCTAATATTAGTTGACTGTTTCTTGTCGTCGAATCCGAACTAGTTTGCTACACCGTTAATCTTTGAATATCTTCCATTTTTTAATTTTCGATGATTTTGTGTTCATTACAGAATACATATTCAATTCTTACCCATGTTTAAACATTCACTGCAGGAAGTTCGGATATACGCACTTCATATTGATATGCAATAGAGAACTCGCCTAAGCCTTTTCTTCCATCGGGTGTATGAACATTGTGTTTCAGTAGAGCACATGTAAGTAGAAGAAAATACATTGGAGAAACTCAACATTACTTCTTAATTACTGTTACATGTTTTAAGGGATGTAGGTTTATGAGCAGAAACGTTTGACAATTTGGCATTTGTTTCACACTCATGACATATTATTCTATCTTTCATGTGGAAATGTGTCAAGCTTTTTCAAACTTTTCTTGCAAATTGATATTTTTCAGAGAAACCTAATTGATTTATTGTCTCAAATGATAGACAGCTGCTTAAGTTTTCTGGTGACGGAAAAAGATTTTATAAAAGAAAAGTTTCTGATTATTGACACATGTCTTTAAGATGCTTATATAGCTATGCAGATGTCGATTGGTGGTGAGAAACAATTATTTCTTACAACTATATTTCCTGCAAAGGTTTATACATCTGGTATGTTTTAGACATCAATATGTAGAATAATCACAGGATCGACCATGACAATTTACAATTAGTTTTGATTAACGTCTGTAAACAGGTTCTGTTGGTCAAAGGCTATTGAAGTTCTTGTTCAAAAAGTTCTTGTTCAAAACATATGAACAATTAGTTTCTAAGTTTAAGCTTGTCTTCTCTTTAGTTTTATTTCAGATATATAAGATATATTAAGAGCGAATACAAATATTGTAGTTAGGTGTGGGGTCACTCAAAATTTTAATATGTTCTGAGCGTTTTCAAATAAGTTTGTAAATCTTTTATTGGCGCTGGTAAATATGTTTGTAATACAGCTGTACTCGGTGAATGTTGTAGCATTGCTTTGTATGATGATTGTCAACGCGTGTGTTCCATTTTGCTTATTGATTCAAAGGTTATAATGTTATTTTCTACTTTCGTTTTGTATCTCTCAGTAAGTTGGTTGTAGTTCATATTGTAAATTGTTTTCAAGGAGTTTTTGTCATCAGCAAGATTGATTTTCTAAGGTTTGTGAATAAAATTAGGTTATGTTTGTAAGAAGAATGGCCGAATATCATTTATCAACTTTAAGACTTGAAAAACATTTGCGAAAACCTGGAAAACGTTTATAATTAATGTTGTTACAATTGAGGATAAGTGAAAACATTTGGATTGAGTATAGAAATTCGTTTGTGGTGATGTTGGAAAGTGTTTCATATCGATTGTGACCATCTTTTGCAATACCAGAGCAGTTTCACTCAAAGCATATGAAGCTTTTCTTACACTGTTATCCTAATTATAATTTATGTCAAAGTTAAGTTCAAGTTGTGATTATCCCAGAATGTTGCAGAAAGTCTTGTGAATGAACGATCGTCATATTTGACAGTTCTTGTTCTGGGTATGGTGAGGAAACTTAGGGCTGATTCTCATCTGGTTGGTTGATATGGTATAGAACCAGGTCTTGCAAATAGGCTGGAGCTGTCCCGTGCAGTGATTTGTATGTGTACATCTTACGATGACAGCGATATTTTACCGGAAGCCAATGTAGTTCAATGAGAGAGATGAAATGTGGTCTCGCCTTCTTGTACGAGTAGCAAGTCTTGCTGCTGAGTTTTGTACCAGTTGTAGGCGAGATAGGAGATGTTGAGGTAATCCATTCGGCAGATCACTGCAATAATCCAGGCGTGATGTTACTAGTGAATTCACAAATGTTTTACAGCAATCATATGTTATGATGTCGATAGTGCCTATGTTCATTGATGTGGTAGTAGCAGGGTTTAAATATGCGACTCACTTGCTTTACAATTGATAATGGCTAGAGTCTGTAGCATTGAGGGCGTTGTCATCAATCTTGACCTGATTTTGGTCGTGATGAATGTCAGAACTACTCGCACTGAATACGATGAACTCTGATTAACTTTCATTATGTTTGCACTGGTCCAGGCGGTGATGTCGGATATGCGAGATGTCATAATCGATAAGGGATGGCAGCTGACTGATCTCGTAAAACCAAAGACAGTGAACTCTTGTTTTCGTTGTGAATCTTGAATAGAGCAGTCTCATTCCTTATCTAATGCTGAAACAGCGGGTAACCTACTTGTGTTTGGAAAGCAGATTTTGGCACTTTTCCTCAGTTTGACAAATTTGTAGTACAAGTTTCCTGACACGCGTGTTTTCATATGAGAATATGTGATTATATCCCTTGGTATAACAACATAGGCAAAGTATATCAAGAACTCGCTGAATATTAAATGTTATTCAATACATGATATTTTTTCATTGCCAGATGTCTTTGAGAGGACCAGTGACTATGGATCTGTATATTATTAGTTACACGGTGTTTTGACAGGGTGTACGGGACTGTAAGACCCTTGTATATTCCGTATTTTCCTGAGATGCAGCCGAAGGAAATGCGGAATATACAAGGGTCTTACAGTCGCGTACACCCTGTCAAAACACCGTGCAACGAATTTATTATTCTTTAGATCTATTATTTGTACTTATTTCACTCATTTCCGATAAAATATAAAGGCTACATAGCTATTTCCGTTTGTGATAAAAACTCTGCAAACTGTGAAACTTATTTTTGTTAAGGTAAGTTTCGATTCTGAAATTTCGAGTCGAGCAACCGTTTAACTTCTGCATTCAATCTAAGGTCAAGGTCATCCGTAAGACCCGTGCAGTTAGTCACATGACCTCTCTCCACGGGTCATACGGATGGTACACCCTTGCAAATCCGCCTACGAGGTTTCATATGCATTGGTTATTGACCAATCAGAATTCAACAAATTTATCTGAAGAGTAATAATATATATTCTTGGACAGTAGCAATGTTCATCTGGAATTTAAATTATAATTGATTGATGGTGATACAAATTGCCTCAAAATCATGCATTTTAGAATCACAGAATTTTAGAATCCTGTTATGAATATTTTGCAGTAACACAGTGAAATTAATGTGTAAATTTGATTGTATAAGATTGCATGTTGTTCAGGTGACTCCATCGAGCATGCCAATCAGTTCAAGGTGAAGTTGATTAGAAATGGCAACTTGAATCTCGTCTGACACAAAGTTCGAGATAATCAGTGATAATTTAATCAATAATATCAATCCTGAGAAGCCTCATATTTCACTGTGACAGATGTAGTTGACACACGATTACAGGGGAATATATAAGAGCAGACAGAGAGCTACGAATTTTGCCATATCATGTGATAGATGAAATATTGTCCCATCTTCAAATTATTGGTTTTGACGCACACACGTCAGATAACTCCTAAAATGAATTGATATGCTTCCTTGCAGATGATTGGATGATAACTGATGGAGTCACTTGGTGCCTTTAGGTATCACTATCACGTCAGTACACTTAAGCAATATACTCTACACAGACGGACAGGCAGACAGACACATACACATGCATGTACGTTTATATGAAAAGTGTTTTTCTTCAACTTTCACGGACCATTGAAAAACATTCAATAGAATATTAATTTATCGATATTGCATATTTGAGTTTTTGTTTGGGGTGAGAAAACGAAAAAGGGTTACTAATATATTTGATCTAACGGTCAGAAACTCGTGATTGGTAACATCAACACAATCTGCGAAGACAATCAGGAGATAAAAGGAGCATTGTGGATACAAATACTCTGATGGAGCAGAATGAAGATTACAGATTTCACAAATATATCTCGACATTGAACAACAATAGCTTTTTGACAATGAGACACATCAATTCATTGAAAATATAAGGCAAGATATATATGAATTGACCAATAATTGACAGGTACATTGTATTAGCATCACGCTATGAACTTCACTCTCGATATCTGTCAGGTATATTTCAGATATATCTCTTCTTATACCCTGGATTCTGGCCGATGTATTAATGAATTAATACCATCCATGTAATTTGAGCCAACCAGGTGTCTACGCGGAAGACTGCGGCAGACCAATCAGGACATATGATGATTCCCTTCTCCTTGAAAGCTGAGGTACATGCGTAGACAACTCGGTGGTGAATAATTATCTGATCAGAAACTGAGGTTAGATTGCCGAGCCTTGCCATAGATGAATCCAGGGTATTTCCAGAAGAGATGTTTTGGGTCGGTGTAACCCAGGGCAAAGTCGAGGATGGGTGAACTGTTGAAAACCTTGACCTTGATAATCAGACTTGTACCAATTATACACTTGAACACAATTATACAAGTGCTCGTTTTCTCTTTCTTTAACTTCAATGTTGTTTACTGTGCAATACAAACGTCAGATATATCAACAATATACGCAACTCACTGGAATGTGGTTTCATGTTGTTTGCACAGATAAGTGTTGATGTCACTGAGTAGACATTTTAATGTATCTTACCATGTCGAATCCATTATGATGTCAGTTACTCAAAGCAACAATGCTATCACAGTGTAAATCCGCATCATAACATGACAACCATCTCTATTTGTATATAAGACTCAAGTCTAACTCATTTTACTGACAATTAAACTGTCAAATATATGATAATATTTTACTTTTGTGAAAGTATGTAAATTTATATTCAAATGAAGTTGCGCATCATTGTATATTCACTTGCAAAGGAAACGTCCCCACATTTTCAAAATAGTATAACATAAAATGTTGATGCGGTAGAAAGTAGGTTTTTAATGTATTTGATAGACATATACTATATAAAGAAGTAGTCACAATGTCATACATCAGAGTAAAGTATTTTTATTTTTGTGTCGGTTCAAATAATCGTGGAGTGCTAAAATCGCGTTTGCAAGATGGTTTTGGCCACAATCTTTGGTATTAAGGTTTTAAAAGTTTTTAAAATATAAATTTAATTAATAAACGATATCGTTGACATAAATAATGTTCTATGATTTAAATGCGTCGATGCATCATTACTGTAGGACGTAACAAATCAAGCCAAACATCGCTTTTTGACGCTTCTATCTCGTCTAGTAAAAGAGATTCCAAAACAACGATTTCTTAACACGTGTGTTTCTCAGAAATGTGAACAGATAATGCTTTGGAAATTCATATTTAGTATTGTTGGGTTCTGAAGACCTACTGTCTTGCTGTTTCATTTTTTGTCGCCCGTGGATTTAAATAGCTTGTATTTTGTATGAGGACGTTTCTTATGCACGTGAGTTTGTTTTTCATTTCAGTTCAATTGTGTTATAACAATGTTATTTGACGGAACCTCTATGTTTGTCCATGATCTTTATAACTCGTATCCCTGACGCGCGAGAACCAAGTGATATTATATATAAATAAATACTCAGAATGTCATGTCAGAGAATGATGGCAGAGGAGACAAATTGCAATCTCTGTTAAGTTCTCCTGAAGTGTACTTAAAATGGGGGAAAAGGTTAAATGATGGAAGAAAGGTTCATTTGAAAACATTTAAGTAGCCATTCTCATACTCTTGTATCAAGAATACTTTGAAGTTGTTCGTTGATGTCTGACAGAGTGACGGAGAAGACTCATTGAACCACGTACATGCCAGACACACTGAATTCTGAATGGATTTAGCGATCTTTAAACTGTAAGACCTTCTTGAAAGCACGTTCACGGGAAGCAGTTTCTCGCAATAAGGCAAGTTTAACTTTGCAATAACAACTTTGTGTTTTGTAATGAGAAGCAGTTTCATTCCCCTGAAACTTAGAGGAAACGCCTTTGAATGAGTTATAACGTCGATGTCAAGGTCACCAAATTCTAATCAGCCCTTTGTCTTTTCTTGGAGAAGCTTTATGTTATGATGAGACTCAAGTCAACTGTTCATATATCCCGCTGACAAGTGTGACATGACAAAGTCATGCTGTGACCTTGAAATGAAGGTCAAGGTCACAAAACTTTGTTGGAACATTAGTCTTATATGGTGAACCTATATGCAAATTATGAAAAGAATCCAGTTTATAGTACTTGAGTTAAACAATTATGTATGTTCGTACAGACGATAGACGATAGACGATAGACGCAAACAATTACTATATCCCCCGCTTAACGCTCAACGCATTGGTGGGGGGAGGGGGGGGGGGGGTCATTCCCAAATGCTAATGACGTTGTTTAGACAGTTCATAATTGGACAATCAGATCTCATTGACATAGGACACATCAAGTGTCACAACATTCAATATTTCCATAATTTCCATTTAGAGAACAAGAGATATGAATGAGATAAGATCAAACATAATCAAGTATGAGACTTGATGAATTGGTGCATGTACCTTCTATTCGTGTAAATTTAGCTCTAAAAATATACACAGGTGCATAACAAAGTGTAAGAGATTTGGAAATGGAAGGGAAATACATGTGTACCTCAACTTGAATGAGTTAGGATGTGATGGAGCTGTCGCCCGTTTTTTGGCATAATATTTGTTTGTTTGTTTATAAAATAGTATATATATATATATATATATTATATTTTGTTATGTCAGAGGGTGAACAGCTCATAACACGACCGGATAAACCGTTTCCATCAAAAACGATTATCCGTTAAGGAATAAAATGGTGCGACATTTTGAGTGTGAGAAGAGGATGTAAAGGTATAATGGGATTTGGAGACTTGAGACAGCAGGACCGCATTGTACCATAGTTGTAACTCTACTCTGTGTGTTGAGGTATCGCTACGTCAGACAGGTTACTTGAACTTCCTTCGAGTGGCCATTTTAATGTGAATCCCTTAACATGGCCACTCGATGGAATATGGACTCGATCGCATGGCTTAACCGAAATTTAAAACTATTTTTATTGATTTAGGAGTATTATTTAACCATCACTAACTCGTATTTCCCTTTTCGTGAGAGCACTTTATTTCGGCAAGAACGGCGTGCCACGTTGCCTTTAAATATATCTATCAAAAATAGTTTTTATCACACCTGATTTAAATTGAGACGAGTTTAATCAAGCTCGTTTGAATGACTCCCACATAGGTGTTTGGAAAGAAATTCACTCATTCACTCATTCTTGTACTTGTACCTACACTATCCGAGCCATTAACCAATAGCACAACATGTTATTCGTTAAACCATCTAAACCCTGACTTGCTCTTATGTAGTGGTGGGTGCCATTAAAATATGTAGGCAATAACTCGTCCAGAGTATACACTAACATGTAAATCTGACCATGTTTACCAAATAGAGTTTCCCTCCATGGTTGTCAAGTTGTCAATGTGTATTTTACGCTATGAACTGATTCTAACTGATTGGATCTTGGAACCAATGAATACATTAACCCAATGTAACTGTAGAAAAGTTTGAGGTAAATACAACAAAATGGCAGCCTTATTGAACTCTGAATGTTCATGTTTTGTTGAATGAAATGGACTCAAACAACTGAAACAACTGGAAACTTTAATTTGAGGATAGTATCTAACTTAAATTAAATTCACCTAGAATATTGAATTTCGATTCTCAGAGACAAAGTTGTGATACAGATGTTTAAACAAACAATTCAAAGCAAATCTTGTTTTAGATCAATACCTGATTATTTGTTTGATGATATTCAGGTTTTGGTCACATAACATTATATGTACTAATGGAGACTTTATAGTTCGAATCGAATCAAAGGATAAACACCTGCACATAAGATCATCATATTACTAGACAGTCAACACAAACATGCCAAGATTTAGGGTACATTTCCTGATTGAAACAACATCTCACTCAGAGAAGACGTTTATCATATTTAATGACCAATACATATTTGACAATCTAATGGTTTTTTTTGTATAGTTTTTTTTACAGTGTTATGGGTGCATGAACATCAAACTCCAAGCAATTCCACAGCGTGTCTTGTGATGTTTGTGTCAGTCCATGCCTCGATGTCTTCATGTATTCGTCAGGGATTAGTTGACACACTTACGTATTATGGAATCATGTGGTGTTTTGAAACTCTGACGTTGTTTATGTAGCCAGCATAACATTATCCAAACATGATTTTCCAAGTGATTTTGTCATGTTAAGTGTGTCATTGTTAATTTAATGTAATTGTCCATAATATCTGAAACTAAATTGCGTTTCATGGCTTTGATACGAAAGCGTATTAGTTTCACGATGAAAAAATCCGTTAAACTATCTCCTTCGTAGGACATAGTATCTCCTGCGTATGTCATAGTATCTCCTACGTGGGACATAGTATCTCATACGTAGACCTTGTAGTATCTCCTACGTAAGACATAGTATCTCCTACGGAAGACTTAGTATCTCCTACGTAGGACATAGTAGGATTTTGTCATGTTATGTGTGTCATTATTACAATGTATTATTGTCCATAATATTTTTAACTAAATTGCGTTTTGTGGCTTTGATGATATTTAAAGGTTAGCCAGTTTTATCAAGATTTATCACAATCATTATTATACCTCTGATTCCCAAGCGAATAATGCAACTGATAAATTGCTGTTATCATTATATGTTAAGTTAAATGACATATGATCTACAAAACCAATAATTTCAGGTTCGACTTTCACATTTTGTGATAG
This sequence comes from Gibbula magus, assembly GCA_936450465.1. Taxonomy (NCBI): domain Eukaryota; kingdom Metazoa; phylum Mollusca; class Gastropoda; order Trochida; family Trochidae; genus Gibbula; species Gibbula magus. The sequence goes on along the minus strand of OW388300.1, from coordinate 66,350,666 downwards.
GATGAATAACACAATGTCTGATCTTATGAATAGTTCCTTGTAATTTCATGTCAATTACATCAATCACAGTGAGATATCAGTGCGAGAGGTCACATGAAATTGATAACTTTTATTTCATTACTGGCACATTATGGCTTCATAAGTGATATTTGAGACGTGATCCAATTAAATGGTTCAAATCATTTTGAAATAATTCAATAATAAATCAATGTGTGATGAGAAGAACTGTACGTTCTTACAAATCTGAATTCAATCAATTGAAAGAATGCTCAACCTTTTTATCTGTCAACGTTCCACTCCTGTTAATAACACAGTTTTCAATATTTAAGTATTGAATATTATCAGTTGTATGCTTCTCACGAGAGTAATACGGTCTCATGTACCATCTTTGTACCAGTGTCGCCCGAGCCTTCAGCTTTTGATTGGCTGTTACTGAAACCAAACAAAATTTATTGGTTCTTCAATTATGTTTCTAATTTTGCTTGACTGGTAACTGGTAGGCACATTTGTTAATTTAAATAATAATAAATAATATGCATTTTAACGCCTAATATCCAGTGCAAGCACTGCTCAATGGCGGTACAATTATTACCCTGAAGGAAGTGTACTTTCGGTGCCGCTACTTAGATCCGTACCTCCCGTGTTCAGGCACCCATTTAAACAGCTGGGTGGACTGAGTGCAATGTGGACGAAGTGCCTTGCCCAGGGGCACAACACAGTATAAGACCCAGGTCACAAATGTTTGGTGTCATGCTAACCACTACACCGCTGTGCTAACCACTACACCACTGTAAACAATTCATTCATTCCACGTAGTTATCATTTTCATTTCTTTCATGTGACGATGCATGCAATGTCGGAACAAGCCAGTTTTTCGAAAAAGCTATCTTTCACTATGTGCTTGCAGTCGCATAGAATTCAACTGCTTGTGTTCGAATTATAAGATAAATACTTGCGGCGTTTGCAAAATTTCCGGTATTCCGCAAATTTAGTTTTAAAAAACGGCGTTTAAAACGGTTTAAAACTGATCGACGGTATGTCATTATGACGTCATACAAAGGCAATGACAATCGACAAAAACGGGCACATGGAAGAAGGCGGCAAACTTGGACAACTTCAGTCACTTGCAAACATTTTTGTTATCTAAAGTTATTTCATTGAGAGTAATTTGGGATATCATATACGGGTATACACAAGATCTAGAAAAGATGATGTATTATTTATATATGATATGTGTAAGGACCTATACCATAAACCTTTGAATTAATAGCAATGGGAAGAAATACAGAAGTTTTAAACATGTCGACTCATTGTGTAATATATTTCTAAATGGGACATTTAGTCGCCCGCAGTACACCCAGATAAGGATTCGAGTAGGGAATCCATGTCATACGCGTATGGATATGGATATTTATATTTTATCAGTGTGTCAATGAATAAATATCATATAAATATCTCACAATGTTGAGCCTTCGACATTTCAAATATAAAAGAGATATTAGACTTGTTCATCTTCTTTGAAAGATCAAATGATGATAAATTAGGAAAGTTTGAAATAATACCCATGGTCTATTTTACCACAATTTTGAATGTACAAAGTCAATAATGATATTCACATCAAAGATAGAAAGTTTGAAAATATAAACTGATAAAAGGTAAAGAGGATAGGAATAAATATGTATCCTAATTATCATAGCTTATTGGAAACCAGGAATAGACACGTCTTCATCCAGTTTTCTTATACCTTGCTTCAAAGTGTGAAGTTGAGTCTTGTTAAAGCTAAATAAACATCAATGACTGGTTTTATAATCTTAACGTTGTTTTGTGCCACCTTGGGGCAGTGTTTGGTAGTTCAAGTATGATTTGTGTCATGTTGATATACCCCGGGGACTATGTTTAAAATTCGGACATTCGACAGAAAAAGTTTTACCTTTTAAAAAAGGAATTACTTTTTCATTTAAAAAATCATTTGAAGAAAATATAAACTATTGATGTCAATAACGTATTGGGAATATGAAACAATACAATTTATGAAGAGATATTTGAAAATGATGACACCTACATGTATGTAACATAATGTTACAGTAATGTCATACCAACTGTATACGCACCCTTTATACCTACTGTATACGTTCTTCCTCTTCCACATTATACCATTATTCATATGTTCGAACGCAGCTTAACCGGTAACATAAGAAAACTGTTAAATGATAGCGCAGTGCACTTTTAGACTATTTGTAAGTTACATTTTACAGTGAGTGTTGACAGTTTTGCTGCCTACACATCAACAGAACACGGAGATAGATCAATCTTTCAACCGTAGTTGGGTTTTTTTACATTGCGCTAACAATGCATTAACCACGCTTTGGCTTGAAGCGAACACTGTTTGAAGACTATGAAGGTATGTAATTGGTCCAAGGCACCTTGTGACTGTCCATAAGAGCCTATAAAAAATTGTCTAGGCGACCGTCACCTTTTGGCCCAAAAATGGGCCTACCGGCATGGGTTCAGCGGCATGGGTGCCGATAAGACCGCCATCGATTCCAAAAATGAATGGCTCAATGCGACCGGCACCTACGAACTTTAACACCATGTGTTTACTTCAGACTCGCGTCAGTTAAATCTTTCCCTGTCCTATGTCTAATGACGATATATAATACGAACCTCAAACAAATAAACTGACGGACAAAAGAAAGTATAACACTAACTTGTTTTCGATTAATTCAATATTTTTAAGTAATGAGATGCATTTGATTTTGACACGATACAATAACACCTTTCGGCGGTAGTTTGAATGACTTAAACGGTTACTGTTTTATTTTGTTTCACTACAATATCTTTATTTAAAGTAGACAGGGGTAAGAAATCAAATTTACACCAACATGACCCCTACCATGTTCAAAATGTTTTAAATATGTGCAGGACCGAGCACGTTTATTGATTTTCACACAGAGTATGAGTTATATGTCGATGAACAGTTTGTAATCTCACATACATTGGACAAACTAATAACCTTCAAAAAAGAGTTACAGTGCACAAACAGCAAATAAGAGATGAAAGTTTAAGACACTTAAAAGTTAGAAAACATACATCTCAGTGAAGTAAAGGTACATTCAAAATATTTCCTTTTTACGAAATATACAATATTGGAGGTGACATTACGACACAATTAGTAACAAAAGAACAGTATTTTATTTCAAAATGTCCCCCTTCATTAAACAGCAGTTAACACCATAATCCCTAATCCTATCACGGCCAATTAAGACATAGACTATAAGACCACTGCTATGCTTCAAACAATTATTCCCTGATGAAGCTTCGAAACAAGAAGCAGAAATATGCATATCGGAATATAAAGTATGGATTATGAAAGTTGATATACGTCTTCAATGTATTATTTAAATTTACTTATACACTTCTCCACGTTTGATACCACATACCTATTTCAATATATCAAATTATCAAATTATCAAAACATAATCTGTTCATATTTCTGAGAAACACACGTTTTAAGAAATCGTCGTTTTGGAACCTCCTAGACGAAATAAGAGCGTCAAAACCAGATTTTTAGCTTGTTTTGTGACGTCCTAAAGTAATGATGCGTCAACAAATTTAAATCCAAGAAGTTTTTTTTAAGGTCGACGTCTTCTTATACTTATGTGTATCTCATTATTAAATTTCTACTTTTTAAATTTTTTAAAGTTAAATACCAAACATTGGAAATGAAAACATCTTGAATATCTTGAAAAAGCGGTATTAGCATCCTGAATGTATTAGAACAGACATAAAGATGAAGGTTTTATACTCTTATCTCTACAAAACAAAACGCGTCTATCAAATACATTAAAGACATACTCTCTCCGGCAGTTTTCGTTTGCACGTGAGAATAAATATAATTCTCGGATAGCTTCAGATAACAAATAATGTGAGATAATGTTTAAAGGCTTATGTTTATTTTTGGAACGCTTCAAGGTACATGGTAGACCAATCTATCTTGAAGTATGAATGCAACGTCAAACTGTCAGCATCTTGACATTACAAACATTGAGGTGCTTCATTTGATATTAAATCAACTGATGAAAGATTCGAAACCAATAAGACACAATGCCAACAAACGTATTTTCGTCTTTGCTAGTATATTATTTCTCTTCATTCACTGTTGTTTCAAGCATGCTTTCTTATGCGGAATGAAAAATAATCTATTAGGTATGATAAAGTTTCGTTCAGATACATCTTTTAAGTATTATATAGTTCCGTTCAGACATATCTTTCAAGTATTATATAGTTCCGTTCAGACACATCTTTTAGGTATTAGATAGTTTCGTTCAGACATATCTTTTAGGTATAATAACTATTCGTTCAGACTCTAGTTCTACATGCTGACTGTCGTCTGTCAAGTGAGTCATGACTAGTTTACCTGGCAGGAAGTATTTGGAACGTGATATGATTATCTTCGTCCATTAACCATTTGGAACCAATTTGTGATTGGCATAGATTGATATTTATTTTAATGAGAACACGTTTCTGTTAACAAGTATAATAATATTATTGTTGTCATTGCAATTTATGCTGCTGACATGGTATTTATCTCTTTCATCATTGTAATGTGTGTCACCCAAATTGTACTTCATACAGGTGGGCAGAAATCCAACGTACAGTATATTTAAAAAGTATTGTCACAGCTTTTCATCTGAATACTCCAAGGCATGTAATTATCATAATCTTGAGAGTTTGGTGTCCTTCTCACATTTTATGATATAAGTTCACCAAGAACAAAATCATTACAACATTCATTAACACTATAACTTATGCAATGTAGTAAAGATCATTTTTCATCACAAACAGTGTTTCCCAAGATATATTGTTCACGTCAAATCAAGCAATATCTCCTTAGAGACAGTAGATGTTGCACACTGTCCTAACGTTGCCAGCTGAATTACAACACAATTCTTTAACATCAAGTGGTGACTAAGATGTCTATAACGTAAAACTATTAATGGCATCAAAATGCCATGATGTAATAAACATGATGACGTCGCAATGCTATAGAGTAGAATAGAAGTCTATTGAACTTCTATGTATTTATTTCACTAAAAATTAAATTATAATTGTAATTAAAAATGATTTTGAATAATAAATAGAATCTTCATTATTTAAGATTCATAGAGATCCAATAAAATTGTTTGAGTTATTTCATATAGCTATTTTTGTAAATAGTTAATGTATTTTCCGATTTTCACTATTAATTATAAGTTAATTAACAATTTACAAACCTTAGTAAACTGTTGTACTATATTTTTCAGAAAAAGAGATTGAATGATCACTTAAACTGGAGTAAGTTATAATTCTTACATTTGTGTTAACAGTTTTGCTACCTGTACATCACAAGAGGTAGTTTAGTCTGTCAGCAGTATATGTTTTCCTTACATTAGGCCAACAATGCCTTCCGCTGTTGGAGATTGTGAAAGTTATCGGGACTGAAATTACTTCCATAGGAAATTAAACACCAATTGTCACATTTTGTCATTTAATAAAGTAATGATCGAGTCAACATATTTTGTCCATGATCATGTTGTCATGTTATCAAATTAACATTTATAGTTATCTAGTTATATTGCCTATGTGAATTCGTAGTTTTGGTTACGAGAAGTTTTCTATTATAAAGGTACATGTACCTGTATGTTAGTCAAGTATATAACATTTTCGATATACATATAGTACTATTTCTTCATCGCACATCTTCAAGTGATATAAGTTATGAATGCAGCAACATAAACACACTCTTAAAATATCTGCTGTAGAAATATCCTGCTGGTAGATTTGGTGAAAGTGAAACTGTAAATGTCAGTTTGAGGTGGAAAGTGTATCAACGTGTCAATTGTGTCAATTTCGCAATAGTCTGGTCAATATGTTAATCAATCAATTCAAATAAAGGCTTCATATATGACAAAATGTCACAAAATGGATAAAAGTGTATGAAAAAAGTTCATGAAGTATCAAACTGTCCAGAGAATAGCAAATATATATGGGCTCTTCATTTCGATTTGTGTTTCAACTGATGAATAATTCCGAGCAGTGTCTTATAGTTAAGATAACATGTCTACACACTTTGAAAGTTTTCGTCTTAGAATACAGACCAATATGTGAAAGGGAGCCAAAACTGTTAAAATTCAGAAAAGTACACAAGTGTGATGAAGTACCACAGTAGACGATATTTATTAGTATGAATGGCATTGAGACCACGTGTATAGTTGTTTTCACTCATTCGAAAGTTTATCAGTTGAGTATTGTGTTGATCAATGTAATAATGAGTTTGTTTTTGTTTACCATTTTCTGTTAGTTATTTACTTATAAATCATGAATCACCAGTTGAACCGTTAAAGCCTCACCTCATGAGGAGGACTTTAGTACACAAACAATGTCGTTGAGTTTTCAAGACAGTCTATGTATTCTCCATATATATGTCACTATAACTGGAAGGTACTAGCTTTATAATTGATAGGGACAGATAACCCTTCGTTGCTTTCAGTATCTCATGACTATTATTTTTGCCAAACTGTTTCATTCAAGTATAAAATGTATTCGCTCCTTTTGAAATGAACATGATTGACAAAGAATTGTATACACATGAGCTACATATTCATAACAATGGCAGCACATGTGTTTAGAGAATAAACCAATTTTACATTGATTCAACCACATTCTGGACAGTTCTCATCATATGTTGACACCAATAGATGTTCATAGTGGATTTTGACAAGATAGGTTTGGTACTGCATGAAATATGGACTGTTAGGACACTTGATACGATATGTGCCACCTCTGTCTGATATGTCGCTTATAGACAAAAGGTTCATTGTTATACTTACATGTTAGAAGAAAATGCAACTTCATCGTTATTTGGAAGCATTTCCACGAACACTGAAATGGTAATCAAATTTGCTTGTTTTCGTTTTAAAATGTATATTTATGTTAATTTATCTCCATAAATATTTCCATCAATAAACTAAACCCCCAAACTTCATATGTATCAAGGCTAAATTAAATGGTGATTTTAAAAGAACTGAGATGTGGTGACTTTACAATTCAAAGGTAAATAACATACATTGGAATATTAAGTATAGCATAACATTTGACTAAAGACGAACTGGATTCTAATGTGCAAAAGACAGATAGTATTGTCCGAGAAAGTTTGTCATGTAAATTGTACGAAAAGATTGTGATTTTTGTTCTACCCGAGCTGTAGCGAAAGTTATGCACACATTTATATGAAGTCAAATTTCACATTTTCGAGATTCACTATGTATTCATTTCAGCTGGCTACAATGCCGTCACGATCATTTTGTTATGACCTCATAAACACGGAAATTGGTCAGAACTTTTAAAATTAAATGACATAATAATAACAACAGGTTCATACCATACATGTACTTTCCACATTTCAGACTGTGTGAGTTTGTGATCTTTGGAATGTCAGAATTAACTTTTGAAGAAAGCTAGTTTTAAACATACTTTCATACTATACATGTAATTTCAACATTTCCGAATGATCTTCTGCGTTGCAGAAAATACTAGTACTTTCCTGGTACAAACTTTAACACAGAATTACCATTAACTTGTGAGAAAATTTTGAATAGGAAGCTTAATGTCCCTGTCTGCAATACACTGCTTCAAGTTATATTGGGATAACTTACTTCCTTTGAACGTGCTCTCAAGATCTTACCATTCCTTGGAAGACGCAATAATTCACTTCATTCAAACAGTTTGTCTGGACGGTGATGCGAATGATAGACTTTATGGTCTTCGTTTTGTGCTTCTGTTATGTTGGGAATGTTAATTCATCTTTCATGAACAACATTATAATGTAAACCAACATTGAATGTTTGTAATACAAGGGCATATTAATAGCTTGTTGACGCATTACATGAACGAGTATATACTAGATATAAGTAATGGATCATTCCAAACCCCAATATTCAATCTTTGCAGATGTTATTATAAAATGTTTAATACTAGTAGCCTAGTACTAGTAATACTAATATTTTGAATTGCAGTAGCACGATGTTTCGCTCCAATAAGTCGTTGAAATGTATTTTTAAAATAATGTCACCAATAGTAAAACACCCTTCTCTCTTTGGAAAATCAAGTTAAAAAATGAGTGTACTTGGTTCGGTAAAGCCATGGGAAATTCCTTTTGTAATTCGAAAAAATAAATTGTGTTCACAATAAAATGGAAACAATTATTTTGGGCAAAAAACGTGCTACACAAATGATATGATTTCGTACAAATATGAATTAATAGGAACAGTACCAAGAGGTTGAATTAAATCAGAAATAAGAAGTCAACTTGAAAGCTTCATTTTCGTAATGTAACATGATTTCATTATGATATACCTTGAAATACCAATTTGACGATTATTCTAATTATTGTCTTTAAAAACGGTTAGAGTATGTATCTTGTAGTACAACACAATAACAGTTACAATATATACAGCAGCAGGACACACATGAGTCATCAACTCTCAACATTTACATTATATTAATTTTTATGTTATGTTCGTTATTTGAGTCATGTTGTTTAAAGGTTTTGAAAAGCTTGGACATTTCTTGATTTCCTTTCCTATTTCTGTCGAAACAAAATGCCTAACACTTTCTTCCGTTTTACAACCTGTCATGTTATGTTTGATTTTTGTGTTGTATATGTTGTTGAAAAAGCTGCCGCTTTCTGATAATCGTCAAAGAATTGAATAGTTTTGTAAATTATACTGTGGTAATTTTCTTAGCATTTAGAACTGATTTGAAAGACGTAATATGATATAAACTCATTTTATAGAATTAATTTTTGAAGCAGTTAATTAAGATGTAAATCTAAAATATTTCCACAATGATGACTCATGTATGGCCTGATATTGGCTCAATGATAACAGTTGAATTTTCTGTACATCAACAGGCAACAAATATAGCAGTCTATCGACAGTGATAACCTTGAACTAACAATGCAACCAGACTAACATGTGTTTCTGCAATCACAGATGCAAATGATATGGCAGACAATGAAGAAGCAGATGTTGTTCTTACTCATTTCGAGACGGGAGTAACCTCAACAATTCTCCTTTCTAGACTGACGAAACGATCAAGAACTAAAATAAACTGACGTTCAAAAGAAACTTTACACTCGTTTTAAAGCGCTCTAGAACAAATACGACAAAGGATGGATGCATGAAATAAAGTGTATTGAAAAGATCAACATGTCTACATCACAACCCCTGGATATGATAAGCATAAAGTGTCTGGCGATGACGTCACGGTTGCTGATATGGAGGTTGGGTCACAAAACAGCACTTTCAACATCCTTAGGAAACCCAAGAAAAAACCCTAAGTTCATAAATGTGGCGTATTAGTAACGTGTGTGCCCACCCCGTGCCTCAATACACGCACATACCCTCCGACAAATAGAAAACGTCAGTCGTCTGATGACGTCACGTGGTATACGCTGCCATTGTTCTTGAAGTGCCGTAATCAATTCTTGTCTGTTGGCTGGTGGGTGTGGTCTCTGTCTAATACGACGATCCATCAGCCCTGTACATGTTGAATCGACTTTCATCAGAAAAGACGACTCTCTGCCACTCACGAGGCTGCCAACGGCGTACAGTTCAGGCCTATCTCAATCTCTGACGACCTTTTTCCACCGTCAACCGCTGTCCCATGTGTGGCCTGTGCTCTCTAAGTCTATAGGCCCTGAGTCTTCTGGCAACTGTCTGTCGGCTGGCCACGTGACCAAGGGTATTCCTAGCTGATGACGTCATTGTTAGGAAGCGATTTCGTAAATGCTATGAACGCAAGTGACGTCATCATGGGGGGTTGTCACCCTCGGTCTTCCCGTCCTTGGCCTGTCCTATGTCTGTCCTGTCTGTCTGTAACGTTACATTGAGTTATCCACTGCAACGCGAGAACAACCAAACGTTCTTGCAGCATGGTTGTGGGTGGCAGCCATTTCCAGCATTCGCAGGGCTCGCTCACGTTCTTCTGATCTTAGGCATGGTATATCTTTGGTGGGTTTTTTTCATTGTGGACACCAGAAATGCTGTTGGTATATCTTCTATATCCTTACTGCACGTGCAATATAGGCCACACGTCCTGAACGTGCTTTTCCATTTTTTGCACTTTTACCAAAAACCATGAGGGGTACAAAGGTCATGTTATACACACAGCAATGTTGGGTTCGGGCGATGTATTACCGACTACTTATAAGTTCCAATTGATTTGTTTTGATTTCGATATTTTCATGTTTTAAAAGTGTAAAGTTTCTTTTGGACGTCAGTTTACTTTGTTTCACCCTCAGTTTTAATAGTTTTCATCCATTGTCAATCATAACAGACATACCCTGTCCGTTGAAAACTGGTTGTGTGTTTACCTTATATAATGCATCCTCATTACTCGACATGAACTGTTTTATAGATCATTGTTTCACGGGTAGATGAACCATGACTAGTTGGAGTAGAGCATGACATAATGTCAGTGGGACGTTGATTGATTCGTAGTCATGGTATTAAAATCTATAGTATAGGTCGCATTTAATTTTAAGAAAACTTTGATTCATTTATAGTTTTGAATTGTGGTCATGTACAAGATATATAGGTCGTTGTAGTAAATTGTGGGAAGTTCTCCAGATTTAGTACTGAATTCGTTTAATGAATACCGTTTTATTAACATTACCTCGTTAAATAAAAAGTTCAAAGTTCGTATTTGAATCCTCTGTAAATAGCGTTTAATCAATTAGAACGTATTGCAGTCTGTGAGAGGAGCATCGACTGAATGGTGACACGGTGCAGACTTGTAGTTATGCCAGAAGCATTGGCAGGCTTCCAACATGGGCTTCTGCACATCACACAGTTCAATCTATCAACAGTCGAAACTATGTATACCCAACTGTAAACATTATAATTGACTTGGTCTGTGTTTTAACAACCAGGTACAGCAATTATAACATCTTTTTGGCGCAATCATACATGTATTTTCTTTGAAGAATATCTCTTTTTGCGTAAGTTATTTGGTCATGGTGCATATTTTCACATTCTCCAGGGAACAGAACACCACAACTCACTGACTTGTTGCATTTAGAGTTTAGTCTTTTTGCATCAACACATATCATAGATATAGCTCGGGGTGTCAACAGACCATTTGCAGTTTATATATATATTTACCTATTGTTAACATTGGATATGTTGGTCTTTTTTCTGTAAGGGGGCTTATGTGGTCAGCATGATTCAAACAGGTCAAAAGAAGGACAATTACCATTTATGTCGATTGCTAACACAAAATGTACAACACAGAAGTTATATGCTAAGTGACAATGCTAAGGGTTCCGAAAAGTTTTCAAGTGCTGGATATAAAACTGTTTAAAAATAGTTTTTCATAACAAAAATCAATTTATTTTTAAAATATGCAGAATTAAAATATGGCTCGAATTCAAAGGAAGCTTTGCGAATATGTCACTCAATGATTTAATTTTAAGGCATTTATCTGAATTACCCATGCGTATTTTACGCAGATACGCTTCTTATCAGATACTACTACTACTATGGATCACGTAACAATGCAATTATACTATAGTTTTCTTCTAAATAAAAAATATCTAACTTCAGCGTATATGTTTAATATGGTTCATCAGACTTTTAATACTTAGCATAACAGAAACATTGAACGAAAAATACTTACATACATATACGTACATACACACCAATACATACACACACATTCATACATACATTACACACATACATACATACACACACATACATCACACTACATCACACTACATGCACATACAAATATAACAAATATAACAAATACAAATGCATACATTACAATACATACCATCCACATACGTACGTGAAAATAGACATTACGATACAACAATATAAAATCTATGATTAAATATAGCAAGTATACCCCTAAATGTGGATAAAATTCATTCGGCGTATATACATTTTATTTACAAGGGGTATGGAACAGAGCCCTGATCTGGTTTTACTGATCACTGGCTTACACATGGTAGCAATGGAAGTAGCAACGTTAAGCGTAGACTTTGAAATGGTGTAGTAATATGGTGAAAGGACAAAAGACAAAACCTTTTCTGGAAAGCCTTTCACAAACATAAAGGCGCTGTGGCGCTTCATTTCTTTTATTTGCATATTTTGCACTTTTTCTCAAATTTGCCATTTATTATATAGAGAATACTAAACGACGTTCCGTTTAATACCATATTTATATATATGAAACGAGTGAGTGGTTTGTAGTTAACGAGTGAAAGCTAGTTAAATAGAATCTTACGAGTTTCATAAATATGTTATTAAACGGAAACGAGTTTAGTATTTTATTTAGTACTCAATGATTTAAATGTCATTTAATTCCACAAACTCGTCGATAAACGGGACACACTCCATTGCGACCGCGGCGCTGACATTGTGACGTCACATTTTTGCCATTATGACGTCACGTCAGTCGGCAGCAACGGGTAAGTAAAGATAATGTTTATTCAATATATAGTTACGTTCGAAGCCCGGTAGAAAATATAATTATGCGACCCGAAAATCCGTATACAATGAAATCGGTAATCCGTTTTGAAAGAAAATGGTGCCACTTTTAAAGCGACAGTTTTGTCGAACTCTTCATTGTGGCAGTTAGATGTGTTGGTTCAATGCGACTTTGAGAGTTCAAACAGCGAGATGGCGAGATTATAATGTCACATTTACAACTCTACTTTCAGTGTTTCGCTGCAACATTCAGATCACTAGTACTTGAACTAACCTCGAGCGGCCAATTTAATGGATACACCTTAAAATGGTCGCTCGAAGACTCTTACACAAACTATGTATTTTTGTTTAAGAACTCTTTTTATTGATTCAGGAGTATTTGTTTAGCCATTTTATCATCCAAAACTGGCTTCCACAGTAGATATCGCTTGTGTGAGATTAAGCGATATCTACAAGCGATATCTACATTGTAGATATCGCAACAATCAAATCGTCACAATCCTATTACATCATCAGTTAATGACATCACAAAGATTTGACATCACTGAGAACACTGCTGACAATGTTATTACGTCACAACGTTGATGACTTTACAATGCTATGATGCCACAATGCTGATGACGTCACAATGCTATGACCTCACTGAGCTCACTGCTGAGGTAGTCAAATGGCAGTTTTGTGTTGCAGAAATGGTCATTATTTTGCTAATAATTATTGAAGAATGCTTTTGAATGAAAAATAAAATCTCATCCTTGTGTCTTCTGATATCAAATATAGCAACAATCGTTGATTAAAGTTAAAATATCCTCGGCAAGCCTCGGATATTGTAACTTTAATTAACTCGTGTTGATGGATTTGATATCAGACGACACTTGGGTGAGATTCTCTATGTAACACATATTTACATTTTCGTTCACTTTATTTCAGGCAGAACGGCGCGCTACAGCGCCTTTAAGATATATAGATACAGAGAAAACTCCGCATACTTTTCCAAGGTCTAAAGAAAATAGTAAAAACCATAACAATTAAGAATGATAATTAATGGTCTTTAGTCAGATGTTGACTGTCTAATAAAGAAATGTTTGCTTCATAAATAGGCACTGATTTATGACAACACATATTTTGTGATATCATCAAAAAAATGATTTTTTAGAAAACAAGTTAAATGTGCGAATAAAACCATTATCGCTGGGCTAATACAAAATATGAACCACACATATGTAATATTTTGTGTTATTTATTCATTCTCCTGAACGAAAATATGACTCAAGTTCTTCATTCCTAAATTCAAACTTGAGAGATAATGAAGTATCGACGCGTAATCCTGGAATATTTATTTATGATTAATAATAAGATGTCACATGTGTTGTCATACAAGTTGAACCCACGTTTGTCACACTGTCCTTTGGGAGATTCGACAATAATTTTAGGGAAACCATAACCGGGACATCAGACCCATTTGACAATGGAAGCATCAAGTATTTTACAATCAACACTATAATTTAAATCAGGGAATAGTGACAAAAGCGTGTAAATATCTTTTGTGAAAATATATTGTTGACTTGGAATCGACTTCTATTTACCGATTATTGGTTATCAAGTGTGTAATTATTTGAGGTTGATTTATTTAGTCAAATCTAGAGAACTAGAAAGTCTATCTAGAGAAACAAGTTACTTAATCGTACATGCTGCTACGCTGGTACAGAAAAGGTATTGATATGCAGCAAAACTTAAGTCAGCCAGAACAAAACAAAGTTTTTCCCTGCTCGAAAAACTGAGATCTATTACTACGTATACTTAATTCAGATGAGTGTATATTCCTTTACAAAGTATTGTGTGAAGTCAGCCAGCGATAAGACTGGCGCAAGTTATGACTTGCCGGTGAATTTTGTAAATTACATTTATCTCTCGTCGACTCTAATGGGGACATATATCTTATCTTTAGAATGTATTAGATCATATATTCTTTACAATAATAAACATCAATGACCCACAGAAGATGTACAAATGAACATATACTGAGATATCTGACGATATCAATGTGATTGGTGTCAGACTAAGATGCAAGTATTATTAGTTTCCCATATTCCCCATTTTTCCCATTTCCATAAAACGAATGTCGCCGTATTCGTGGTCTCATGACCGTTTATATCAAGTATGGCTGTCAACTCTATTGCAATTTTCAACCAAGTTGTATTTAGTAAAGGTGCAAAAAATATTGCAACATCAATACTCTTTTTCCCTCAGTATTTTAATGATTAATCTTTCATATGGAAGTGTCAGAATTTAGACAGTTTGGTGTCCCATTCGTATTTCATGGTCGGTCGTCCATTAGTGTCAAATACATTCAAATATTATATGACATTTTATCATGTCTGAAACGTTTTTGAATTATTCATTGATTATTATATTGACCAAGATATCGTGTATCCGACTGACAGGTAATGACACTTTGACATTCCCTTAATAGTTCATGATAGATGAGTGTACCATCAGGTATTATTGCACTTCGATATTTCCTTCATAGTTCATGATAGATAAGTATGCCATCTGTGTTGAAGTATTTTGTAACATTGTTATTTTCTCATGGCTGAAGCTTGTGTTCGAACTTTATGAAAAACTCATCAGTTAGACCCATCCACACATATAACAGACATTTTGGTACAGTGCATACCTGATACTAACCTCTTCACATGATGATGAAGTGTTTTTCGCTTTTAACATATCTATATGATAGTTTCTACTGCTTTTGAAACTCTCCTATATTCCACAATACACACTAAGCCATGTACCAATGATAATGTTCATTCACATCAGTATATTGTGCAGACAATGTGAAGCACTTCAGTGTCTTCTTGTATTCGATTCAAATATTCAAAAAGGCGAAGTGAAGGACATTACTACATTTTGCTATGCATAAGACACTTCATCTCTCTATTCTTAAAGAGTATGTTTAGGCCACATCTTTATCAAACATAACCTGGAGGAAACAATATATCCTAACAATGCTCGGAGGGTACAATATCTCCAAAACATACCCTACGAGGAACAACATATCCTAGCATAGCCTGGGTGGACCAAAAGTTCTTAAACATAGCCTTGGGGAAACAACATCTCCTAAACATAGCCTGCAGGGTACAATATCTCGTGAACATAGTCTGAGCAGAACAATATCTCCTAAACTCAACCTGGAGGGTACAACATCTCCGAAACATAACCTGGAGGGTACAACATCTCCGAAACATAACCTGGAGGGTACAACATCTCCGAAACATAACCTGGAGGGTACAACATCTCCGAAACATAACCTGGAATGAACAACATCTCCTAAACATAGCCTGGATTGTACAATATATCCTAATCATAGTCTAGGCAGAACAACATCTCCTAAAAATAGCTTGGGTAGAAAAACATCTTGAAGGAAAATCAACTCCTAAACATAGCCTTGAGGGAACAACATCTCATAAACATAACCTGGAGGGAACAGCAACTCATAAACACAACCTTGAGGGAACAACATCTCATAAACACAGCCTTGAGGGAACATCATCTCATAAACACAGCCTTGAGGGAACAACATCTCATAAACATAGCCTTGAGGGAACAACATCTCATAAACATAGCCTTGAGGGAACAATATCTCATAAACATAGCCTTGAGGGAACATCATCTCATAAACACAGCCTTGAGGGAACATCATCTCATAAACATAGCCTTGAGGGAACAACATCTCATAAACATAGCCTTGAGGGAACAATATCTCATAAACATAGCCTTGAGGGAACATCATCTCATAAACACAGCCTTGAGGGAACATCATCTCATAAACACAGCCTTGAGGGAACAACTTCTCATAAACATAACCTTGAGGGAACAACAACTCATATACATAATCTGGAGGGAACAACAACTCATAAACACAACCTTGAGGGAACAACATCACATATACATAGCCTGGAGTGAACAACATCTCCTAAACATAACCTGCCGGGAACAACAACTCCTGAACACATCCTTGAGGGAACAACATATCTCATAAACACAGCCTGAAGGGAAAACATTTTCTAAAAATAACCTGCGGCGAACAACATCTCCTGGCAGGAATGTATTGATTTGATATTCAGTCTCTCTTGTTGGTACACAGGCGACACGTGTGTGAACACTTACAGAAAACTATTAAATCTCTCTATTTCTGAGGATACAGTTGAACAGTTAAAACAAACGGGTTTTTTTATTCGGCGTGTAATCCTTTTTTTAAAATAAATCTTTATTTACTTGACATAACCTATTAATTTTTTTATATCACAAAGTTTTCGCTATTGTTTTGACATTATTCTCAGATTAACAAATTTTCTCCGTTTTAACAGGATCTTTGACTGATAACTTTGTTCTGACAAATCTCCAGTTCACAATTGTACCTTTCAGCAATATGTGAAATCGATCCAGCTAATTCTCCAAATTATCCAGAACTGCCTTTAGCTCATAACATAAAATGGTATGATTACATGACCAGACATTAACGATGATGTAGATACATGAATAGCATCAAATTCTTACACGTATCGGTTCAATTTAATTCGAATCCTGCCTGAGATCTTTCAGTTTCAGAACGTTAAAATAATGTGTTATCTGTGTGGTGTGAATGAATGTAAATCTTTCTGAAATGTATGTACAGTAATGAAATCTTTAAAAAAAAAGTAAGTCCATTCGCCATATGTATGCATTGATGAACTATGTAGGCTGAATTGTGAAACCCGTCAATCGCACTTCATATTTGAAAATTGAATATTATGGTAAGGAACAGAAAACAAATGAGATTATAGTCCCATACGAATTTAATATATACTTGATGAAGTTATATGTTCGCCATGTTAAAGTATAGCAACTGTCAACCAACTTCAAAATGTCAGCATCCTTTTGCCTTCTTAAGTGCAGTTGAAAATATAAATTTAGCAACCAACAATGTATTCACTCATGTATTGCCTCATGTGACCCTGTTATGATAATAGGGTCATTTATGATAAAGTTAAAGTAATATTAATATCAACATGCAAATACATTCATTAAAACCGATAAATCACACATTATTCACACTGAAGACACTCACAAGAAGAATGAAGGGACATATATATTTGACAGCGATGAACATTAGGCTTTTTACTTCCACATGACACGTGCATCCTTCTCTAGTCTGTCTATGTCTGAAGGTAAAATTATCACAATAATTTATGTATTTTCATACACACAAACGTAATTGACCATTGAACACGGTGTCATATATTGGTCTGATGAAGTGGTTGTGGTATTCAATGTCGTCCATGACTATGTTTAGACATGCAATGATCATAAATTAACACAATTCTAAGTTCATTTTTATACACAGAAGGTAACCACACGAACGAAACATAAGTGGTATAAGCATGGATAACGAAACGACTCTGTTGAAGAAGTTGAATACCAATAAAGACCCATATATGTAATGCCTACTTCGAAAATGACACTCAATTTTACTTGATCTTTAAGTTTAATTGAAAAAAAATAAGATGTGAAAAAGAGTCATCAGAAGATGACATATCCCACCGGTTCCACATAATTTGTAAAACACATCTTTGACATATATTTGTATATCTACTACCGTACTTCAATTGATGGTTAATGCACATGCTGAGTTTCAGTAATGATAAAGGGTTTAAAAGTTCTTCTCAGGAAGCAAAACTACCTCTGCACAAAGTTCAAATCCAACGCTTATGGAAACGGAAAAAATTCAGAAATCCGAAAACATCAAAAGGCACCACTACAGTTAGTGGGTTATACAAAGAGTTTTAGGAAGATATGATGAAGCGTTTTGGAGCTGTGTTCCGGAAACAAACTTGTCTCTGAACAAAGTCAAAATTCAACACGTTTTACAGAAATCTGCAAGTATCAAAAGCACCACTTCAGTTGGTGGTTAATACACATGTAAAGTTTCAGAAATATATCATGAACGGTTTTGGAGTTCAACTCCGGAAACGAAATGATTACGGGCGGACGGACAGACAGACAGACGAACAGGGCGACGACTATTCCCACGGTATTACATAACTCAGAATGATTCACACGACTGCAATATCATTCAACATACAACGAACATTACAACTCAGAATGATTCACACAACTGCAATTTCATTCAACATACAACGAACATTACAACTCAGAATGATTCACACAACTGCAATATCATTCAACATACAACGAACATTACAACTCAAAATGATTCACACAACTGCAATATCATTCAACATACAACGAGCATTACAACGCATGCTTTCCAC
The DNA here is from genome assembly GCA_936450465.1 of Gibbula magus. Lineage (NCBI taxonomy): Eukaryota > Metazoa > Mollusca > Gastropoda > Trochida > Trochidae > Gibbula > Gibbula magus. The sequence continues at coordinate 66,331,819 of OW388300.1, read as the reverse complement.
GCACCACGCATGTTTCTCACAAATCACCCAGCCATGCAGTCTTACTTACACTCATGCTTGCACCCATCTTCCCACGCAAGGCATAACTCGAGCCAGTCTCCAACTGGCTAATTTAGCCATAGTTTGTTTGTCAAATGTGTTTAACATTTATCGAAAGAATAATTAGAATACCTTATGATTTATTTATTTCGATTTTTTTCGTTTCGCAGATAATTACTGAGCGACAATATCATTCGGAATGTAAGTGACTCGCCTTGGCCAAACTGGTAAGGTGCGTTTGTTATTTCGGACAAAACAACAGTAATCTCCCTTGATTAAGGGGTGTGGTTAGCTGACGTCATAATTGACCAATGAGAGGCGATGCCGGCCACTATTATGTACACAGAGGAGGGTAGGCTAATTGCGAGGGTCAGTGGTCAAATGTGAAATGAAGTTAGAGAAATTCAATGGGACACACAGAAAGGCCAAATACGGGTCTATATGTTCAATACATTTTTTTGTGAGAAAAGCAAAGGTTGATTGAACCGCACGTTAGAATAGTTTGGCAGTCCGGTTTTCGATCAGAACTTCGTAGCGCAAGTGTCCTCACTTGTGTCTTTATATCAATAGGGATATTTAACTCAAATTTTTATTTCTTAACCGATTCCACTCAAAATTGGAATAAAAGCTCGTCATGTCGTATATAAACAGTATATGATTGCAAAAATCTAGATTTTGAACTATGAAAATATTGTCAAAATAGCGATTTGAACCCCTTTGGTTTGGTCTATATTTAATCATATGTATATTGCTTGGTCGAGCTGATCGGTTGCATTTTCACATTCACGATTGACATTCACATCCCTCTTGTCCCTCTAGTTTTACATGTAGTTTTGAAATATGCTAGCCTTATATTTCTACATCATAATAACTAGAAAACTGTGCTTTGTGATAATGGTATAGACTTCATTTATCTCCGTTGTTGGAAGTCATATTCGATAAACACATTTCTGAAGTAGTCATCTGTTACTGGGCTCTAGAACTCAACCGAGGTGAAGCTAAGATTTACCAGGACAAAATAATCAAATATCAGACAGAAAGCCAAAACAAGCGAATACGAAGCAATCAACAACGTTTATTCCAGAATAAACAACTAATTAACGCCACCGCGAAATAGACTCTCATTCACAGAGCGATTCAAATAGGGAATTAAAATACTGCACACAGTGATAAGTAATATATATCCCATACAGTGGGTAGCAAGTTACCAAAGTAGGTATAAGTAAAACTTACAAGGTGAATAAAATAGTTGGTATACTAAGGGATATGTATCAGTAACCCAAAAACAGACACTTACATTGTAAGTAAAGAATATTTACCAACATGTATTCCAGCAAAAAGTGTCATGACATGTCATGTACATGTACGAATATACAACATAAATATTACTGCATAAAAAAAGTATAAAGGATTCTCCGATAAACAGCGGCGAACATCACTGACTCTATAATAAATAAATAAATAAATAAATAAATAAATAAATAAATAAATAAATGCAAATAACAACAATAATAATGATAATAATAATACAATGACAAATGCTACATGAATGATAAAGGAAAAACTTGTTCTTCGAATATATACAGAATTAATGACATAGAATAATAGAAATGTTGTTGCGTTCATTTATCATTGCATGTTGTCATTCTATGTAGTAGGTGATCTATTGATTCATAAAGTATAATGTTTCATCCTCACGATGTCTGCTTAAACTGTTTCGAAACCATATTGGATTCCTCTGTTACGCAAGAACAGAAAAGTTAAGGAAATATAGCAATATTTAAATTAGCCAGCCATGGGAAAAGGCGCGTGTTATAACTTAAGGGCTGAACTTCAGGTATGTAGTTATAACATAAAATAGTATAACTTATATGTGAACCCTTCAGAAAATGTATTTTCCTTTATTCGTTATTTCTTAAACTACTCATCTCAACAACTGAGATTTAAGATGCTCGCTGCTGCAGGCAGCATATCAAGCCCAAGGGGTGTTGACGTATTGATACGTCAATGACGTTTGACCCCTTGACATGCATACGACAAACGTCTGTGACAAATTTCCTTGATTTATGAAAAAGTTAACATTTTCCGAATGAGAAATCAATGGGCTTTCACGTGATGTAATTAGTATCCATATACAATTTTATTTTATTGAGAAATGATGAATTAAAAATATTGAACGTATTTTCAATCACAAAACTGCCTGCAGGTGCGTGTTTGACGCCATAATAAAAATGTTACCTACTCGATTCAATTGGTTGAAATTCTATAGTAAGTGCATGCAAAATGCATAACTTTCACATCACTATGTTCAGAATATCCTAATCTAGCTGATTTACAAATTTGGACATTGAATTTATTTTTGTTAGAAAACAATCGGAGATTTGCGAAAATGTCGGCAAATGAAAAGATCAACCGATTACTTTTTGAAAAAAACGTGAAAATAAACAAAGCATTTCACTTACATATTTTAGAATCTCAAAATCTTCCACAAATAAATAAAAATGTATCAGTGCATTGTTTGTCAATTCTTGTTTCCAAATATAGTAACATATCCAACGTGTCATCAATAGCAGTGCCAAATCGGCCATTTCTTCAATTCACCCCATGACAAGTTCCCGCTATTTTCCCATGTTACGCGACTCTAAGTGAACGTCAAGCTAGCGGAAGCTGTATCTATTTTTAGAAATGGTCGTCGATCTAACCATAGAGTGTAATTGTTAACATTAATCAAATTGACACTAAAAACGATGTAGTTTTATAAAAATCGATCAAAAATTAAATAATGTGGTTGTAATAATTATTTCACTAGTTCGTAGAGTCTCTGTTGATGACCCGATAAATGTGCATAAGTTCACCAAACCCCCGGATGTTACTATGTTTTTACGATTAAAATCACTGTGAGTAAATTTGCATTTTGATTATAATTTATACATATATGAAAAATAAGTGTCATATCCTACCATTATCACAAAATATTATCATGTTTGAGTTTACATTCGAACTACGAAATGTGTTTGACATGACATGGACCGACTTTCCGATCTGCGATTTCACAAGTTGAAATGGAGCCGTGAAACAGTAGCAGTAACCCTATCTCGCTAAAAAGTAAATTACGAATTAACAAGTCTCGTCTATGTGAAATAATTGTATGAATACAATTGCTAAATGATTCATGTTGATTATTTTAAAGTTTTCATTTGGAATTTGATAGAAATTATACCCGTTTTCAAACGAAATCATAGATAGACCTGTCAGTTCGAATTCATTGCAAATGGAGGCCATTGTGTCGTCTCGGCTTTTTCACAAAATATTTTGTTCAGATACGAATTAAATGAATGCACATGTTATAACATCCATGAAATTAACAAGAATGACAAACAATTACATTTCAAAGAATAAATGTGAATAACTAGTGTTTGAATCGGCGAATTTACAGTGAAATAACAAACGAAACATTGATGGTCACATGATCAATTTTGTACAACCAAGCTAATCACGTGACATTGTTTACAATACGACAACGCTACCCGAATGAAATTTTGATTGTATTTTTAAACTTTTCAAGACCATGTTTACATTAAATATTCAACAGACATTTGGAAAAATGTGTTCTAACTTTGGTTTTAAACGGATTTTTTTCAAAATGATTTAGATCATTAGATTTTTTTTATTTGAACAAATCTGTAATCGGCGAAGGAAATGCATAACAATGGCGAGCGGCGAGTGTTTGTTGACTGTCATGTTTCGAGATATCGATGACTGATTGACGTTGGAAAATATAAAAACTGTAATGTCATATGCTTATATTTGGAACACAGAAAAGTGAATAGATGTGTTAACTTTTTGTGTAAATTTGATTACGATGGATGCATTATTTTACAAATATTTCTCACGGAAGTAAATGCATTGTTCATTGAGGAATATCCATTGTTACAAATTACGTCGTAATTTATAAATACAACGGAGATCGTTTATGACGGGCTCTTGTTTTCTGAAAGGAAAACACATATCATCAACATAATTTTTTCTGGTATAAAATTTAATTCTGAACAAAATGGTGTAAAAATTGGGCTGCATAAATAATTATTGACAAAATAATTCGAGTTTGAAAATGTAGTTACAATTTTAGAAGTACTGTATTATTTCATTTTTTCCATATACAAGTGTAAAAATAATTGATATTTTAAAAATATTACATTAATTAATAATTTTTCATGACAATAGTAAGTTAGAAAAAAATGTGACTCAGATATTTATTTTAATTATTTTAAAATTATGTTAATTACTAAGGCGAGAAAAACTTTAAATGAAGGATACCCATGTGACGTAATTGTTACAAATTTACAAATCTGACGCTCTCTGCAAAAACCTGAAAACAATCCAGCAGGCTAAAGGTTAAGAACCGACAGTAACCTCATTCACATCGCCATTGATATTCAAACACTGCCAAATAAACTTTTTTGAATGCTTTCAACGTCTATTAATATTTTACTTTGATGCTTGTAATATGTCGTGCTCCTCAACTGACCTTTGCAAACGATTTCTTCATAAACTTTTAGTATACAGTCAGCAAACTTAACAAAGAAATCCTCGTCAGTTACCAACTTTTTTCTCATAGTGAACGGAATTTCAAGCTGAACAGACGGAACTCCTAACTTGGCAGACTGTGAGGACATTGTGAACACACGCCCAGACTGCCAGTGTCCCGTCATTCCCTCGGTGTTAACTGAGAACTCCGGGCCATCTTTTACAATGCCGTAATTCTTGAATACGTCCGTCAGGGAGTCCACCATTCTCTTGACAATACCCTCCACAAGGTGCTGATCCTTCAGGAAAACTCTCATTGCAGTTGATCCTATGTCCACAGCGATGCTGTCTGGTAGGTCCTTCTTCCCGTGGATATCTACATGAAAAATAGGGACGTCCATCTTGTGTCCGTATTTTACAAATGTTTTCAGTCTTCTATGCCAAGGAGATGTAGCGAACTGTGCTAGTGGAAGGAAATTGGGATCCCAGTTATCTTCATCATAAGCCTTTGCATTGCGTGTATCCCATATAATAAAACTCCCAGGAACGTGAAACATTTTCTCGGCATGTTTGGCCAACTTCAAGACAATTTCTGTCACATAGTATTCACTTAGATGTTTCTGTCTCTCTATTCCACTCTCCCCTCCTCCTCTCCAGAGCGAAATACCATGTGGAGCTGTGAACAGAATCGGTCCTCCAAGTCCGAAGATGACACATTTGCCATTTGTCTCCATTTCTGAAGTAATAACCAGAGTAATAGAGTTATAATAGAGTAATATATTGAGAACTGTACTGAGCATAGTTGCGATAATGATACTGTTGGCTTTAGCTTTCGGTACCAAGACATATTGCAGTAAACTTGAATATTTGTGCAAATGCAATTACTCCTACGAAGGGTTTACTTAAATTGAGTTTATATGCACTTGTTTGGCTCTCTCCTGTTGAATGGAGCATATTTGTAAATTAATATTAAAATTACACAATACGCCATGACACTGTAGTTGAGTCATGCCACTTGTGTTCTTTTATAAATGTGGGCACTCAAACACAGATTCAAGTTTAAAATGAAAATTCATTTAATTGAATTCCTATCCTTTGTACAGCGAAACTTGTATTCAGTCACTGTTTATGAACATCTGTTGACGGCAATGACAATGTTGCTGTTGATAAATATGCTCGTGATAGTGCAGAAACAATTTGAAATGGAAAGAACAATTGCATCATATTGTAATTACCATCTACGTTATTAGTATATAGACCCAAATGTACGTGTTCCGCTTCTATGATAGCTTCTAGTTCATAGCACAATTAGGTTTTCCAAAAAGTATAAAAGGTGGACCAGCATTTGTACAATAAAACGCTGAAAAGATAATGTTTAAATTGTGTATACAGGACATACATGTATGAGATGAGATTATATAGTTAATTAACAGGCTTGACATATGCTTTATGCATGCATCAGTCCTTCCAGTGTTTATTCTCAATGATATTTCGGACGACCGTTGTAGGAATATTAATCTAATAAATTCTTTATTTTGATGATATCTTCAACAGCAAAGAGGTTCAACCAAAGTACACTTTTTGAGGTCGACTCGGGAGATGAAATAATCTAATCTGCCTAAGTGCACGTCCGATGGGAATATCGTTCTTTTGACAGTATCGTCTTGTACTTTGCCACTCCATACGATATAAGAACTTGAAATACATTGAACTTCTCTGAAAAACTATGAAAATCATTCAGTGTATGAGTACTCTATTCCATCATGCAATAGCCGAACTGAAACCCCATTTAGAGATAACACGTTACTGGGTCAGAATGTGTAAAACTAATATATCTTGAATATAGGCTCAAGTGTTTAGGAAAATAGGTAAATCAGTTTACTTATGTTACTTTAGTATGGGATGGATAGCAAGTGAAAATAGGACATACGGATGGAAAAAATTATCAAATGATACAATGAATCGATTAGTATGAGTAATTAAGTATAAAAATGTTGAAATATTGTTGGAAACAAAATCATTAGAATTGTTATTGAAATGTTGATCCACTGTCAAATTCATCATTTTATATCAAGGTAAAATTAGTATGTGCGCAAGTTGCTGTCACAATGTACACATTGTATGTTATATTACATGATGATATTCTAAGAATATAACAATTGGACAATTACATGTATATGTTATATGAACCATTTTAATCTGTGTAACTGGTAAGTGATGACTAAGTACTATATGTATTGGAAATGGATGTGATTGGGTCATACTTCCTAGTTGTGTCCCTTGTTAACATACACATCAAGCTCTCCATCTTCCTTCTACTTAAATGTAAAAGTTACAATATTTGTAAAATGTTGTTGTCACAGAATTGACATATATAAGTGAGAGTTTTAACACCTCACCAAGAGCCTCTCTTGTATATTACGGTTGCTAGTATCATTTCAGGAATAAAGCCCGCAACAACATTATGCATATGCATTGCGGTGAAACCTGAGACCATATGCTAAAATTAGTGAACCCTTGGTAAATGTAGAAAATATCTGAAAAATAAATGTTAAGAATGATTTCAAGAATATTTCACTAATATCAAGGTACAGTGAAACCTCGTTTAACCGGACCCCGCATATCAGGAAACCCGACTATCCGCACGGTAGTATTTCAAAGCTTTTCTTTGCATTGCTATGCAAATAATGATTCGCTCAACCGCATGTCTTGCTATTCGGACGATTTTCAACTGTAACCAAAGTGTGCGTGTAAACGGGTCTGACTGTATATAGTATGGCAAGGAGAAACCCTGCAGCACGATTATGACTATGCATTGCAGTGAAACCTGCGAGCATCTGCCGGAACTAGCGAATATTGCATTCCAAGCTTACAGCATTCCAGCAGACACAGTTGCCGAGCTCTTGGCGGGAATAGAACCCCTGACCTTTGAAACGAACGCGCTATCCCGCCCCTCGAAATATCCATTATCATGTATCATGTACTGCAATGGCAACGCCAATGTAAGGATATTGTTCGGGTCTCTGCATTTTCTGCAGTTTCAAATCATGAAAATAAAAGTAAAACAAGTTGTATGTATTATAGTTCTTCACTGAGAAGAGCATGTAAAGAGTTAGAAATGATGAAGGTTACAGAAAATACCAATTGTGTCAACTATCAATTCCTTGCTTCAAGGCTACTTGACTAATGAGTTATTGCAAAGATGAAATCATTTTTCTGAAATATTTCAAAATGTTACAAAAATGTCAGAGAAAATTAAATGTGTGAATTTGCAATTCAAAAGCTAATATGTCATGGAACATTACAGATGTGTCACCTTTCCCAACAAACAGCTGCAAACATTATGCATTATTTTTATCATTCTACAGGTTTTCGTTTTATAGAAGTGTTCTTTATATCAACATTTCAATCATCTTTTCTTTTTTTGTTGGGATATATTTTTGTATATTTTACAGAATCATATCAGGTCGATCAATAATATAGTTGTTATTAAAGACAGCTGTTCATGGGAGCACTTTATAATGTCATATTCGTGTTGTATAATTCACAGATCTGTCAATTTCAGCTGATGTCTTTCTTTGTGATCATATCAGTTTGACATTTGAACAAATTAAAATGTCTCCTTTCACTACTATTTTAATGATATATTCGCGAAAAAGGTTGTTCATGCCACAGTAGTCACACGCGATGTTAGTAGCCTATTTTTGGTTTCTATTAGCATTCTGTCAGTCGCTCCTTCTTGAGTTTAGGACAAATAATGGTTAAATGCTTAGTCATCTCAACGAAACACTTCTGAAACTAGAATTTCTAAAGTTCGCATGTTGTCCTACTTAATACGAGCATTCAATGTTGCATATCATATATTGAGTGACGAATCTATGCACATGATTTCAATTAATTGTTGACAAATAATGAAATTTATAGTTTTAATAGTAACAGTTTCCACAATGAAGTAATTTGCGTTTGAACATAAACACAATGAAATACTAGATTGTTCTCAAATGTCATTTAATTCCATTTAAAGTCATAATGAAAATTGTGTTGATTCCCCCATCGTTATTACTTTGAGATTAAGTCGATATCCTCGTCTGTCCTTAATAAGATGTCATACCAACATACTTTACATTCTTTTCCGACATTGACAAAAATATTACCATCAAGCTGTTGCTGTATTTACACAAGAAAAGAAAAAGTTAATCATCCTTCTCAATCCAAACAGTTGAATTAGCTCTCTATAACGATATTATGTTACAGAGCCTAAACATGGCATCTGGTGTTCTAAGCGTGACTAATAAGTGACATTACTATTGGCAGTAATAGCCATCTTGTTTTTATAAAGTACGTAAAATGTAAAATTCTGTAATTTTACTAATTCTACAACTTTTTAATAATAAAACATTTACATAACACTACCTTCAATATCCCAAATGTAACAATGTTATATTTGTCCACCACTGGAGGAACGACTGTTCTTTCCACTAGTGGAAAGGCGTCCTTCGGAGAGGAAAGAGCGACCTTTCTAATCTTTTCACCCGTGGAAATAGACAGCTTTCCACGCCTTTCCAGAGAAGGAAATAACGACCTTTCCAGAACCCCTTTGGAAATACCGACTGAAAGCCTTTCCACAGCCATCATGCTAATGAGATGATTACTTTCCTGACCACGAGAAAATCGTTCATAACTAGATTGTCCTTTGATTAATGTATTATATTAAATGTCATATTGATTTAGGAAAATTTTAGACTTTGATAACTATTTTGACATTAAAAGAATAAGATGATAAATATCATTTTCATTATACATTATTTTGATTTGATTAAATATTATTTGAATACTAAATTCAAACTTTGATTTTAGATATATTCTAACAAGAGAGTGACTTTGAAATAAAATGAAAAAGCAGAATATATTGACTTTGTTAAAATGATAAAAATAATGAAAATATTTTAAAATATATTTTGATAACCAAAATGATCATGTTAAAAAGTTAATGTTATATTTTAGTTTTAAAACATAAAGATGTACAAGGTTTTAACAATAATTAGATAATATTAATATTATTTTTTAAAATACATTTTGGTTGAATGATTTTTTAAAAACCTATTCATATTCTATTTTGATTTAATTCGTAAATATGACTTTAAATGGAATGTGATCAGTGTACAAACAAATACCAGAAACAGGTTTGCTAGAACTTTTTACAAATCCTACTTTAGGTGAAAAAACTGAACGTAAAAGGTTGATTTGACAGTGACTGATTTATTAATATTGTGCTAGTCTATATCCCGTTCAACATTGACAAGACATACGTGTATGTAAAATGCACCAGAGGTGTGTTGTTCTGGAAATTATTTTTTTTTAATTTCTAAATTATGCTGTCAGACTAGACATCCCTCAGCATGCACCTTGTGACCTGTTAACATAGGATTAATAACAACGGTATTAGTAATAATGGATGACCTTCATAATACCAAGAAAAATTACCATTGATAAATTGAACTATTTATTTCTCCCTGTCAGTAATCCAGTTTGCTCACTTAGTTGTTATGCAGTTCGAGCAAAACTAGATTATGTAACCCTAAGTCTCTAACGCCCCTTTACTAAAACTTGGTCTCAAATTTGATTAAATTTCATGTTAAAGAGGGACATAATCATGTTACATGTATTTCCAATGTTATAATTTGGGTAATTTATTTGAAAATTATCACAATTAACAGAAAATAGCCAGTTTAGAGTCAGTCAGTTCATTATAACGAAAATGCATGCTGCAGTCATCAAGCCAAACGTAATTAAGGAACCTTTCATAAAGTAGATAGGAAGACAGATTTGCTTCTATAACGTTTAATAGGTCTATATATTAAGCATTGATATATTAAGAAGATATAACTTAAACCTGCACCTACTGAAATATGTACATTTTAGAACCAAATAAAATATAATGCAAAACTGATCGTGCATCTTTAAAAGAATACCTTTGCATATGACCACCTTTAGGTAATTTTCGTTTCTTTACATATTATATTGTGGAACTATTTCCATGTACAAAAGAAACGCAGGTGTGTTCAAAGATAAAACAAATAACCAATGAGCCTGATGCCAGCATTTAATATTAATACTATGACCATGTCTAAACACTACATTATCCAACAGGGTGAGAAAAATACTCCCCGGCGTAATGTGCTTATCTTTTTAATGTAACTAATCACTGATAGAACAGAGGAGGGTGATAAGATGGTTTTCCACTTCTTAATTTCATTAGCTAATCAGTATTTAATAGGTTAAAAAGGAGGTCCTACATATCTATACACAAATAAAAAAAAGTTAAGCACCCCCTGATATTTGTGATGATATTGTTTTCGAGAATATTTTAGATAGTTAAACAAGGTTCATTTATGAAAAGAGTAGTGTTTGTGCGATACTTTCCAACCGGTGATGCGTGACAGTCGCGCCTACACGTTCGGGGCATGCACGTGCAACATGAGATCAAATTATCGGAATGCACTCTGCAGAAATCTAGGCTAGCATTACACTGTTGTTAGTGGTTATGCCGGAAGCATGCGCAGACAGGAATTGCAATGGACCGTCCAAGGTCTGGAAGACCTACCTTGAGAGGACCGGCACTTTCTTCGACATGTACGCCGAGAACCCTTCCTTACAAGTCCTCAGCTGAAACGTCTGTGGTAACCAAATCGAAACATTAGCACCAGAACAGTCAGAAATCGCCTCAAATCGGCAGGACTAAAGGCAAGGAGGGTAATTAAACGTCCCTTGTTGAGAGTCATCATAAACGTGCACGTTTGGCATGGTGTTTGGACAGACAACAATGGAATCTGAAGACCTGGCGAAAAATTCATTGGTCTGAGGAGAGTCGATTCTTGCTCCATGTTACTGATGGGCGTGCACGTGTTTGGAGACAGAAGAATACAGCTTATACCCCCAGGAACATCCAGCCAACTGTTGCTTATGGAGGAGGTGGCCCTGTTATGATATGGGGATACCTGTCTCATGACTGCAAGCTGGATTTAGTTGCCTTACTCGGAGCGTGTTTGGTCGAATCGAATAGTTCAAGAATTTGTACTATTGAAGGTATTGTAACCTTGTTTTATTTGTTCACTATCTAAATGGCATATACGAGGGGCGTTCAATAAGTGTTGCAAGCGGGGCATTGGTGTTTACATAAACAGTGTCAGCTTATAGCAGGTGTTACTATAGTCAAAACATCACATTGACACATGTCAAAACAATTTCTAAACATAACAATTATTTAGATATAATAGCTGAGCTGACACCTGATTAGAGAATACGACAATCTAAAATTGATTTTTATTACATTCTGAATATTAACTCATAATCTGTTGACACAATTTAAAACAAAGATTTGAGTTTCATAGTTGATGTTAACAAGAAATGATTCGAACTCCATCATAGACATCACGGAAATATGGACTGTAAGAACACTTTATACCAACTTCCCAATGCAAGGCATAACTCTTGCCAGTCTCAATTACTGGCTGATTTAGGCCTTGCAGTATTTCCTTAAGAAATCTGTGTTTAGAAATCCAGGCCCTCTATGCATTTCTGGTGCAGCGATTCACTATCTTGACACAACAAAGCGAGGGAAATACCGCAAGGCTTAAATCAGCCAGTAATGCAGACTGGCAAGAGTTCTGCCTTGCGTTTGGAAGTTGACTTTATACGATCTATGCCAACCCCGACTGACATCCCGGTTATTGACTGTCTTCACGAGTGCAGTATAATATATCAGGTACACGTCACAAGTGGCTTTTGATACTACGAGGGGCGTTCAATAAGTGTTGCAAGCGGGGCATTGGTGTTTACATAAACAGTGTCAGCTTATAGCAGGTGTTACTATAGTCAAAACATAACATTGACACATGTCAAAACAATTTCTAGACATTACAATTATTTAGATATAATAGCTGCGCTGACCTAGGGGTCTCCATAATCATGGATTCTCTCAAACATGAACAACGCGCTGTGATCAAGTTCCTTACTAAAGAGGGATGCAAAGCTACAGAAATACATAATCGTATGTGTAATGTGATGGGTAAGGATGCTCCTAACTTTTCAACAGTTTGTCGCTGGTCTCTTCAGTTCAAGCGGGGCAGGGAGTCCTTAGACGATGACCCACAGTCAGGCAGGCCATCTGAAGTCACCCGACCGGAAGTTATTGCCGCTATCGAAAGACGAATTTTAGCTGACCGCCGTGTTAAAGTTTCTGAACTGTCTTTGGAATTCCAGATATCAGTTGGAAGTGTTGAAAAAATAATTCATGACCATCTTGGTATGTCCAAGGTATCTGCAAGATGGGTACCCAGAAACCTCACAGCACAAGATCGCCAGAAAAGAACCGAAAGTTGCATGGAGCTCCTGGATCGGTTTAATGCGGATGAAGCCAGGTTTTTGTCTCGTCTGGTGACAGGTGACGAAACCTTGATTCACCACTGGGACCCGGAAACTAAACTGGAATCCAAGCTATGGAAGCACCCGAGTTCACCGCCTCCCCTGAAGTTTCGCACTCAACCATCAGCTGGCAAGGTTATGGCGACAATCTTTTGGGATGCAAAAGGCATATTATTAATTGATTACTTGCCAACCAAAACTACAATGAATGGTCAATATTATGCCAACCTAATGCAAGAATTGTGAAAGACAATTCGACAGAAACGCCGTGGAACGTGACACGTGGTGTTCTGATTTTGCATGACAACGCTCCAGTCCACAAGTCAAGAGTTGCACAGGCCGCTATACGTGATTGTGGATTCGAAAAGCTTAACCACCCACCCTACAGCCCAGACCTAGCCCCCAGTGACTACTTCCTGTTCAGAAACCTGAAATCCGCCCTACGTGGAAGGCATTTCCGGGATGACGAAGACGTCAAAGCTGCCACAGAGGCGTGGTTGGGGGGCAAACGGAAGACTTCTACAAAAGCGGCATCAAAAGTCTTAAAGAGAAATGGAATAAGTGTATTGAGGTGAAGGGTAACTATATTGAAAAATACAAGTAAAAAATTGACTACGCGAGTTGGTTTTATATTGAAGTTGCAACACTTATTGAACGCCCCTCGTATTTCTAACCTTCCACTCTGTAAGCAAATGAGATACAATAAAGAGGCACTTTGAAAACATATTATTGTTGGAGTCTCTTCAATAGCCCCTGTGTTTTATGTTTTCATATAACTAGTGAATTCTACTCTAAAGATACTAACTTTGATATAGCTGGACAAGATTTACATATATGTATTATTTGATGTGTTTAATACTCGATGTGGTTGATCATACCGACCTATTTCACATTGCCTTAAAGAACATGTAATCTCTCTGGTTATTTATTATTTTATTACCAAGATATCGCCAATCAAAGTGAGCAAAATTCGCCTGCAAATTATCTCACTCTTCAAACACTTTCGCCTGGCCCGTCGAGGGGAGCCTTGCCTTAGTTATACTCAGGAGATGTTAACATTGAAATCCTTAGGCGATTTGTCGATTTTCGTCGATAATTCGTCTGAAACATAATAACAAATTTTGACATTGCAAGTTTCCGATAGATTGGGTATTTGTGCTTCTGTGGGAAGTAATTTCGAGCTTTTTGGAGCTATTTTCGATATTCAATCGCTGATTTTATATTTGTTCTTTTCCCAGTGTTAGGTTATATTTTATAGGCTACAGTATGTTTTGAAATGAACTGACAAATAATAGATAAAAACGATCATTTAATAAAAATTTTTTTATTATAAACAGCATTGTTATTTTAATTGTTGTTGGGCTTGAGTTTGTGTTTGAGGTGACCTACAGTTTGAGTTTTACTGCGTCAATATTTCTCATGGTGACACTTTATTATTGACAATTGCATAATTGCATTTTAACTAAGAAAATCATGTAATGTTCATCATTGTAACTGGTTTACAGTTTTTAGAAAAGAAATCGGGCTTACGTTAAATCTATAGTCGTGTACATGTACAATCACTTAGATTCAGTGTAATACCACTGACCTAACTACGTCTATGGATACAACATCGCATGAACTTTACTGAAAAATCAGGCTTTCTCATTTTCCTCGAATGATATAAAAAGAGGCATAACTTATTTATAACATTTACATTAGTTGATGATACAAGGTTTTGTATTGTGATTTATGATACTTCAAATATTTACAAAGAATTGTATTTAGTCTCGGTAGGCTTTACAGTAAGAGGAGAACATGTATTCATCTTCAATCAGATTAAGATAAGATAATTTACAAAAAGGAAAAATCTTGAAACATTGCTATATCTAAAAGTTTCTAAACTTAGTTTAAATTTGCCACGATAATTAGATTCTCAGGAACAGTAAGCATCAGTTCATCATTATATGTAACAATGTTTTTCGGAGAATCTTCTGATCCATTTCTTTACATTTATTTTGCAAGAAAGTTTTAGTGGTTATATCACGTGTTTTTAGAGATAAAATACTGTTTAAATCTCATCGATAAACATATGGAATATGTTTCTTTCCCATTTTCAAATGAATGAAATGGAACTATAGAATTTGATCAACTCACCATGGCCATCTGTTCCTTTTAACATCGGTACAATTCCGAATGTGCAAGAGGGGGTGTGCTGACAGGATGGGTGTGATATGGGATGTTACATAACAGTCAGAAGGGGCCATCCTTGTTGTCTTGAGCACGGTGACACGATTGATGTTGTGTTAACGAACTAATGGTAAATTGGTAGTGTATTGCTTGCTATATGTCAAACATGAGTTTAGAATGTATTGGTCAAAGCAAACAGTCAATGAAATTTCAGTGCAGAAAATTCATAGAAGTAAGTAACCGATATGTCCATAATGATTAATGACAACGGATTACCATGGAATGAGAAAGTAACCTAACATGGTATGGTTTTTTTTTGGTATTTCACTTTCTTAAAATTGTTAAGTTATTTACATTATGTCCCGTACTTGATTAGAGTTAAACAATTCCCATACTTATGCATCGCAAGTTTCACTTTCTAGAATGAAAATACTTTGAAATAGTATCATATATATGTGTTCCATTTCATTTCAAATGTTAAATAATGGAATTGAAAAACGTGAGGCCTTGGGAGCTGCGAAAATGTAAAATTAGCTTAACTATCGATTGACTGACCTCGATTTTTGTCCAGGCGAAATGGTCGTGTGGTAAGCTGCTGGTACGGTCGGTGCTGGCGATAGTTGCCTTACTCTGAGGCCAGAAAAAGTACAAGATTTTGTACTATTGAAGGTAGTGTTATCCCAAATGTAACAATGTTAAATATAAAGTCATCCAAATATAAGTCTGAGTAATGTGTATCAACTGTATTGTGTTATAATCATTTGAAAATAACATATATGTATACAGGAATGTCCTCTCAAATTCCGTTTCCACAAAAACATCCCGATAGGGCTCTCTCCTTACACCACAAAGATTCAAATATTTTACAGAGGACCAATTTATGCATTGCCCTCACACTCCCATCTGACGAACTCGTCTTCTGAGTGTAAAATACGTTGTGACAAACTTCACCGTAGCACGAGAACCCCATTATGGTCACATTTACATGAAACTTCAGTGTCAACTATCATGTAATTTAAAATCTATTTTGGGAGTGACAACTAGAAATTCATGTCATTTAGAACAAAGATTCCGATTCATGAGGGTACAATGTTGTGTACGTTTTGGGGATGAGTCTATAGAGAATCATTGGGGCTGAGTAGTTCCATCCAGTGTCTATGATTAGGTGTCTGTCAATGGGTCTGAATCCTCGTCCAGGAAGTGTGCACGAACTTTACTAATGTAAAGTGTTACCTCAAATATAACAATGTACATTCATGGTACACATTCAATCATGTGTGATCAACAATATAGGTCTTTGAAGGGCATTTAGAAGTGGTATACATAAGAATAGGAAGATTTTCTGAATAACAATTTCTTTAATGTGAAAATACACGACGTTTCGAAATACAAACTCACTCCTTCATCAGGTGGTATGTAAGGAAATAACAAAATATGATACATTTATATAACAACCAAGCCAATGGCGAGGAAACTCAATCAGGGAGATTAACATGCATCGGAATGGTATACAATGGGGATTTGTTATACAAATATGAGGGTGGTAAAGCATGAGAATGGTATACAATGAGGATTTGCAATACAAACATGAGGGAAGTAAGTACTTGAGTGGTGGGTCAACAATGGCCTGTAGGCCTGGGATGCATCTCTCACGTATGTAAGCTCGATTTGGTGACTTCGAGAGGTAATCTCAATGGCGATTGTTACATCCGGGAAATTCTGCAGCCTGTTCTTGTGCCAAATTTTGACAATCATCCATTGGACACCTGTCTTGTATTCATGAACGATAACGCTCGGCCTCATCGTTCTCGACTTGTGATTGATTGTCTGAAGAACAATGCAGTATCAAAAACTGCCATGGCCTCCCATGAGCCCGGGTATCAATCCACTGCAACATATTTGGGATATGATTGGACGAGTGCAAGCCATGGACCCACCAGTACAGGATTTATTCGGTTTAGAAGCAGCTTTACATCATGAGTGGCAGCTGTTACCACTGCAGCGAATCAAGAGACTCACCACAATGACGTGGAGGATGGTTGAAGCAATCATCGGGGCAAGATGCGGATAGACCCGTTATTGATAACGTGATGGTCATTTGTTTCCTTAAGACAACAAAGAACATTGTCCAACAAACATTTTCACCGTTCACAGAGCAAGAGTTGTACATGAGTGAGGTTTCAAGTAAAACCACTGTTCATGTTTATCTGGCAATATAATGAGATACATGTTACACATTGTATTCAGTGCTGTCTTTTTGTTTAGCCAAGATTTTCACAGTGGTTGGGTATCGTCACACAAATCTGAAAATATGAAGTGGTGCTTGAATTAAGTTTTTGTGTATAAAATATAACATAAAACATACATGAGTGGACAAGAGCTACAAGTACATCCGACTTATTTGATTTGCTTAATGTATGTGAGCAATCTTTCAAATGCTTATCTTCACTCTATAGGCAATCGTTTTGTTGTCTGGTAATCACTAAATACAACCCGTGGCCGCAATGGTTCATTTAAAATATTGGTGTAGATATTCTCACTGAGGAGCCACTTATAGTTTTATACTTCTTATGCTGTCTCACTTGGCCACCTTCATTAGTCTATGGTCTTTATTGTAATCCATTTTATTTTTATTGTATATCTATATATTATTGTCTCATAAGTCAATTTTGGCCAGACACTGGTTTAAAATAATCTTGTTCTTCTTCTTCTACGCGATTATCACGTTTTAGCTGACGTCACAATATAGAATTTTAGAATATATTTTGAAAAAGATTTGCAATCAATATCCATAAGTTTATGAATACTTTTGAGAACACCAATTAGCACCTTTTTGGCTTCTGTGGAACAATACATGTATTTTGCATGATCGGAAAAGCATAAGCGCTTTGAAAAGTATACTCCAAGATATTGATATGATTTTGTTACAAAAAGCGGCTGACCTTTATAACATCACTTTTCCGTTTTAGACAGCTTAGCTCCGTTTTTGAATACTATAAGTTTAGTTTTCTCCATGTTGACAATCCTGCATTTTCACAATAATGTTCTAATTCATGTATATGCCGCTGTAACCCAATGACACTTGTAGAAAATAAAACCATATTGTCGGCAAACATTAATAAAAACAATTCTGTTAAACAAGGGTGCCTAAGGCCATAATTGCAGGTAAAATAATCTGAAATATCATGGGTATTTCTGATGCAAACTTTGACATTATCATAAACAATCCTGAGCAATGTATTCATCAAATTGCTTATGCCATGTTTCTACATTACCTCCCAACGTTTTACTCTCTGTATCAAGTCAAAGGTTTTTTTAAAGTCAATAAAAAGGGCATATTCTTTATTACCTTTTGTACCAAGACACTTCTGAACTATCGAATGCAATATAAACATATTATCTACTGTGCTATATCCCGCCATAAAGCCCGATTGACATTCGTCTATTGTATCCAGTGTTTCAGCCAAGAATGTTAGTCTCTTGTTGATGCTATTAACGAATACTTTTCCTTATATACTTAACAGATTTATACCTCTATAATTATCTACATTATTTACATCTCCGCTAAAATGGATTGGGATAATAATTCCAGAAGTCCAGGACGATGGGAAGTTTCCACTCTCTAAGATTACATTAAAGACTAACTCCAAGTAAGGTAATAAAATATCCCCCGAGTGCTTTATGCATTCCGGTAAAATATTATCTACACCTGCTGCTTTGTTTTGTATGCTTTCTAATATATCTTGCCTGTGTATTGGAGAATCCAGAATATCACTAGACAATTCCTGAAACTCATTAAGTAAATCTCCAGTAACTACCGTAGTCGAGTTTACACTGAATGTGCTGTCTGTTTCCTTTCCGATAGACGAAAACAAATGTTTGAAATGTTCATACCATTCTTTAGTGCTTGTATTATGACTTTTGAATTGCTTACCCTGCAACTTTCGAAGGATGGATCAAAACTCTTTGGAATTGATATTATTTTCTAGCTTAACTTGTTTCTGCTCATAGTATTCCTTTCGTTTCTGTTTACATTTAGCATTATATAAATTTATTGTTACATAGTAATCATCTAAGTGTTGCTTATCTTTATATATTCTAAATTGATTTAAGTTGTGACAACGATCAGCTTTTAATCTTCTACACACAGCATCAAACCATGGACTATCCTTTCCCGCATTTGTAAACGATAATTTTCGTTTCATATTTTCTGCAACATTACACATCACATCTGCCACATATTGTAAACTGGACGAAACCACCAATCCTCGCTCTGTAAGTTGCTAGATCCACCATCCTGACTTCTCAGAGCATACCAGGGTTACCAATCTCGGACGTGTGACAGTATTTTCTTCAATGGTTACTCAGATATCAGACATATACTCAGACAGTCTGTCATTAACTCGATTCGATATAATTGATTTTTATATCAGATGTCAACTGGGGATATCATACATTCATAATATCTCTTATTCTCTCCCAGGAATTATGGAAATATTGAATGTTTTGACGCTTGACTCGACCTATTTGAACCTGGTCTGACGGTTCTATTACGGATTATTTCAACAACATTAGTGGCATCTGTAGAGAACGTGGTCACAATATTATGACTTGATGGCCACGCGTGTGATTCTACTTGATTGAGTGTCTGCCCATCATAGGATGACAAAGATTCGATCGGTGGTCATACCATACCAAACTGATCTGATGGTCATGTTTAAGTTATTTCACCAAGGTAAGTGGTAGTGGTGGTAACGTCCTACCTAAATACGTAACAGATGGGATATTTTGCTTCATTGTTTAGTGTTATAGGAAAACAACAATTTAACTGGAGCTCTCTGGAAGCGCTCTGAGTTAAGTAACGAATAGTTCGCGGTGAATATCGGTTTTGACCATTGAGCGTTCACTGTTCTCGTGAACATCCCGGGAAATGTCGTGTTATTGAAGGTAGGCCTAGTACCCAGGCCACAAAAGTAATGTCTTGCAATTGTATTTTTACATTTATTGTTAATGTATGTAAATGAATATTACTTTGCTAGTACGTATGCCATGGATAATGTGGTTTGTAACATGGCAATTAAGTGATAACGTTGTCAATCTTTTGTTCGATTCATGATCACTCGCAAACGCCAGATGATAAAGCTATGTAATCCGTATGTTTTAATTGAATGTTTGTGTGTGTTTATTGCCACGCCAAATCGTATATTATATTGTTTGTTGTTCATCCTTGATTTCTCTAAATGCTTTAATCTGGTAACCAAATTGAATTGAACGTTGAATTGAGTTAATTGCTAAAGAATTAAGAGTTTCAAATGGAATATTAGTTATGAATCAATATGTTGATAAAAGCAAACTTTAATGTTACTTCGTAGACAAACAAACTAAATGAAATATCCATGTTTTAGATGAATGAAACTGCCATCTCATCAACATAGACTCATCATTGAAATCCGAAAGACATCCAATGTCAAAGATAAAATTGTCCCTCTGCAGACATTGATTCGGGTTAAACTGCAAGTAAGTACTTCCTTTGAACGTGCCTTCATGATGATCTTTCTGTTCCCAAGATACTCACCTCCATTCAGGGTTTAAACTATCTGTCTGGTTTCTAATGATGCCCAATGTTCGATGTTCGTATTAGCAGTTTCTTCGTCGTTGGTAGGAAACTATCCAGATTTATCGAAAAATTTCAAAGTATCCGAATGTGAGAATATTGTTATTTACAGTTAAAAGTTTTCTCTGGTCAACTAATTTTATAGTTTTCTTATTTTGTGGAATTTCAATGGAATTTGCATTATATTACTTGACGTCTACTTTATAGAGATCGAAGACATTTTCTAACGTAATGGTTTTTTCTTGATGTTTTCTATTAGTTTCCGTTTTATTGTATTTCATTGTTGTCACGTTAGTGCTAACACATAAACTCAACAGCAAAAGAAACGTCACCAAACCAAAAAACAAGATAATTCAATCCAAGAGTGACAAACACGACTGAAACAGAGATGCATCATGTCTTCAAAAGCCAATTAAACAAAATGTGAAATTTCAAAACATTGTCTGTTCATATTTCAGAGAAATACGAGTTTTTAAAATTCTAGAAGAAACTAGACGAGATAGAAGAGTCAAAAAGGGCGTTTTGTCATGTTTTATTACGACCTACAGCAAATATCCGTCAACAAAGAAGGTTATTTATGTCTACTACATATTTTATTAATTAGATTTCTCTATGTTATAACTTTCCTGTTTAAATACAAAACATTCTGGCCAAAACCATTTTGAAAAAGCGGTTTCAGTGTTACACTCTGATGAACCCTCTCAAAACCGTACATTTATCCCCCGATAATGTACCGTCACGAGTTCTCTATCTATCTTAGAGCAGAGTCAAATGCGTCAGTCTTTAAGAAAATGTCAAAGAATGAATATATTTCAAATGAATTGTCAACAAATTTGGGAACATTCTCTCAAATACAACAAGCAAAACATTGACATTTTTCATTTTCATATGCAAAATGGACATTGCTCGGATGTACTTCAACATTGAAAGACACCAACTGACTTGCACATGACTTGGTTTACTTATATTCTTATACTTATACTTTTAGGAATCTCAAGCTCCTGAACATGAAAGACCCTAATCGAACGAAGCGACTATTTCGGTTCTCGGAATGGTAACACCACAATTCAATTTTCAATCTAATAAGTGTTAAATTATACTACTTTCCAAAAGAAAGTTGACAACGTCAAAATAACCCTGAAGAAAAACTAAGACATTCAGGATTAAAAAGAACTGTTAATTTCGCAAGTCAAATATTTTTCCTTCAAAACTTGTTGATGTAATTACAATACATGGTAACAAATCGGTACCGTTATAAGGCAAAGTCACATGGGGTCAAAATCGAAGTGTTTTCATAAGCTTGGACACCAAAAAAGATCACAATTCATCTTTTACACAACATTATGGTGGTTTCTCCAGCCAGAGTTATTATCGAGTTGTCTTCCTTGGGCGTCAATACATGGCGTTAGGGGTGCTGTTTTGTCATTCTCTCTGCACTGTAGATAATCTAGGCAATTTTCTGAGTGCTTTTTGCTCTTGTGTTCTGAAAGTGTCTCATCAGTTGCTTTTGTGTTCTGCATTTCGTGATTCTCGACTTAAAAGCATGTTTTTCATTCTTGCTATTTTTCGACAATGTTTATTGACTAAAGTGCGTTTTGTCGATTGTTTTGGGTTTTTTGGTGACACTAATATGCAAATGTTATCATTTTAAATATAGAAAATACCTCATTTTCAATTAAACCAGGGACCTTATATACTGTCTATAAGGTCCCTGATTAAACAGATTTTTGTGAATTGTCAACTTTCTGTTTGACATCCGTATATGTATTATCCAAATAAAGCAATCAGTTGGCGTTGTCTATAGTCTATGAACCAGTATTATAAGCATGATACTCGAACGCAAACTGACAACTGTACATCTATCGAGATATATTGTACTTCACGTGACTGCAATACAAGCATATGATTGGGCGAAAGTATTTGACTGTGCTCTGGTGATTGTTATGCATTGTCCGTTTAACATAAATATGAAGTGACTGGTTGTTATGAACAACGGAAAGGTCCATTTTGTAACAATATAATAACATGTCCAATTGATATGATATAAAAAGCTTGAGATGAGTGTTAGATTACCAAACATGTAGTTTTACCATGTCATGTGGCAGTTCTGCTACTTTTGGTTGTTAATGTGATCGTGTTCAACGCTGTCTGATAGCTAATCTGTCTACTTGTGACAGTAGCATTTATCTACAACAACATTAAAACAGCCCACTGGGAGACTACTGGATGACATGTTTGACATTTGTTCTGAAAGGAAAGCGGGGGAGAGAATGTGGAAAGATAAGAACCCTTATAACTGTTAATGAATGTATGACGTTATGTTACTTATTGGAATTTTATAAATACATGGAGGGTACAACTGTTATCAAAGACATCATTGGTAAGGGTCAGTTAAAGAATAAATAGCATAACATGTACAAATGCAATACCCCTGTTGATATACAGTTGTCTGCCGAAAGTTTTTCACCTACCTTCATTGAATGAAATTACATCACATTCAATGATAATACATCATCATATATCCATGAGTAAATATTCCTCATCATACGTATCCTGCGATCGCCACGTCCGTGTTTATGGGAATTGGCATACTGAAATAAACAAAAGGGATAAACATTTGAAAATTCAAATTTCATTAATTTTCGAATGAAAGTTGTCATATCAACTATAAAATGAGAACAATTTCATCACAAATAAATTGTATGAGTATAAGGGGGAAAACTTATGTATGTTTGATTCAGTTGATCACTTACTGAATATTTCACAGAAGAAAACAAAACTCAGATTATATTTTGAAACACTCAACTGTCTTGTTCTAATGCAAAAATGCAAAAATGCAAAATGATCGATTTAGTCTTCGCGTTGATACGATGCTTCAAAGACGTGCCAAATTTGATATTTACACAAGACTAGGTGAACAAACCTTTTGTATGCAGCTGTAGCTGGTATTGACAGTCGCCCAGTATTTAAATTTGCATGACCTCAGTTGTGACTAAAATGTACATGAAAGCATAGCAACGTCTCTAGCCTGTCACATGTGACTCATGACTCTGAGGTCAGCTGCTGAAACACAGTTATTTGAATTTAAGAACATTGCGTTTCTTTTCAACGTTAATTGCTGTATTTCAAATCAGTCACTTTATTTAGGTATCATTTGCAACCCAAAACTTATAATGTACGTCCATATTTGAGACAATCATGCTTTTATTAATAAGATAGGGATAAATTAATGACAAATTACATTTTAATGGCATGTTACATGTATGTTTCCAAAATGGTTTACTTAAATAAGTTCATATCAAGAATTACTTGGTATTTATACACCAAATATAAATATCCCTCAAACATCTAACATTTTGATAAATTATAAAATTCTATTCAAGGTTTTATACCTTCTTACTTACGAACAGATCTTTTTTTAAACCACTTTCAAATTTAAAGAAGCTTTTTTCTTTTGGAGAAAATAAAATGATTGTGGCGTGACATATTTTTATATAAAAGATAGATTACTGTATCAAACTTATGTATCAGAGTTTCTACTCTCATAATGCATCATCCTTCTGATCAAGACAGTTAATATAAATTGAAAGTCTGTTTTGTGTTCTTCTACACACTTTATATAGCTTATCTTACGTACAACACGTGTTAAAGAGAAAATAATGTTCATAAATGTGATGGATAAAAGATGTCAATATCAGATTAGTGTAACAGTGCGCAAAGTTGTAAAATGTAGATTACAGTAGATTACACTTGTGTAAGATCAAGTGTTAGATATCGACATTGTCGATCAAATCATCATAATCCATTACATCATCAGTGAAATCACAAGGCTAACAACAAGCTAAATGGTAGTTTTGTGGATCAGATTGAAAATATTTTGCTGAACTAATATTTGTTGAAGAATGATTTGGAATGATAAATTTGATCTCGCACTCGTGTCTTCTAGTATCAAATATATAAACACTCGTTGATTAAAGTTTTAATCAGCTCATATTGATATTTTGTTTATATCAAAAGACACTTGGGTGAGATTCTCACCGTCGTACGTCACTACAATAAAGAAGTTGTAAAGCCAAAATCGTTATCAATGACCTCATTATTGAAAATCACGCACATGGTGCCAATTAACAGCGAGGGGTGAGTTTATAATTTACATATGGCATTTCAAGACAGATATACCCATACTTTTCCTCGTGTATCGAATGATACCCTACACTTTCCCTCGTGGAGTCCTTACGAGGCGGAAGGGCCCCACGGGGAAAAGTGTAGGGTATCATTTGATACACGAGGAAAAGTATTGGTATATCTCTCGCATATTCACTTCAATATTATATACTGAAGTATTTAAAAGTTTAAAATATCATCCGTAATTGTTGAATATTGGGGGTTTGGAGTGATCCATAACTTTCATTTAGTATACACGAGTTCATTAACGCCTTTATAACATAAACAATTAATTAATATGTCCATGTATTACAAACATTCAATGTTGGTTTTAACATTTTAACATTAATGATGAATTCACATACCAGCATAACAGAAACATACAGGAACACAAACGAAGACAATATAGTCTATCATTCTCATCACCATCAGGACAAACTGTTGGAATGAAGTGAATGATTGTTTCATCCAAGGAATGGTAAGATCTTGAAAGCACGTTCAAAGGAAGTAATTTCTCCCATCATTATTGAAGCAGTGAATTACAGACAGGGACGTCCAGCATTCCATTGAAGTTTTTCTCACAACCTAATGGTAATTCTGTGTTTAACATTTGTATCAGTAAAGTAGTTTCTTAAATTCAGTGGATCATTCCGAAGTTCCTAAGATCACCAATTCACTAAGTCTGAAATGTTGAAACAACATTTATGGTACAAAAGTAAGTTTTATTTCATTTAAATTTGAATGTTCTGATCAGCTTCCGTTGATCAACGGATTACCAAATAAAAAAGGTGTTACAAACGTAACACATGTACATGAAAGTAAGTTTATTAATTTAGTGAAAGGATCAGAGTGTACAATACAGAGACAAAAATCAAAAAGGATCAGGCATAAATGGACAGGCAGGAAAATGTTGATTGGGAACAAAAAGTCAAATGACCAGGTGTATCAAGGCTTTATGTTTACAAATAAATAAATAAAAACACCGAGTGCTTCTCTTACCGGTTTCAATTCATCTTCATAGTTAATAACACTTCACAAACGGTTATGACGCGTATATATTATGATGCTATCATGAGGGACACTTAAGGAGCCATTAAAGATGCTGATGACCATAGCTCGCACAGTGTATACAATGACACGAAAGAAAAATAAAGTTTGTTAGCAATGAAAGAAATCGAAATATATTTTTTTGGGCTGTTATTTACCATTTCATTTAATTATGTATTTTTTTTTTATGTAGGTATTTTGCTTGAATTTTATAATCAGAGAAAATATTCGTAATAATTTGCTGGTCTTAGCTAAAAAAAACGTACATTAAACAGGCAATAATTTGTATGTTCTCAGGACATTTAGAATCAGTGTTTACAGACCAATCGTTACATTCAGTAATGTTTGCCAAGGGTAGCCTTACCTCCAACAGAAGCACGTGAAGCACGTGGGTTGCTTTGGCGACTTGCGCTGGAGACGAGCCTTCACGCTTTGTAAAGGCTAGTTGTTGTGTAGTACGTTTTATGCAATAAAGGGAATCTGATTATATGACGTCAGATACCCATGGCGCGCTACTCGAAGGGGACGCTATCTTTGAAACCAAATTTCATTACATTGTCGTGATATGAAAACTATTTATCACATGTCATGTTTAGATACGAGAGTTCTCTAGCGATTGACGTTATAAGTATATTTTCCACCAAACATTTTGTATTTGAATCACTAACATCCTTGATGGCTCTTTCATATAAACGGCCAGCGGTCAACATTTAAGAGTATTGAGTTTTATTTGGTATTCCTAAGTGGCATATCCCTCCATTAAAGGGGATGTAGCACGTTTTTTGCAGAATTTATATTTTCAAATTTCCCATTTTTAAGGATAATTTATGTAATTTATATCTACTTTAGAGGGTAAAGCATCTTATTGCACACATCAATTATCCGTTCTGGTAATAACGGTGTTGTGTATAAAGCAACAATTGCATGGCGGCGATTTTAATGTGAATACATTTTATTATTTTGAATTACAAACACGATTCTGAACCATGTACACTAATTTTCAACTTGATTTTCCGAAGAGAGGATGGGTTTTACAATTGGTGACATATTTTTCAAATGCATTTCATTGACTTATTTGAGCAAAAAAAACGTGTCACTGCACCTTTTTTTATTTTGTCGGATTTCCCATTTGGTAAATGTGTGTTGTTACCTCTGCACAAATGTCCAAATGTTCAATGAGAGGGAAACATCGTACCCCTGAGCTCTTTTTTTTTTTTTGCAAACTCTAACACGTACTGTGTTTTGTAATCTCCCTTGAAAATGTGTGTAACCTTATTTTTCTCGCGTGTAATACAACAGGTCACAATGTTTCTTAAAATTCGAATTCGAAGACTTGCCTGTGTCATAAATATTTTATTATTATTATTAATTCTGAAACTAAATCAAAATATGAGACATAACTGTGAATATATTGACTGGCAATCCTTGAATATTAATTCTTCATTAACAATGGATGCTAATATCAAAAGCCACTTGTGACGTGTACCTGATGTATTATACTGCACTCGTGAAGACAGTCAATAACCGGGATGTCAGACAGAGTTGGCATAGATCGTATAAAGTGTTCTTACAGTCCATATTTCCATGATTTCTATCATGGATTACGAATCATATCCACTATTGAACTCAAATGGGTTTTTTTTAAATTGTGTCAACAGATTATGAGTTAATATTCAGAATGTGATAAAAATCAATATCATATTGGCTTATTCTCTAATGAAGTGTAACACTATATATCAAAGTGTAGCTCTTGTGTGTTTGTTTCAAAGAATATATATTTTAATTTGTCATTTATATCAAATCAAAAGGAGCAAAAACATTTCGATTTACATTAATATTTGAATGAAAGAGTTTGCCGAAAATCATATATAATGAAATACTGAAAGCGACTAAGGTTAACGGTTATCTGTCCCTGTTAATAATCCAATCCAGTTTCTTTCAGTAATAGTTCCATATATATGGAGATAAACACACTTAGTGAAAGTTGTATAAACAAAACACAAACTCATTGTTACATTAGTAAAAAAAATGATCTACTGATTAAATCGTATGGGGATATTTTTGTTTTCTTTCGAATGGTTGAAAACAACCATGCACTTGGTCTATATGAAACCATAAACAACACATAATTGTGTATACGGCACATTATTCCAATTTGTAAACATATGTGTATATATATATATATATATATATATATATATATATATATATATATATATATATATATATATATATATATATATATATATATATATATGTGTGTGTGTGTGTATATAATGTATTTGACTGTTCTCTATGTCACTAATGTGAATTACGAGAAATAAAATTTTGTTCTGTTCTGTTCTGGTCTCAATGCCATTCATTGACATATACATCGCATGCTGTGGTCCATACGTGACCACACTTGTGTAATTCTCTGAATTTTAACAATTTGGCTTCCTTTCACATATTGATCTGAATTCAGAGACAAACACGATGAACTTTTATAGACATTTAATCGTAACTATAAGACACTGCTCCGAATTATTTCATCAGTTGAAACACAATTTGCTATTATCTTGACAGTTTGAGACTTCGTGAAATATTGGTCTACCATCTAGGTTGAAAACTTTGCATACACTTTTATCCATTATTTGACATTTTGTCATATATGAAGCCTTATTTTAACTGAGTGATTAACTTATTGACCAGACTATTGCGAAATTGACACGATTGACACGTTGATACACTTTACACCTCATATTGTCATTTACAGTTTCACTTTCACCAAATGTATCAGACGGATATTTCTATTGCAGTAACAAAACTTTATATTTTCAGAATTGGTATATGTTGCTGAATTCATGATTTGAAATATTATTATACTGAAAATATTATGCACTTGACTGTCATACCTATAAAATAGAAAACTTCAGTCTCGTAACCAGAACTACGAAAGCATATCCCCTAACTAAATAAGTATAAAAGTACACTTGATAAAATGATTATGGAACAATCTTTTTTCTCGATCATGATTGCTCTAGCATTAAATGAGAAATCAGGAAATTGGTGTTTAATTTCACATAAAAGTAATTTAACTCCTGATACCTACCGTACAATATTCCACTCATAAGCTCATAGTTTGTCAATCGGGAAATAGTTTACTGTGTGTACAAATGTACATTAGTGTATCTAGTATTTAAAAATAGGTAAATGAAATAACTGAACGAGTTTCATTGTATCTCTAATAAATGGCAAATATTACTTTTCACTTTACGATAGATGTGTATAAATGGTCTCCGATTTATTTTTGCAAATCCGGTCGAGTCCACGTTTGTCGCGACAATAAAAGAAAACCCTAGAAATGTTACATTGAAAATTATACATGTGATGAATACAACTCAATGTTTTCTTTCTTTTTTTCACGTCAGTTTATATATATGCAGATTTATCCCATGTACAAATAAATCAATTCAATCACTTTAGAACAATGTCGAATATGTGTAGCACTTGACTGATACAACTATGATAGTACCGATACTTCATATATCCTGAATAAAAGGATTCAAGTGGTCGCAAAATGCAAACGACAATAAATAAAAAAAGGAAGGGAAAAATATTCTCTTTTATGATTACAAGTTAGAAACCATGTTATTGTTCAAGCTTGTATGGATGTGAATATTTACCAAAACCCTTCAGTCTTCAAACAGTGTTTGGCTTTTAGCCACAGTGTAGGCAATGCACTGTTAGTACAATGCAAAGAAAATAACTCCCGTTGACAGATTGATCTATCTATGTGGTCTGTTGATGCATAGGCAGGTCAACCGTCAACAAGCATTGAAAAAACACAACTTACAAATAACCTAAAAGTACACTGGCTATCATGGAACGATTTTCTTGTGTTACTTCTCAATCCAAGTTCGAACATGGTGTACATATGGAAATATATGTTCGTATACAGTGGCTATGACATTGCTGAAATAATTTGTTAAATAGGTGTCTTCTAATGCAAATATCTCTACGTAAAATGTATTGTTTTATATTCCACATACGTGATTGACATCATTAGTTTATATTGTCAGCAAATGATATGTTAAATGAAAGGAAGGCTCCCTTTTTTCTAATGTAGAAACGTTGTTCTGTAGAATGTGCGAATTTTAAACTTACTCCTCGGGAAATATCAACACGACACAATTCATACTTGACCAGCCGAACACTGCCCCTTGGTCATACAAAATAACGTTAAGATTATAAAACCAGACATCGATGCTTATTTAGCTTTAACAAGACTCAAATTCACACTTTGAAGCAAGGTATAAGAAAACTTGATGAAGATGTGTCTATTTCTGGTTTCCAATAAGCTATGATAAATAGGATATATATGTATTCCTATCCGTCTTGTCTTTCATCATCAATTCATATTTTCTAACTTACTTTCTTTGATATGTGTGTCATTATTGACTTTGTACATTCAAAAGTGTGGTAAAAATAGACCATTGGGAGTCTTTCAAACTTGTCTAATATATCATAATTGATCTTTCAAAGAAGATATGAAAAAGTCTTATAACTCTCATATACTTGAAATTTTGAAAACTCGATATTGACACAAAATCAAATATTTCTCCCATATTAGTTCATCCTCACATAGAGATACGATATAATTATGATTCCAGAAAATTGTAAATCTACATAGGACAATTGAAACACTTTCTCTTCGGACATTTGGCTTCATGTTCTATAAGCTCCTACTTCTATTATTCCTTGATATCCCTTGCCCACCTAAATGTAGTACCAATCTAAACTAGGTATTTTCAGGAACACTCCACCTTACAAGTGACTGTAAACTCAAGTAAAATATCCTTTTCAACAAATAACACTTTTTTTCTCACTTACTTGTGTATTTCAGTGCAAATATCATAATTTGGCATGTCTTTGAAGCATCGTATCAAAGCAAAAACGAAACGACACCTTGCACTCTGATATCTATATGAGATCACTGGGCACTGTAAGATCAGACGTGTTGTGAAAGACGAAACATTGTTCCATTCTGAAATTGTTGGTTTCGTTGATCATATGTCATTTAACTTTCAGATATGACTACATCACTTTATCAGTAGTTATATATGGCATGATAATGTCGACATCATCTTTAGTTTTCAATAACTACCTAGCCTCCAATAGTACATATAATGATGTGTGACCAAAACACAGAAATAATAACACAGATGATAATGCATTTGAAAACAAACTAGAAATAGGTGTGTTTTGAATTGATTGTATTATTATTATTATTATTATTATTATTATTATTATTATTATTATTATTATTATTATTATTATTCCGTTACCACAACTCCGGCCCTGAGACTCGAGCTTCAATATTTCGAGCTTTCCATTTGTTTGGTGCGCTGGGCCTTGCATGAGTCTATTTCATTACTTCCATTACATGAACACGAAGAGTTCAAAGAGGTTAAGGGTTTGTTGCATTTACATCAAACTCTTCTACATTTACATTGGGTTGATGTATTCATTGGTTCCACGATCCAATCAGTTAGAATTACAAGTGTCCAGAGCGTGAAATACACCTTGACAACCTTCACCATGGAAGGAGAGCTCTATCTGTAAACATGGTCACATTTACACGATACATGTTCAACCGTCACGAAACATGGTCACATTTACACGATACATGTTCAACCGTCACGAAACATGGTCACATTTACACGATACATGTTCAACCGTCACGAAACATGGTCACATTTACACGATACATGTTCAACCGTCACGAAACATGGTCACATTTACACGATACATGTTCAAACGTCACGATACATGTTCAACCGTCACGATACATGTTCAAC
This sequence comes from Gibbula magus, assembly GCA_936450465.1. Lineage (NCBI taxonomy): Eukaryota > Metazoa > Mollusca > Gastropoda > Trochida > Trochidae > Gibbula > Gibbula magus. The sequence continues at coordinate 66,299,995 of OW388300.1, read as the reverse complement.
CTTCACGATACATGTTCAACCTTCACGAAACATGGTCACATTTACACGATACATGTTCAACCGTCACGATACATGTTCAACCTTCACGATACATGTTCAACCTTCACGATACATGTTCAATCTTCACGATACATGTTCAACCTTCACGATACATGTTCAACCGTCACGATACATGTTCAACCTTCACGATACATGTTCAACCTTCACGATAAATGTTCAACCTTCACGAAACATGGTCACATTTACACGATACATGTTCAACCTTCACGAAACATGGTCACATTTACACGATACATGTTCAACCGTCACGATACATGTTCAACCTTTACCATACATGTTCAACCTTCACCATACATGTTCAACCTTCACGATACATGTTCAACAATCACGATACATGTTCAACCGTCACGATACATGTTCAACCTTCACGATACATGTTCAACCTTCACGATACATGTTCAACCTTCACGAAACATGGTCACATTTACACGATACATGTTCAACCGTCACGATACATGTTCAACCTTCACGATACATGTTCAACCTTCACGAGACATGTTCAACCTTCACGAAACATGGTCACAATTACACTATACATGTTCAACCTTCACGATACATGTTCAACCGTCACCATACATGTTCAACCTTCACGTACTCTTGACAAGTGATGGACCACATATTTCTTGATGGCATAACAAGTAAGGGTTTCGATGGTTTAATGAATAACATTTGGGCTATTTGCGAATGGCTCGGAGGGCGTGGGTAACAAATTCCGAAAAAGAACGTGAATGAATGAATTAATTTCTTCACTTCTTTCCAAACAACTTCATGGTAGTCATTCAGACGAACTTGATTAAAATCAGGTGGGATACATTTTATTCTTTGTTATATATGTTTAAAGGCACTGTAACACGCCGTTCTTACCGAAATAAAGTGCTCTCACAAAAAAGGTAAATAAGTGTTACCAATGTTAAATCTTACTACTGAATCATTACAAAAAGAGTTCTAGAAACAATGTACATGGTTCGGTTAAGCCATGCGAGTCTATCTCCCATCGAGGGACTATTTTAAGGAGTTCACATTAAAATGGCTGCTCTAAAGTAGTTCAAGTGATCTGACTGACGTAGTGATACCTGCTACCTGAAGTCTCCGAATCGCATTATACCTTTACATTGTCTTCTCACACTCAAGAAGTCTCGTCATTGTATTCCTGTATGGATAATCGAGTTGTTGATTGATACGGCATGACACCTACAGATCTTGCTCTTCCTATATAAACTTGAAGAATAAATGGCAAATGTGAGAAAAAATAATATGCAAATCCCAACTCATATAATTTGGGGTAAACATGTACAGTGTATATAATCGTGCATTCAGGTACGTGAACCCGGTGTGTCATTGAATCAAATCTCATGCTTGATTATGTTTGATGTCAGTTGAGATCATATCTCTACCATATCTCCTGTTCCCTTATAGAAATTATGGAAATAATGAATGTTGGGACGCTTGATGTGACCTATGTCAATGAGATCTGATTGTCCCGTTCCAAACTGTCTAAACAACGTCAGTGGCATTCGTGAATGACATTGTCACATGTTTCGTGATCTGACAAACCATATCACATGACAATTTTAGTGTGATTTGACATTCATAAAGAAACCATACTGGCTTCTATCCCCTGCTGCGCGTTCAGCGCGAACCTGTGGGATATGATATTTGCCTGTAACCTTCTGTCCATTGTCCGTCCTTACATATGAAATTGAATAACTCAAGTACAATTCACTGTATTCTTTTCATATTGTGCATATGAATCGGGTTCACCATGGTTAGAACAAAGTTCCAACATAGTTTTGTGACCTTGAACTTCATTGCATGGTCACAGCGAGCGGGATCCCCGCCTGCAAGGCAACATATCAATTAATTTTAGGAGTAATCTAACGTCTGTGAGTCAAAATCAATAATTTGAGTATGGAACAATATTTCGTCTGTTACATGATATGAAAGAATTACAGTAGCTCTCTGTCTGCTCTTATATATTCCCCAGTACTCCTGTGTCAACAACATCTGTCACAGTGAAATATGAGGCTGAGAGGTTACTCGGGAATGATATTATTGATTAAATTATCACTGATTATCTCGAATTTTGTGTCAGACGAGATTCAAGTTGCCATTTCTAATCAACTTCACCTTGAACTGATTGTCATGCTTGGGGAGGCCACCTGAACAAAGTGCAATCAAAGTTACACATTGATTGCATATTATAGCTGCAAAATATCCATACCTGGGTAAAAGCATGTGTTTCTCTGATCCTAATTGCATGACATTGAGGCAGTTTGTATCATCATCAATCAATTAGAACTTACATTCCAGATAAACGTTGCCACTATGCAGATATGACGGAACCTGTTCCCGCTAGTCTGAACACTAGTCCTCACAACGAGACCTGGGCAATGTACAATATCATGTATTTTAATAACATTTAATATTTTCATATTTTATGAGTGTTCTTGTCATACTTTACCTTTTTGTTATTTACCAGGGAGACGTGACATATTCTGACACGAAGGCATGTGCGTCATAAACTTGCTTGTACGACAAATATATTCCCGCTTTGTCACCAAATTTGTCCCATTGAGACATCTGCTTTAAAAACACAAATAATACATCCGTTATTTCAGCATTGGGTAAGGAATGTTCAAGAGAAAGCTGATGGCAAACAGTGACCATGATGTCATGTGCATGTCCTGAACTATGATAAATATCTCCTTGAATAAACTGTATAATATGAACTATCACACACTTCCTGAGAGATAAAAAAAACGAACCTCGAAGGTAATATTGTAACCTTTGAAGCAATTAGCAAAACGGAACACACACATTTTATGACAATCAACATACGAATCATATCTACCACATTCATCAAGTGCAGCTGCATTAGAAACATAATTACCAGTATCAATAACATATTTACAAACTATATGCACACGCAAACATTATGTTTTGCTCCTAAAAATTATATCGTGAACTTAGAAACTAATTGTTTATATGTTTTGAATAAGAACTTCAATAGCATTTGACCAATATTACCTATTTGCAGACTTTAATACAATTTATTGTAACTGTTGGTGATCGTTACTGCGATTATTCTCCATATTGATGTCTCAAACATGTAAAACTTTGTAGGCAATAAGATGTAAGCAATAATTGTTTTGTAACAATCTATCCACATCTAGTTACCTGTAAAGCATCTAAAGACATGTGTTTGTGATCATAAACGTGACATCTTTCAATGGCATTTAGAAGTTGGTTAAATGAAGGAGAACGAGTGTTATGGATTTAAAACTTCTTTTTTTCAGGAGTGCGACGTTTCGGTGTTGATTCTAACACTCCTGCAATAAAGAAGCTGTTAATCCATAAAACTCGTTTTCGTTGATCATACAATTGTTTTCAAGGTTTACATTTTCTTTTATAAAACTTTTTGTGTCATAAAATTCGATTTAAAGAACCAAAGCAGCTGTCTATTATTTGAGACAAGAAATCAATTTGTGTTTCTCTGAAAAATATCAATTTGCAAGAAAAGTTTGACACATTTCAACATGAAAGAAAGATTAATATGTCATATGTATGAACGAAATGCCAAATTGTCAAACTTTTCTGCTTATATAAACTAAATCCCTTACAACATTGCTTTAAAAGTAATTTAGAAGTACTATTGATTTTCTCCATACAGTATTATGTATTTTATTCTACTGAAAATGAGAACACAATGCTCATACACCCCATGAAAGAAAAGACTTTGGCGAGTTCTCTATTGCATATCAATATTAAGTGCGTATGTCAGAACTTTCTGCAGTGAATGTTTAAACATGGGTTAGAATTGAATATGTATTCTGTAATGAACACAATATCATCGACAATGTAAAATGGAAGATACTCCCAAATGTATTACTCCAAATTAGTTCAGAATACCGTGAATGAATAAAACTGACTGATGGCACTGTTATCAGAATTTGATCAAATAATATATTTGTAGGATTGGGCTACTTGAAAAATAACTCAAAACAAAACATATGTAATATTTATATTTTCATTTCCAGGTAAGAATGTTCACGTCTGGTCATGGGTAACAATTTGATAGATACTTGTTATATTTGTTACATTGTCATATCCTGCTTTGAACACATAAGGCAAACCAGGACAAAGAATATATGGAGTTATAATCAAATACATGGCAAAATACTAAAAAAAAGGGGGGATTTTATAATCATAAAAGAAAATAAGCATTGCCTGAACATCTCCCATCACATCATAACATATAGTGTGGGGCAATAGAAGACCCCCAAGTCAATCTATATAAATAATCCTATTGCGTGGGTTGCAAATGGCCACTATGCCATATTAGAACTCAATGGTAGATGAGTTGCATCATCCCCATATTTAGGATAAGGCACATTCCTCTTTTTCCATTTTTGCAAGAATGTGATAAAACACAAAAACATGGCGTCCGACGAGAATGCTTTGCCGGAAATATTATCACTCATCTATGTTAATGATAGTAAAAATGATCCAAATAATATCTAACAATCACAGTAATCAGACTATGAAAGTTCTGACGATTTAATTTATATAAAGGCAATATTGTTCACTATCGATTATTTATTATATTTTTATCTATAGTTTCCATCTGTACTCAGAATAATGGAATGTATAGCTCATTTAGACATTAGGACAGACAAAAAAGCAAATCTAAAATGACTGTATAATACGCTTACAAATACCCCTCTACGCTTGCGCGGTGGGCAGTGGTAGATTCGAGCTCAAACTGCTCATTAGTCTATTGTCTGCGCAATGAGAAGACGTTGTCTTTGTCAAGTCACCATGCATTATGTGGACTTATAAATAGTAATAGTGATAGATGTGATAGAAGTGCAGTAATAGCGCAATAGGAACGCAATAGGCGCGTAAATGTAGTAGCAAACACCATGCATATCGAGACAGAAGTAGTACGTTTCAAACTCGTTCAGAAATTTCCAAATACGTTTCTAATATGTCCAAGGAGTTCCCGCTGGGTTGCCACTGTGACTGCAGTGTGTTCCCACCGCGTTCCCGCCAGAGACCCAAACCACTACGTTTGATTTGAACATGTTCAAAAGAAATGCAGAGGTACGGGGTTCTTGGTCGCTCTGGGAGTTCCCAGTTGGTTCTTAAGAGCTTCCACTGCGACCCTAATACGTCCTATGATCTCCTACCTAGAACCCGAGTGAACCGCCGTGAGAACGCATGCCCACTGTGACAGGGGGTTAGCACTTAATTTAGTTGCCCTGTCTCTTTAAAGCAATCCTTAATCACCAGTTGAAATGTGTGAGAAAAGCATGGGTTGTGTTCAGCAGATACCAATTCATAATCTTCAGGTTCAGTCCATGTCATTGGAGGTCGGTGAACTATGATATTATTGAAAGCTTGGGGGGGAAAAGGCCTTTGTCATGTTGCTGACGTTGTCAGATATTACGTGAGTAACTTTAGTGTTTTTGCCAAAACTCGCTACTATTTCTTCATATTCTTCAGTTATCTTCTTAGCTGTAAGCCTATGATTTTATGACAGCATTACAGAGTCACGGGTCTAATCTTTAATGTAATGACCAGTTATGCAAAAGAAGCTTTTCATTTGTCTACTTCACCAAATGTCAACGGTTACAGACACATTTTTATCATGTCGTAGATGCTTCTTTATATCATATGTAACTTCTTGTGATGTATCCAGTATGAGCTTAGAGCATAGGTGTTTCCTACTCGGCAGTTGATATTTCCCATCAAAAGTGTTCAGCAAAGCATGAAACTGAGGTTGTCGACAACTGAAAACTGAATTAAATCCCCGACAATGAACATCACTAGCGCATGTGTGATCTGTTGTTGTCTGGGGTCATGTGCTGCGTACTTCTTGTTGCCAATGAAGAAATTAATCAGCGAAGATTGCGTTTCTTGAGATGGTGAAATTCTTTTGGATGGCAAAACAGTTCATGCCGCCTCATGTTGTTATAAATGTACATATTCAGATACACACATAAACACTGTGTATAATGGTGTAAATGTAAAAATGTCAAGTTTTTCCTCCAAGCCCTATGGAAAATTAACTAAAATGTACTATTCAAGTAAGATATACATTGACAGTTACGTACGTCGGTATTTAATATCTTAAAATGTCCAGAAGAGAAATCTTATTGACCCTCTGTTCATAATAAGACTATATGATGACAATATGATAAGGTTTGGAATCCAGCCACTCAAGTGTAGTAACATGTATGTAGAGAAAACATTCCGAGGTATCTGACTAAAAATTCTTCTTTTTATTTCGGAAATATTTACTTTTTCTAATATTCGGATTAAAATACTTACAAAAGCTAACCTAGTAGTATCATGTTATTCTTCTGAAATAGATTGGACACACTGAAGTAAAGTTGGAAGTAAACAAACTCCAATGAACCTTACTAGACTAAAGGTTTATTCGTTTACATGTGTATATCTAGGTTAATAATCATCACGCCAGTGTTTTGGAAACAACGGAGATAACATCAACAGGAAACACATGGCTGTTGACTGAATTGTTCTCTATCTATATCATCCTGACACTAGGTGTCACCATACTGCCCTTTGAGTTGCATTCAGCATCTGAAAGAGTATATCCAGGTATATCGATCAATACATTTGTAGGTATTGTTTGTCGAAATGAAATTCAAGGGAACATTTTTCGTGCATTATAATCCAATTAGCTTATATTACTTAGGGAAATATGTTGATGGCTTTAGATTTGACAATTTGAGGAAACTGACGTTAAGCAAAAATCATATGATGATGAGACAAGCAGCTATGGAAGATAGTGGACAGGGTCTTTATGGTGGTACAAAAGACGTATTATATTAGTCAATCATTATGGTGTTACTGTAGTTGAATATCATGTTCGTTCATATTCTGATTATATGACATATGTAGATGTTACCAAATAACAATATACTGTTAATGTATGAAAGTTGAAGGCTGATAAAAAAAAAATTAATAAATACAAATTTAAATAATAAAACCAAGTTGTTAGATCTTAAGTTTATGCCTGTCATAGTGTTGATGTGGAAGTCTTGATCAAATTCACAAAACGTAGTTGATGAGTGTAAGCATGATATTCTAAAAGTAGGTGAGCAGAAAAGGATTTCAATAGTCAGATGCATTCAAGTTGTTGTATATATCCTGTTACTACATTTTCCTTCATGTTGCTGTTGCAACTGAGTCAAATTTGACGAATTTATGTTATTGGTTTACTGACTTAAATCTGTCAGGGTTAGTCATTCTTTATAACTTTCATGCTTATTGGTGTTGGGAAACCATTTGGTAACATTATTCTTTATTGTTACGTTTTCCATCCTTACTGTTACCATAGATTCCATCATGTAACTGATCATAGAACAGGGAAATGTAAATTAAAACACAGAGAAAATAATTATTGTATTTCATTGACATCATTCACAAAGAGACACTTAACATATGAATGATACTTTAATCTAAATTTTACTTAAATGGAAAAAGTAAGGAGAATCACAGAGACTGTGGAATGGAGACTAACCGACCAAGTCTTGGTATTGACCAAGATGAAAACATATTTAACATCTTTGATGCAAAAGATTTTAATTTAAAAACAAGTACTATTATACATTACCAATGTGAATCTGCATTTGTTTAAAATTAAACAATTTAAAAATATTTGTCTAGAGATAATATATCGGGAACAGGATGGAACTATTTTGGGGTTATACTTCTATAGAGAGAGAGGTTTATTCCAGTAAAGGGACCACAGGCCCATTATACAAAGCATACAATGTGCATATTAACGAAGCGCCAATAAAATCATAGACAAAAATCTCAAGATATACACCAGGATATAGGGGTGTTACAGACACAAGAAGGTATTACGTTTCTTTCTGGCTAGGTACAAATATTTCCCAAGACAATTTATGGTGGATATGTTCTTTGACATAAACAATTGGTATAACTTCATATATGAAGGAAAAGTGTGATAATACGATGGGATTATAGTTGTTCTAAGTTCTAAATAAAATCGACATTCAAGACAAAAATGGTATTCATTTTCAATAGTAGGAATTATGAAAAAAGGACAGAGACGATCCTTTCGTTCAAGACCAAGTCGTCTACCATATTCAATCATCAACATATGATTGGAGCTTCGGAATTTACTCACAGCAATACGAAATGCTTTACACTTAATATGGCTGATGTAGAATTCATAAGAGACATGATCTTTAATATTATTTAGAAATTCTAGTTTTGAGAAAGATGAAATATTTTCCTTCCAAGACTGGTTATCATTGTCAATACACCTTTGCCTAAATAGTGACATAAAAACCTTGATATTTCCAACATTTTGGTAAAACCAAACATTTCCAAAACCATAGCAGCTAGGAAGGCCTTTTTATATATATATATATATATATATATATATGTATATAATATTTTTTTTATTTTTTTTTATTTTCAGATCGCAGTTATCTTCCATACTTCTGTTTCGCATACATAAGCATAGTTTGATTGTATTGAAGCATTACAATATGTATTTTCATAAAGATGGCTTTTTTATTTTCAATGCCTTGAAATGTTTTTTATAATGACCCCTATGTCCTTTCCGTTATTCAATAACATAATTCTTTTTAAACTTTGAAATAAATTGAGCTCGATCAGACTCTGGACACATTGTTACTTACCAACGTCATAATGGTATACATCGATAACGACAAACTGTCTAGTTTCCCATCTGTTCTCTCCCAGACATCACGTTTGTTAAACATTGTTCTTCTTCATATAGATCATCATCAGGCAGGAACCATGACAAACTGAAAGAAGAGTGTCTGATGCACTGCTTCCAATCGAGTTGCATGTCACGTAACGTTCGCTGCATGACGTCTCCAACACGTAAGTTTCTATCAACAACCTCAACATCGGAAATCAATGTCCTGTCCTGGTCACCCACGTTAGAAATAACAGATGAGTATTCGTGAAACCAATAGTGTCCTTTTGGTAGAAATGGACCGATGACATTTCCAGATATTAAAACAGCACACGTGTACGTTTTTACCAACATTATAGCATTGTAGTTGCTATTAAACTGTAATATCTCTCTATTGATACACCCAGTAAAGCTGATAATTTCCATACACATCCCGGAGCTCTCTTGACATGTTTAACTAATAAACCCCCGTTATTCTTTTCTTGTTCAATATGTATAAACTATGATGAATTTAATCAGTAAAATTGATGTTGTTTATTCTCTTATTTGTTTCCTGTTTCATAAGCTTATAGTGGATGATTGTTTTCTGTAAATTCGAAATCCATCTAAAGTTGATGTAGTTACAGGCTGCAAATTATTGGTCCTTGTAAACGGGCCGCTTGGGTGCATCACACATGTGCAACCTGTTTACACTTCCTTCAACATATATTGATAATAAATAATTATATGTAAACGTATATGTTGGCAACACAAGTTACTTTGTCCATTAATGTAAATCAGTCCATCTCTCCATGTTAATGAATGAGGATGGAAGATATCAAAGTGTATACAATCTCAACGGTAAGAAGTGCATCAAAGAATGCTCACTCCATCAATTAAAGGGGCAGTAGCACTATTTTTTGCTCAAGTAAGTCGATGAATTGTATTTGAAAAATAATTTTACAAATAGTAAAACACCCTTATCTCTTCGGAAAATCAAGTTTAAAATGAGTGTATATAGCTCAGTAAGGCCATGGGAATCGTTTTTGTCATTCGAAATAATAAATTGTGTTCACAATAAAATGGCCGCCATGCATTTTTTGCTTCATACGCAACACCTCTATTACTACTACGGATTATTGGTTTGTGTTATAGGATGTTTTACCCTTTAAAGTAAATTTAAATGACACAAACTATCATTATAAATAAGAAATTTGAAAAAATAAATTTTGCCAAAAACGTGCTACAGCCCCTTTAAATTACGAGTTTTCAAAATTAGCACATTTAGCACGTTCACAGTTATTCATTATCCATTTATTTTGTTATATGCGGTTGAATATGGAATAAGTAGAGTATATATAAAGGTATATATTCCATAGTAAAATCATCTTAATGAAGTGACGTTATTTTGACTTATAATCATATCTATTTAGCATGATATAAGCACATTTCCCTTGTAAACGTATTTTGCAAATATATTCCATTGTAAAACCATCTAAAATAAGTGACGTTATCTGTGCTGCTCAAGTGAGAAGATTTGTCTTTGTAAAACGTAGTTCCTATGATCATGTTTGTTAAGGTGTTTAACATTCGGGTCCTGCTAACAATGGGCGCCTTACCTCCAGCATTTGTTCTTCTATGAAGTGAAAAGTGAAAGTTTCTCGGTATAGACACCGTTCCTTCTATGGAGGGAATTTGAAGTGAAAAGTGAAAGAGTCTGGTATAGACACTATGAAATGTATTCACATATAAAAGTAAAATGTATGTTGACAAATCAATGAAAGTGTCATGACTACTTAAATAAATTGCTTTTATGGAGATTTCAGATATTTCAATTCAATATATCAATTATTATCGGACAATCCAATTACAGCAATTTCATTCTTTGCTAAGATACACAATTGTGCCTTTACAATTTTCTTGAGAATGAGCAATGGGAAAACGAACAAATTTGATGAACGACATGAACTGATGTATGTGTTATATTAATACAAACAATTGCGTGAACGCATAGAACTTATCTTTTGGGATGGTAAACCTTCATGAAATTACTTCATGAAACATTGCCCAATTTTCACAATTTGACTTGCAGTTTATCACGTTTGCGTCGAGGAAGAATGTATACATTGATGATGTTTTTCATTTATTGCTATTGCTAGTAAAATTAATTACATATAAATGTAAGGTTTTAAAACCTTCTGTATTTCGACATTATCACTCAGTTCGGGGTTTTAAAGCAAGACTAAACAAGACAATATCTCTCACAGGACAAAAAGTGTTGGAATTCATTTGCGGATTCTCCCAAATATTGGCGAATCCGAAAGAATCCAGAAGTATCCGGCAAGCGGATTCCACCACTTTTTGTCCTATGCCTTATTTAAACGAGTGTGCTTACAACATATAAATAGTGAATGGAACAAAACAGTCTGACCGAATATTACAAATTTAAAGTTTTGTTGATGGTAGCCTCATCTACAACTTGAGGTGTTTTGTCTGAAAAAAAAACATTCTTATCTGCTCTGACAAATAATGCGTTCTATTTCCCCCTTTTTGACTTCTACGTTTTGGAGTTACTTCAGTAACGCAGATGTTAACGTGGTAACTGGGCCCGGCCCCTGTTTCAAACTGTTCTTCATTCTTTGAATGTCAATAACATATGTCAAGTATGAGTTATGAATAAAATAATACAATAAACGCTTTGGGTGATAATAAACGTTACATGTATGTTCATATAATTGTAAGAAAAAAAGTATTCTAATATTCAATATGTATATTCGAACACACACGTATACATAACTGGTACCACATTAGCATAAATGAGCCTATATCATGGCAGCAGAATGCATCTGCTTTAATGGTCCATGTGACACTCACCTGTGCTCCTCTGTATGCGCCATTAATACAGAGGAAACGTCTGTAGCAAAGAATGTCTTTACAACACCTGTTCTCAACGGAACATTAGTAAGTTGAGGTATAAAATAGCATAATTATGTATTATTACACATAAATCAAGATAAACCAAAGCGTTCTGACCTGTCATCTCGAATGCGATTTGAGTTTGAAGTTAAGTTACTTGAAATAAAGTTACATCAAATGCTTCGTAAATTACCTCTGAAGTGACCTAATAATGTCATATAATTCTTGGTCAAACCATTAAGCTTTTAAATCCGTAGCCAAGGGAACCAGAACACTTAAGAATATGTTCTTTTGTATGCCAAGTATTTTCAACTCATATTGTAAGTTCGTACTCATGTAATGTGTTTTATAACAATTGTCAAGAACAGAACATTTTGAACAACCAAGGCATAGCACATTTGTCAAAATACTAGTATATATATATCCATGCTCACCGTTGATAACTCACCGTAGCCAATGAGTCTCTCTCAATTAATCACTCGACCAATATGTTAAGGAGAAAACATGACTCCGAGGTCTTCTGCTCTGAGAATAACCTGAAGGGAGGGATAAAGCCCCGAGGGCGTTAGCCCGAGGGGCTATCCCGACCTTGAGGTTATTCTCAGAGCAGAAGACCGAGGAGGAGTGTTTTCTCCAGCTTATAAACCGTAAACTATCAAAATTTACGAGTTATAGTTTCGGACGCTCAAAGGGCCTAATTCCTCCGCTTAGACCATTTTAAAAGCAGAAGACGAAGGAGGAATGTTTTCTTCCTATTTATAAAACGTCAAATGTAAAAATTTACATTTTATAATTATTGATTCCCAAATCGTGTTTTTATAAAGGGTATGTCGCCCTCGGTTGCGTTATATCGAGGCAAAGAAGGTATGACTATAAATGGAGTAATTCAACTAATCATCTCGGTCTGCATAGCCGAGCGGTCTAAGGCGTCAGTTTAGAGAGCGAAGGGTGCTAGGTTCGAAACCAGCTATTTCAACTTGGAAATTTTTAACTTTGTATAATTTTCGATAATAATTGCTGCTTGTTGGCTATTGCGTTGCAAGTCTGAAAAATTATTCTAAGTGCATTTCCAGGTCTTACTTTCAAAAAAACCTCAGGTTCAGGTCTTACTTTCAAAAGTAAAACCTCATACCGGGTTATTCTCGGAAGTAAGACCTCATTAGAGGTTATTCCAAGAAAAGAAGATACCTACAAAACAACAGACAGAATCCGACCTAGGTTTATAAAACACAGTAAAATGAAGGAGGTACCTCCCTACACCCTCTCACCCCGGAGCCGTAAAGGTACTAGATTAGGAGCCTACCCTGAGGGGTCGACGGTACAGACCATAGGGGTTGCCAATTAACTACTAAAAACACAACACAACAACGAAGAAAAGTGCGATGCGAAGTTTATTATGCGCACTTAGGGAGGGAGACGAAACCCTTATCGTGACGACGGGAAATTCCTAGACGGGTGTCCCGAGGAGGTCTGGTGCTTGGCGAACACCTGATGCCCCAGCCTTCCAGATCGTCGGTAGACAAGTAGTGATTAGTATGTAAATAATATTCTTTTGTAAGGTAATGTCAAATATTTTGACCATTTCCCTACAGAATTTATGGTTTAAAGGGGCTGTAGCACCTTTTGTAATGAAAATAATGTATATCTCATAAATGGACAAGAAACATTTAATTTACTAATTACCAAACAATCCTCCAAAACCAATAAATAAAGTTCTAAAACGAATTTGTATGTTCAGTTAAACAACGCAGATCCATTTTCCATTCTCGAATGGCATATTTCCTTTTCTACGTGGCACCTTTCTCTATGGCTATGGACAATTGGGTCGTGTAACGGGCTGATTTTCTCAAATAAAGATATACTGCATAAACTTTCACCATGGAAGGACTTTGAACATTTGAAAAAACAAAAGCAAACGTGGTACAGTGTCTTTAATTGGTAATTTAATCTCATTAATCGGGAATCAATACATCACTACTAAATTATTCTAAGGCCCCACAAATAAAATTATATGTCAACAAGCTCTTCTTCGGAGTGTGATTTTATAACATTTATAAAATTCTTGCATACATCCAGCTGATATGAGAAGACTATGAATCACTATGTTTAATTAATTTAATACTATCCCCAAAGGTTACTCGAATCATATCTTTCCAAGGTACGTTTTTCTTATACGATGCCACAGAATTGCTAGTAACCCAAAAGGCAAAGGGTGAACATTTGCAACAATGATTACCATTCTCATTATTTGCTTATTCCATCATCAATAGCCCTGCAATCTGTTTTATTATGACTGATTTCTGCCATGAAACGTGTAGGTTTGTATTGCAGTGAATGAAGTCTACATTTCCCGATGGTTATGTGAACAGACCTCATGCTCAGTTTGAAACAACAACGCTGATTTCAACCAGACAAGGCCCTTAACCTTCACTGCAATGCATAATAACAATAATGGTGTTGCGGGCTTTCTCCCTGCCATGATACAGCCGCGATATAAATGAAATACTATTGAAAGGGGCTTTGTAACTCACCTCATCTCACCTCACCTCACCTCACCTCACCTCACCTCACCTCACCTCACCTCACCTCACCTCACCTCACCTCACCTCACCTCTGCAGATAGAACTACGTCAGCCCTCTGAATATATGTGCTGTTAACTCAGGCAAACGAATTTAATTACCAATCTTAATTAAGGTCTATATCACGAGCCCAATAATAGACTAAGATTCATTAGTGTTAAGAACGTTAATCCTCCACAACACAGATACTGATGTTAATGTTGTGTAACAGTGTACCCTTGACATATTAATATAATCACATAAGGAATATGTTTTTGAATTCCCTATTTCCAATACAGTTCAAAGATATAGTTGATCTTAACATTCTTTATGACGACAATAGAGTCAATTATCTTGGTGTAGACATACAAGTTCTTAGTAGCGTGTTTGATAGTGATTAACAGTAGCGTAGGAGTAACGTTAGCAAATCAGAACTAATTTGTAACGTCATATCCTGTTAGTTATCTCGTTGATCGTTCAGAACCATTAGTTTCCCTTAATGATTACTAGTCCTAGTACCTAAAAGGCCTTGTATGAAACTTTAAGTTTTATATTTCTGGAGATAGGGAACGTTTGAGGAACATGAATTGCAGAGTACAACTTTTTAAGATTTGTTTGATAATCTAGAGCTTCTTGGTACAAAATGCAACATTTTGTCTATATGATCAAAGCAAAATACTACTGCCGAATAAAGCTTTTAATGTATTAAATATCAATTGTTATGTGAAGAACATTTAATTCATGAATTATTCTTTACTTATTTGTCTGTAGACAAGAATCTGTGGCAGAATCTTTGGCATTCATTACTCGTGGATTAAACGATCTTGCATTTTTGTTGATAAAGTGTGTGCCCGTGAATGTACATTACAAACGTGCAACATACTCGTACATTATCAATCTGAGATTACCATTTACCGAAAGAGCATACAATTATTGTAACAGTTTAGATCTTATATCTCAATGTTGCTGTATTGTTGATCAATTGATGCTATGTAAATTGGATAAAATGTTGTGCATTCAGTGGTACGACCTTGAAATTACAGTTTGTGAAATGTAAAATAATATATACACCTTAAAGGCGCTGTAGCACGTTTTTTTTGCTGAAATAAGTCGATGAAATGTATTTGATTAATAATGTCAACAATAGTAAAACACCATTCTCTCTTCGGAAAATCAAGTTGCAAATGAGTGTACATGGTTCCGTAAAGTCATGGGAATTTTTTTTGTCATTCGAATATAATAAAATGTGTTCACAATAAAATGGCCGCCATGCAATTTTGGCTATATACGCAACACCGTTATTACCACTACGGATCATTGGTTTGTGTAATAAAATGGTTTACCCTCTAAAGTAAATATAAATGACATAAACAATCATTATAAATGAGAAATTTGAAAAAATAAAATTTGAAAAAAACGTGCTACAGCGCCTTTAAGTAATAAACCAGGGGATTTACACATTGCTGAATGTAGAATATTCATGTTGAAGTTGACATACTGTACGTTTCTTGAGGTTCATCAACTATAACAGATTCGAGATTCATCTTTACTCTACTACAGTAATTAAAACCAGCTTCTTTAGCGCTATATCCACGATAGCATCATGCTCAAGGCGCTCGGAAGAGGTAAAGGACAGTTCTAGAAGGATGCCCCACCGAAGAGATGGGTTTTAAGTCGAGTTTTAAAAGTTGAGAAATTGTCACATGCTTTCAGATTTTCTGGCAAATGGTTCCACTTGAATGCTGCATTTTAAGTGAAGGACCTTTCACCGTAGGTTTTTTTTATTGTTCTTGAGACTTGTAATAAGTTCTTTGTTTGGAATCTCATGGATCTTGATGGATAGTGTGAATCACTGCAGCGTTATCGATCACAGTCACCTGGGATGTACATTTGTTCCACTACAAAACCTATGTTTGCATCAACCATTAGTTTTTTTGTTGAGTTCCATTAGCTTGCTTTGGGTTCATCATTGGTTTGGGCTTAACTTTGTTTAATTGTATTCCATTTATAACCACTCTGTTTACCCACCTGCCCCGCATGTGTCTTAAAATGTTTTCAGTAGTCGGTGATTAATTATCCATTAGTGAAGGATAAAAACTAGCTCTCTCATTGGTCAGAAGGAGAGTGATCTTTTCTTTTTTCGTTTGATTAACTGATTTATTGTAAACGGTTATTTTTTTGTTATCTTATTTAACAAAGATTTGTATATGTCGATGCAGAATTTTTTAAATGAAAATAACTCCTCCTGGTGTTGGATAGAACAGTGGTTAGTGCGTTCCGCTTTATATCTTAGAATCCCGTCAGGGGCTTGTCAACTTTGTGTTAGAGAACTGGTATACGTGTCGTCAGATTTGGGTGCAATACTACACTGAGTTTCAGTATAATACAATTAATGGTTTGTTAGTCCCAGACGATGCTAGCAGATTTCACCGCAATGGATAACGAAATGGTGTTGCAGACTTTCTCCCTGCAATGAAATTAGCAGATGTGATGTGATGTAAGTGAAATTATCTTGAACACGGCGTTAAAACGTAAATCAACTCACCTCTTTTACGTGTCATAACGATTGACTTCATTGAGTGATGTATATGCTTTTCGTCTCTAACAGGGGTGATGAGTTAAATATGATGCAGTTACTAAGGACGGTGTTGAAAATGGTGTAGCTAAAAGAGATTGTTTCAATAAATGGAAAATACCGTATTCTGTGACTGGTTATTTACTGTCAAAGTCAAAGTGCGTTATCGTGTTAGTTCGCGTCTTCTGACACAAACAAATACCTTGACTTAGTTCTTGTTTCTTGTTTCAAAACTTCTTAATCTGGGCATCAAAGATCAATATAGATCATGGGTGACTGTAACAGTTGAAGGAGGATCTTCTCTGGGTTGATATATACCCTTGTGGCAATGTTTTTTAAAAATTCTGATGGTTTATAATTAAGGAATATTGAATGTTTTTATTATTTGTGTGTTGTGTTATGTTGTGTTATGTTGTTTTGTTATTTGTTTGTTAATAGTCCTGTTTAAACGCTTATTCACTGTTTCAATGTCACCTTTTTCATGGTACATAATATGAATGAAGAAAATAAACCAGCTCTGTAATGACTGATTGTAGGATGGAGAAGGAAACTATTGAAATGAGAACAAATTATATGGATGTTGTGAACTTGCGGAGCTCATTATATCTACATGCACAACTCTGAGGGAATGAGAGAGATGCTGCTGTTATCAAACATGATACATTGAAATGACCGTTATATGAAAGACATAACGAAACCGTACGTTGTACTAATCGGAAAATATGTTTATTACTCACCCGTGTAAGATACTGCAGTGTAATATTTATACAACAATATTAAACTAGTGTACCACCGCACGCAGGCCGTCACAAAAGTTTGCGGTTGTGACGTCACAACGGGAGTAACGTAGTCACAATGATTATAAACTTGCGGGGATCATAGTTTTAGAGCCATGTCGGCTGTTCGCTTGATTATAATAAACATAATACTAAACTTCCTTCTATTTAATCTATTTAATTCTATTTAATAAAAACTCGTGATTGATTTGGTATCACGATCAGTTTATTATTGCTCTTAGGCCATGGGCCCATATACAAGATAATTTGGTACACACAATATTTTCAATATGCATAAACTCGCTTATGCTCGTTTTATACAAAAGCATTAATCCGTTTGATAAAATGGTATCAAACTGAAGGTCGTTGTAAATCCTCTGATGTTATCGTGTCATTTCACAATTATTCGATGACATCAGTTGCTGACGATTTTATAACTCCCTTAACAACAGATACAACATAAAGTGAATTATTTGTATTCTGTATAGAAGAGAATACGTGTACATCCATCACTTGCATAATTCACAAAATTTGTCACTAAGTTATTGAATTTTCTGGTAAGTATTTTCGTGATGAACTGGTGGACCTGATCATTAGACGCTATGGACATATTTCATTTATCATCATTACGATGAGTCAACGTTACCCACTCTGTTTACGTCTGTATTTAGTAACATGTAAAATCAATTGGAGAAATGTTATCTGTCAGTTGCATAATGATAACAAATTATCATGTACAGTGAATCAAGCTATAATTACACCCAGTAGGCTACAGTTTCAACGCTTTTGATGTGTGTGATGTGTGAATGTATTTGGTGTATATAATTGGTATATATAATTGTAATACGAGACACGTTCGTATTAGAAATGAATAATACATTATCTTAGTGTCTTAATTAAATAAGGTTTTGATTCATCTGTCATATTAGGTCGTGATTACGCATATATTGAAATGATGAGATGCTGAGCTTTAATTCGGACTCGCATTATTGACATTAATTTTAGTCTTCATTTACAAGTATATAATATGATATCATATCTGTTATATGAAGAGTTTGTATTCAATATTTTAATTACCATACATAAACAATGAAACACAAGTTGAACAATTATATTCAGTCAAATGCGTTAAATATGATCAAATATACTGTTGTATAACGTTACAGTTCTGTATATTTGCAAAAACAGCACGGTTTTCTGGATATACAAACTTTATTCAGGTGGAAACTGGTATTATCAACCTACATGTACTAGTGATACCTTAAACGACCTTTCTAAACCGTATCACCCTTCAGGAGGGTTTACACAGACAGTTGTAAACCCTGTTAGAAGGAATTATAATGATTGTAAATCCTGATATATTTGCTAAGATGACGTCTCGAAAGTAAAGATCTGAAGAAACTAACTAAGAACTTATTCGTCAGTTGGTGGTCAGGTATTTGGAAAGAAAGTCGCATTCAATGGTATGTTATCATGAACAAATGTAGAGGTTTGGTGGGAGTTAACTACAATCGTTCTGGATTCTTACCATCAACATATCGAGTTCTCTGTACATAATTAAAACGTTATGACAAATCAAATAGTCATTCTGAACTAATCATCTCTAACACTATGGGCACACTCATAAATAGCTTCCATTTGTTAAATGAACTTAAACCATTCTTGTTCGCAGAGGTTATTTGAAGATGGCAATGCTCTTGATCTAGGAGTTTGAAAGATCTAATACGACGGCGGAAAGTCGCTATCAGAGAATGTAAATGTGAAAATAATTAGGTAGACATTTTTCAAGCCCACCCACGTCCAAGTCCCATAATGACCATAGATTAGCGATACCCTTGTAGTACTGGCTCGTAATGTGTATCTTGAAAGAGCCAACTATTCCAATGAACACATTAACACACTTAGTTTGTGAATATTTGTCCCAAGATGACCACAGCCACAGTCATCATGCTACTTAGTGTGCTCGTAATCCCAGCATTTGCTGCTAAAGGTCTCATGGCAAAACCACGACATGATTAACGAACATAGGACCACATCTATGGAGACAAACTGTTACATTCAATTGAGTTCGTAGCTCTAACATTGTTGAAACTATATCACATAGGAAACAAATAAACGCCCCTGACGGTTTGATTATTTACAACATTCAATATGAAAACTCAAATTATGTGTTACATTGCTATAACTAGTACTTAATCAATTGTGACGAATGACTAAGTGAAAACATCTAAATCACATATGGCTTTGTTATTTTGTTAATCTATCAACATAATATTCACAGCAAAAATGACTGAGTATCCTGCAATCTGGAAACCAACTGGAAACTGGGTAATAGGAGTATCCACTTGGTATCCATCTGCTGAAACTAGGTAACCTGGTTTCCAACTAGAATCCATTTTGGATTCTATAACATTAAGTATTTCCGTGATGGAAACCAACTGGAAACATTGATTATGTGTTTCATGTTGGTTTCCATTCCTGGAAATTGCAATCAATGTTTCCATGAAATGGAAATCAACATGAAACCACAATATGAAGTTTCATGTTAGTTTCCATTCCTGTAAATTGCAATTATTGATTCCAGAAAATGGAAACCAACATGAAACTATCAAGTGAGGTTTCATGTTGGTTTCCATTCCTGGAAATCTGCATTGAAAGATTTCATTAAATGGAAACCAACATGAAACTACCACAGCACACATGACTGAGTATCCTGAAATCGGGAAACCAACTGTTAACTTGGTAATAGGGGTATCCACTTGCTATCCTATCACTGAAACTTGGCAACCTGGTTTCCAACTAGAATCCATTTTGGACTCTATGATATGTAATATTTCCGTAAGGGAAACCAACATGAAACTCTAATGTGAAGTTTCATGCTGGTTTTCATTAGTGTAAATTACAATTATTGTTTCCCGAAAATGGAAACCAACATGAAACTATCAAGTGTTATGTAGTGTAATGTAGTGTAATGGAAACAGATAATGAAATAATTAAGAACCCGTGTATCCATTTGTTAACCATTTGTTCAAATCAAAAGACCCATAGAAACCAAATTAGTTATCCATTATTTAAAATTGCATGTGTATTTAAAGCAAAGAACTAGAAATTCAATATTAATTATTATGATAAACATGTTCAAATAAATTTTTCAGATGAAGCTTTAACAAAGGATGGTTAACTATACTTTTGAGAAAAATATTGTCTTGCAAATGTTATATTTATATAAAAAAGTAAACAACTGAAACCCTTGATTGATATGATATGATATGTACCGTATTCCATTTCATTTCGACAATGCTATTAACTTATATCAACCATGATATTTTTTTTTTTATTCATGGTATTGCGTGTGTAATGTTGGACTTACTTTTTAACATCTACACAATAATATCAATTACAAACTCTAAGATTCAGTGAGCCTTAATTTAGTAATGAGATGTAGGTCAAATGTACGCTCTGTATCGCCGGGCGCTCGCTTTTCACCATATGGTGTTATATAATAGCCAGACCATGTGCTCTCCCAGACAAAGAGCTTTGTTCATCATCCACATTTTGGCGCGATTATTTGCCAGTATAACCCGTGACTAAATGAAGAAACAGAATCTTGTCTGCCGGGTGTACGTGAACTTCAGTGGCAACAACTGTTGTCATTCACGGAGGGCAAAACAACATGATATTTCTACAACTGCATGCAGGTACAGTTCATGTTTTTTCTCATTGTGTGTCCAATATGCTAATGATTGAAATAACAATTTAAATAAAGTTGATCAAATACCTTCGAAATATTGTATCGAAACGATGTCAATGTTTATTGTATCAAGACAGTCTCTACTTTCTTGATTCATACGAATACATAAAAATTACATTCTAAAAAAAACGACCAAGTAAGAGTTGTTGTACTGATGTATATTTTTGAAAACATATTATGACCTTTATATTTACTTAGAATATGAAATACCCTTTTGAATATTCATGTTTCTTTGATTGATTTGATACTTTTATAACATTTCAGCATTCCTGCACTTATGGGAAACTTGAAGAAGGCGATAGATGACCTCTCACCTTAGCCTACAACAGGTACATGTGTTTCAAAACTTAACCTAAGAACTAATGTAATAATTGCAGTATACAAAATAATAATATCTTGCAAATCAGAACTTATGATTGTGTATCTTACTAAAACACTTCAAATAAGTAAAACAGAGGTTGTACCAATTTCAATGTATGTTGGTCATTAATATAATTTTTATGTTCGTTTTACTTTTACAGCCTAGAAGAACATGAAGGAAGCATATGGTCGGTCAAAGACTTCTGCGCTTGAAGATGAGCATACCATGTGGTCGAAAGATCATTCCCATTGAGGACACAGAACGTATTAAGCTGAAGCTGAAGAGTTTGAAATCACCCCGGAGGATTAGTGATGTAATTTTCCGCGGGCTGTTCACCCGAGGAAAATAAAACCACCTTTTCATAACATACATTGAATAGTGATTGGCCGTCAGCACAGTATAAATCGAGAATATAACCACATAATTATCAGTGATCCTCTTTCTTAATCAGCAGCAATGTCCTGTTATTTTACCTCGTCATCCAGTTATGGCATTTTGCTGGATGATTTATGAAGTAATTTTAAATAATACAATTTGTAAATGTATATCTAGGATCTTCATAAATAAGATCACTATATGGTATTGTGTACTTGATATCATTTGAATACATTCCTTAGATTTGATTGTCAGATGTATTCTCCTTTTTGCAGCATTAGTCAAGTATTTGCTCTGCAATTGACACTTACGTAATAAACTTCATAATACAACACATTTGTTTTGTATTACTAGTACAACAGGCAAACTTTATTTTCTTGTTTGCAATTAGATTTGATTAGATTGACTTTGCTATTGGCACTTAATGTAATAAACTTTATAACAAAGTACAATTATTTTTATCATTACTAGAATTATATTCTCCGAAGCATTATTGCTCTTGATGAAGATAGCAGTTGCTGTAGGTGTTGACACTGCATTCATTTAAATCATAACATGCAAATGCCAACCATGGACACCAGGTTAAAACCTACAGTAAACCATTACACTGAAACCTACAGTAAACCATTACACTGAAATCACACTGAAATCACACTGAAATCACACTGAAATCACACTGAAACCTACAGTAAACCATTACGCTGAAACCAGACTGAAACCTACAGTAAACCATTATACTAAAACCACACTGAAACCTACAGTAAACCTCAACATGGAAACTAGGTTGAAACCTACAGTAAACCGTAACATGGAAACCAGACTGAAACCTACAATAAACCTTAACATGGAAACCAGACTGAAACCAACAGTAAACCTGAACATGGAAACCAAGTTGAAACCAAGTGTAAACTAAGAAATATGGAAACCAAGTGGAAACCAAGTGGAAACTATCACATGGAAACTGAGTTGAAATCAAAAAGAAAGTTATTCATGGAAACCAGATGGATACCACTTGGAGGAGTGGGTAATTATTCGCACTGGATACCATCCGGATACTGGTGCAAAATTCAGTTTCAGTGTTGCTGGAAACCACATGGAAACTTATAAAAACTGTCTGGATACCAACTGGAAATACTGGTTTCCATTTGGTATCCTGTTAGTTTCAGTGTTCTGGAAACCAGCTCATTTTTGCTGTGATTGCGAATAATCTAGTGCATACATTTTTATAAGTTTTAGGAAAAGCAAAATAACATATTATTCTGTCTATTGGGATCAAACATCTTGGTATTCTTTGGATCGATAACCCTGCTGACAAAGACAATCTAGTTCAAATCAAAAATCAAAAGCTTTAATGTACGAAAGGCAATGTGTCCATATACAGTCGAGTTACACACTTGAAACACCTTGGTTTCACATGTACAGATTCCCATCACTTCACAACACTCGAGCGGATCACTGAAGTCTCAGCAAATCTATGGCAATTGGATTGAATCACATCTCACTGGGTCGATCTTGATATGTCACTTCAAATAACTTCTCAAACGCAGTTCAATCTTCTCTAAGTTCAGATACTCAGACGATGAAGCATTTGGGGGGAAAGGACATACACGTGTAATTTAAAAACAAACACTTCAGTTTCTTGTTTGACTTCAGGATCAAGGTCAAGTATACATATTTAATAGTGGAGCAGATAAGTTGAAATGTAAGACTTGATAATGTAGATCCTGCATTTCTTTGTTTCTTTAACTCTTGTGTTACGGTGCTGGGGAGTGTCTTTGATATAAGAAACCGTCCAAATGTCATAACTTACAAACTTAGAGATAATTAATCTACCATTTTTATATTGTATCTTTTGATAATGGATGTTTCTTTATATGAATTACAGAAAACTAAGAACACAAAACGACATAATACTGGTTCCCCCAGCGGATGCCTCTTGTAAGGCTAAACAAATCTCATATCAACACAGTTAAACGCAAAGTCGCTCAAATCTAAACAGTTCAATGAAAGACAAGTTCTTTGTTCATTTTTACCTTGTTATTGATAAGCTTACACAATATTGATCACCTATCACCTGAAAACACAAGTCACCACAGACCAGAATAAATCTGACATTTAATGAAAGGACTCAATTATGTTCGTATTGAGAATAATTGTATTATGGGATACGATGGGAGACATGTCGAAATTGACACATTGAAGAAGTGTTGCTCTGTAGTAATAGGTGAAATGTATCAAGGGATTAAGTAAAAGTTCTCTCAGTAATGACATTTTGGGGCGATTATTGGACTCACAGAAAGTTTAAACGATTTCAAATCAATGTGCGTACAAATATGGATCTTTCTTGATTATATAATGGTATACATCATTTTGATACATGCCTATTTTTTTTCCTTTTCAAGATAACTTGCTGTTTTTCCAAACAGTTGTTCATTTTTTATCATTTCAAACAAAAAACTTATAATGGGCATCCATATTTGAAACAATCATGTTTCTATTCATACGATAAAGGTAAAATGACAAATTACATGTGAAGAGCATTTCACATGAGTTATGTTTCCAACTGATTACTAAAATAAAAATCATAACGGGTATTTATACACCAAATATAAATATCCCTCAACCATCTACAATAGTGATAAATTATATATTTCTAATCAAGGTTTTACACGTACTTACTTACGAACATATCTTTTTTCAAACCACTTTCTAATTTAGAGAAGCTGTCACCTGTTGGGTAAGATAAAAAGATTATGGTTTCCTTGAAATATCAAATTGCAAAACAAGATTGAAAAAGTGTGACACGTATTAATATCAAAGACAGATTAATATGTCCAAAGTATGAACAATACGTCAGTGTGTCAGACATTTCTTCTCCCATAATGCATCATCCTCCGCATCATGACAGAAAATGTAATTTGAATGTCTGTTTGTGTTCTTCTACACACTTCGTATAACGTCTCTTATGTACAACACTTTAAAAGAGAAAATAATGTTCATAAATATGGTTGATTAGAACAGTGCGCACATTTTTCAATAAAAGTTAAATTGGAAAGTAACAAAACTTGCATTTAAAATGTCACAGAGGGCTTAGTGTATTACGTTTTCCAGATTTCAGCCATATCAAAACCACGTCTTTTAGAGGCATTTAGAAGTAGAAGAAAGATTTGGATTTGCAACTTCATTATTTCAGTGAGATGCACCGTTTCGGTGAAGATTTTCACATCGTTCAGTATCACGTGATTGTTGACTATATCATTTGAATATGACATTTCAAGTTGCTGACAATTATCAGAATTTCCTGTCTTGATCAACCAATTTAAACTTTTCAGCAATTTCCTTGCCCTGTGGTATGAATGTTGTAATGGCACTGTCGTATTATCATTGAATACTTCAATACTCATACTTCTAAGATCTTAAAGGAACAACGAGAAATGCAAAGTTTTTAGTCAGTTTATAATGCTTCTCTCCCAACAGATGTTACCCAATGTATGTCTTCCCACGTAACTGATGTTAAAGTGGACCATATTCTTCGTTTCCAGTAAAATCCCCTATCGATTAAACTTTGCAAAACGACTTCCGTCCACAGTTCTTCCCATCAACAATCGTAGATTATCTCCTACTGACCTCTCACCTGTAAGATATTCCTGGTTATCGTACAGGTGAACGAACCCCGTATTCTCGCGGTAACGGAGACAGCACAAATGTTCAGTTTGAAACAACGTCGGACTGTCTTATGTTGACTGCAGCCAATTAGGATGGTCTATGTCTAGCAACGAAATCGCCGTACTTGTAACAGGTTATATATGACGCGAATAATCTTAGATTGGAGGAAATGTTTTATTACTTGCAGCCATGCTATATATTTATTTATTTGTCAAAATACACATCTTCACCTACTGGCACTGCCTGTCATTTGCAAATTTCAGAAAACGGTAGATGCTCTTCAAGGTGATGTCTATTGTTTCTTCTTACTGAACCTCTGCAAAGCAGTTCTGTAGACGTCCTGTAGATCTTTAAAGTATCAGGAATTAAAAGGTTGTAATTATATGTATATGTTCAGGATCCACAGTTGAGGGAAGAAAAGGTTGAAGTCATTATTTTTTAAGAACTACTATACTAAGAGACCACTTAAGAATTAGGCGTTTACCAGTTGTAGGACCAGGTAAATGTAGATTTGTAGGTTACATAGTTCTAGCAGGTGGGTAGGTGGGTGTTAGCTAGCAGGGGAAGACGGAAGTGGGGAAACTTTATATCAAGTACTTTAATCATTGACTGTGTAATTTGGGGCACTTACAAATTGTTCTTTGATACAATTATGGGCAGTCTGTTATAGTGAGTTCTATTCGCCATTATGTTTGAATGTGCATTCCGTGGAATGGGGGACAACGCTGTATATTTATCAATGTAAAAGTGTACATATAGTAAACATATACAATGTGTATTGATATAAAAAGTAATACATACTTTATCATGACCTTGATCAACAGTCAACGCAGTATTTAAGATAATTGTATAATTTATAATTATATTATTTATAATCATAAATTATGTATTGATAGAATGTCTGGAAAATAACAAATAATGTATCGGAAGACTTATCAACAGTTTCTTACTATGCTATAACAAAGCTTTCCATATTCGTAGCGCCAATGAATGGCGTTACTTCTCAATGATTTTATTTTGTAATGAATTAGCGCTATTCGTTGTCTTTTTTTGAGAATCTAGAGGCACAGCAATGTTATTCTCACTTACATGTTCAACCTGGATACTGGATAAAATTACCTGTATGTATAAAGAGGAATGTCCCATCGAATTTCGTTTCGACCAAATATATCTCGGTAGATGCCTCTCTTTATCGATATGATATACATTCATTATAGTACCATGTGAGGAGCTAATAACTACTCGTCAATTAGAACACGTTCAGTGTCCGGTTGATGGGAGATCAGTGCCACAGAGGAGATAATGCTTGCTTCTTCCTGCTGGCTAAACTTCAGCAATGGTCAAACATTCTATTCAAGAGTTTCACTTTAGGACTTATACGAAGTGGATTTAACGAGGTAATTAGTGATGGTTCCCAGGATGGATTTTATTCTTTAAATTCTTGGTGTGAAGAGCTAAATCCGTCAATTTCGGCGTACAATATCTTCAGTGATGGATACAGGGCGTCAGGGTGTAGGGTTTTAGGGGATTCTTCCCCTGGATGGACGATCCCGCCCCTCCTTTCAATATGTGACTCCCCCCATTCCCTACCTCCGCCATCTTGGATCCACCTGTTTGAGCTTCATTTACACTTGATTCAAAAATGATCGTTATGTGTACGTCATTAACTTTTTAAAATTACAACTTTGTTACATTTAGGATCACACTATCTGCAATGGTACAACAGTACAATAGTACAACAATACAATAGTACAACAGTACAATAGCCTTTTTCAGGACACGTCTCTTGCGGAATTGAAAATCTTTCTAAATAACTTATCTAAGGAATTTGGTTGCCAAGGTGTACCATATCTCCTAAGTACGATGTTCCTTTATAAGAACTGATAAGTGTGATTGTGTCTGCGACTCAGACCAGTGAGAAGTTTACTGGTGCAATCATCCTCCCATCTATAGACGCCTTTCTGGCACGTGATTCTTCTGTGCTCGAGGCATCTGTTCTCAGCTTCGATACAGGAAATCTATTGACATTTGAAGTAATATATAGAACATAGCATGGCACGATTAAATAAAGAAACTATCCTACTGAAATACATGGATTTGAAAGTGATTTACACATGTATGCTTATAGAATGAATTAAGAGGCAGGATTCAATCTAAACCAATACATATCAACAGTTTTTTATATTGTTTTTTTAAAATTAGTTTTCTTTTTATATTATATTGTTAGGTAACTAAACGTAATTAAAAGTAAAATGGTGAGCTGTATTTTGGGTTGATGTTATTTAATATATGCATTGTTATCTAGCTCCATCTCTAAGAAGAAACACGACAGGTATACCGTCCTATCACTGAAAATGTCAGGGCTACTATATTTCACTTTATCTAACTGGGAGTTCAGCCTATTTATCTATATATGTCACTGCTTTAATTTAAAACCGTAATACTAATAGAATTCTATTGTTAGAGAAATATAATACCATTCCAATTTATTTGTCCAGGTTATCGCCTTGATTTATAATTCGTAATTCAAATAGATTCCATACACCCACGCTATTCGCATCCTGCGCGATTGAAATCAAATTAAAATCATAATGTCGATGTTGTTTATGTAATATTTGTGTGGTCCAATGTGTAGATTTATTTAATAACATACACCAATATTATCAATGCCAGCCAAATACAATAATCAGAAAACGAATATGTATTCAAATAATCCCATCTTCATTTGCAAATTTACTGACTTGTAAGCGAAGCTGCCCTACCAGATGATACGAATAGAGCCATTGGCTCTGTAGCTCATAGGATGTGCATTACTTATTAAAGGGGCAGTAGCACGTTTTATCGCTCAAATAAGTCGATGAAAAATAATGTCACCAATAGTAAAACACCATTAACTCTCCGGAAAAACAAATTGAAAGTGAGTGTACATGGTTCAGTAAAGCCATGGGGATTGTTTTTGTAATGCAAAATGATTAAAGTGTGTTCACAATAAAATGGCCGTAATGCAATTTTTGCTTTATACGCAACACCGTTATTATCACTACGGATAATTGGTTTGTGTAATAACATGTTTTACCCTCTAAAGTTAATATAAATGACATAAACTATCATTATACATGGAAAATTTGAAAAAAATAAAATTTGAAAAAAAACGTGCTACTGCCCCTTTAAGGTTAAAGAACTAAAACAATTTCTCAAGTAACGCATTTTAAAAACGGTTGTCTAACTACGTTAAAAGGTTAACGCCGTTAAAATTAAATACGAGAAACATATCATATGTGTGTTCTCCTACCCGCCTTGCAGTAATATCTAACTTCTGTTTGATTGGACAGTAAAACAAGCTTCTCATTGGTTGGCTAGTCAGTATCTCTAGGCATCCTGGAAGGACATTACTTACCTCGTCCGTGACAGCTACCTCCCCATAAAAGTTCAACTTCGAGGATGAGGCATAAGGAGAAGTGTTTAAAATGTAACGGACGACGGTTCATGCCATTGGCTTCTCTGGACTTTTAGGCCTGGAGAGCTTGAAATAGTGGTTAGCGTGCTGGCCTCTCACGCCAGAGACCCGGGTTCGAATCCCGGTGGAGACACCAAACATTTGTGACCTGGGTCTCACACTGTGTTGTGCCCTTGGGCAAGGCACTTCATCCACATTGCACTCAGTCTACCCAGCTGTTTAAATGGGTACCTGAACACGGGAAAGTACGCACCTATCCGGTCGCGCGGAGCGCTTAGTAGCAGCCTGAAAGTACAATTCCTTCAGGGTAATAATATGTGTAGCGCTTAGAGCATGCTAAGCATGGATTTAGCGCAATATAAATATGCATTTATTATTATTATTAAATAGGGGGTGGTTTAGGTATTTACTGATTTTATATATCCATGTATATGTATCTATCAATGCAATACAAACTCATCAAAGTCGGTGCGGTTTGCACATGACATTTGTGAAAATTATGGCTGTACATTTTCACCTTTTCAGATGTTGAAGTGAGACTTAAAATCGTGTGTTTACATTCTTTTACCAAGGATTGAAAATAGAGCAATGGGCTATGTAGCTCATCAGGTTTTATTTACATTAACTAATTCAAAATGTCAACTTCTAGGTGAGAGGTATAACACATAGGAAGCACTTCACTTAAATGGAGATGAAATAGGTCCTAAGGTCCTTACCCCTCTGATCTATCTTTGAGGCCAGGGATAAAATCCCCTAAAAATAGAGTCACACTTGAAGATTTAATTCATTACTGTTGTTTCCTTTAAACTACCTCCATTTAAAGAGCACATAAAAACTCTAGATGAAATAGCTTTTCAGGTTATGACGTCTGTGACCTATATTTGGGGTCGCAGGATCACGAAATCTACAAATTAGAATCCTATTGGCCAAGGAGTCTGCACACAACTTTTCAGCTCTCTAGACCTTTAGGAACTGGAGAAGAAGATGAAAATTGGTTTTTAAGGTTGTGACCCCTGTGACACCAATTGAAGTCACGGGGTCACCAAATCTACAATTTAGAATCCCCATTGACCAAGGAGTCTGCACACAACTTTTCAGCTCTCTAGACCTTTTGACACTGGAGAAGGAGATGAAAATAGGTTTTAAGGTTGTGACCCCTGTGACCCCAATTGAGGTCACAGGGTTATGAAATCTACAATTTAGAATCCCTATTAGCCAAGGAGTCTGCACACACAATTTCAGCTCCCTAGACCAAGTTGTTCTGGAAAAGAAGATGAAAATGCGAAAAGTTTACAGACAGACGGACGGATGGACGGATGGACGGACGGATGCCAGACACCATGCCATACCATAAGCCCATAGGGCCTTTCAGGCCAGATGAGCTAAAAACAGACATTCGTCATAGCTTCAAATGCCGTGGTCAAGCAGGTGATTATAACCTCGAAACTTCCTAGTATTACAAACGAAAAACTTGTCACGAATTTTTAACATCACTAATATATATAACATACATGCCATTTGGATAGTGAACACATATAACAAGGTTACATTAGCATATTTTTCGGGCCGAGTCCCATGCAGTATTCGAACCCACACCCTCAGAGAAGGCAACTATCGCCAGCACTGAACGTACTAGCAGCTTACCACACGACCATTTCGCCTTACTGATAGAGTCTAATATAATAATAATTTAATATAATATAATTCCTTTACCAAGGGTTATGTTCTGAGTCGAAGCAGCAGCAGTACTTACATACAATTTCACATTTCATGTTTCAGTTGTTTCCCCGGCCAAGGTTGAGAACAAGTTTTATGACTAGTCAACTTCTTTATTGCACTAGATGCGACTTTTCGATGCAGATTCTAGCACCGTTATCAAGCTAATGATGTGTTCCTCCATCCTAGCCTCTGTTGCATATCGAGCACTTTCTCGGCCTAGAATACAGAGCCCTGGTTGGATGCTTCAAAATATATATAGCTGTGTTATCAGCGACTTTGTCTCAAACTGAACATACCGTAACTGACGAAATTACGAGAATGGTTTCATCTGTGAGCTGCGTTATATTACAGTATTGTATTGTTATAGTACATTGAATTCGGTCGCAGATGTCAAACAACGTTTGATTGGATAACAGACGTTTCCAGTTTTGCAAACTTTCATCGCCAGAGGATTTTGCAAGAATCGTGAAATATGGACTGTAGGCCTATGCAACATAGGTTAGGATCGAAGAACTGAGTCGAGTAACCTCCTGGGGAGATAATGGTTCGACAGGGGATAGGGCGACCTCGACGTCTAAGAGTGTGAAACTCGTCCTGACAGGCTTCACTCAGTGGAAGAATTTCATCAAGCAAACATCTCCATATTTACATGCTATGGTGTGGTTCTTCATCAATTAGTGACAGAAATAGCCAGCGACAATATACTTGGTAATATTGAACCATTGACATTAAATGTGAATGTATAAATTAACGAGGACAAAACAATCTTGAACAAGCTGACCAACTCATTGAATACACTTTGACTTTGTTTTCATCACAGTACAGAGGAGTCACAGAAGGCCGATTCACATTGTCTCGAATTTGATATGATGAAAGCGCGAATTTGGAAATGTGCAAATTCGGAAAGAATCGCAAGCAATTAGGTCATTCCTGAACGCATCTTAAGAATTCGTGTATGGCCGCCGGTCGACAACAGCATCGGGAGAACGAGCAAAATCTCTGGTTGTTAGTCTCGTGGTGACTTCGTGTCTTCATCGTGCCCTTCACACGGCTATCGAGATGTAATATTGTGTTTTGTGTCACCATCGTATTGCCTTCGTCTGTCTATCGGTACCACAGCGCAGATTGTATAATATACGATCGAAGGTCTCCCGATACTTGCGAAGCAGCACGAAAGCTACAGTGACATTACGATGTCGTATTGAGAGTAAAGGGTTATAAATTCGTGGCAATGCGTATCTTCATTGCAAACCGGTGTGAATAAATCGTTAACTGTTCGTGAGTGCGCACCAATGCGTAAAGAAATAACCAAATCTTTGGATGTTTCTTCACGCACTCCAGTCCGTGCCAATTGCGCAATGTTTTCGTCAACTTGTCTCAACTCGTTCGTGTTTTATTCCTGTGGTGTCGTGTAATGCGTGCACAGTTTTCTTGTGTCACGATAAAGGCAAGACTAAGTTCAGCATTTCAATCAATTGGCACGCAATTCAGTCAGTTGACAAAATTCGTGACAACATCCCGTGCTAATGGCACGAATATAATCTCACCAGTATAAGCAGTTCAATGATGTTTCACGCATTTCCAGTGCTAAAGTCCCGCACTTAGCGCACTGCAAAAGTATATTTCAATCACATGGCCGAACCAATCGTCCATCCCCTTATAAATAGGTGTCCCCAACACCCTACATGTAAGAATTTGTAGACAGAATCTACAAGGGCCATAAGGACAATGGTGTGGAATCCTTGTTGTTGTAGTAGAAGGACCAAGCACTGGGTGGCTTTTTCATAGGGACATGTTTTCCATTAAAAGCTCCCCAGCAGCTGTAGAAGTTCCACCTAGATATGTAACCATGACCCACTTTCTTCTACTATTGTGGGATTTCTGGGGCACCTTAGTACTTACACCTTGAACACGTGTTCATTTTTCATGACTCTGCAAACCTCGGGTAGGAACCTGCAGATTCTGCAAACAATACTTCTGAAGCTGTATTGTAGACTTGTGTAGCTATCACCAGTGGCAAGGAAGCGGAATGTGGTTGCTAGTTTTAGCCCGACCTCAAGTGATTTTCTCACGAAAGTCGTTTTCTTCTCCAGGTGGGGAGTTAACTTATCAACCATTTCTTGGAATACCTCTAGGGTTACGGCCCTACGGAGAAATATAATGTAGTCTTGGCGATCTTCACGGTGAAGTTCAGTGAGTAACTGTTCATATTGTCGGAAAGAGTATCTTCTGGTCAATCAGATACACGTGTTTTCTCCTCTCTTCAATAATGGCGATATCTTGTGATGGGTTCATGGTGTTCACTAGTATCACTTTGTGAACGTAGAGGATAAACTAATTTAAGATTGGGTTCTGCCTTTAAATACAAGTCCAATGCGGACAGTGCCGTGCACCAAACGTGACTAAAAATGGACACGATCCTGAAAAGCATGCGTGATTTAGTCGTACCTGTGCGTGCATTAGCGTAAACTCCGTACCAAAACGCAACTTTATTGAACCATAGACGCAACAAATGCGTGCACAGATAGTCGTGGTTGTGCGCGATTTATGCGTGCAATGCAGGGTCATTTGGTGGCACATAGTGTGCAACTTTGCGCGTCAAATACGCAACATATACGTGAGGTGTGCGCGAATAATGCGCAGACAGGGGCGTGCGCATTGTTTTGTAAACAAATTATATAAAAGATGCTTCGCGCATTGGCACGCACTGAGGTCTTGAAATGCGGATGGAAAATTCGTCCAAGTGTAAACGCACCTTAACGTTGCCATCTAGCTGAAAATGACATTTACTATTTAGAAATTTTTAATATATTATATGAGGTATTTAATAATATATAGATAACATATCATAACCTCTGTATCATATGTGAATGAAATATATAATACCGGAGGTACACAAACATCAGAAAAATTCCTCAGTATATATTGTCAGCATGGAATATATTTCTACTTTGATTCCATATTAGCGATGTCATCGTTATACAAAACGACGGTTATACGTAGGTATCTCGAGGATTGTCAGTATGTCAGGATTGTCCTCTTATGATAAACGAAAAGCATCTTGATTCCTGGCCCATGGTGTCGATGACAATACGATAATGACACGGATACACAAGATGGCATCTCGATGGCCGTGCGAAGGACACATATAGCCTATCAACCATGAACTTGAACTTTCGCACGGGGGTTCGGACTTTTTTGAAAATTGTAAAGATTTGTTCCTGGCTTCCCGATCTCGCAGCCGAGCAGAATTTCCTGCTGTCATGGTAACATGGTCATAGAAAAGGACCGTCCAGCATCAGACTGGTTCCAGCAACTTTATCCGCCATGCGCGAAAGCGGTCTATAGCATCTGAATGTATTCTGATTGTTTTTTAATTCAAATTTATTATTTCGTGTTGGTATCTTAAACTGTGTCATATTCGAGACAAAACATATAATAATTATTTGTTACAATGAAAATCGATCAACATCCATTAGTTATAAATGTACAGAAATTGCACATGTAGTAACGCGTAGTTATATAATATTCTAAGATGCCTAGCGGTTAGGACAATCGAAAAAAAAGTACTTTATCAGACAATATATATAAGATACCCTAGGCAATCAAACACAGGCGGTCAATGTGAACTGCCCTGAACCATTATTACGTCCTCGTACTTTAACTATAATAGTTCAGGGTAAAACTATACTTTATTACAAACCACATTGGGGTACAGCGAACTTTATTTCTTGAACACGTAGTTATAAATATGACTTAACTCTTTAGCTCTTTCGTAGATAAGTTTCCAAAAAGGTTTGACTTATTGTCGGGCGTGGTGCGAAATTATTTCTTTCACCTTTATATCGTCAGTATAGGCTTCTGAGTCGACTATAATTAAGACGGTAACTTCTGCAACAATCAACGCTTATGACGGACGGCATGCGACTCCACTGAATGACATATCCGTTCAGATTCTGTTTGCATATACATTTCGGCGTGCGGCACAAAGTGCTCATGCACTTAACAGTTACCTGACAAAGAATAAACAAGCTATCTTCCAATTCCAATTTTCAACGTTTGCATGTAAGTTACAAGTATCGTTTCAGACGTATCTAAAATGACAATGACAATAAACACAACTGGCTCTATATACTTTGTAAGAAGTGATGATGGGATGTTTATTTTTGGAAAATTCTGAAAATGCAAGTGGATGTTTGAGTATAACGCATACTGCGTAGACAAGTATTGCAACGTTTACCCAACATACCTTTATTAAAACAAGGTAAATGCTTGTTGACCTTTTGTGGTGTTAATATCATATTCAACATTCCTTAACACTCTGAACTTGATTTATTGTTGATATGTTGCATAGTAGTGTTTGTACTCGTGAAAAACTTGTTGAGGCGACAGGTATGTGACAGACAATAACGAACGTCACTCGCTGTATGATGTGTATCACTTCGCGTTTGATATAATGACACAACTTGCGTTTTTCAATGTTTCAGGCATGTTCACTTGACTAGATGGTACCGTAAATAAACATTCACAACGGATTTAATTTTGTAAAAAAAAATCCTGTTTTAAATATCGACTTATTTCAGTCGAATTATTTTCTCACTGCATTTACCGTGAACGTATAACGGGGAGTTGTTAGGATTATGACAATCTAGACCGCTCTCACCTTTCAATGACACGTTTAAATTGTTTTTATGCAGATTCAAGTTAGAAAATAACTCGTGCCACTCGTGAAAATATCACTTTCTCACTCCACTCAATGAGATAGAAATGATATTCGGCAAAAACAATGAAATAGTCTCTATATAATCCAATTAATTTTTCGTGTAGCGTGTTTTAGAGCAACAGTAAATGAAAGATCAGCAAGACAAACTTCACCAGTATGTCATTGACACAGTGGTCAGCTACGCGTTCGGTTTCTATTTTAAATATAATCGCTATGGCCGTGTTCAAGATAGGTTTCAAAGTAATCGCTCAATGAGCGATTACTTTTAAACCTCTCTTGAACGCGATTGCTCAATGTAGCGCTATGTAGCGAAGCGAGCAAACTTTGAGGAATTTGAACTGTGTCGTTCAAGAGAGAAGAAGCGCTCATTGAGCGATCAATGAGCGCTACGAAGCGCTTCATTTTGTTTAACCGCTGGCTCGTCTCTGATTTTCAAACACAGTAGGTTTATCTCCTAAATGATTTTCAAATGAAAAATATTTAACGTTAGGAAGGCGAATTCGAATCCATGTCCTGTCGCTCTCGTGTTATCATGTGGGCAAGTAACTTTAGGACGAAAGTTTACCAATTCTCAAATTCGCCATGGATGGCATTCTCAGCCCACAGAGGTTAATCCATTCAGATTTCCGATCCTAACCCCTGTTCTACATTGCCTGCATCCGAGTGCATAAATGGAGTGTCCTGATTGGTTGCAAATGAACCTATAGTTTTGCGATCAGCGACGCCGTTGTAAAAGTGGCAATGACACGTCATAATGGTCAAATACATAGGATAAACGTTTTCTCGTTTAATGTGTTTTCCTCGAAATATGCTAGTTGATTTTGTCAAAACAGTTGATCATAATCATGCTGGTAAATTTAAGAAGACCAAATCAGAAGTTCATTTGTATTATTTGCATCAGACATATTCGAATGACATATGCTAATTTGCAAGACTCTTAAGAGTCTATGCTACGATCTTTGAAGGCACTCAGTCGACATGGCTACTGAAAGATGAGTTTTCATTGGTTAAGAAGCAGTAAGAGGTTCCCTTTTTGGATCTTTGA
Organism: Gibbula magus; assembly: GCA_936450465.1. Lineage (NCBI taxonomy): Eukaryota > Metazoa > Mollusca > Gastropoda > Trochida > Trochidae > Gibbula > Gibbula magus. The sequence goes on along the minus strand of OW388300.1, from coordinate 66,263,308 downwards.
CATTTGAGCCATGAAGAACAGTGGTAAGGATCGGAAATCTGAAGGGAGCCACCTATGTGGGAAGAGAATGCATGTATGGCAGAGCGAAGATGGATGCTCGGTAAATAAATACGTGACTCAAAACTGTCTTTGTTATCTCTGAGTAATGTGTTAGCTCAGTAGATTTCAACTCGCGATAAATATGTTTTGGCACCGCTTGATCATAATGAATTTTGCTGCACTATGCAATGCACAAATGTTTGATTTGACATTTTTCAAATTAATGTTAAATAACAGACGTTCGAAATATTAACGCATGTGACGTCATTTAAGGTTCCGTCACCTGACCTCTGTAATGTGCATATAACCCCAACGGATATCAATTATTAGGTGCCTTTATTCTGCCGATTATACCATCCATTGTATGGTAAATAGAGAATCGCACCCAAGTGTCTGCTGTTATCAAATATATCAACACGAGATGATAAAAATTACACATATTTTTACTTTTATCAACGAGTATTGATATATTTGACATCAGCAGACACCAGTGTGAGATTCTATTTACCATCCAAAATCATTCATATAACGTTTCAATGAAGATAGTGTACATCTCTGAGCATCACTCTGCCATTTGACTTCCAATGCGGTGATGTGCATACGCTCGTTTAATACCAAAACAATACAAATTGTATTACGTGTCCTTCATATGATGCACTACATGTAGGTCTTCAGTTTCACAGGACAGGATTTTACACTCTAGATCAAATGAACTATTATTAAACTATTATAATCACACTGTATATAAAATCGCAATACATGTGAAACATAATGAAACAATATTGTGCGAAGAAGCAATTGAAAATGTAAGGCGAGAATTGAAAATTTTATGACCGCTTCTTTTAACGCTAACATTTCAAAGATATTGTGAGGTGCAATTTATAGACGACGGACGCCGGTCTATTACTCATGCCCCTCTGACCTTACAGGCCTGATGAACTAAAGGAACTTTAACTTTTATATCTGGCGGTTCCACAATTGAACTGATTTATACTACATATCGGTAGTTTTCAAAGTGATATTACCATCATATATATATATACAAAGTATTCGTCGATTTTACTGTGCTAATCTTCCATTGATATAACATTATAAGAAAACATGATATTCGTTGCAGATTTTAATTTTCATAACTAACAGCATCACACATCACAAATAGCATGTTATTCTTCTCGGTGGTGTAAAACAAACAATGGTATGACTATGACATCATCGTTGACGTCATGTGAGCCTATATTCACAGGGGCTTGTATTGTCGAAACTAGCGATTACAACGAATATGAAGTCGACGATCCAGCCCCATATACTATAAAAAAAAGTAAAGGGATGTAACGGGGTCAACACCCCATGTCCGTTTGAAATTATATTTCAGAATGCTGTCATCATATTATCATTCAATGTTATATATCACGGCAAAGCCAATACATTTGTCTTTAAAACAAGCCATCAAACGTAAAAATCGAACGGATAATAACAAGGATATGATTTTTCAAAGCCAAAAATATTAGCACATTGCTCATGTAAGCCATTTGCCTGGCCCACCAAAATAATAAAATATTCGCTTGAAAAAATTATTATAAAATACTTTATAATATCCTGTCAGCTAATAGTGACCCAGTTACAAAGCCCAGTATGTGTTGCATCAGATAGCGCAAGAATTATAACATGAGGGACATTGTATTTGACATACCAGGGATTTTACATTATATCAAGTGTGTTTCGAAACATCGTTTGTCTAGTAGTCATCCATATTGAATGACCTTGACATTGGTCTATTTTTGGAAACGAAATGATGTCATAGGGCCTCAAATAGCCCTATGACATCATTTCGTTACCAAAAATAGACCAATGCCAAGGTCATTCAATATGGACGTCTCACTATCAAACGATGTTTCGAAACACACTTGAGATCATCTAAAATCTCTGGTACGTCAATTACAGTGCACCCCGTGTTATAATTCTTGCGCGATCTGATGCACCAAATACTGGGCTTTGTAACTGGGTCACTATTAGCTGACAGGATATTATAAAGTATTTTATAATAATTTTTTCAAGCGAATATTTTATTATTTTGGTGGGCCAGGCAAATGGCTTACATGAGCAATGTGCTAATATTTTTGGCTTTGAAAAATCATATCCTTGTTATTATCCGTTCGATTTTTACGTTTGATGGCTTGTTTTAAAGACAAATGTATTGGCTTTGCCGTGATATATAACATTGAATGATAATATGATGACAACATTCTGAAATATAATTTCAAACGGACATGGGGTGTTGACCCCGTTACATCCCTTTACTTTTTTTTATAGTATATGGGGCTGGATCGTCGACTTCATATTCGTTGTAATCGCTAGTTTCGACAATACAAGCCCCTGTGCCTATATTGACGACATCCGGTGATCGTTCGAGGCCTAGTGAGGTGACATCAACTTGGTCGTTACTACAAATGAACTCGTCAACAACGTTTTACATTGTTTTATGTCACTCGTGAAGCTATTACCTTTCTCTTTCCTTCGATGAAATATTATTTGGTAGTCGCTAATAAATGTTCAAAATGATCTGTGAAATAAATATTGTCAAATTCATTTTCGGATAACAGGGTTTGCTTCAATATTTCAGTTTACGAATTAAGTAGATGTAGATGTGTTGTTGCATGCATTGGGTTGTTTTAATGTCAACTTTTCATGAACTATAATTGACAAAATTAGCTATGAAACAGGGGAATAAGTTGCCACAACGTGATTAAAATACAAGGACTCATTCTCTCCCTAATTTTGATTACCCAAGCACAGGTGAAGTTTAGCGCAAATATGTTGCGCAACAGAGATGAACGACCAGTTTTCCATGTGAGCCCCCACATATGGAAAACTGGTCGTTCATCTCTGTTGCGCAACATATTTGCGCTAAACTTCACCTGTGACACAAGTCATAACCTCTACGTAACCTGTTATAGTTGTTTTGTGCGACCGATAGAGAATCCTGATCAATCAAATTTCATTAGTTGTGTAAATGTGTACGTATCTCTTATAAGCCCAATCTCATTAAAATCAAACCGAACATAACACTAGCTACTACTCGTACCTCGCTGCTGTCTTCATCTGAGAACTTCTCGACCGGGCTCATATCCTGTGACTTTGACTTTTTTACCTTCGTTAAATTCAACAAATCCATACCCCGCTTAGATAAAATTATATTGAATCAGTCCGCGTCGCCTTCCCAGCCACGTTGCTGATTGGCTGTAGTGAAAGGTCACGAGACATTACACAATGGCTCCATTGTTTTATTCTGGTCGCAAACTTTCGTATTAACTCACACTGATTTTGTTAAATTATTCTCAACAAATGACACTAAAGAAATTGCTGATTTATCAAAATTCGTACTTAACGTAGAATCTCTAGAATGAGAAATCAGAAATAGTTAGAATAAATACAGTCACCTTGTATTATATTCTGAATTCATATACTATAAACTTTATATTTTAGTATTTATTACTGTAATCACATTAATCACATTCGCTCTTGTACCACCTACGTGGTTTTCTAGAGAATAAATGTGACTGATTGACTGATGTCCGTAATGTATGGACAGAGGTGTTCAACACCAGGGGTGGCTATGAACACTCGATACAAAAAACTTCTTGTTTCAAAAGTGATGTCTATTGATATCAGCGTTGCATATTTTCACAGCCAGAAGTATTTTTGAGACGCCTTGAATACCAATATATTGTCACAAGGTTGCGTTTAAAGATATGACTTAGGTAACCTGAGTGAGGAGAGAAATGGGGATCGCGATGATATGATTATAACAAGGCGTTAAAATGGACAATATTGTATGGTTATTTTCATATCACATTTTGTATCAGTCCTAATCTTCCAGACTCATCTGTGACGAGTCAAACGTACGCCAAGTCCCGTCAGAGTCTCGCCATAACGGTCCATTCAGATTGTTCAGGTTGCCAATATCACACTCGTCATCGAACCACCAACCACTTCCCGTAGCTTGTGCACATGCGTTGTTCGTGTCCCGGTCGAATGTGAAGAACTCGCAGCCATCAAGTTCTTTTGTTTTCGTGAAACCGTCAGGTCCGCTAACAGTGATTCGAGCGATATTCAGTTTGTAGAAGTTTTCTTTACGTTCAGTTTTCATGAAACTATAGTATGTTGATACCATCTGAAAATCGATAGGTTTAGAAAAGACAACGTTGTCATGGCTATGTGATGTTCTTATCTATATCTTTTTTTAATGAATTGGCTTATCTAAATGTCATTAATCTTCTTTTTACACTAGTCATGCATTTTATCGAAAATGTAAACATATTTCTTTAATTTGTGTTGACAAACAGACATGAATTAGCTGCTGGTCAGATCTTGGAGTTATAGGTTAGATATTTTACGTACTCTTCACTTTTGTATTTTGAATTAACGTTATCTTTGTCACATACGACAATCTGATTAACATCGACCCTGGTCCGAAGTATGACATCTACGAAATTGTGCATCTACCGGGATAAGAACTGTTTCTATATATAGGTTTCCCTCCACAAGATCCGAGAACACCCGTCTTGGAAAGTGTTCTGTACCAGTTTGGTGCAGACAAAACCCTGTCATTAGCGAGCGAATCAGACCATAGTTGTTAAATGAACGTCGTTTTAAAAGCATTCGGATTCATTCGTAACACGTTGCTGATGTTACGGAAACAGTCGAAAGTTACTTTGTCCCAGCCCCTGGCACACGAAAGCTTTTTTGTTGGAGCACTTGCAGTGATTGGCTAACAGCTGAATATATTGAAGTATTGTTATCGCATACTGTTATAATCACCTCAGAGTCGGGGTTTAGATTACCATTATATGTTAAAGAGGCAAATAAAAGTGTACCTCGCTTTGGAAATGATCGTCCCAAACAGTAACGATCAGGCTGTGGATGTCAAGAAAGGTTATTTTCCGGATTTTACCGAGCCCCAACCAGAAGCAGTCACTTGTCAGATCTCCAAATCCGTTCTCATAGTCAGACCATGTCTTGTTGAAGAAGCCATGGGGACAAAATGGAGATCTGAAATTAACAGTCATGAATGGAAAAGGGGAAGTGAAGAGAGGTAATTTGAAGTTTTAAAAGAACCCTATATTTATCATCCAAAACTGTGTTCCACAGGAGATATCGCGTGTGGGAGACGCAGTAGATTTTGCACAATGCCCTGTCACCGTCAACTACATGACATCACAATGCATTTACATCATCGAGTAATGACATCACAATCCTATGACGTCATACACATGATGACGTCACAATGCTATGGCCTCACCGCACTGGAAGTCAAATGGCACAGATGTGCTCAGAGATGTACACTATTTTCACTGAAACGTGATGATAAATAGAATCTCACCCTCGTGTCTTCTGATATCAAATATATCAACAGTCGTTGATAAAAGTAAAAATATCCTCGGCAAGCCTCGGATATTTGTAACTTTTATCAACTCGTGTTAATATATTTGATATCAGAAGACACTTGGGTGAGATTCTCTATTTATCGATAAAAAAAAATCAAGATTTTTCTATTGATGCCCACTGATATAGCCATAGTTTTGACGAATAAATCAAATTGTTCAAAACATAAAAAAGTAAAAGTGAATGTGAATATCTGGGCCATGTTCAAGAGAAGTTTCAAAGTACATTGAGCGATTACTTTGAAACCTCTCTTGAACGCGATTGCTCAAAGTAGCGCTACGTAGCAAGGCGAGCAGACATCGAGGAATCAGGAGAGAATGCGCTACATTGAGCGAATGCGCTAACATTGAACGAACAATGAGCGATATAAGCGCTCACTGTTATGGAACGGAGCCCCGGTCAAGTATTAAAGATTAACTATATCACTGATTAATCACAAGTTGTAGACGTCAACATGTGCACCGTTTTGAAAGGTCTCACCACATTAGATGCAAAAATGAAATATTAAAGGCCTATCACTGATAAATATAAAATATTGCCAAAGTTAAAGTTTTCCAACATATGCTTCTTGTTTTCTGCGTCAAGATCAAGGTCAAGGTCATAATGTTAACAAGTATGACCTCATCTGAAAGGTGAAGTGATTCACATGTCGAGAATAAACCGTCTATCACTAATCAAACGTTGTGACCCAGGTTAAAATTTTCGGAGAAATGCTTCCTGTGGCGAGGTCTAAAGTAGAGATTATGACCTCATCGGACAATAAAAATAATATGCTCCCGTAAACTCTGAATTGGACCACAAAAATCCAGTATTTCTGTCAAAGTTCGAAATAAAATGTAGTACACCTACGATCTGGTTTCATTGATTCCTCACTCATAGTGCTTGATGACGCTCCTAAAGACGAATGTCCATTATCGGACCAATCACATTATACTTTATTGAACATCGCCATTTGTGCTAAAGTTATTGAAACAGACGAAGGCGTGACCGTCTAGAGTATCTTGCCCCTTGCTTCGAACCGAAATCTTTTGTGAGAGGACTTGTGATTGGCTGAGTGAACGTGTATCAGAACATGCGAGTATACGGGCCATCGGCAGATCGTATGAAGAGGAAACCCGAGATATATGACTTCATATCCCGGTAGATGCACTATTTTGGCAACGTTTATACCCCGAAATAAGGCCATTTGTAATCAGACTGAATGTCCATGCTTAGCTACTATTTATATGTAATTTATACAAAACGATAAGAAATGTTCTGACCTCCTGTGTATGAGGAGCCGACCCTGGCAGCACGGGACCTTCAGGGGAGAGTCCAACGCTATGGGTTGGATGGTGAGCACAACAACACCAGGTGACTTGTCGGAAGTGTCCGGGCAACCTGCAACATGATGACGTCGCCATTAGTTCATACAACCTAGCTTCCAGTCAACACTGTTCTAACAGCCTGGACATTGCTCGATTTCGTTGCTTTAATTACATTATCTATCTCTAATTATCTATCTCGTGAGGTAGAACAGTTATATATTTTTACTCGCGGCTGCGCCACTCGTGGAAATATAAACATTCTACCCGATTCGATAAGATAAACATGGTATCAGTCAAGAAAAAACATATATTTAACTTGTTGGCGGTAATATGTCAATCTTTTCATTATAGTGATTGTGAAGAAATGGCGTGTTCTATTTTCAGTAACGGACCCCTTGTGCAATCTCTCATGTGATGATAATGTTGTAAAACTGGCAATTTTTCGCTCAAAACATTATTTAAAAAATATTTCCAATATTTTGCAACACAATTTTGGTAACACATTCGATGCTGTTTGCAACATTTCATATGAACAAATCTGAGTGCCAACATGATCGAATATTGATATTTGTTCCTTTACTTGTGAAGTAAGATGAACAAGGCTCTGTATGCGACCAATCAGAGCAAACTGTCGTCATATCCACCCCAGATATCTCAGAGGAACTTCCAGGGGAGTCTGTAATTGGTTCAGCGGTAACTTCCGGTGAATCGAGTTTCTCAGTTACGTCATCTCCGGTCTCCGTGCCACGTGTAGTCGGATCCACCCCAGGTATCTCAGAGGAACTTCCAGGGGAGTCTGTGATTGGTTCAGCGGTAACTTCCGGTGAATCAGGTGTCTCAGTTACGTCATCTCCAGTCCCCGTACCACGTGTAGTCGGATCTACACACGGTGTCTCTGATTTCTGTAGGAATAGCATGCGCCATCCATGAACAGTAAATGACACCAAACTAATTACATCCTGCTTCATCAGCACCGTACTATATAATAATAATAAACACTGCTTCCCTGGGCCCTTCAACTCTTGTATAGCTATAGATAACAAGCCAATAAAGTAACTTGACCCTTCCACCACTAAGAAACCGTGCCCAATTTAAAGCGTGTTGTGGTGAAAGGTTAAATTCGAGTAATATTGGCAGTACCCGGGTGAGGGGACAAGCTGTCATCGAGATTCAAATAAATTCAAATAACGATAGTTCATTGGCTGAAAAAGTTCATGCTACGTGAAGCGCTGAGTGACCAGCCTAGAGCACCCCAAGAGTTACTGCCCTCAGGGAAAGTTCCTGGTATTGCAATAGGGTAACGAATACAAACACACTGGTGAACTAATTACTCACCCAGTGACACAGTTTTTTTCTGTAGGAAGTAGCACGCTTCGATTAAACAATTGAGGGCCCATACAACTAATTAAGATTAAACATAACCCACCCGGAGACACAGACGTAGCCTTCAGCTTCATATACAATGTATGTACATGAATTGGAACCAGAGTGCCGAAATCGAATAAGTAACCTTGGTTGATCACATTTGGTTGAAACATTTCGCTATTTCTTTCAAAGGACACATGTACCTGGACATGAACTGTTACCAAACAAATAAGACCCATAAATGCCTTTCATATAATTAAATCCATAGACGTCATTCATGACAGATTTGTACCCTTTTGGACAAAATATGTACATAAATAAATTAAACTTTAGAATCCATACATTTTTAAAATATGTTATGAAACCTGCCTACCGTCAAAGTCTTCGCTACACACGTGTCAACTGAACAAAACACGTTTCCGTCTTTTTTGTGAAGGGTTTGTATTGGTAATAAAGTTCATAAGCATAATTTATAAAGTCGACTAATATTCCTCTATGATTAGCCAAATCAACAATCAAAATCTCACCTGCATGAACAGCTGACACCCTGCGTGTAGAGGAATGGGAGATCCGTCCTCTCCTTCTCGGTACAGTTTACAGAGGAAACCAGCAGTGTCTGAACAGACCTCGAAGTAGCCGCAGCTTTCCTTCTGCTGACATAGCAGGGAGCACTTGGTTCGCACTGGCACCGTCACCGCCTCCTCCAAGAACAATGGCGGCGCCGTAGTGACGTCAATGGTGACGTAGTATGAGTTGAGTTGGGACAACGCCGTCGACAACATCGCACAGAGGATAATTGCTATGGGACAGTTCAGTGTCATTTCCTGTTTCATTGATGTCGCTGTGTTGATTGTCGGAGTGAATCCTGATAATAAAAAAAATTGTCGAACAAAACACGGGGATATATTACCGATGATAAGGGGTCTGAAAGCGTACATTTTACATTCACACCCCCTTGGACAACAGTTACTGCCGGTGAGTGATGGGGCGTTTGCTTTGTTGGAAAATGTAATTTCGGTCACAGGGGCGTGTATCGCTTAGAAATAACGTAGCGGTAGAAAGACATATATCTATTGGGTTTTGTTTATATAGTAATAGGGTAGGGTCTATATATATATAGGTATATGTCGTTCTATCGCTATTTCTAAGCGATACACGCCCCTGTGCTTTTGGTGTTAAAATGATAAGTTCACTATTTGTGGAAACGAACAGTAGGCCTATCATTACACGGTTGGTTATGTTTGGACAGTTTTAAGTTTCACCCCTGCAGGATAGTGGTCCCATTCTCTTCCCACACAAGCTTACAAATAGATTAGATTGGTCAGAAGGCTTGGAGAACTCCTGGAACAACTCATTCTCTTCCCACACAGGTTACTTCCTTGAGATTTCCGATCCTAACTTATATAGATGGCCTGAATCGATGGGGGAAAATGGAGTGTCTTGATTGGTTGCAATTGAATCTATACTCGTGTATATTACTCAGGTAACCAATACAGTTGAAGCTACATGCTGTCCGCTTGATCAAGTAATTATCTAACTCCGCTATTCCTGACACGATGTTTACTTCGTTTTGATTGGAAAAAACCCACAAATAAATTCTAATTTTCTGTGTGTATCTTGTTGTTTGTACGCACGATGCCATTTGCATTCGAGTCAAGGGAAACAACTCTCAACCCTTTTAGTGAGATAAGCAAATGAACGTGCGAGTTCGAATTCTTCAGTTATTGTTCACTATTTCCCATATTAAAATTTAAAATGGTTAGGTCATGTAAAATAACTATTATATTTACTGCAAAAAGTAGTAATTGGAAATCATGTGGTCCGGGCTGGCGGGCACTGTCATGAACTGTTTAATAATAATAAGATAAGATAAGATAAGATAATGTCTTTATTGTCCCAAGGGAAATTTGTTTTACATCATATATACAGTTCTCCAGTTTCAAACACACATCGCAAACAAAATATACATGATAATATTATTTTGCATAATAGAATTTGACTAATTAACATGAACAGATCCGAGTTAGTCACACTCACAATTCACTTGATCAAATAAAAATATGACATTATTCAATAAATAGGTCATTGTACGAACGAACACTGTTTGGTATAAAAGAGTAGCGAAACCTGTTTGTTCTCCCAGTCGGCATGCGCAGTCTGCGTCCTGAAGGTAGCCAAGAATATTCCGAAAAAAGGATATGTGATTGGTCACTTAAAATTTTGTTTGTTTTTTTGGAAATTTGCTGCTCATAATATTCGCCGATACTTTCAATTGGAAGTCCAATAATTTTTTAAGCTGTTTTAACAATTTTTGAGAGTTTGTTTTTATTCCGAACAGACAGGTTTCCGTACCAGCTCAAGAAATTAAAGGTCAAGACACTTTGGATAAACGTTCTGTAAAATAATCTCAGTATGGTCTGATCTATTTTAAAATGTCTCAATCTCCACAAAAAATGCAAACGTTGCTGCCCTTTCTTATAAATGTTATCAGTGTTTTCATTCCAAGAAAGTTTTGAATCCAAGACAGTACCCAGATATTTGTATTCTGTTACTCTTTCTATTTCACCATCATCTATAGTCACAGCATTTAATGTAGATTTCTTTTTCCTAAAATCTATAACCATTTCTTTGGTTTTCTGCACATTCAAAAACAAAAAGTTTGATTTACACCATTCTACAAATTTTGAAATTTCAGTTCTGTAACTCAATTTAGATTCTCTAATCAGACCAACCAATGCTGCATCATCAGCAAATTTGATTGTCATACATGTTTTTGCATTGGATACGCAATCATTGGTATACAGTATAAACAAAATCGGTGAAATAACGCAACCTTGTGGAGCGCCAGTGGATGTACTTACAGTTGAAGATTGCACTTGGTTAACTCTTACAAATTGTTGTCTATTAACTAGGAATGAATTTATCCATCTAATGATATTAGAATTAACATTCATTTTGCAAAGTTTGTCAGTGAGTAGATGAGGCTGAATAGTATTGAAAGCGGATGAAAAATCAACAAACATAATTCTTACATAGGTACCATAGCTTTCTAAATGCTGATAGATATTGTGTAGCAGAGTTATTGTTGCATCTTCTACACCACGCCTTGCCCTCATTCGCTCATTTAGATAAAACATAGTTTGTGTAAGTATATGCTTATTGCTTAATGGTGGCACAATGAGTTTTATTTCATGCTAAGAGATAAGAGATTGAGTTTCTGAAAAGTAGATTCTAAATATGCATATATAATATAGTTACAAATATTCAACCAGATAATGTGTCAAAGATGGTGTCATAAATAGAGCATATCACCCAAGTGTCTTCACATATCAAATATTTCTAAATTATATCAATGAGTGTTGATATATTAATTGTATATGAGAAGACACAAGATTACATGTATCACCAAAGTCCCAGCGTCTATCCGAGATCCGGTATCTATTCGAGCGAAAATGTGTCGCTACAGTCATCACCGTGGACACAGCTGACAATGATATGACGTCACATAGCTGATGATGTACCAATGATATGATCTCATAATAATTATGACGTTACAATACCATGACCTCACTGAGATCCCTGCTCAAAAAGATTAGTCATCAAACATATGTATTCGTCTATTGAAAACTGGTAAAAAATAAGAAGACATATGGTCCTCAACATCCCCGGCATATTGGTTCTAAATACACCTGACAACCTGCTGCTGACTGTCCTACATCTAGTGAACTGGAGTACCATAACATAGTCCACACATACGGAACAAGGGTCATAACTCCAGACAAAATAAGCATGCGCTTCTCAATTTAAAACTCTATCAAGGCAATGATGCCTTCAAGCCACACATCATCTTTTTTTCATATCTTAAACAGTTTCTGAGAAAAGATGTCCCCTGTACCATTGACAGAGTAGAAAAATCCGGAACAAGGGCAATAACTCCAGACCAAAATAAGCATGCCCTTCTCATTTTAAAACTCGATCAAGGTATTGATGCCTTCAAGCCACACATCATCTTCTTTTTTCCTATCTTAAACAGTTTCTGAGAGAAGATGTCCCCTGTACCATTGACAGAGTAAACAAATCCGGAACAAGGGCAATAACTCCAGACCAAAATAATTACGCACTTATTATTTTCGAACTCCAATCGAGGTATTTTCATGATTCCGGTTTCAGCGAAAAGCTGTCCCCTTTTACTCGGACAGACGGAATCACGGATGCACGGAGGGACGGAGGGACGGAGGGACCTCAAACCTATATCACCCTTCCACTTCGACGCAGGGAATAATAAATGTATTCTGATATCAAATATATCAAAACTCGTTGATTAAATTTACCCAAAAAAGTAGACAAGGGGCTGAGATTTTCTTCATCATTCAAAATCATTCTTTAACTATTATTAGCAAAAGAATGAACATTTCTGAAATACAAAACTACCATTTTGCTTCTTCAGCAGCAATCTCAGTGAGGTCATAGCATTATGACGTTATCAGCATAATGGTATTATAGCATTTTTAAGTCATATACATTGTGACGTCATAGGATTGTCAGCAGTTTTCTAAGCGATGTCAAAGCCTTATACTGCCATTAACTGTTGATGAAATAGGATACTGATGATTTGATTGTAGCGAAATCTGCGATGTAGATATCATTTGATATCACACAAGCAATATCTACCATGGGAGCCAGTTTGGGGCGAAAAAATGCATTTAATGGCACTCTCGTGTATATATCTCATTAGTTAAACAGATCGACAATATGCCTCGGTATCAACTAATCTTAAAATATTTGAGATCAGAAAGACTTGGGTGCAATTCTTTTCTTATCATTATTGTGAAACATAACATATGTCATATACAGAGATTATTACCCGATGAAGTTTGTCACACGACTTTTACGAGTGTGAATGTTTGTATTTCCCGGCCAAGAGCGATGGTTATACAGTCTGATTAAAACCGACGGTATTCCGCGGAAAAAATGTGCAAAATAGTGCATCTACCGGGATACGAACTCATATCGTTCGGAGATTTCCACGCCAAACCGTCCTTGTGGCGAGGAATCTACAGAACCTGTTCGTATCCCGGTAGATATATTATTTTGCAAATTTTATTCCTCGGAACAAGGTCGATTTAAATCAGACTGGATGGTTATACATACATTTGCAGCGAGTTTCGTAAAAGTCATATGATACACTTTCGAGTGTAATAAATAGAGATTATTACCCGGGGGAGTGTGTCATATGACTTTTACGTGACGAGTGTGAATTATTTTATTACCTGAGCGAGAGCGAGTGTCATACACAAATTTGCACGAATTTCGAATAAGTCATATGGCACACTTTCGAGTGTAATAATTTCATTATTACCCAGTTTATTCCACTTGATTCGCGAAAAATAGTCTCTAGCGACGGTGACGTCACGAACACGTCACGTTTTGCCTGCACAGAGTACGGGAAGTCGCAGTGAAACAATATAAGTTGTATGCTTCTCACGAGGGTAAATTAAGGTCTCATGTATCATCTTTATAACAGTGTCTCCCGAGCCTTCAGGCGAGGGATTAGATTGGTACAAAGATGGTACATGAGACCGTATTACCCGAGGGAGAAATGTACAACGTATTTATCTTTCCGTCATGTCAATAACATAAGTATCTAGTTATTGCGTTTTGACTGACTGATCAGCTGATATCGCTTGAATGACCTTGACCCTAAACTCGTCTCGACTGAAATGTAATAAGTCGTATAATGTATTACTACAAGCTTTTAAATGCCTCAAAACGAGTAAATGATAGTTTAATTGAGTGTGCAAGCAATGCAAAATAACATTTGTTTCCAAACCAAGCAGCAAATAAGGCGAAAATAAGTTTGTAATTAATAGACCCGTAAACAGCTGATCCAACTATTCAAAACTCCGTACACCGCGTGCGTCATTTTATAACGTCATCTGATCCAAACTCTTTCTCATCATCATCATCATCATTTATTCCCCAAAATCCACCATCGGTGGTACATGAGATAAATAAATACAAATTATATAATAATTACCAAAATGGCAAGGATGTACACATGAATATGCAAATCATTAATAATATACAAACATCAATTTTCTAAATGACAATTGTTTGAGGTGAAAAGTTTATTTACTTTTTGTTTGAAGCTTTGTAAAAACGTCTTTTATGTGTTTAGCTAGTTTGCGTAAAGTTGTGGCACGATTAGACTTGAGAAGGTTCGCCATCTTTACGGTATTCGGTCATTGTAGGAAATGATTAGGGACGTTTTTGTAACTGTCGATAGTATATACTGTTTTGGCTTGAGGTGATATTTGTTCTCCAATTTTGAATAAACTGATCTTTTAGGATATGTTCAACCTTTAAAGCTAACCATGGAGTGGAATACCAGGATGGGTTGTTAAATACATTACTTAATCCAACATTATTCAGCATACACTTGATGGATTTAAGCCATGGGTAATCATTGTTGTTAAATTGGGTGTCAAGAGCAATGAATTTATAAATGAATTGTGATAATTTAATTATATTGTTTTGAATACACAAGTTATAATGCTAATACGGTATCTAATGGTTTGTTTAGATTACGACCTTTGTTCAGTAAAGCATACATTGCTTTTTGTGCATTATCACATAATGCTTTTATTCTGATTTTAAATCGTTTATTCCTATGCATATCAATCCCAAGATATGTATAAGTATCGACTTTTTCTAAGGTTTTATTACCATATATGAATGTTAGTTTAGTGGATTTAGCAGGTCCTCCTCCAAACATAAGAATTTTAGTTTTAATTATATTCACGTTTAACTTCATCGAAGATGAGAAGTTACAAAACGCAGTGAAAGATTGTTGTAAGCCCTCCGGTGAAACATACAAAATAACTGTATCATCGGCGTACAGTAATATAATGAATTGTACCCACTAACAACATCAGAATCATTTAGGCACTTGATATTGGTATATATTCCTTAACAACCTTTTGACAACAATTATAGTTCCAAATCGTTCAGGAATATTGAAAAAATAGAGCCATAGGCTCTGTAGTTCATCAGGATTTATACTGTTTGATGATGAAGACAGAAATATATCGTATCAAGATAATGCACAATCCCTAGCCCTGACAAATCTTAGTCTTGAAATTGAGAGAGAGCACTGAGCAAGGTCAACACACATGAGATTGTGCAATATGCTGACCCATTGGCTCTGGTTACAAGCCAGCTGTGCTTTTACAGCCAAATTATGTAATAGCATCTGCCTTGCACTAAACACTGGCAGCACTGATCTAACTGTATAAGGCTTAGAGAGGACAGGCAATGTGATGAATCTCATGGTACATAGTACAATTTAGAATCCCCTTGGCTAAATACTCTTTGCACAATTTTTAACGGTTCTAAACCTTTTCATCTAAACATCTCAACATGCTGAACGCAATATTCTTTCTAGTTTGTTCTGGAGAAGAAAATGAAAAAAGATTTTTTTAAATAATATCCACAATATTCAGTTCATAGGCTATTCAACAGTTCTCATTTCACATTGATTACATCAATTTGACAAACATGTCCATAATGTAAATTGTATCTCAAGTCGTATTTCACATTCCTACTGAATAAGAATAACTGCAAAGATACTTTTTCTCAATTCTGCATTGCCCATCGGACCTTTCAGGTGAGCTAAACAGTTGTGGAGAAAGGTTTTCTCCCTGTCTTACTCCAGTGAGACATGGGAAATAATCTGAATAAGTGCTATTTACCTGTACTTGACGTGAGTTGATGTCTTTGTACATGTATATTAATTAGAAGCTTTAGAAAAATCAACGAAGGCACAATATAGTTTTCGTTTTGTTAACTTTAGAAAGTGCATAAGTAGATGGAGAACAAATATGTTATCTGCTGTCATGAACTTTTTCAAAATCCAGCCTCGGCAGAGGACAAACATCATTATTTTTTAAAAACGTCTTTTCGCTTTGTTGAATTGTTTTCTGTAACGTTTACATTCATTTCCATGTTTCCTACTCTTGCGTACAATCTGCTTACGGGTTCCGAATGTTTCTAGTACTGAGTTAGTTATCACGTGCGTTAGGCTTTCCGCAAGGGTATTCACTGTGTCCGGTCACAACGAACTGTTCGCGCATTGCGTATTGACTGCAGTAGATTGTCAACATGATTGTTATTCAGGTGTTTGACAAAAGTAAGGGATTTCGACCCATCATATCTACGCGTGTCCACATGTGCCTCATATCAATAATATTAACTCTGTTACTTTCAGCCATATGGGTAATGAACATGTATATTATGGCATACATGTACATGAAAGTTATGTTTCACATTATAAACCTAGGTCGGATTCTGTCTGTTGTTTTGTAGGTATCTTCTTTTCTTGGAATAACCTCTAATGAGGTCTTACTTCCGAGAATAACCCGGTATGAGGTTTTACTTTTGAAAGTAAGACCTGAACCTAAGGTTTTTTTTAAAGTAAGACCTGGAAATGTACTTAGAATAATTTTTCAGACTTGCAACGCAATAGCCAACACGCAGCAATTATTATCGAAAATTATACAAAGTTGAAAATTTCCAAGTTGAAATAGCTGGATTCGAACCTGGCACCCTTCGCTCTCTAAACTGGCGCCTTAGACCGCTCGGCTATGCAGACCGAGATGATGAGTGGAGTTGAATTACTCCATTTATAGTCATACCTTCTTTGCCTCGATATAACGCAACTGAGGGCGACATACCCTTTATAAAAACACGATTTGGGAATCAAAAATTATAAAATGTAAATTTTTACATTTGACGTTTATAAATAGGAAGAAAACATTCCTCCTTCGTCTTCTGCTTTTAAAATGGTCTAAGCGGAGGAATTAGGCCCTTTGAGCGTCCGAAACTATAACTCGTAAATTTTGATAGTTGACGGTTTATAAGCTGGAGAAAACACTCCTCCTCGGTCTTCTGCTCTGAGAATAACCTCAAGGTCGGGATAGCCCCTCGGGCTAACGCCCTCGGGGCTTTATCCCTCCCTTCAGGTTATTCTCAGAGCAGAAGACCTCGGAGTCATGTTTTCTCCTTAACTTAATGTCTAATATTATTGTTGCTAGCATCCATTGTCTTTGTACAAGTTCTCGTATTTTGTCGTCTGTGACGTAACATAAAAACAAGTGTCATTGTAGTGAGCAGTCGAATGAGAATCGGACCGTATTTTGGATTCTGACTGGTTGACTTTAAACATTACCTTATACCGTCCGTTTTAAACTAAATCGTAACAGTGGACCCCGGAAATTGTATGAACACTACTATTTTTCTTATTTTTAAAACTATTTGTTTACACTCACTGGCAGACTGCTAAAAGAAGTGGGGTTTTTTTCAGAAACATAAACGAATATTTAAAAAAGAAATTAGCTGAGTGAGCATAATGTAATGTAACTATTTTTGTCAGTCGTATTATATTATTTATTTTTTATTGTTTTGTATTTTTTTTACATGTAGGTATCTAATTATCATTTGCCGTGTAGTTGATAGAAACCTCTATCATTATTGACGTCAATACGAATACGTATGTAGAAATTACTTTACGCTTTTACCCTTACCCAAACTAGAAGTTTTTATGTATATCACTTCTAAATGCCCTTCAAAGACCTTACCCAAACTGTATACAGGGGTGTGAACGATAAATCTTAGTCTACAGAAAATGAAGCTAAACAAATTACCATTTATATACGACTATTGAACAAGAAATGCCCTTACCTCAAACTCACCTTGAGAGACGCGAAGTTTGTGAAGAACAAAACTACTGTAATCAGTTCCTCAAAGTCTTCAAACAAATTAACCGGATGGGTTCTTATACAGTAACCAGTTTGCTTAGATGCTTTGACTGGCGATTTATATCGCTTGGGGTAAACAGAAGTCGCATTGAATTGTCTTATTAACCTCTTTAAAACGTTTTAGGGCGACTACAGTAACATCCGTTACTTAAACTTTGCTTCCGGGAACTGCTCACCGTGGCCGTCCCATTGATTTGCTCTGTACAGTGATGCCATTAAGCTAAAAGGTTGTCTATATTCGTTTCTCTTGTTAAACGATGAAACACAGGGACGCGTGATATCTATCATACAATGCAATAAAGCATACATCCTCGTCAGATGAAAAAGAAATCATGAACGAAATATGTCCCATCTCAGTCGATGAGATAACGATTTTATTACTAAGCGGTGACAGAAACTGCGGTGTAATATTTAATCAGAACGTTGTATAACCAACTCTGTGTTATCTAATGAGTGATCGCACCACGCTTTCGGAAAAGTTGTAAAAACACTTGAATTCAAGGTAAAGTCTACTTTAAATATACCTTTAAATGGGTGTATGATCGAGACGATATGTTTAAGCATAATTTCCTAACTTCTGACCGAAATCTGTGCATTAGATATTACATAACATAACGTCCTCGTGCTTTAAATAATACTTCAGGGCAAAACTATACTTTATTTAAGAAATAGAAGACGAGTTGGCGTGCTTTATCGTTGAATAAAACATAGCAGGGAGCATAAAACACGAAGGGCGCAGCCCTGAGTGTTTTATGCTCTCTGCTATGTTTTATTATACGATAAAGCACAACAACGAGTCTTCTATTTCTTATATGAGATGCACTTTAACAGTTAATTTTGCCATTTTTGCCATTTTTGCCATTTTTGACTGATTTGATGTATTTAGATGAAGCGCTCGCTTTCAACGAATAAGCTCAGAATCCTTTCACATACATTTCAGTTACATACGGGGATGTATAGCAAGCCTATATTTTGAAAATTAATGGCACTGGAAAGAGAAACAAAATTAAATTAAGCACTTTTTAATTAAAAACGGCATTTTTCTCATCGTTTTTCGCATATTGAACAGGATTTCTCACTGACACACGTATTTTAGATTTTGCTAAAACTCTAATATGATGTGCTCCCCGTTGCAAAATCGGAACACCCGGGAAATTTATACCCGACCCAGGTCTATATAGTGGTATTGTTCAATCATTGCTTGTGATTGAGTTCTACGCCGGGAGGCAATAATTAAAAAAAATGTTTTTATTAATATAATATAATATCTCAACGGTTTTATATAAAAGCGTGTGATTGTTAAAGGACATCTCATATTAGAAATAGAAGTCTCTCTGTCTGCACCCACCGTGTTTTATGCTCCCTGCTATGTTTTTATTCAACGATAAATTTATTCAACGATAAAGCAAGCCAACTCGTCTTCTATTTCTTAAATCACATTACCATTCGTTTAGTATAAAATATATCAAAACATTAAAAAAATATCTCGTTTGAATATTTTCGATATTCAACACTCACTCCATTCTCTTCCCACAGAGGTTACTCCCTTCAGATTTTCGATCCTACCCTTGGTAGGATAGGAAATCTGAAGGGAGTAACCTCTGTGGGAAGAGAATTAATGCACTCACTCGTTATGTAATCTCTATATACAAATACGCGTTTGACTTTAAATTAATTTTAGAGCCATATATTGATAAGTCCGCTATCGCACAGCATGTTTATCTCTTAATGATATGGTCACTTGCTAATTTGCTGCGTTTCTGTAACTTTTCTGTTTAGGTGTAACAGCGCGCTGCAACTGAACTTCATCAGGCGCTCTGATATGCTAGTTCAGAAATCTTACGGAAATGCTGCAAAGCTAAATTAGCCAATGATGGAGACTGGCGGATAGAACAAGTTTGTATTAATATTCGCTTTGAATATTCTTGTTCCCGTTTTATTTCAATAACAGTTTACTCACTGTCAATCCACTGTCTCAACATAGGTTTACCTCCTAATTAAAGATCACTTCGCATTCATTACACTAAGGAAGCGCTTAGGAAAATCAAGGTTCTTTTCTATTTTTCGCAACTCATTTGCGGTTCAGTTTTAAAGGGGCAGTAGCACGTTTTTTCACTCAAATAAGTTGATGAAATGTTTTTGAAAAATAATGTCACTAATAGTAAAACACCATTCTCTCTTCGGAAATCAAGTTTAAAAGTGAGTGTACATGGTTCGGTAAAGCCATGGGAATAGTTTTTGTCACTCGAAATAATAAAATGTGTTCACAATAAAATGGCCGCCATGCAATTTTTGCTTTATACGCAACATCTTTATTACCACTACGGATAATTGGTTTATGTTATAAGATGTTTAATCCTCTAAACTAAATATAAATGACATAAACTATCATTATAAAAGGGAAACAAACATGGTTGAATTTTAATGAAGACTTTTATTGGAAACAAACACAAAGAACAATTTATCAAACAATAAGTAGATCATCTATGCACATATCAATACAAAAATAAATTTATAGATAGAGGCAACGTTCCTGAAAGTGGCATCTCATAATATTAAGGTGCACAGTACATATTAACTGAAAATAAAACGCACTTTATAAATAAATTATATATGCGACTATTTCATACAACCCCAAAATGTCAGTTTCAATACGCCTCATTCAAAATGGCGTTGCTTCTTCGTCTCGGGGGACCAGAATGCCGCCTTGATCTGCTCACTCCAATCTCCAGCGGACACCGGGCCGGGAGGGACAGGACCTTCAGTCTGCTCTGCTCGTCAAAGCCCGCCTCTATCCTCCCATTGGAGAACATCACTCGACCATTGTAGGCATTCAGAAGGTGTCCTCCTCGTCTGATGCGAGTGTTTGAGTCCTTTTCTACTGTCACCTCGATGTACTGGGTGTTGATGCGGATCAGTCCGTTGCTAGGCGACAGTTTCAGGTATTTCGGACCAGTTACAACCACAACGTCACCTCGGCCGCTCTGAGTAATTTTGACTCCGTTGATGCGAACTTGGACTCCGCCTTTTGGTTGATTTTCATACTCTGCCATGGAAGCCGCTTCGAGACACTTTGGGACCAGCTTCTCGCCGTACGTATCGGCAGAGAACAGGAGATTCACAGAGTCATCCTTCGACATGTCGCGGTAGGACGGTGACGCCGGCTCTATCAGATTGGCGTCAAATTTGAAGGAGCTGATCTCATTGGCGAACCATATGTCGTCTGTCGCCATCTTTGCCTTGACCTCGTTGACCTGCACGTGGGTGACACTTCCATCTTGGTAAAGCTTCACTGTTGGATGGTAGAGAATACTCATGTTCCCGCGGCTGCTAGAAGCTACAGCCATTTTGCTTTGATGACTGACAATTCGAACTGTGCGGTCTATGGTCATCTCGACAGAGATGTCGTGCTTCAAAAGAACCGTCACAAGACCTGAAGTTGACACGTAAATGGACGGGTACACAAATCCTGAAGATTGTTCTTGATATTCACACGAGGTGACGTCACCAAGTCCCATCATTGGATTCTCTCCAGTTCCGTACGGATACTGACTATTTGGGTATGACGAGTTGTACCCTGAATACATACATGAAGGTGTCTGTGGCTCGCCGTTTGAATATCCCATGTAGGCGTGTTCAATTTGTTCACATGTTTGCGCCTGCATGTGAAGATGAGCTTGAGCTTCAGCCTGAGCCTGAAGCATTTCTTGATGTTGCAGGACTTCCGATTCTAACAGGTGAGGTGGGTACATGTCTTCTGGAGCAAGATCTTGATACACGGAATCATAGAAGTTAGGATCGTTGATAGCTGCTTGCATCTCTGGAGGCATGTAGCACTCGGGAGGCAGATACATCATTTCGGGTGGATATTGGTCGCCATTTTGACACTGCATTATCGGAGGAGAAAGTGCGGGTGGAAAATTTGCAATGTTGTCGATCATGTACTTGTCGTCATTTTTTGTTTTGATTTCGCTAGCCGCTTCGAGCTCTTTCTTAAAGTCAGTGGCAACATTGGGAGATGTATATCTACATATTACCTCAATTTCGTCGTCAGTTAGAGATGCGTCATTCTGACAGAATCGAGATTTCCCAGTATCTTCATCTTTGCTGGAATTTAGCTGATCCTCAGATTTCAGTTCCGATGTAGAACTTCGGGTATCTTCATCGAGTTTGCAGCTTTCTAAGCCAGTTGTCACATCATAAAATTCCTCTTCTTGTTCTTCATTTTCATGATTGGCATCCTGCTCAGATTCATGCACAACATCGTTTGCTAAAGTCTCCGCAACACTATTCATGCAACTCTCATGAAATGATGCGCTTGGGTCTTTCAACTCAAGGGCACTGTTGTTGTGAGTTTTCTTCGTGATATCGTCAGTGCTCATATTTACAGTAATTTCTTTCTTATCCCTTCACCATTGCTTCTGCATAAAACGGTCCAAACAACAAAGAACAACTTTCACATCAGTGACGTCACAATCCGTTAACGACGACACTCGCTTGAGTGTATTACGTCACAAAACATATGACGTCACGAGTTTGGAATCGCCGTCATAGATCTAATATCCATGGCGTTAGAACGTCTTGGAATTGATTTTACACGCGGCAAAACAATATTGTTTTACTGCATACATTGACTTAGATGTATCAAAACGTTTTCTGAATTGAAATAGCGCGACGCAGCGGAATCGAGCGGATAAAGAACATACAAAGAGATGAGGCAAAATAGCAGTCCTATGGAAGTGTAGCGAGTATTATTATTGAGGATAAGATAAGATAAGATAAGATATGATAATTCTTTATTGCCCGTTAGGGAATTTGTTTCACGTCTGAGTGAGCATAAATACAAAATTATACACATTCATTTATAATAAATACATGAAATATATACATGGTTATATAACATGGACAACGAGTAAAATGATGGGAACATTCGCTTATTCAATAGAGAAATTTACTTTGGTACAAAAGACATTTTATAACGTTTGGTTTTGGCCAGAGGGTAACAATTCAAAACAGTCGTGCAAAACATGTGATAGGTTTACTCTAGACCGAAACCTCTGTCGTCCGAATGCTTTACCTCACACAGCGAGCCGCATACTATCCAGTGGGGTTGCAACTTGCAGGTAGAGCCTTTCGACCTAGGTTTACCCAGACTGGGAAGATAGACAATGCATGGACATAATAAACACAAGGATTGCTCGTTATATAACTATACCAGGAAAGATCGGGCCCAGGAATCGAACTTACTAACGGTAACAATGTATAGTTGTGAATAACCCTATAAAAATGTGCATTACGTTTTTAGGATGAGTAATGACATTTTGTTTACGTTTCGCTGTACATATGTATTTTCTCGCATTAGTTGTTTTAAAAATCCCGCTTGAGTTTATATATCAGTTTTAATATGAAAACATAAACATAACCTCAACAAGTTTCAAACAATAATATTTACATGTATAATACTTATATTGTTATTCATATTAATCAGTAATATATTTTGTATATATATTTTCGGATTTCACCTCAGCTATACCAAATCGAAACTCGGACACGCATCTTTAAAAGCCCAATTTTCAATATATCGGTGAAAAATATCCAGCTTATGTTTTTTTATGCGAGTAATAATGGAAATATGCATGGGAACAGAAATTTGTTCGATGCATCTTTCGCTACGATATACACGAATATTCATACCGTCAAGCTAGCGCAGCATTACATGGATCCTGAAACTAGTTTTTGTAAATCCGTAGGTCAAATTTATTGGTGGGGACTCATCTACCTCAAAATTTCGTCATCTATTTAACAGTAAGCCAATCAATGTGGGTTCATTTACATGCTAAACATGCCCGTCGCATGCGGCCTATACACGTGTAGATAAAAGTTATGTCATTGACGGAACCAGTGATGAGGATAATCACCTTCAATGATCGCCGGGTCAGTTATTTTGAATATGCCGGGTATTAAAGTTTTCATAATGGTCATGGGAATTACAGTTTTTCTAATTAAAACATTTTAATCGGTTGATGGCCCGTAGGTTTATCACTGTTGTACAACAAGAAAAAAGTGAGCATGGCTCACAAACCCCCGCCATTCGCTATCCGTCCATTGAGAATTATAGATGTGAAGGTTACTATGTTTAAAAAACAGCACCAAGCATCATAATATTGTCCAAAATAATTTAAGGAACTGACTGTTATTACAAAATTTCATTCACCCAGATGTAATATTTTCAGGTAACTTAATTTTTCCCATTAGAGCATCACACCGGTAATTTGTACCAAGTTCAATTACAGATTCAAGGTCTTCAAAACTCCGTAAAAATAATATTTCGGAACTGGGCTGTGAATTCGATGAAGAGTATCATCTGGACTTGGGTAGTATTGCAGGCATGCACTGCTGTATGGCAAAACAGTACCGCACTAACTGTAATTGATTCATTATAAATGGGAATTTGAAAACATATAATTGGCAAATTACATGCTACAGTCCCTTTAAACCTAATTAAGGTTTGGTTAGCAGGGATCAGCCTAGATACTTTACCAACTGTTGAACTTCTCTACGCAAAGCATAACTTTTGCCAGCCTCAGTTCATTACAGGCGGATTTAAGTATTGCAGTATTTCCCTCGCTTTTCCGTGCTGAGGTTGTGGAGCGATGCATCTGAAATGCATAGTGGGGTCAAATTTAGCAGCACGAAAAGGAAATACGACAAGGCGGGTTCTTTCTGTCTATCAGGGTATTTTTTGTGGAAACGAAAATCAAGAGGATATTCTTGTTTAAACATATACCGTATGTAACATTGTTATATATAAATACATGATTAAAACAAAGTCAAATTGAAAGATTCTAATGAAGTAGACGATGTAATGCTCGCCGTGACTATCTCCGGTAAACCTCCGTGGAGCTTGACCGAGGCGAGCACGATCGTCTACTAATGAAGGTAATATTTTGATGACTTTATTTTTCACAACTTGATAAACACAAGCGCACATTTTTTGAAAAAGTAGAAATGTATGCATGTAATACACTGTGATGTCCCCGCTCCAACTTTCAACCCAACATTGTCCCCTTTAAATCATTATTTTTCACTTATGATTTTGATATGGAGGTCGGAAAAGGTGCCATATCCCTACATGCACAAAGTTTTAATTGTTTCCATGGAAACCAGAAACAAAATCAGATTAACCTAAGTAGCAAAAGGCACCACTCCACCAGTAAGTCTATACCACACACCAAGTTTCGTGAAAAATACTGCATAGATTTTGAGAAAGAGGCCGCAAAAGGTCACAACCCCAATATGGGCTTAGTTCAAACTGTTTCCATGGAAACCAGTTGGGTTTTTTTTAAATCAGAATATCCTAAGTAGCAAAAGGCACCACTCCACCAGTAAGTCTAACCACACACCAAGTTTCGTAAAATAATATTGAACGGTTTTTGAGATAAGACCCAGAATCGAAAGCATTTCGGAAGGACGGAATCACGGACGGAGGCGAAAACATTATCTCCCGCAAAGCTTTGCGGGGGACATAATAAAAACAATGAGAACTGAAGAACCCTGGTGAGTGGAGAAAACGTTGCTACAGCAGAACAGCAAATTGTTTATTAGTTTTATGACATGTTATATGTGTTACTATGTGGTGAATACTCTACCAGTGTATGTCTTTTATTATTACGAAGTTGTACAATTAGGTACAATATAGTGTTTTCATTTTACGTAAAGCCACAATACCAAGATGGCGACAGTAACGAAGAGTGGCAAGAAGTATGCCTTGCGTAGGAAAGTTGATACTTCAAATGTGAGGAGACCTTTCAGATGAGGTCATAATTGTTTGACCTTTTGACCTGGAAATTGGCACAGGAAGCATTTCAAGAAAACGTTTACCTTGGCAATAACTTTTCATCAGTTAGTGAAAGTTGGCCTTTAATACTTTATCTGACCAATCTCATGAAGTTGTTGTAGCAGTAGTTTTTTAGTTTTTTTTTACCTTGATATGTTTTGATCGAAATTATGGTTATATCAGGGGCCGGGGCATCTTAACAAACACATAGTGTCCGTATCGGCGTATTACTAACAACGTGCTGCACCTGGAGCTTCAAGCAATACCGCTGGCACAGAAAGGCGACATGTAGTAAAGCTTAGATTAGCCAGTGATGGAGACTATGTGCGCGTTAAGGCATGAGGGGAAAGTTGACATAGAAAGTAGGTTACAAACACTATCATTGTTAAAGAATAGAAAATATATCTTTTACCTATATGAAAGCAAGAGATATTTAACTCTATAGTTCTGAGGAAGCACAAATCTCACGAATGAGAAATAAAAAATATATAACTTTTAGCTCTGTAGATCAACAAGATATGCATGCTTTATTAGAACTGATGTTATCTCAAGTAAAACATTATTTTTTACACTCGATACCATAGGTTCTCTTTTGAAGAAAGTGTTATGATATTCCACCTGTTAAGGCCAGTACACAAGCCCAGGGTCAGGGACGCTAGGCCTAAAGGGAGTGAGTGAAGAAAAGTTGTATTTATTAGGTTTTCAAAACGAATGTTATTATCCTGATTCTTTCTATTATTCTTCTTCTTTGTACCAAATTTTGTGACGAAGATTCTGAAGTAACGACTGATTTGATTTGCAATTGAATTTTAAGGGTTTGTAGCCAGTAACTCAACTTAGATCTGCACGAACCGGATTTTGGATTTTCGACTTCTTTCTTGAATTATCCCCCCCTTGAAACTTCAAAGCTTAACAGCTCGAAAACTATTCAAGAAAAGTTCACAAAACTTTCACCAAATTGTGGGCAACAACATTCCCCATCGATTAGGCCTATATGAGTTTTCGGCAGTAATTATAGATTTCCTGCCATTTCGAAAAGGTGATTTTGAGGGTACGCATCTTCAAATATCTTCTTCTAAATAACGGCAATAGATATAGCATCATGCAGTAGCTCAGTTGAAAGCTGAAAGAATGCTGCAAAAAGTAACCCTTGCTATATTTCCAACAGTTAACGAGCTACGGCAATTTGAAAATTGAACTTTTTGAACAAAATGATTTTTAGGGCTCAAAGGGACATAACTCTGTAAGGAATAAACTTATGTCAAAATTACTTATTGCTATCTCTTTCTAATAACTAGTTTGATAATTGAATAACATATCATTATTACTCAACCGTGGTGAGATCACTCATTAGATAACAATGAGTTGGTTACACACATGTGTGATACCACCGCGTGCTGCCGTAACGTCATAATCGGCGCGTGACGTCACAGTCGTTTTTGGTTGACGTCACAATGTAAGCCGCGCGACTGCAATAGCGGGCCACCTATTTGCAAGTAAACGTCACTAAAAACGACTTTCTTGCAATTAAGCGCTATTTACATCATTGAGTAATAAATAAAATACTAAACTCGGTCCCGTGTGATTACATGTTTATGAAACTCGTGAATGCCATCGGTATTTAACTCGCTTTCGCTCGTTAAAATACCAAACCATTCACTCATTTTATAAACATGTTATCAAACGGGACATCGTTTAGTATTCTATATTTATGATATAAAAGTTGATAGCTTGGGCACAATTTGGACATTTGCGAAAATATTTGAAATTGTGTTTCGAGATGTATATTCTTTGGAGAAGTAGGTAGCAAAAGGTTTAATAGGTCATTTTGAAGTAGAAAATAAAACACTACTAAAGATACAGACATGTTTGATAGCTCATTTTAAAGCACAGAAGCTGATTATTTAAGGATGAAGTCCAACATGAAGTCCAAGGTCAAGCAGAAATCTTGAAGACCTAAGTACTGTCGCGGCACTCCTAGTAGTTTTGTTATTGGTGAGGACCAAATGTAACAACTTTGATTCCCCTTGTACTTCCCCACAAAATCTCACTTTGGGGATACAGCAGATTGAGAAGTCGCGAAAATGTAACAACTTTGATTCCCCTTGTACTTCCCAAAAAAATCTCACTTTGGGGATACAGCAGATTGAAAAGTCGCGAAAATGTGAATAGTTTGCGGAGGATGCCCAAAGATGCCATAAGCCCATCTGGCCTTTCATGTGAGTAAAAAATATGCCTTATATATAAGAAGACAGATCATTTTGGGAATCCCTCAAACCACATGCAAATGTCACCTCTCCTCTGTACCATCCTCCAAATACATGTAATTCATCGGAGTGAAAATTGTTGGTACTGTTATAATAAAATACTAAATTATTAAGAAATGTTTGGATTTATTTTCAAATGTACACAGTCAACCAGCATGTGTAGAAATCAAAACATGAATGTCATTTCTTCAAGATGACTGCATCTGTTTTTGAGATATGTCTCCTCCATTGTCAGCCATGTTGTTCTGAACTCTGGAGGAAAGGCTGCCCCTCGTGATCTCCAGGATCTGGTAGATGTCCAGTGCTTCCCCTGTCAGGATAACAACAAGTGGAAATACAAACAACGCAACGCTAACAATAATTTACTTGAAATTTGATACATACAATGGAAAAACTTCATCCTGGTTTAAAATTAAGCTGCAATTAAATCTCCCTTATGGTCAACAAGAAATCAAGGCAAGTTTCATCAAGGTCATGTCCAGTTTTTGACACTCCCTTCTGGATGTTGGATCTGAAGAAAACACATTTTCATAAAGAACCTAGCTACAAATTTTACCATTTTCTGCGGTAGAATTTTTCTTCTTTTGAAAGTTTAATTTAATTCAAATGATTTGAATTCAATTAAACGCCTTATCAAAATGTTAAGTAAGCTGTGTTAAAATATGAACGGCTTCACAAACATATTTTTTCATGACTACTTTCTTGCATACTTTTTAAAGTACTTTCGGTAAAGCTCAGCACTACAAAAGTTACTGGGGTCTTGTTTTACTCTTCAACTTCAGAATCCTCTGCAGAATAATAAAATGATTACAGAATTCACTTAAATATACCATGGACTTCTTAAAATTTGTCCGAGGGATCCAGAATGTACTGTAGTAAGGAACTGACCGTGAGGGATGGCGTAACCACGTGCGAGACCGTGAGGGTTTGACGGAGTCAGACAATCCATGGTCACCTCCTTCCTCATACACGTGTCTATGTCCACACTGCTGAAGAATGCCACAGACTGAAAAACAATTGTTTTTTTGTAAATGCATCTACACAGTGTAGTTTATACACAGTCTCTGTGATTAGTGTACAATGACACATATCATATGGCTTACAAAACTTTGTACTTACCATAACAATTCAATGTCACCATAAAATGCCACTGACAGCATAATTTCCTTAACCTTCATTGTCATTCTCAGGCAAAATAGTACACAAATTTTACCATTTACTTAGTTCTAAAAGTATCTGGAATGCTGAAATTAGAGGAACCGTAACGTTTACCTGTGGCTTCAGGAACATTCTGCATTAGTTTCTACGCAACTTTCTAATACTGGATTATTGGTTATTGTGATTCCCGTAAATCAGTCCCTCAAAACGGTTCAACAGTAATCGATTTAATGGCTAAGGGAATAAAATGTGTGTGCTTTTGGCTGACAAACTTGGAAAATGACTGCATCAGTAGGTTAAGGGTTTCTAATGGGAACTACACTGAGGTCTGCAGCTACTGACCTGGGGCAAGTCCTTCATGCCGAGTCGTGATGCAAACATACATCTGGTCCACAGGTTTGTGATCTGGAGGGCAAGGGCTGCACGGTGTCTGTCCTCGCTCCTCACGATGTAGCGCACCTCGTCGTGGATACTGATACAAAAGCGCCCCCTGATGGAGAACATCTCAAACAGCCAGCGCATGCTGACCAACATCAGATGTAGATAATCCACAGCTGAACTTTGGACCACCCAGTTGACACGACTAGTCATGAACTACAAAAAGAGGAACATCTTGTACAGGAAATGTAGTTCATCAATTAGTGAAGTTTGCCTTTAATACTTTATCTGACCAATCTCATGAAGTTGTTGTAGCAGTAGTTTTTTAGTTTTTTTTTACCTTGATATGTTTTGATCGAAATTATGGTTATATCAGGGGCCGGGGCATCTTAACAAACACATAGTGTCCGTATCGGCGTATTACTAACAACGTGCTGCACCTGGAGCTTCAAGCAATACCGCTGGCACAGAAAGGCGACATGTAGTAAAGCTTAGATTAGCCAGTGATGGAGACTATGTGCGCGTTAAGGCATGAGGGGAAAGTTGACATAGAAAGTAGGTTACAAACACTATCATTGTTAAAGAATAGAAAATATATCTTTTACCTATATGAAAGCAAGAGATATTTAACTCTATAGTTCTGAGGAAGCACAAATCTCACGAATGAGAAATAAAAAATATATAACTTTTAGCTCTGTAGATCAACAAGATATGCATGCTTTATTAGAACTGATGTTATCTCAAGTAAAACATTATTTTTTACACTCGATACCATAGGTTCTCTTTTGAAGAAAGTGTTATGATATTCCACCTGTTAAGGCCAGTACACAAGCCCAGGGTCAGGGACGCTAGGCCTAAAGGGAGTGAGTGAAGAAAAGTTGTATTTATTAGGTTTTCAAAACGAATGTTATTATCCTGATTCTTTCTATTATTCTTCTTCTTTGTACCAAATTTTGTGACGAAGATTCTGAAGTAACGACTGATTTGATTTGCAATTGAATTTTAAGGGTTTGTAGCCAGTAACTCAACTTAGATCTGCACGAACCGGATTTTGGATTTTCGACTTCTTTCTTGAATTATCCCCCCCTTGAAACTTCAAAGCTTAACAGCTCGAAAACTATTCAAGAAAAGTTCACAAAACTTTCACCAAATTGTGGGCAACAACATTCCCCATCGATTAGGCCTATATGAGTTTTCGGCAGTAATTATAGATTTCCTGCCATTTCGAAAAGGTGATTTTGAGGGTACGCATCTTCAAATATCTTCTTCTAAATAACGGCAATAGATATAGCATCATGCAGTAGCTCAGTTGAAAGCTGAAAGAATGCTGCAAAAAGTAACCCTTGCTATATTTCCAACAGTTAACGAGCTACGGCAATTTGAAAATTGAACTTTTTGAACAAAATGATTTTTAGGGCTCAAAGGGACATAACTCTGTAAGGAATAAACTTATGTCAAAATTACTTATTGCTATCTCTTTCTAATAACTAGTTTGATAATTGAATAACATATCATTATTACTCAACCGTGGTGAGATCACTCATTAGATAACAATGAGTTGGTTACACACATGTGTGATACCACCGCGTGCTGCCGTAACGTCATAATCGGCGCGTGACGTCACAGTCGTTTTTGGTTGACGTCACAATGTAAGCCGCGCGACTGCAATAGCGGGCCACCTATTTGCAAGTAAACGTCACTAAAAACGACTTTCTTGCAATTAAGCGCTATTTACATCATTGAGTAATAAATAAAATACTAAACTCGGTCCCGTGTGATTACATGTTTATGAAACTCGTGAATGCCATCGGTATTTAACTCGCTTTCGCTCGTTAAAATACCAAACCATTCACTCATTTTATAAACATGTTATCAAACGGGACATCGTTTAGTATTCTATATTTATGATATAAAAGTTGATAGCTTGGGCACAATTTGGACATTTGCGAAAATATTTGAAATTGTGTTTCGAGATGTATATTCTTTGGAGAAGTAGGTAGCAAAAGGTTTAATAGGTCATTTTGAAGTAGAAAATAAAACACTACTAAAGATACAGACATGTTTGATAGCTCATTTTAAAGCACAGAAGCTGATTATTTAAGGATGAAGTCCAACATGAAGTCCAAGGTCAAGCAGAAATCTTGAAGACCTAAGTACTGTCGCGGCACTCCTAGTAGTTTTGTTATTGGTGAGGACCAAATGTAACAACTTTGATTCCCCTTGTACTTC
This sequence comes from Gibbula magus, assembly GCA_936450465.1. NCBI lineage: Eukaryota > Metazoa > Mollusca > Gastropoda > Trochida > Trochidae > Gibbula > Gibbula magus. The sequence goes on along the minus strand of OW388300.1, from coordinate 66,231,471 downwards.
CCCACAAAATCTCACTTTGGGGATACAGCAGATTGAGAAGTCGCGAAAATGTAACAACTTTGATTCCCCTTGTACTTCCCAAAAAAATCTCACTTTGGGGATACAGCAGATTGAAAAGTCGCGAAAATGTGAATAGTTTGCGGAGGATGCCCAAAGATGCCATAAGCCCATCTGGCCTTTCATGTGAGTAAAAAATATGCCTTATATATAAGAAGACAGATCATTTTGGGAATCCCTCAAACCACATGCAAATGTCACCTCTCCTCTGTACCATCCTCCAAATACATGTAATTCATCGGAGTGAAAATTGTTGGTACTGTTATAATAAAATACTAAATTATTAAGAAATGTTTGGATTTATTTTCAAATGTACACAGTCAACCAGCATGTGTAGAAATCAAAACATGAATGTCATTTCTTCAAGATGACTGCATCTGTTTTTGAGATATGTCTCCTCCATTGTCAGCCATGTTGTTCTGAACTCTGGAGGAAAGGCTGCCCCTCGTGATCTCCAGGATCTGGTAGATGTCCAGTGCTTCCCCTGTCAGGATAACAACAAGTGGAAATACAAACAACGCAACGCTAACAATAATTTACTTGAAATTTGATACATACAATGGAAAAACTTCATCCTGGTTTAAAATTAAGCTGCAATTAAATCTCCCTTATGGTCAACAAGAAATCAAGGCAAGTTTCATCAAGGTCATGTCCAGTTTTTGACACTCCCTTCTGGATGTTGGATCTGAAGAAAACACATTTTCATAAAGAACCTAGCTACAAATTTTACCATTTTCTGCGGTAGAATTTTTCTTCTTTTGAAAGTTTAATTTAATTCAAATGATTTGAATTCAATTAAACGCCTTATCAAAATGTTAAGTAAGCTGTGTTAAAATATGAACGGCTTCACAAACATATTTTTTCATGACTACTTTCTTGCATACTTTTTAAAGTACTTTCGGTAAAGCTCAGCACTACAAAAGTTACTGGGGTCTTGTTTTACTCTTCAACTTCAGAATCCTCTGCAGAATAATAAAATGATTACAGAATTCACTTAAATATACCATGGACTTCTTAAAATTTGTCCGAGGGATCCAGAATGTACTGTAGTAAGGAACTGACCGTGAGGGATGGCGTAACCACGTGCGAGACCGTGAGGGTTTGACGGAGTCAGACAATCCATGGTCACCTCCTTCCTCATACACGTGTCTATGTCCACACTGCTGAAGAATGCCACAGACTGAAAAACAATTGTTTTTTTGTAAATGCATCTACACAGTGTAGTTTATACACAGTCTCTGTGATTAGTGTACAATGACACATATCATATGGCTTACAAAACTTTGTACTTACCATAACAATTCAATGTCACCATAAAATGCCACTGACAGCATAATTTCCTTAACCTTCATTGTCATTCTCAGGCAAAATAGTACACAAATTTTACCATTTACTTAGTTCTAAAAGTATCTGGAATGCTGAAATTAGAGGAACCGTAACGTTTACCTGTGGCTTCAGGAACATTCTGCATTAGTTTCTACGCAACTTTCTAATACTGGATTATTGGTTATTGTGATTCCCGTAAATCAGTCCCTCAAAACGGTTCAACAGTAATCGATTTAATGGCTAAGGGAATAAAATGTGTGTGCTTTTGGCTGACAAACTTGGAAAATGACTGCATCAGTAGGTTAAGGGTTTCTAATGGGAACTACACTGAGGTCTGCAGCTACTGACCTGGGGCAAGTCCTTCATGCCGAGTCGTGATGCAAACATACATCTGGTCCACAGGTTTGTGATCTGGAGGGCAAGGGCTGCACGGTGTCTGTCCTCGCTCCTCACGATGTAGCGCACCTCGTCGTGGATACTGATACAAAAGCGCCCCCTGATGGAGAACATCTCAAACAGCCAGCGCATGCTGACCAACATCAGATGTAGATAATCCACAGCTGAACTTTGGACCACCCAGTTGACACGACTAGTCATGAACTACAAAAAGAGGAACATCTTGTACAGGAAATGTAGTTCATCGATAGTGTATTTATTCACTTAAATGGCAATACATTGAAATCATCTTTTTATTATGCTATAACTGAAATGGCAATGATTTCTGATATGAAGGTGTGTAAATGCAATAATCATCAGAGCTCTAGAGCATCTAGAACAGTTAAGCAAATTAAAAATGTCAATGTCATAGGTCTGGCATATGTATTGCAATTTTGGATAATCTAATACAGACTGTAAATGATAAATTCAATGATAAAATTTCATGCAGTTTTAAGAACAATTGACATGGTAAATTTCCATGACATTGATTTTCATCAAGTATGATAAAATTACTGTTAAATGTTGTAATGGCATCTTCCCCGCAAGGCATAACTTGCGCCAGTCCATATCACTGGCTAATTCAAGCCTTGCTGCATGTTGTCATCTTTTCTGTGCCACAGATTTCAGCTTTTTCTATAAAGTCCAGGTGTAGGGGGGCAAGTTGTGAGATGGGAGTGGGTGGGCTATGTGACAGTAAGTACAACACTTACATCATCGTGTACGTTCTCTGGTTCTAAAGCCTTGCTGATTCTACAGCTGAGGACAGGGGTCCTGGGTCTCTCCGAGCGAGCTATCCTCTCCAGACCGTTGAACATGTGACTCTCGCTATAACATAAACATAACCCATATGATTAACAAACCTTCACTAGGAACAAGAGTAGCCTGAACCATCATGTGTTTCGCAATAGGATACAGCTTTGTCTTGAACAAAAACAGAGCACGAGGCCGAAGGCAACCTGTACTTTATTGCATAACATAATGATTGAGGCTGCTCTGGAATTTATCTAGCACATCAATTCCAACTTGCTTTAAAAAAATTTAATTGAAATATACATAATTTTGTGAAGCAAATTCTTCTGAGAATTGAAGATGTTTTTTACAAATGTTTCAAAGGTATCACGCCTAAATTTAGATGACTAACGTTATTGCAGGAGGGAAAGCTGCAACACTACTGCAAATATTCATTTTGTTGAAGCCTGCAAGTGGCAGATTGTTTCACTCACCTCCCACCAACCCATTCTCCTTGTTGGCTGAAAACAAACCATTTCAAAATCATTGATGGAGGCAAAATGTTGTTTTATCTACGGCTGAGATTGATATCCAGGCCCCGATTTCTTGAAACAAACTTAAATCTGAGTTCTTACTCTAGTCTGAGTTTTCACTCAAATTTGAAAACTCAGTTGAGTAAAAAATAGAAACTCAGTTTTGAATTTGAGTAAAAAGTAAAAAAATCAGGGCCTGGATACCCGGGATGGATGGGTACTGACTCAGATCCTGGTATCCATCACATTACATATGATCGCTATCATGTGACTGAATACAAAAACAGTATCATTTGTAATTCATGTACGATTGAAATTTATTTGAAGATTCCAACACAATATTGTAGACCATTGTTTTTTTATAAGAAAATTTTATAAAAATAGCTTTTGAACTCCATGCTCTATGTTTTGCCTACAAGTGAAAGAAATTATTACAAAATCTTACAAACCTCATGTTGGGGATGAAAAAATAGGTTCCTAGGTTAGGTAATTTGGGGTGATATACTCAGGTAGAAATGTTTTACCTTCCATACACTATTTTTAGCCCTCTACCTCAATCAATCAAGGGTAGCCACCATTTAGCCAGGGGCTGATCCCAGATTTGTCTTTTTATTATCAACAAGTTGTCCTGTAAACTGGTCAATCAGAAGGGTTTGGCACTTATTAAATCCACAGCTGAACTTTTCAAGTAACTTTATATTCAGGGATAACAATGATTTTAAAGTGACATCCAGCTAAAGTTTTTCATAACATATAATTTGGCTTTACCACAAGCCAAAATACCATATGTGCTCTTTTCAGTACATATACAATACCACTCACCAATATTCATCCCAAATTGCCAAATATATGAAAATTACTTATTTGCAATGAAAATTTAGCAACATATTTCAGGGAATCAGGGTATTGTTTTAAGGTAGGTGATACAACTAACTGAAGGAGCAGGATTATCTATAGTCAGTCATCAATCCCTGATAATCCTCGTCCTTGTGATATTAGATTCCTGATAATCCTCGTCCTTGTGATATTTGATTCATGATAATCCTGGACTTTGTGATATTTGATCCCTGATAATCCTCGTCCTTGTGATATTTGATTCCTGTAAACTGGTCACTGAAAGTGTCAGATACTAATTCATTCAGTGTTAATCCACAGTGCCAGTATTACCTTCTCTTCCCTTTAGTGGCCATGTACATCTTCCTTGCTTTCTGCTGGGCTTCCTGTGGACTCATCTTGGGGTTGAACTGCAGCAGCAGCTTCTGAGCAAACTTCTGCCCCGCCCCGTAAATACGTCCGTAGTTCATCACCTGGAGAGAGTGAGGGTCAATTAGAAATGCTTGGACATCAATGGTACAAACTGAACAGAATTTAATTTCACACATATCAGGTATGAATCAAAATTGCTGGTTCAAGGCCTTTTGCAGAAGTATCATTTAGGTAACAATTTTTCTGGAGTTATTGCAATTGGTTCCAATAATAACAGGTCTACAAAAAAAGAAACCAAATGCCCAGAGGGGGTTGTTAGAATCAGAATTTGATGGACCCAATGGGTTAGCCCCCCCCCCCCCCCCCCCTTCCCAATTCAATATGTGAACCCCTTCATTGAACATTTCTGGATCAGCTGATGAAAGTCATATTCAAAGCAGAGCATTAACTATTTTTTAATTACTTATTTAACCCTTACGTTGCGTATATATATTTTACCATTTTTAGCCCCTGTGGCGGAATTTACAGGCTCGCAGCTCGCAGCAGTAGTTTGGGCTTTGGCACTAACTAGCTCTGCTGGCGGAATTTCCAGGCGGCGATTCCGGTATCGTTTTTACAAAATATACCGCATCTACATGGCGAATAAGGACTATATACGGGCGTTCAATACAAAATCAAGTAGCGACACCCGTACACAAATGGCTAATTCACACCCGAAACTTTGAATGAATTTTCTATGTTTTTTCGTTTTTATTCTATTACTTTCGAAAGATTGTCTTTAATTCGGGCCTCGTAACATCATAAATACGAAACGAAAAAAATTCCATTTATATACGGAATTGAAGACAAGATGTCTAGCTTCACAATGATATAAAAATTATTAGAATGCGACCTTTGGTTATAATTCTATAGCTATGTAAAGTTTGTCTTTATTTCCACCTATAAAATCGTCAATACTTACAACATGTATGCGGCATTGCAAACGGTCGTTCATCGCACTTTTCCAAGAAATCATAATCTCGAACCAGTTGACAAATAAGCACATGTCAACCCAAATATGGTTATGTTGTTTGACTTTTCAAATAAACGCTAACCTCGAACCATAACTGATGAAAATATGTTGATTAGTTTGTGTGCCGTTTGGTTTCACATGCCTCTCAGAAAGGTAAAATTGTATCTTTATTTCTGTGAATAAATCTGCGCATTTTATATAGAATAAAAGATTATTCTTTTCGGTTTATTGTGATATAAAAATTATGAAAATGCATTCAGTATTTTAGCCTTGATAAATGTTTTAGAAGTTGTGAAAATCGCCGACTGTTTCAAAATTTATGAAGTGTAAACATGACCTTTTTCACGGCGCTTGCTGTGTCTTTATTATTTTTTGGAGATTTTCTAATTTTATATGGGAATGTAGTCCATTGTTTCCCCTTTATTTTGCCGTATTTTTTTTTGAAAACAAACAATTCGCTCACATGATATGAAGTGCGGGAGTAAGGCGAGTTAGCGATTTTTTCCCCCGTCTCGGGGAGTCTCGGCAGTCTCGGGCGAGGCAAACCCGAGGCAATACAAACACGTGGGTGAAAATAGCCTCAAGCGAATTAATGCTTCGGGGGCTAAGCCCGACATAATTGGCCTTTTGTAAAGCTAATTATCGATGCGTTACGGGTCAACAATGCACACGCAAATTGGTGTAAATTTTGCTTGATATTCCGACCACACACTGAACAAAGCTTTATTCTCATGTCGGGTCGCGATGCGTAAATACAGCCATTCTCATGGGTCGGGTCGCAGACACAATCGACTCGTGACCCGGTATGGGGGATAGAAAAGTACTTAGACAGCCGTGAATTATTCTAAGTCTTGTATCCGGGACCCGTATTCAGACTCCTCGGAATCGCTTATAGCCCGCCCGGATAATTCCGTCGCCCGCATGTTAAGGGTTAAGTAGGAATATATAAACTGTTTCATGAGTCTTCCTTCAAGAGGTTTGAGATTCAACTATGTCATATTATCGGCAATCAGACAGGAGTAGTTGTACCTTAGCATGGTCCCTGCTGATGTCGACTGTCTCCGCTGTCTTGCTATGTAGATCGGTCCTGTCTGCCTTGTTTCCCTGCAGAGTCATCCAGCCCAGAGCAGTACAACCTGCACACAGCACCAGCAATAAGCTTTCACATCAGTGTTCTTGTACCAGACTCTCACACTCTCAAGTAAATCAAGGATTATCAAGACAACTTAGAGTCCCCTCTGACAAACTTTATTTGGGGAAGGAGGGGGAGGTTGTCGATTGTGAAAGACGGAGTTCACCCCAACCATACAAAATACATCACCAGCACATCAGTGTTCCTGTACCAGACTCTTACACTTTCAAGTAGGTCTGAGTATCAAAGAGTCCCCACTTTTCGGGGGGAAGGAGTGTGAGGGAGGGTGTCGATTGTGAAAGACGAGGTTCACCCCAACCATACAAAATCCCAGAGACCAGTAATACAACTTATTCATACAGGAATCAAGGCCTGGTTGAATGGTTAATCTGTTGAGACAATCAGAGCCTGACTCTGAGGATGTGGGTTTGAATCCCACAAAAATCCTGCATAAGAACAAGAATTTGTACTCTTATAAAGCGAGATCCAAAATGTAATGATTTACATTTGTTTCCTATCTAAATGACACGTGTTAAGAACCAGTAATAAAGAAAAACTAACACTCACCATGGAGTTTCTGAAAGGTAGCGTCTCCGATGACCGAGGCTATCCAGAGTTCCTGGGAGTCGACGTCTGCTCCAACAAAGTGGTAGCCGGGCGGGACCTGCACCATTGCCTTCAGTTCACTCCCGATACGATCCACCTGCAGCGAGCATCAATCAGAGCACAGGTCAAGTTTAGCGCAAATATATCCCGCAACAGAGATGAACGACCAGTTTTCCCTATGAGCAAACGAAGTGAGCAAGGACGACAATGCGTTTCTCCCGACTCAAACCAAAATAATTTTCAACTGTCAAAATTAAATATTGCAAAAATTAAAACTAGACATCCATTTGTATGATCTCCTAATTCCAACCTTTTATGGCACAATTACTCACGTAAAAGATATTTAATTTAACATTCAAGTGGTTGTCCATCTCTGTTGAGGACCATATTTGTGCTAAACTTGGCCTGTGATCAGAGGGGCCCACATAGGGTGCCTCAAAGTATTTTACTGTTTTATTTATTTTATAATTTATTCTTTTTACACATAACTTACAAACCAGTCATGATTCAAGTAATAGGATTTCTATTCTATGGAAACCTCTGTTGAAAAAGAATGTTAAAATATTGATCTATAGGATCTAGCAAGACATACGTAAGCATTGCTGGCTGTCAGCCATGTTTGTTCCACTGCTCGGCGCGTGACGGTCCCGGCCGGTACGATCCTGGGAACTATTGCTCCGTACAAGCTTCCGTCTTCATACTCCTCCTTGCTGCAATACACAGACATTATTACATGAGCCAGAGTGTCATATGATGTTTTATCATGTCATCAAAATCAACAAAGTAGAGGGAGAGAACCTCGTTACAAGCATAGGTGGCGATGAAACTTGTTATCTATGGATCAAACAAATGATGCATGAAGGTACAGGGAAATATAGTAGAAACAAGAGGGGGTACAACATCAACAGAATTACATTCTGGTTCTGGTTGTTTGCGTTTAATAATTGGTGACATTTTTTAAGGGAACCAAAGAAATATTTTCATCATCATTACAATATGACTGCTAAATATGTACATTGAATATTTAATGGACACAAATATGATAATACTTGCAAACTAAACACTTGGATTTGACAGTTATTTTGAGTTTTTACAATTAACCAAAGCAAATCATTTAAAATTTAGATATTGGAGAAAGTACCTTGTTATACTGCGAGGCAGTTCATTCTTCTTCAGCCAGATTGACATTTGCTTTCTGAAATTAAACATGTCTTATCTTAAGTCTAATCATAATTTGAACATAAATGTTTCTATACTTTTAATCCGTTGCCATACATTTTGAACTAAGCGGGAAAAGGCATTTCTCTAACACTTCAATGATTGGGAGTGTGAAGTGCTTAATTGTGTGTCACTTCCTTTATCTCTAGTTGCTACATAAGGGCTGAGTGAGTTCTTGTATTTTGAATAGTTAGTTATTCAGATTGTCAACAGTTTTGAAAGTGGCATTGAGTATTTTTCACAATATCTATTTGACTTTCATAACACCTTAAATGTGCTGATTAAAGTTCACTGAACTTGCACATCCATACCTAATTGTCAAATAAATGAGAAGTACTTGTTTCAAATGAAAATCGAGCAACAGACTTATACATGTGGAGAAACAGAAATTACATGTTCAATATACATGCACACTAGCTATATGACCTATTAAACAACATCAACATCTCTCCTTTTTGTCTGTAATAGATAAGTATCCAAACTTACATTTGACTAATTTGCACATATCTGTCTGGCAATACAATCTGAACTGAAGCTTCGTGTTCCATTATGACCCCTCAGGTTTGACCATGTTGACCAAAGTACCATACGCCTATTGCAGCCTATTTTACTAACTCAATTCTCTCCTGGTTATTTTTCCAGTATGAACACATCTTGCCAAGGGAGAGAACTCTGTCTGCATCTGTTCCCGTGGCTGTCTTGAGTGTTCCATCCTCAACTCTCAAGAGATAATCCTTCGCCAGAGGATTGCCAACTCTCTTTCCTGCACCGTCCTGAATGCAAAGAGTGAGAAGATTCAAAGTCATATACCTTTTTAGTTATGCTCAGGAAACGATATTGTACGGACACACAGATGAATGGACATGCGTAGCGCTATATACGATTCAAACACTATTGGCAGTGCCTGGATCAACTTCCCAATGCAAGGCATAACTCTTACCAGTATCCATTACTGGCTGATTTAGGACTTGCCGTATTTCCTTAAGGTTTCTGTGCCAGGAAATCAAAGCCCACTATGATTTTCAGGTGCACATATCCACTATCTTAGCACGGAAAAGCACGGAAATGCAGATAGTGAGGTGAGGTGAGTTGTGATTTAACGCCGCTTTCAAGAGTATTTCACTTATATCACGGCTGCTAGTATTATGACAGGGAGAAAGCCCGCAACGCCATGTGGCTATGCATTGCGGTGAAACCTGCGACCATCGGTTGGAACTAGCGAACCATGGGTGGTACTGCTCTGAAATTCAGTGTAGCATTGCACCCAAACCTAACTGCGTGTAGAACAGTTCTCTACTGCAGACAAAGTTGCCGTGCCCCTGGCGGGATTCGAACCCCGGACCTCTTGATCAGAAGCCACTGCGCTATCCCGCCCCGAGAAAAACTTAAAGACTTAAATCAGCCAGTAATGGAGACTGGCACGAGTTATGCCTTGTGTGGCAAGTTGTGCCTTGATGAGAGACCAGAACATTTCAAATCAAAACATTAAATTATGCTGACAAAATACATGCTATAGAATGATAATAACCATGTCCTTCAGAGATAAGAGGCAAAAACTGCCAAGACAAATCTTGTTGGAGCAGAATGACGAGAGAAGCCCTTGCCTTGTGAGGAATCTTGTAGAAGAGACAGCCTGTCAGTCCAACATCAAATGGCCCGTCCCCAGGGGAAGCAGAGGGAGGCTGAACAAGAGGAAGTAACTATTAGGTACTGCATTTAGATTACCTTAAAAAGATATTTCGGGACAGACGTAATGACAGTATATGAATTTCATGATGCGGACAGTGCAATACATCTATAAATACTTGCTTAAAAAGTTGGAAATTATTATCAATTCATTTATTATACTGTCACTTAAACGATTATGCTTGCCTCAGTCCTCTACGCTAGGCTATGCTCCGCTGTTATCGAACAGCGGTTTACCAGAGATATTCACAGCAAGCATTACATCAATCATGGTGATTACTATTTAAGAATATCATCATCATCTTATAATAGTACCTTCCTATGTTTCTTTCTGCTGATTGCCGCCCAGTGTTTCCTGATCTCTTCCTCGTCCATGGCGTTGTAGTCAAAGTTCCGACCAAGTGGGTCGTCGTTTAAACGCATCTTCTCAATATCTGCTCCGTATATGTCTGGTTTGGTGTCCGCTAGGAACTGGTTGAGAGATCTGATAAAAGATACCATAATAATACAATACTCATAGGCACATCCAGGAAGTGTCAAAGGGGAATGGTTCACATATGTTAAAAGGAGGGTGGGAGGTCACCTTGGAGGTCATTCTAAGTTACTTGCAAAATTGTTCAAAAGAAAACCCTGAATCAACCACTGCAATACTGACTCTTATCCTGTATAAGATGTATCAATAAAGGTTATTTGATGAAATGTCAATATTTACCAAATTATAATTAGAACAATTTCCTCACCTGATTGGAAACTGTAGCTCCGCCTCCTCATCCTCTTCTCCCTCCTGATTGGCTAATTCCCTGTCAATTTCTGTCTCCGTGGCGCCAGGGACAAGATAGCCCCAACCATGTGTATCATCGTAGTGGAGAGGGAAGCCGTCCCAGGTGAGTCGGAGGAGTTTAGGAGCCACTCTGACCTGGGTGCTGATGAGTGACGGACCAGGGTACCAGTCTTCTGCCTTCAGCCTCGGACACAGGTCTCGATACCATCTAGAGGTTCAACAAGAGCAGTTCATAAAATAAGGCTCATCTGACAGTCCGTTAGCTCGTAACTTTTGGTCTGGTGTGGTTTTGCGGTTTTCATTATCATTATGACTTATATATTGATAAAATCATATTTTTGGGCTGCCTACTTTTCAAGCTTATTTTGTACCCTGACAAGAGACAAGTGAATACAAATGTAAGTATTCTCAAAATTCTCATGGGTAACCTTCCAATAAACCATTACCTTTTATCCACAGCTTGACTTAATGAATTAATTTCCTCCCTGGGCTAGATGTGGCTTTTCACATACCGGGAAGCTAATCTGATATACCTTTACAACTGAGCTTGTCTGTGTCAACAAAGATGACGTGCTTAGCTGCAAGGTGATGTGAGTTATGATTAAACTTTTGATTGGTACATTAAACTTCCCAGAGAAGATATAGAGAATCTCACCCAAGTGTCTTCTGATATCAAATATATCAACATGAGTTGATAAAAGTTAAAAATATCCGAGGCCTGCTCTACCTTATTACCATGTGGACAAGTCAAATTTAAGGTTGGGACATGTTTTGCTTGACTATTAGCTGTCAAACTTATGTTTGCTTGCCCTTAATTAACCCTTTGTTTAGTTTTGGCAAGTCTTTTTTTTTACGTTGTTTTCCTGTCAAATGTGTATCAAATTTCAATCCAACTGTTTAGACAGTATTTGAAAATATGAAACACTTAAAGAGTACGTACGCTGGGTATCCTGCCATAAATGTTTCATTCTTTGGGATCCGGTCGGCAGAATCTATAAGATTCTTCACAAGTCTCTCTCGTTCTTTTGTGTCTTCTTCAGACTGAAACACACATTACAGCAACATATTAAACCTCACATCAAACGGGAGAGGATGCTGATTCATTGAAGAGAGTCTTCTTTGGGATACTAATTGCATTTAAAGTTCCCCTGTTCCTTCAAATTATGACAGCATTTGAAGATGTTAACAGATTGGAGTTAACTGCTCTTGGACGGCAGCGAAGGAGGATTCCAAAGGTTGGGCTCAGATTCAAAAGCATTTTTGTTGGTAAACATTGCTGCAACTGTCGTAGAATTAAATATGGATATTTTACAAACAAGTATCGTTTTGTTGATTTTAGTTCATTCTGTGCTTCTTGATAATATTTCTTGTTACTCAACAAACAACAATACAGTAAGTTGTATCTTCACTAGCAATCAACAAAATAAAGAATACCGGAGTCTACATTTTCAAGATTATAACTTTATATGATTTAGGATTTTTGTCTTAGGCTATGGGTTATAATATCAAAGTATACTTTTCATAAATATCTAAATACCTCAAGTCTAGAGTCTTTTGCTGTCAACATTGGGATTCCATTCGGATTGTGGAACGGTTCTTCATCTTTAAAGTCTTCTTCCTCCTCTGAAGTCTCATGTTGACCTTTCAACTTTGAGAGAGGTTTGGAAGGATGTTTCTTGAGTTGATAGTCTTTCACAGACCAATCTAAGTCCCACAGCCACGGGTCATCTTTGTACCTGTTGATATACAATTACTGGTATGAGAGGAGGTTTGTCTAACAATTCGTCAACAGTCAACAAACAACTTTCAACTCATTTGAATATTTTACCTTTGACAGCAGAAAATCTTAACATATCATTGCTTTGAAATAAGTTTCAGAAAGACTTGATGAATGAAATTCAATTTTCACTCGGAAAATGAAAGATTTAAATACTAAAATGAATGGATAAACAACCATTCTGTTTTTCTTAGCTTCATTTACAAACTATGTTGTGAAGTATTATCTTTATACAATAACAATGGTTAGCTGCTAAAAGTAGAGCACAACTTCAAGGCCTCTCAACCCTTGATTTGAAGCCGACCGACCGCTCTAACCACTGTGCTATCCCAACCCCCAAGTGGTGAAGAGCTATTAGAGATGACATTCACGGAAATGATTTAATTATGTGTTCTACATGAGAAATATTATAAATGAGAAATATACATAAAAACAAACAAACTAACAGGGTCCATATTTTTATCTCTCAGTGTTCAGATTGTCATTTACGACTATCATAGTACAAAAAGAGCTTAACAAATTTACAAATTGAAGCAAATAAGTTTGAATGATCAACAATAACTCAACCATTGTTTTGATGAACATTTATCACAAAATAATTACCAAATTAAATTTTTAATTCACATTTCAATGAAATTTTAAAAAACCCTGTAAGAATGGATTTAACTGTTTCGTCACAACCCAGTGCCCTGCACTGTGAGAAACCATTAAGTAGGGAGCAAACAGTTGTCCTGGAGAAGCTAGAAGAAGAGAGTCAGCCTGCATACTACCTGTGCTTGTGAGTTGTAGGCAAGAGTCCATTGCTGTGAAGATGTGAAGTGGTGTGATTTTAGTTTTCCAAGAGGTTTATAATTTCATCACACCATAATATGGCATTGCGGTGAATCCTGAAATCATCGGCTAGAACTAGCATGCCACGGGTAGTAGCAGTTCATTGAAATTCAGTGTAGCACTGCATGTAGAACAGTTCTCTACAGCTGAAAAAGATGCAGAGCCCCGTTTCGAACCTCAACCCTTGATTTGAAGCCGACCGCTCTAACCACTGTGCTATCCCAACCCCCAAAGTGGTGAAGAGCTATTAGGGGTACAAGTGTGATGTTCAATAAACACAAACAACAACAAATTACATGACACAAAAAATACCTCTCGTTATGAAGAAGACCGCAAGCATCATTTGCAAGTGACATGAGCAGGTTCTTGAGTTCGCGCTGCATCTCCTGGTAGGCGGTATTCGACTGCTGGATGTACCGCTCCCAGTTGGTGCTCACCGGCAGATACGCCGTCCCCATCTCCATCATACCCGACAGCGTCACAGGGTGGGGGAATCTAACATCATCGGCAACACAAGTAAATCATGTACAGTTAATGAAAATACTGCATTCCTTATTACCCAGGTGTTGAAAATATTAACCCTTTTTAATGAAGAGGGGTGCCAATTACAAGAGAACTATATTAGGTTTGTTGCCTATACTTTCAGAGTATATATTATATAATGAGAAATTGGTGTACAGAATTCTGTCTGATAAACAGATTTGTTTATCAGATGGAATTCTGTACATCAATTCCTTGTTATAAAACAGCTGCCTTGGATGAAGTTGTATATGTAACACATATGTGACACTGAAATAAATAATTTCTCTTTCTCTTTCTCTGTAAAGGATACGTGATACAAAATATTTAAATATCAGTGAGCTACCACCTATGAGGGGGTGGAGTGTCAATCATGAATCTGTTTTATCTAACGGGCAACAAACATGTCTAGCTTTGCCCTTGAGAAATCAAAGTTGATTATTTTCGTGATGTCAACTATACTTCAAAATACAGTATTTAACAAAAAGATCAAAAGAAAATAAACTGTACATTGAATAAGACTTGATGACTTGAATGACTTGTGTCAATTCAATCAAACTAAAACACCAAGATTTCCCAAGACATGCACTTCAAAATCTGACTGCAGGAATATTTGTCAAAGCTTATGGCTGAACAGATAACAATTTAATGGTAGGGAATCTGAGAGTGTGATTGGTTGAGAACTGTGATGTCAAACAAAGAACGATACATCACACAATATATGCCTTTATTTACCCAGCAGTACAGTAATTGGATATTTGGGTTAATAACCATAGGCAACGTGAAAGTTAATTTGAAATTAAAAAAGATTGTTCTTCCTTTCATCAAGGTATTAGTTTTGGATATGCGTCACACCAAACAAGCACTATAAATGAGTATTATTACTTGGAAGAAGTACCACAGACCTGTCCAGAAACTGTGGCCAGAGCTTCTTGAAGACGGAGAGAGTTGCCTGTACGTCTCCAGCGCAGTACGTCATAAGCTCCTGGAATAAAAGTAACCATATCAGCATCAACAATTACAGTTAGCAAATCAACTGAACACTCGTTTGTTTGACTATAGTTCAACAACCCATAGAGCCATGGTCGAAGTGACTGCCCCTATATTGCCTATCGTAGTTAGTGTTCTAATTAGTGCTCCACAACATTACGTTGTGCACAACAGTTTGAGCTGTCCATGTGGTTATTGTCAAGGCATGTGGGATAATTTTATCAATCGTTATTCCCTAATGGGTGAGACAAATGAAGATGTCAAATATAGTATAGCATATAGGCTAGCAAATTCTGTTCTGAAAGTTAGGGTTGAAATCCTATCAATGTCATTTCAGGAACAAAATGGGAGTAAACTAAACGATACGAACTGCTGCTTATTCACCTGTTATTCTAAATGATGAGGGAAAATAAACACTACAAATAAAAGGATGTATTAAAACAGGGTCATCTTTACAAAGCACAAAGCAGATTTTCATAAACAATTTTGAAAATAAAGTCATAAAAACATCAAAACATATCCTCACTTTAACAAAAGAACAGAGCAAATCTCCATGCACAATATGGACAATGAAGAGTTATGGCAAAATGAAAACACTGAAAGTCATCCATCTCTTCATCTCCAAGCGCTACCTGAAACTGTTCCCTGACGTCGGACATGGTCCCCTCGATAAACACTTCCCTCGTGGCTTTCTTCAGTGGCTCCCCCTGGCAGTGGAGTTGGTAGACATCGTTCAGGTTGTTCATTGTACTGATCCTTTTCCACTCATCACTCTGGAGAGATAAACCTGAACTTCAGTTAACTGATCCAATACCTGTCTTACCTCCAGCTAGCTACTTGATGGTGGTGACAATAACAAGTTAACTCTCCTCATTGCAATGTATGTAAACGTTTTTTTAAAAGTCAGCAATAAGTTACATTGATCTGTCAATTAAATTTGCAAAATTAGAGGAGTCAAATGTTTGTACACCACCTGTAGTTTGATCGCCTTCATACAGTTTAAATAAATTGGAAAATATAATCTAGTCAATCATATCAATGAATAACAATGATTGTTTTTAATGAAAATATTTTTTTAAATTATTTGAACCGTGGATTTTAAACCAATGAAAAGCACAAAATTATCATACAGGTAGGCAACACTCATATTTAAGTTTTCAAGTTATATAGTTTTTTAGTTATGTTCCTGAAATTACACAAATGACAACATTTCAACAATTATTTGGACCTTGGGACCTTTAAAGGACACACTAGCGCCATAAAGGTTATTTCCAAACCAAATTTGAGGTTTCCAAGTCAATTAGTTTTTGAGATATGCTCCGAAAACGAGACAAAGTCCAAACATCGGACCGTTTTAGGTGAGAATTTCAAAAATTATTTGGACCTTGGAGTTGAGACCCCTAAAAGGCACAACAGCACCATATGGGTTACTTCCATACCAAATTTGAAGTTTCCAAGTCAATTGTATTTTAGGTATGCTCCAGAAACGATCTCGGACGGACGGACACACGGCGGATGCACGGACACGCGGAGCGCTATATACACCAACTACGTCGTAGCGGGGGTATAATTAATTAAAAGGCATCTTATATCATATAGCTTTTGAATGCTCCCAAATTGAAACATAGAATCAAGATATCTGGCTATTTAGGGTCTAAATTTAAATCTTTTATACTCTGAAATTTTAACCCTCACCCCACCACAATTATATCAATTAACTTGCATACCAATTTTGAATTAAAAAGTTATTTTTAGCTAGTCTCCAATAACAGATAATGCCTTTGTTAATTGAATTCCTGTAAAGAGGTCTTTCATAATGGTTGAGCAAAAATTAATTCAACCACAAAAGCGTTCAACTAAAAGCTTCTGTGTAGAGACCGACCGTGTCGCTGTTCCACCTGTGTTGTTTCTGCTGGTGTTCCAGGACTTCTTTACGCTGACTCTTGCCTCCGCTAGCCTGGTACAGAATCCGCTGGAACGTCGTCAGTCCGCAGATAGCAATGTGCATGGACATGGTGTCCAGGAAACGTGTTGATGTGCCCTGCAAATAAACTGTCGTTAAAAACTTGCCTTCCCCTTCTATTGCATTTGACAAGAATTGATTAAACTAAGGGAAATTGAACTGCAATCGACTTTCCTCCACACGGCATTACTTGTGCCAGTTCCATCACTGACTTATTTAAATTTTGCTTAACTTTTCTGTGCTAATGTAGTGGCGCACTGCACCTAAACTTCAAAGGGTGCACTGCTACACTAGTACAGGAAAGTTGAGGAAATGCAACAAGTTTAAATTATGCCTTGAGGAAGGACAGCAAAATGCAGGGGGCATTAATTTTTTCCTATGTATACCAATTTTCATTGTGATGTCTTTATCCATACCAGTTTCTTAACTTTCTGTGAAAGTTGAAGGTCACAAGACTAGATCAATACAGTGTTTAAAAAAAACTTTTTTAGTAAATTTTTACGCATTTTGTTTACCTGGATGTAGTATTGCTCCTTAACGAAGGACCGATCAAAGCCCACATTGTGACCAATCACGAGGCGTTTCACTTGCTGGTCATTGCTCGACGAGTTAGACCCTGGTTTAGTTTCTAACAGGATTAGGTCGGAGATGGAAGGTTTTCCGGCCCAGCGAAATTTGTCTTCAATTACATAGTCACTCACCCATGAATACCTGTTTAGATCGTCAGTAACAAATAAATGAAGTGAAACAATAATGAATATTGAAGCATAAATATTTTTTTTTACATAATTTTCAAATTTACTTGTTTACCCAGGAATATCTGTTAAGGAGGCTTCATTATAGCAAAAGGGATGATGTAACAAGGTATTTTATTTGTGTAATGAGGTTTACTTTGGTCCCAAATGATACCTAATTAGGCTAAAGAAACTTCTTGACAGACCTAAAATCGATTTTATTTATGGCACAAATCATACTATACTAGGCATTCAGTGCAGTCCAATACATATCCTGATGTAACCATGAATGTTTAACAGTAATCACTTAATCAAGACAATTTACTCCAGTGTAATTGTGAACAATTATTTTGGTTATTATTTTCATGTTGATACAAGAAGTAATCATTTAGCAGTCAAGGAAGATTATCGGAAAATATGTGCTTGAATGGTTTAGATTCTTTAAGATAACCATTACCCTGGGTTTATAAGTGCTTAACAAGTGCCAGCAAACTTAAATAATATGATTGATATGAGAAATGTTCAACATACCAAAAGTATATTATTCATACCAAGGGTTTGGAGAATAAGCATGCAGTAGCCATGGCAGTGGCCATTCTCTTCCCACAGAGGTTACTCCCTTCAGTTTCCAATCCTAACCTCTGTTGTTTTAAGCTTGAAATAGAGGGCAGAAGTGAGTGTCCTGATTGGTTACTATTGAATCTAGTTGTGCAATCAGCCACACCGTTATAAAAGTGACATTTGCCAATGACACGTCATAATGAAAAAGTAATTGTAAGACAAGCGTTATCTCGTTTAATGTGTTTTCCTCGAAATATGCTATTTGATTTTGTGAAAACTATTGATCATAAACATGGTTATAAATTAAGAAGACCAAATCAGAGACAAATACAAAAAAAGTTAATTTGTGTTATTTACATCAGCCATATTTGAAGGACATATGCTAATGAGCAAGACCCTTAAAGATCTGGTGAAATGCATTTTCCTCAAGAATGACAGATGAGTATCTCTACATATATATTGTACATATCGGAATCAATTGAACATAAAATCGAGAAATATACACTTGCAATTGATTATAAAGACGATTTTAATTTACCCATTTTAACAATACCGCAATTTCTGCTGGGAAACGTTTTGAGAAGAATCATTGAGGCATGACTGATAAACCACAGACGACGGGTCGTCTGTGACCAGTGGACCGACACGCTCCGTGCAGTCTCGTTAATTAATTAATGATGATTTTCACTGCCGCTAGGTGAATTTATATGAGGTGTGTTAAATTGCCAAAAACACATGTTTATGCAATAATTATGTAATTGTCATCTGTTGGATATCTAAACATTCAATATATGGAAATTTAAGTTGTTTGATTGAAGATTTGTTAGTGAAATTAACAATCAAAATGTTGCGAAATTACGTTGAATTATGACTATCACCAAAAATCAGGTTACTTCAGTGAAGTCACAGAAGTCATCCATTCACGGGCCACACCCCTGCAGACTTTCATTCTGGTCGCCGGGGCTAAATTAGGCATTTTTTTAAAAAGCCGCATTTAAGTTATTTATGGACCAATTTACGAAATTTAAAATCGAGCAATTGTCAAATTGACATCCCATTTCAATGAATCCGATTTTGACCATATGTCATTTCATCTATCCTTTAAGAGTAAAATGCCTAGATCTTTGAAGTCACTCAGTTGACATGGCCACTGAAAGATGAATTTTCATTGGTTAACAAGCAGGGATACAGCATTAGATTCCGCTTTCCTCCGCTAGGGGTTTTATTTTCTGCTCTCGATTTCAAGCGAATAAGAACAGAGGTTAGGATAAAAAAATCTGAAGGGAGTAACCTCTGTGGGAAGAGAATGGGCAGTGGCAGATCAAGAGGAGAGATTCAAACCCACCCTCACCCACCTACCCTCCTTGTTTTAACAAATTTGCATGTAAATATGATTGGGGTAAACTGCCTCCTTTAAAATATGTGACAATTCAAGTGTCAAAATGATGCAATCCCTTTAAGACTTATATGTTGAGAATCTTACCAATGGTTAGGTGAAACAGCTGTAGCCATGGTGGGATAATTCCCCTCTCTCATCAAACATTCAATATCAAACACAGTGGCATACTCGTCTGGAAATGGAACAGAACTAAACGTTCCATCTTTGTTGTACTTCGTCCACCCTTTACTGAATGACCACTCTCTTGGCAAGGGAGGCGACTCTGAACGAGCTAAGCTTTCCGCGAGCTGCTTGTAATCTGACACTTGCCTCTCGGCGATGTTGAAGAAATGTTCCTCTATTGAATCTCCCTGCAACGGAGGCAGTTTTAAATCAATATCATTAATAACTGATGTCGGTTTATTCCACAAGCCATGTCTTTGCAAATGTTTTTCTACAGATTCTAATTTATTCCGTGGAATGTTCAGATCAACTTTATCTTTGAAAATCTGTCCATGAAGAGAATCTGTTAGCATTTGAATATGGATCTGACTGATACGATGACTTTCCTCCGCGTTCTGTTTCTGCATTCGTCGATATGCATAATGAATCCATCGTCGCTGACACCAGTTTATGCACTTGAATGGAGACTTTCTTGATAACATCATAGATCTGTGAAAGAATATATTTTCATTTCAATTATCATCAAAATCAATGACTCAAGGTCAAAACATTCATCATATGTAATTAAATGTTTTCCCATAGCAACCCATGTTAATTCAGTCCATCATAGATAATTTTAATTTTAAAACACAAAATCTACTCTGCAACAAGTACAAAATGTCTGATTTTGGATACAACGTTATTTTACAAAGCTACCGAGCTATGTGCATTTGTTCGGTCCTTTAAGCCTGCACAGTACATTACAGTAAAAATATCCAGTCATTACTTTTCCGAAACAATTACTGTAATGCTCAAATTTAATGAATAATTGATAATTTGAACATAATTCAAGATGTTAGATTACAAACATGCTAAGTTTAAACACTTTTTGTTCACTGTCAAAATTGTCACAATTATTTATGCTACACTAAAATAACATTGGATCCTATGGGAAAACGGAGATTGTTGCACGTCACTGAAAATGTTACATAATGTGTAAAAGAGTGATATCCTCCCGAATTTCGTTTGCACAAAAAAACACCCCGATAGAACCCTCCTTTTAAAATTCTTAATAGGTTAATGACGATAGTTGAAAGTTAATTATGTCTTGTTACATTTTTACACATGATGTACAGATTTATACTATTATAGATTCGGTTTCTGACTTCACTAACTTCTGAGACAGTTAATTACTTCTACAAGAGCTATCTAATGTTTACGTTTTCAGTCAACACATGGTCAAAGGGAGATCACTCTGGCTCGTTGTGATAAGTTGCATACCACAGAAAAATACAGATTTTGAAATTATAACACGTTACAAACTATCATTAGGCCTACATATTCCCTTTTGTGCTTTAGAAATCTCTAGGCCATTTGTTATTATTGTAACACATGTTTTATTTCTAGTAACTCATCTGTATGCCTAACCTTTAGAAAAATGGTTGCATACAATGATCCCCATGTAGTTCACCTAATAAATTCCAAATCAATATAATTAATAAATAGAGAATCTCGCCCAAGTGTCTTCTGATATCAAATATATCAACACGAGTTGATTAAAGTTACAAATATCCGAGGCTTGCCGAGGATATTTTCGTGCTTTAATCAACGAGTGTTGATATATTTGATATCAGAAGACACGAGGGTGAGATTTTATTTATCAGTCAAAATCATTCTTCAACAATTATTAGCAAAAGAACGAACACAAAACTGCCATTTAACTTCTTCAGCAGTGATCTCAGTGAGGTCATAACATTGTGACGTCATCAGCATTATGGCGTCATAGCATTGTTACGTTATCAACTTTGTGACGTCATAGCATTGTAAGCATTGTTCTCGGTGATGTCAAAGCCTTGTGATGTCATTAACTGATGATGTAATAGGATTATGACGATTTGATTGTAGTGATATCTACAATAGGGCTGCTCGATTTGTCCGCCGGCAAGAGAACAGGCGTGTGCCGGTTGCCGGTTTCAGCGGCACGCCTGCTTCATTTGACCGGCAAAGTTTGCCGGTTTGCCGGTGGCGTACGCCGAAAGCGCCGCTCTCAGGTGACCGGCAAATTGCAAGGGTGATGAACGGAAAATTATAATTCGTGTGATGATAGGAAAAAACATTTCCATTATTTAGTTTTTATAAAAGAAATATCAAAAAAGACCAATTAAGTTTAAATTTCATTACTATACGAACCTCGTGAGTTTTTTTCCTTTTCAAATTGTTTTTTTATTTCTATGAAATGATTTAAAGTCAAAATAGGGAAAAATAAAAAATATTTCCGATATTCATGAAATTTGAGCATTCATTTAATTGTATCAACTCTTTTATTTTATTTTACATTGACGATAACCAATTAGTTTCTGTGTTAGTCTACTCTTACACGTGCAGAAGCATTTGAAAAAAATAAAGTTTTTTTTATAAATACAGATCTAGCTTTTCTTCATGAATTATAATAATTTAAAGATATTTACATAGCCTACATTTTTATTGTAAAACCTGTTTTCTTAATTTGTACTTATATTAGTCCTTACTAATTATTTAAAACCCATATACCACATTGTAAACATTATATTAAAAAAGCTGAGTGCAGATTTTTTTTTTTATGCATATTGAGCACATCGGCACAGATCTACAGCTTATGATTTTATTCTGTCATTTTTTTTCGCGGACGTCTTTCCATGATGCTTCTGAGAGTTGTATCCCCTTAGATGTTTACGTTGGTAAAGACGTCGGTGAACGCCTCCATTTTTCTTGTGGAAAGTTAGGATGTGTTGAATCTGTTGAGTGTTGATTATGTGAAATTCACTTATATAAAACAAGTGGTAAGTACAGTTATATTAAAGCCAAATTTGTTGAATAGGTGTATGTTACTTGTTGTTTGTGTATCAACGATCAAACTGAAAAAGGGTCAGAAAAGTGCGGGTAATTGGCATGTTTTTGTGTATGTAAGGAACATTTACGATATCATTATCGGTAGCCTTTTTGAAGCCTACATATAAGTGCACCTCCAATGAATTAAATCAAGAGAGTTGCTTGTAGTTTGGTGTGGAAATAGATCTAGATATGTTTCAATCGAAACATGTGTGAAATACACAACCACATCTACATGGAAGTAAACGGTTGAGTTTTAGATCTATTTCATGAGGAATAGTGACATGGAAAACACACATTGAGCTTGAACCTTGGACAGAATACGAAACAGATACGACAAATTTTATAACGCTATAAATAACTTAGTATAGATACCAAAACATCTCATTAGACTGTTGGTTGTAGATTTATTATTTATTGTGTTTTGTACATGGTTCATAATAGCATTGTGTTTTAAAATCCTGTCATAATACACTTCGAAATAATTGTTTCCTTTTAAAACATTAATTTAATATCACAAGAGATTTTAATTGTGGATCCAACGAACAGAATTTGTTTTTTTAAAAATTGAAGCGACGGCGATGACGGACGCCGCCATGTTTGTTTACGCCGGGTCACTTCATTTGCATAGTTACCGGTCACGTGACCGGGCTACGCCGCCGGCAAACCGGCGAGGAAAACCAGCGACAAAACGAGCAGGCCTAGTGTAGATATCGCTTGTAGATATCGCTTGTAGATATCGCTTGATCTCACGCAAGCGATATCTACTGTGGGAACCAGTTTTGGATGATAAATAAAATTGCAGCACATAATTTTGAAAGGATCACGATCAACCGACATGTACATGTAAAATACATCTAAATCTTTTCCGGCCTTTTGGGGTAAAATGCCATATGGCATTGTCAAACACAAATATATACATTGGCGGGTCCAGAGGGGGGTTGGTTTATTTACGGCAATACGTACCATAGTAATAATAGGTACGGTGTGTCCGACCTAATAAGCTTTTTGTTTCAAATATCGTATTCGCCTAGCTGTCTCTGCAAAAATTACGAAATAGGCGCCTGCCTTAAATAGTAAAGTGTATGGTGTAGATACTTAAAAAATAAAATAGAAGCCTATAGCTTTTACTAACTACCGTATATGAAGGCTACCGGAAAGGACGTGGTACGTTTTTGCTTAAAATCTGAAAGTAAATTGTTCTGTATTTTTGTAATATAACAGTTATATAATTTACATCTCTTCTTCATATGCAAAGTCTCTCTTCTTCGAGCAAGGTTCATTGAAGCTTACAGGGAAACAACGTTCTGACCGCCACTTGACAGGTAAGTACCGTATTTTCTCTAATAGGGGCCCTGGCTCTTACCCCCGGCGCTTATTGGAGGCCCGCCCCTTATTTTATTCTCAGGTTCGACCAATACACATCTATAAGTAGATAGACAACACTTATTTATTCTAAGATCGGACACACAATTGCCAGTACTACAAGATATAAGTAAAACAATAACGAATGTAATCAAACCTGTGTATATGATCAAATGTATTCAGGCATTGTCATTGTAGACTTAGTACAGCACACCTGAGAAGGAAAAGCACATGAAATTGAGAATATCTTACTGTGAAAAATGTATATAAAAATATCCACACACCTCAATATCAATAGTCAATTGGTATAGAGGGGTTTGGATACATATTAAGTTCAATAGTTTATTTTTAAGACAAATAGACCCACAATTCAACCCGTGAATATTGCAAGAAATTACACCTTAGAGGATTTCTCCACGTATGCGAAACACGTTTTACAAGAAATACCCTAATATGAAAATATAATCAGAAGAACTCATTGAATATTTCAAACCATTACCATGTCTGCTGTTATAGAACATTTGTGGTGCATAATCACGAAGCGTTTGATACATTGGACAATCATATATAAAATGAATTTCATCTTAGGTTACTTTACATATAAAGAACATTTAGAATCAGCAATTTCATAGCTGTTTCGATCATTTCTTTATATGCCCATATTTCGCTACCGTACATCAATATTGTGACACTCTTCATATTGAATATTTCAAATGCCTCTCGAATATGCATGTATGCCATATTTACGAATATGGCTTCTTTTTTTAATTGGAAAAAGGGCTTTGATTGCTGGTTGTGCTCAAATAGTTTATGCTTGTGTCCATACAAGTTTAGTTGTCGTCATGATACCAATATACTTGTATGCTCTATCTACTTCGATTTCTATATCATTATATGATACCCAATATCTTACTGTAAATGGTGCTTATAAAAGTATACAGATAAACATATGCTTTTATGTACATTGTAAATTTCCTTCGGGAAAAGCCACCCAGTCTCTTCAAGCATTACGAAATAATTCAATAAACAGAATTGCGCATCCACTCCAAATGAATAGAACCACTAACTTGCATATGTGTAGATCATCTCAAAATCTCCTTTCTCAGCGAAATGTGTTCATTTACCAAATGGTTTAGAGGCTTCTGGTAAATATCAGTTGTTGCTATTAAAACACTTCCTGTGATTAACACGGCGACTTCCATTCCGCCTACGGTCCCAATCTGCCTATACAGGTTAAAACAGGTTAATGATGGTACCTATTTCTCCTCTGCAGGTTCATGTGGGTACCTATTTCTCCTCTGCAGGTTAAGGTGGGTACCTATTTCTCCTCTGCAGGTTAATGTGGGTACCTATTTCTCCTCTGTAGAAATAAACTCAGTCAAATGTAATGGGTCCCAATATCGCCCTTCTTGCGCTTGCTACAGTACGGGAATAACGTCATTTACCCACCAAGAGGGTGAAAGCAATTGATACAATTAGTTGCTTGATATATTGAAACTGGGAGATATTTAAGATTGTTATCAGAAAGAATAAAGATAACTTGCAAAACCATTGTGCGTGTATGCGTATATACTCATTGTGTAAGGAGCTGTACATACTTGCTCATGTTTGAACACATCCAGTGGTTCTTGACTCTTGTATACTTTTTTATATCATTATTGAGATAAGATTCACATTTGCTGGCACTGAACTTCAGAGTAAATGTGGTGAATGATGCATTTGTCTACAATTCCTTGGACAATGTTGCAGATTGCGACATAAGAAGTCCAAGGTGCAATATGCTGTGTTATATATTTTACTGGTATGTGACCACTTCATGTCCTCGGATAATTGTATTCCAAGATAGGAGTTTGTTGCAACCTGTTGGCGGATATGATCATTAAGTATGTAATAATTGGTTGCTTTATTTCACCGACATGATGCAACACATCTTGACGTTACACCTCATTCCCCAGTCATCAGCACACTGCTCCAGACTACGTAAATTCTCTGATGTATAAATCATGGTCGAAAGAAACTATCAGGAAGGTCATTTATGGTACGACAAAAGCAGGGGACCAAGAGCTGTGCCTTGTGGTACACCTAATCGTACTTTGACGTTTCTGATTAAACGAATGGATAACGACTCGAGTGTTGACCCACAGCATCAAAATTCGTCCGAACTATCAGTGTGTAAGTGGGACTTGTTTGAGGAGGTACATATGCACTAGCTACAATCCATGTGACGTCACAACCACAAGTCAAAATGCTATTTTGAAACAGAAACGACAGGCAAACATTTTCTCGCTCAATGTGTTTTGCCTGAAATATATTTGATTTCGTAAAAACAATTGATCTTAAACATACTGATGAATGGTGAAGGCCAAATCAGAGACAAACCTGTAAATAGTTTATATTACTTATGTTGTACACATCAGACATATTCGAAGGAGATATGCTCATTAGCATAACCCTTTACAGTCAAATGCTAAGATCTTTGAAGTCACTTGGTCGATATTGCCTATTGAAGATGTGTTTTCATTGGATAAGAAGCAGGAATACAGTATGAGGTACCCCTTTCCCCCCGCTGGTGAATTTTGCTTGAACCAAGATATAGCCTAGGCCTAAGATAATAGAGGTTAGGATCATAAATCATGAGTTGTTCATGAGGAGGCACATGATTTAGAAATATGAGAAGGCGATGTATGCGTTATTTGTGGATAAATGTGATTTTGGTGACAAAGTCTTCATGCAATTTGGGTCTCTCAGCTACATTCTGGGATGTAGTTGGTTAGAGATTGTGACTTCATCATGATGGAATATAGAAATTAAAATTAACATATGCATCATGTCAATAACCTTAATTTATGTATTAAGTCTTAAAATCAATTATGGAGTCATGTCAGAAGATGTCAACTCATGCAAATGCATGTAAATTCCAATAAAAGTGTGCATGTGTTCACATGATTTGACAAATCCACTCCATCAATGGAAAATATATTTTCAGGTAGCTGTTGAAGGACCTTTTAACACTTGATTCTAAGGTTTCAATTGTCTTGTGGAATATGTTGCTGTCATTATCTTCATTTAATTTAAAGAAAAATAACAAAATAGCATGATATATTACTTCATTTTATTCTAATACAGCATTTGAAGTTCATTTACATTTAAAGAGCTCCAACTGATAAGTTAAAAATGACACATCGTTACATAAATGTTTGACACTTTGATGTCTCAAATTGATGTTATAGGTTTAAAATATTAATCCATGATTATCAGTTTAAGGTATGTTCAGAAGCAACTTGACTGTCCCTGCTTCGGAATATACCCTTTATCTAAACTTCAATTTTCTGAAACAATAGACTGCCAGAAACACAGTTTGTCCATGACAAATAATTTAGAACCAGTATACTGAATTTATTTGACAAGACAATCTTGAATATTGTTTGTTAATTCTTAAGTTTTCCTCGATTACTGATCACATTTAATCATAAAATTGTCATTCAAGTCTTGTCTGTTGATTTGATTTTTGCATGTTCAAACAGAACATGCGAGTGTCCATGGTGATGTTTCCATAGTGATTTACAGCATATCCACGGAGATGCTGTTGGGTTGATGAAGATGTTGTTGCTATGGCGATGGTTACTATGTTGATGATGTTGATGAAGGAGCAGGGGAAGGAGACATGGATTTCCTCTCTGCTTGGCTACTCTCATCCTGTAGGTATTTAGATACCTGCAAGTGAAACATTTTAAACATTATATATTATTATATGAATGGATTATTTCCGTCTTTCTGATTGGTCTACTTGGTCACATGACAGCACTGACGCCAAGCGATGTCAACCTGTGTGACGCGCGAGAGGTTGATATAACAATCCGGACACCTCCGGTGGCTAAAAATAGCTTTGGGAGATCCCGGTCTTGAACTCCGTACTTCGCGTAATACTTTGCAGAATAGCAAGTTAAGACATTGTTCATATAATAAAACAATTATAGACTTCAGACTCGGTTGATCCAATGATTTATCGACCTTGGACACGTGATATTCACCTCGGCTTCGCCTCGGTGAATATCACGTGTCCAAGGTCGATAAATCATTGGATCAACCTCACTTGAAGTCAATAATTGTTTAATAGTACGTTTTTGATTAAACGTAATTATTTATACTTACCTGTTGACCAGACCTACTATGCCTTACCTCCTATAGGTAATGCTATTTCAACCTTAACACAGACGAACTTGAAAGTGGAGTCAGGGATGCGTAAAATCCCTATCCAAGGGCAGGTAAGTCTGCCTCGTCTCGTGACGTCACTACCGGAATAAGCCACTCTCCGAAAGTCCCAAAGGGCAAGACAGACCAAGAGGGGAGGATGGGAGGGCCTAGAGCGTAGGTCTGGTCAACAGGTAAGTATAAAAAATTACGTTTAATCAAAAACGTACTATTATTTAAATACCTATCTGTTGACCAGACCTACTATGCCTAGAATCCCACCGCAAGGAGGCGGGTCAGTAGATATTTGGTAGAGACGGCACCAGCAGCTAGCCCTGAGTGTAAGCTAACCTACGAGTCCTCCATCCAGTGATGAGGACAAGGTACAGCCCGGGAGATACTATCTCTACCGCTGAACGGATCGAAGAGACAACCCAGCCACTCAACTTCAGATCAACACATTACCCCCCAACCCCAACAGGGAGGGGGCGTAAGTGAAGCTAAGGAAAATACCAACAACAGACAAGGAGCTAGGAACATAAACAAGTTTATTTACAATGAACCTTAAGGCTTCTAAGAGGGTTGAACCCTTCTTGGTCTGGTTGGGGGGACCACCTTCGCCCGAGCGAACACTTGTGGCCCCAGCCTAGAGATGCCCTCCAGATCAGCTGTGGAGACATCCCGTAGGTAATGGTTGGCGAAGACCTCTGACGAACGCCAAAAACACCCCGCCATGACATCCGAAACCGCGATGTTGCAGTGGTAAGCCATCGTGGCTGACACTGCCCGGATCTCATGAGGGTTGGATCGCGAAGGGGGAGGCAGGTCCGCGGCCTTGTACGCATCGATGACCGCCGACCTCAGGTACACCCCCAACGCTCGCTTATCTAGCTCCTTAGTACTTCTCGGCGAATGAGGTAAAAACAGACGACGCCTGCCATCTCTCAACCTGCGGGTACGTTGAACGTACACCCTCAGGGCCCTCACCGGACACAGAGAGAGATCCACCTCACCTGAGTCAGAACCCAAAGCCGGAATAGAGAAAGTACGGCCCGCTTCATCAGCCGCCTGGTTTTTGCAGACAAAGTCGAGAGCTAAACCAAGAAAGGCTGAACCTCCCTCCCTGACCTCAAAGCGTAGAAGGTCCGCTTGCAAGGCATGGATCTCCGCGCTGTGGAGGCCATGGCCACCAGAAAGATGACCTTGATGGTGAGAGGGAGGAGGGGTACGTCAGAAAGCGGTTCATACGTATCGGAACGCAGATGGTTGAGCACAACTGCTAAGTCCCACTCAGGAAGACGAAGCTACGTCCTGCCGTCCACAGAACGGAAGGTTTTGACAAGGTCCTTGAGTACCGACACATCCAACCCTGGTGACCTCTTCCTGAGTACGGAGAGGACAGCAGACATGTTGGTGTTAATCGATGACGCCTTAAGATGCCTGGAATTGCGTAGGTATACCAAGTACTCCGCCACCTGAGGAACTGAGGCCTATGCCGGGATGAAACCCCTCTGAACACAGAAAGAGGCGAAGGCCTGCCACTGGAAATCATAGAGTGTCCTAGTGGTCTTCCTATGAGAGGTAGCTATGGCATTGGCTACGCACCTTGAGTGTCCACTGCTCCTTAGCCCTCTTTTAATACAAGCCAAGCGTGAAGGCAGAACACCTGAGGGTTCTTGTGTAGCCTTCTGCTTGGCCTGCTGAGGAGCAGATCCCTCCGCGACTGAATCGGAACAGGTTCCTGAAGACAGAGTCGCCGGAGAGGAACGAACCACGGTCGGGCTGGCCACCACGGGGCGACCAGAAGACGAAGAACCCGAGTTGTCCCTATCTTGGCTACAACTTGGGAGAGGATGGCCGGCGGCGGAAAAGCATAGGCGTCCATCCCCTCCCACTCTAACGAGAGCGCGTCTAAGTCCATCGCTAGGGGGTCCGGTACTGGAGAGACATAGGTCGGTAACTGGCGATTTAGACATGTCGCGAACAGGTCTATTAGAGGAGTGCCGAATTGAAGACACATCCCCTTGAACACCACCGGATTCAGTTGCCACTCCGTCGGGGGAGGGGCATCTGGTCGCGACAGTGCATCCGCCAAGATGTTTTTGGCACCCGGAATGTGGACCGCTCGAATGTCCAGGTCCACCTCGTCCACCAGTTCGAACAGCTGGAGCGACACGCGTAGCAGAGACTCTGCCCTGGTGGACCCCTGCTTGTTGATCGACCAAGCAGCTGCTGAACTGTCCGTGTGGACTAGCAGACACTGACCTCGCAAACGTGTCTGGCAGTGCTGAATAGCTAGACGAACTGCGTCCAACTCGAGGGCGTTGATGTGCTGGTTCTGGTCCGACTGAGACCAGACCCCCGCGACCTGCTCGTGACCCATATGCGCCCCCCACCCCTGGGTGGAGGCGTCCACAAACAGGTGAGCTGAGGGGGGACGAGGGCGTCGTGGAACTCCGGAGCACACACTCTTGTCCACCCGCCACCAAGCCAGGAAACGATGGAGATCTGGGGTTAAAGCTATGGCATGACGGCAACGCGTCTCCCTGATGTGGGGGTTCAGGAACACCTGTAACGGGCGAAGGAACAGCCTCCCCCTGCGGGTCAGGTCCTGAGCAGATGTTAGTAACCCCAACACTCTTTGCCACTGACGAAGGGAGAGCGACGCGTCGAGCGCGCGATCCATCAGACGATCGTAACGAGCCATCCGCTCCCTCGTGACGAACCCGCGGAACAGCTGAGTGTCTAGGATGGCCCCTAGGAACTTCAGGCGAGTCGCCGGAACCAAGTCCGACTTCTCTAAGTTCACTAATCACCCCAGACGACGGAACAGGTTTATTGTGAACCTGAGCTGCGCCTCGAGCATGACAGGAGAACGGTCGTGAGCGAGCCCATCGTCCAAATACATTAGGAACTGAATGTCGCACTGGTGCAGGAATTGGACGATAGGCTGAGTCACCCGTGTGAATAGCCAGGGGGCGGACGAGATCCCGAACGGTAGAACGTTCCACTGAAAGTGTCTCCCGTCCAGAATGAAACGGAGGTACCTGCGATCCCGATAGTGAATCGGAATGTGCAGGTACGCGAAGCGAATGCTTGACAAAAGCTTAGCGAAGCGAATGACAAGCAAAGCCTACGCGCGAAGCGAATGACAGGCGAAACCTCCGCAATAGTCAGGCCTAAGGTGATGGACAAGCTGAAGCAAGTGACCTTTGCAAGCCACTGGCGAGATGATGCAAGTCAAGTAGAATCAAACCTATGGCTAATGACTAGCGAAGCGAAATGCTTGACGAATGCTTCGCGAAGCGAATGACAGGCGAAGCCTACACGAGTGTCGAACCTAAGGCGATGGACAAGCGAAGCAAGTGACCTTTGCAAGCCACAGGCGAGATGATGCGAGTCAAGTAGAATCGAGCCAAAGTGAACGACAGGTAAACCAGTCACTAACGAAGCAAGTCACAAGCGAGAAGATGCCAGCCAAGCTGATTTCCACCTAAGGCCCCCTTAGGTGAATAGCTAGCGAAGCAAGTAACTGGCGAAGCTAGTAACTGGCGAACCCTTCGCAAGACAACGCGTAGTCAAGTGGATCAACCCTAAGGCGAATGACCGGCGGAGCGAATGACAAGCGTAGGCCTACGCAAGTCAGACGAGACGAAGCGAGTCAAAAACCCCAGGCGAACAAGGATACTGGCGGAGGGTCCGCTTAGGCCGTGCAAACCAAGCAGTAACCCGACGCAGGTGAGAGAAAAACAAGCGACACGACTTGCATGTGCAAAGCATGCATCCACCCCGCCAGGCAGCACACACCTAGCACATGTCAACAAGGCCCCTTGTAACTCAACACCTGGTAGAAAACAGATTGTCTAACAACCTGCTAACGACGAACGTAGTTAAGGCGTGAAAAGTATCTCTTAATTAAATAAGCAGATATAATAACAATAGCAACAAAGCGCTAACAAAAACCTAGTCACAGAACAAAACACGTCTGTCTTGCCCTGCAACAAATAGGAGAGTGACTTATTCCAGTAGTGACGTCACGAGACAAGGCAGACTTACCTGCCCTTGGATAGGGATTTTACGCATCCCTGACTCCACTTTCAAGTTCGTCTGTGTTAATGTTGAAATAGCATTACCTATAGGAGGTAAGGCATAGTAGGTCTGGTCAACAGATACGTTTTTAAATAATAGATATTAAATGCATTTATCAGAGGTCTTAGCTAGAGTATTCAGTAACCAGAACATCGGGTACTGGGCGGCTTGGGATGACTCACAATTTTGCGGACATGTTGTAGAGCCTGTGAGGCGGATTGGCTGGGGTCTCCTCGTCTTGTACTGCAGTCCTCGATACGGTACGGTGGCTTGATCAAAACTTCCTCCATCACGATGATGTTGTTGCCGTCCCATCGCACGTCAGTTATACTGCAATGCAGTTTTATGAACATTCATCAGGGTAATAGTCTAATAGTCAGCCAGCCAGAATGTGTATTTGTGATTTGATTGTTAATTAATCCTGTTAATCATCAGTGCTCCAGATAAGCTGTGTATCTTCGTATTTTACACACTTAAAGCGTATTTGAACATAAACTTGCCACGATATGATATCAAAGCTCTACATCAGTGTTTGACATGTATAAACCGATGCCTCTGTTGTTTTAGATTATGGGGAATCTGAACAATAAATCTCATCAAATTCTACAACAGTATTTGATTGTGTAAAACGAAGCCTCCTCAATAATGTTAGTTGTTTTACTATCACCATTTAAGTTATCAAAATGGCACTATCAGTCGATGGTTATAAATCTTTCTTTTTGTAACAATTTGTTACAAACTAAGAAAACATTTATTTAATTTTAGACAATTGTTTCATCAAACGTGAAAGAATGAAAAAAAGTCTAGATGACTAATTATTCTATGAAATGACAACAGATACAATTATTTCATTTACTCTTTCAAAATGACAAGACACAAAATATTGAAAAAATTTAAGAAGTACATTAACTGCTTTTCTCATTTTCAATACATATAAGATATAAAAGAATCATCTAATCATATAAAATCTTGAGTGTAGAGTAATCCATTTTTTTAAGTATAAAATAACCCAATTGTCAGAAATCGGAGGAGTACCATTTCACTGAATACGCAATCAAAATCAAATTTACTCAATGGTAACAAAAACAAGGGGTAAATACCAAATAGGTCTAAAAATTATCTGGAGCACTGAATCATACACCTATAGTATTCACATGGAAAAAAATTAAGCATCCTCTATATTCGAATCAAAATACCAATATTTTATTAATGCAAATATCCAAATGAAGCCAGATTTTATCTGAATTAAATTTTCTTCCTTTAATTGTTGGATCAGGATTTCATCATATCACACAATTACTTTTACTTGTTCCTTGTTCTTGTTAACAAATGTTAACTTTTTCCCTCTGTATTTAAAAAGAAAACACCAAATTTGGAATAAATCTTGCTTTTGTCACTAACCCAACAACAAATAGACCATTTATTATCTCATCAACAAAATGCTAAAACGATTTAACAACTCAGCAATATGTCTTTCAAGTTTCAACGTCCCAGGAAATTTGCATGTCAATTATGGCATATGTAAGAAGAAAACTATTGTGCTTATTATTAATAAAATGTTTTATCTCTTACGTTTTTGTTATTGCAAAGAAAAGCTTCTGGCCTTCAGGAGGAACCCCGACACCGACATAGTTGACTTGTCTCCGCTTCTCCTCCAGATTGTCTCTCAGTCGGCTCTTTATCTGAAACAACACAGATCCACATTATGCACTTGAAAATTAATATCCATGTCCAACTTCCTCTGCAAGGCAAACCATGCGCCAGTCTCCACCTGAGGCTAATTTAAATAACCAACTATGAAGTGAAGGTGTAGAGCATTGCTATGCTAGCACAGGCAAGTTCAGGAAAGGTGGCAAGGCTTAAACTAGCCAGTGATGGTTTTGCTTTATTGGACTATGTCTAGTTTTCTACTATTGTATGACAACTAGAGGGTAGTTTTCAAAGTGCTTGGTCATGTATTGATATATCCAGGAAGACATCCATCCCAAAGTCAGCATCATAATGTTGGAAGTCATGTATAGAGCTGATCAACAGTTGTTGACTGCATGGTGTTACAGCAGTTATTTGAGAGATATTTCTCAGATTTCTACTCACTCTGGGAAGGTTTAGGTTTGTGAGGGGAGCTGGTGGCTCTTCTGCTTCTTTTAAGACTTTGACATCACTCACTAAACCCAAGTTGATCATCCGAACATCACTTTGACCTCTCGCACCACTTGTTGCATCAGTTTCTTTTAAGGTTAAGGATAATACATGATTTATTAGTATATCTTGAATACTACCTCTGTTCAAATTCACATTGTAAGATGTAATGATGAAGTCCGCCAATTCATTGCAACTAGTGATGATATATTTGCTATTTATTTACACAATTATGACAAATGCTTACTGATCACTAAAGAAACAAATATATTACCCAATTTTGACCCAATAAACTAAAAAGTGTAGCCAAATACTATAGTTTCATAGCCTACAATGAATATGGAATGAAGCATGTTCCATTTAAGTTGCATCCATTGTGTTTCATAAAATTTTATTTGGCTTTAATGCGTTCCAACACACCATATGTGCTGTTAACAATAAAAACAAATTCACTTAGCTTGCAAATTCATCCCAAATCGCTAAACATATCATAATTACCAGGGTGCCGTTGCACGAAACTCTAAGGTGACCTTAAGTCATTAAGGTAGCCTTAGTGCAATGTTAAAAGATGGCACTAAGGTTAACCTTAGTGTTAAGGTTGTTTTGTGCAACGGCCACCAGGTAATAGTTTCCAATTAAAATCGAGGAACATAATTATGCATGTGCAGAAAACAAAAGTGCACGTCCTATTTACAGGCACAGTAGTTATATGACCTATTGAACGTTATCAAACCAAAAATTACGTTTGAATTATTGGCACGTGCCACACGCGGTGCATTGACCGCGGTGCATCTATACTTTTACCTTCATATCGTCAAAATACTAAGTCGAGTATAATCAAAATGGTAGTTTTCGGTAACAGTTGGTACTTCTCGATAAAATAAGAGTAGACCATTTAATAACGTTTCACATATTTGACCCCCAACAACACAATGGATGTACCTTTAAAGAACAAGATTTACCTTACTCTTCATTAACATGAACCCAGAAAGATTTATATTTTAAAAACATAGATTATTGACCTTCAGCTTTCGAAATGTAGATTAAATTTCAACATGCAAATGTTATGATATTCCGAATTTCCAACAAAACTATCCATTGAAATAACGAAAAATTAAAAGCAAAATATCAATCCTCCGGCAAAACCGATATTTAAAAAAAAGAGATGAGATATAAAACTACTTTCATGGGCCTAACTAAATATGATAATTTAAAAGACATGGTGATCGAAAACCGAACGATTTACAGTTTTCAGACGCTTTCCCGTTAATAATGTAAAGATTGAAACATAAAGGATACTAATTGCTAGTATTTTCGATGTCCAGTCGAATGCTAACACTTCTCCTTTGTATTCTATGTTGTGACATGTAGTTACAGCAACAGAACTTCCAATGGTAAAATACTCTGCGGCCATATTGCCTTGCCGATAATTACTTCCGGTTGGTTAAAAAGTTAGAAATGTATCTACAATATGGGACGTAAAAGTATGTCTGCTTTTATTCCGATCCAACAAACATTAAAAATGATTTGAAGGATAAAATTTTTTAAAGCATGTATTTTTAATATTTAAAAAAATGATCTCTAGAATTATTATAACTATTTAAAGATAAATTTACAGACGATTCTGAATTATAATCCACTAAAATTCAATTTCCGGTTTTCGTATAATTTTATATTCCCGCTAGGTGGCGTTCCGTTGTTATGCGTGTCGAATGACGCTTTTGATGTCGTTTTATGAAAATAATTTTGAAACAACATGACAACAAGGATCACTATAACATCAGACGGATGTGCAAATGACACTGGTAATCGATTCTTTAAATTATGTTCATTGCATATATCTTTTAAACGTTGATTTTACCAGACGATTGATGCGTTTCTTGAATGCAAGCACCTGCACGCTTTTGTTCGGCGGCAAAATACAAAATATTTCTGAAATCAATCTCACGATTTTCATATGATTGAAATCATGGATTGATCATTTTGATGAAACTGACTATTGCCCCTCATCATTAATAAATCATTATATATTTTGGAAATAATGTTAAGGAAGGATTTATTATTGTGTCAGTATTCATTTTTTAAATGTTGAAGAAGGTGTCCATGTGGATTTTTATTTGTATTCATTATTGTAGAAGATTTCATCCATTAGAATCTTCATCATGATGTCTGTGCAGATTATCTAATCTGAACTGTTAACTGGTAACTGCACATTCGGAAGGGAAGAGGACGCCTATCGATCATGTTGGACAACTCTCAATAAGTCTTCTATTCACAGAGTTTAAAGTGATACTTGAAATGCAAAAATGTACAAAACAAAAAACTGTTAACCTATAGATATTCTTCCAAATTTTGTTTTTAAAGGATTAAAATACATTAAAAACTAAGAATAGTAACTGAACTAAAATCTAACAATCAACAAAAATACAACAGAAGAGCCATTACAGTACATTGTAATCCTATGGCTAAAAGGACAAACTAAACAACAAAAAGTAGTTAGATGGAGTCACAATGAGACCGCACCAAAAGACAAAAAATATTTGAAATTAACAACCAAATAAAGGGATTAAAAAAATCTAGATGTCTGTTTTCTTCAGTAGATCTGATGTAAATAATCAGTCCATAAAAGACAGTCAAGTTGACGGGTGTAGTCCGTGTGATATTATTGAAACAGAATAATGAAGGGAAAGGTCAACATCAACATTGTTATATAGCTTTCACATGCGCTTCTTTGATCATTGATGAGGAATTTGAAAGGTATCCAATTCCAGTAATAAATTTACAAATATGTCATGCAGAGTCCTGGGACTTTCTATCACCAACTATTGTGAGTTCCAGCAGATATAAGTGAGTCCCTCACAGGGATTGAGGAAATACACCTTTGACAGTGGGCCATTTTTAGGGCTTTCAGTCATTTTCAGAATTTTAAATGGGCCATTCCCCTTTGTAGCAATTGTAAAATGTTAAATTTCATTGCAAATTCAGTGCAAAATGGCTCATGGCCACTACCTTTCCCAATCCCTGCCCTCAATAAGTAAGCAAATACTACATTAAAACCTTGAGTCCAGGGGACTCACAGCTTAAATTTTTATGAGTCCTTTCCAAATATTTCCAAGTAATTGACTCTGGAGTAAATTTATCACTGGATTGTCATTTGACATCCAGCATAAGATTTTCCTCATAGTCTTGTTTCTTCTTCAGATGATACAACCTACTTGCCAATAAAAATTGACCTGAACAATTTTGAGGATCCACAATACGAGGAGAGCAAGTATGTACTGTCGAGTCCAAGATCCCTTGAAGCTTGTTCTAGATTGTCAGTCAAGGTGAGTATCTTATTTGTATTATTTATATATTGTATCTGATACGTAATAATGAAACAACTTAAAGTGTAAATAAGATTTTATCAATTTATAAACAAAGATAGAATGTGGTACCAGTCTGATTAAAATCGACCTCGTTCCGAGGAATAAAATTTGCAAAATAATATATCTACCGGGATACGAACAGGTTCTGTAGATTCCTCGCCACAAGGTCTGAGAACACCCCGTATAGGCGCATGTTCCGAACCAGTTTAGCGCAGCCAAAGCCCAGTCAAATAGCTGACCAATCACAACGTAGTTTTTAAACGGTCACTGTTTTGAAAGCATTCGGAACAGACCAAAGGATAGCTGTTTGGAGTTACCTGCCCCTATCTTCTCGCACCGAAAGCATTTGTTGGGCATCTTTTGATTGGCTACCTGAATTGCGCTCGAACACGCTAGTCTACGGACTGTTTCCAGACGGTTTGGCGTGGAAATCTCCGAACGATATGAGTTCGTATCCCGGTAGATGCACTATTTTGCACATTTTTTCCGCGGAATACCGTCGGTTTTAATCAGACTGAATGTGGTACAAACGGAAATACACTTTGGTGCACCCAAATGAAAGCAAAATACCTTGTTTAAAATAATTTAGTTCTGAACTATTTCACCCCAATCAGAATCCATGTAAACTTTGGCATGGTAAACTGACCAGTGATAGTAACAAATATGAATATGTAGGGTTATTATTCGAATCCTGTCATAGCTCTTCAACTTTGTCTGCAGTACTGTATGAAAGTGTTCTACTTGCAGTACTGTCTGGGTGCAATGCTACACTGAATTTAAGCACAGTACCACCCATGGTTCACTTGTTCCAGCCGGTGCTCATGGCCACAGTGGTGTTAGAACTGTGTTACAGGCTTTCACCCTGCACTACTACTAGCAGCTGTGACATTAGGGAAATTCTCTTGAAAGTGACGTTTCTCCATTTCATCTCACTTGCAAAAAACACACCGTCAATGTCCTCCTATCACAACCCTACCAATGTCCTCAACATCACAACCCTACCAATGTCCTTAACATCTGATCACTAACCCTACCAATGTCCTCAACATGACCAACCCTACCAATGTCCTAATCATCACTAACCCTACCAATATCCTCAACATCACTAACCCTACCAATGTCCTCAACATCATTAACTCTACCAATGTCCTCAACATCACTAACCCTACCAATGTCCTCAACATCACTAACCCTACCAATGTCCTCACCATCACTAACCCTACCAATGTCCTCAACATCATTAACTCTACCAATGTCCTCAACATCATCAACTCTACCAATGTCCTTACCATCACTAATCCTACCAATGTCCTCACCATCACTAACCCTACCAATGTCCTCAACATCATTAACTCTACCAATGTCCTCAACATCATTAACTCTACCAATGTCCTTACCATCACTAATCCTACCAATGTCCTCACCATCACTAACCCTACCAATGTCCTCAACATCATTAACTCTACCAATGTCCTCAACATCATTAACTCTACCAATGTCCTCAACATCACTTACCCTACCAATGTCCTCACCATCACTAACCCTACCAATGTCCTCAACATGACCAACCCTACCAATGATCTCCCTCATCTCTTGCAGCCAGTGGACCTACTGTACAAGCCTCTAGCAGAGTTCCAGGAGGAGCTGCTGCCTCAAGATGTGCCCCTCCGAACCATCTACAACATATATGATGAACACGAACAGCTCCGGCAACGTAAGTTCAGTAATTGATGAAAAGTGATCTCCTTCACAACATAAACATTTCATGCGTTTATTGAACATGTTGACAAGTGAGAGTTACCGGTATGAAGATTCTTGTGAACTTCCAGATAACTCACTGAGACTGTATTGGTTATAGTAACAGTACTGTAATAGCCACTTTTCTGTGAAATACAACTCTGTCCTTGATTTAACTACCTGGGGGAAAAGGGTTACGGCTTTGTTTAGAAATGGTTGGGTGGTTAAGGTATGTTATATCCACATGGTTACTTCACACCCCCTGATTATCGTGTACCCTTTATCACTAGCCTATAGATATTACCCTCTTTCAAATAAACATTTCATTGGCTGACGAAACATATATACAACAAAAAGCAATGAGTAAGCAGCCAGTAGCGGGACATATAAAATATTCAAAACTCAAAAGATAAATCAAGGGATAAATGAAATGATGGAACAGAATGGGAGTTAGTAAGTGTTGAATAAATCAGAACCCTGAGGTACTGGATAAAGTGAGGTTGGAGCTAGAGTCTGGTCTTGTGTGTGCGGTATAGTATTGCAGGATAATAATCTTGATTATGCTTCTTGCATAGCTTGAGTATATCTGGTCTTGTGTGTGTGGTATAGTATTGCAGGATAATAATCTTGATTATGCTTCTTGCATAGCTTGAGTATATCTGGTCTTGTGTGTGTGGTATAGTATTGCAGGATAATAATCTTGATTATGCTTCTTGCATAGCTTGAGTATATCTGGTCTTGTGTGTGTGGTATAGTATTGCAGGGTAATAATCTTGATTATGGTTCTTGCATAGCTTGAGTATATCTGGTCTTGTGTGTGTGGTATAGTATTGCAGGGTAATAATCTTGATTATGCTTCTTGCATAGCTAGAGTATATCTGGTCTTGTGTGTGCTGTATAGTACTGCAGGGTAATAATGTTGACTTGAAGGAAAGATACCGTCATGTCATTACACAAGGATTATGCTTCTTGCAGGCAAGGTACAGCTGTGTCGAGAGGAGCGGTACCGGATCATTGCTACTCAACCAAGACTCATTAACACAGCTGATAAGAGCAAGAAAACATCACACAGGATTAACTCAGGTAGTCTAGAACTCATCATAGTTTGGTTAATATACTGAGCTAGGGTGTGATGTTGCACTGATGAAACAGCAATGATGCATTCCATACTTTTAATCTCAACCCAAGGCATAACTCTTGCCAGTCTCCATCACTGGCTGACTTAAGGCTTACCGTATATCCTTAAGGTTTCCGTGCTAGGAAATTGGAACCCACTATGCATTTTAGGTGCAGCAATTCACTATCTTAGCACCGAAAAGCGAGGGAAATACTGCAAGGTTTAAATCAGCCAGTAATGGAGACTGGCAAGAGTTATGCCTTGTGTGGGAAGTTGACTTTTAATATGCAGTTAGTAATTCTACACATGGTTCAATGAGATTGGTATGCTCTAAACACAGTACTGCCATTGAGATTGCGGATTGCATTCCACAATTGTTATATTTACTATGTGAACCTCCTGACTGTAATGATTATTTGTGATCAAATATCAAAGATTTCTCTATATTCCAGGAGGAAATCTAGACAAGGGATCACTGCAGAGAAGAAGAACAGCATGGACTACCTCCGTGGGACACAAGCGACTCTCCTACAAGGATATTGATGATAGGTACAACATACTTGCACTGAGTTCAGTATCTAGATTGAGGGCACAACATATACTAACAATCGTCTTAATCTGAGGAGGTTTTGGGCTAGTAGGTCTAAAATAACAATCTGTCTCAAAACATTTCAAAATGTGTATGTTGAATGAACGTTTTTATTCTTTAACAAGGCCATAATGGATTGCCCATTGTATTAACCTCTACCACAAACTGACAAACTGTGTGTCTGTGTAATCTTTACTCAGAATTCCTTTAAGATAGCATAATCATGTTTGGTGTATGACTTGAGGGTATCAATATCTTGATGAAGGTCAAAGATGAGAAAAGTGCAATTATTTTATTATGGAGTTATTGCCCTTGCTGTTTTATGGGACTAATGGTATCTCAAAAAGAGACAGCTTTTCTCTGAAACTGCTTTAGAGTGTAACATGGTTATATTTGGGATAACACTACCTTCAATAGTACAAATTCTTGTACTTTTTCGGACCGAGTCCCATGCGGGATTCGAACCCACGCCCTTAGAGTAAGGCAACTATCGCCAGCATTGACTGTACCAACTGCCTACCACACGACCATTTCGCCTCGACAAAATCGAGGTCCAACAATCGATAGTTAAGCTAATTTTACATTCAATACCCCTCTGATAGACGTAAATTGGCCAGCTCCCTAGGCTGAGTGCATCAGAAATACTTGCCATTTAGATAGTGAAGAAATATAACATGGTTATATTTGGGATAACACTACCTTCAATAGTACAAATTCTTGTACTTTTTCGGACCGAGTCCCATGCGGGATTCGAACCCACGCCCTCAGAGTAAGGCAACTATCGCCAGCATTGACTGTACCAACAGCTTACCACACGACCATTTCGCCTCGACAAAATCGTACTATTGAAGGTAGTGTTATCCCAAATATAACCATGTTATATTTCTTCACTATCTAAATGGCAAGTATTTCTGATGCACTCAGCCTAGGGAGCTGGCCAATTTACCTCTATCAGAGGGGTATTGAATGTAAAATTAGCGTAACTATCGATTGTTGGACCTCGATTTTGTCGAGGCGAAATGGTCGTGTGGTAGGCAGTTGGTACAGTCAATGCTGGCGATAGTTGCCTTACTCTGAGGGCGTGGGTTCGAATCCCGCATGGGACTCGG
Organism: Gibbula magus; assembly: GCA_936450465.1. Lineage (NCBI taxonomy): Eukaryota > Metazoa > Mollusca > Gastropoda > Trochida > Trochidae > Gibbula > Gibbula magus. The sequence continues at coordinate 66,189,260 of OW388300.1, read as the reverse complement.
TCCGAAAAAGTACAAGAATTTGTACTATTGAAGGTAGTGTTATCCCAAATATAACCATGTTATATGTCTTCACTATCTAAATGGCAAGTATTTCTGATGCACTCAGCCTAGGGAGCTGGCCAATTTACGTCTATCAGAAGGGTATTGAATGTAAAATTAGCTTAACTATCGATTGTTTGACCTCGATTTTGTCGAGGCGAAATGGTCGTGTGGTAAGCTGTTGGTACAGTCAATGCTGGCGATAGTTGCCTTACTCTGAGGGCGTGGGTTCGAATCCCGCATGGGACTCGGTCCGAAAAAGTACAAGAATTTGTACTATTGAAGGTAGTGTTATCCCAAATATAACCATGTTATATGTCTTCACTATCTAAATGGCAAGTATTTCTGATGCACTCAGCCTAGGGAGCTGGCCAATTTACGTCTATCAGAAGGGTATTGAATGTAAAATTAGCTTAACTATCGATTGTTGGACCTCGATTTTGTCGAGGCGAAATAGTCGTGTGGTAAGCTGTTGGTACAGTCAATGCTGGCGATAGTTGCCTTACTCTGAGGGCGTGGGTTCGAATCCCGCATGGGACTCGGTCCGAAAAAGTACAAGAATTTGTACTATTGAAGGTAGTGTTATCCCAAATATAACCATGTTATATTTCTTCACTATCTAAATGGCAAGTATTTCTGATGCACTCAGCCTAGGGAGCTGGCCAATTTACGTCTATCAGAGGGGTATTGAATGTAAAATTAGCTTAACTATCGATTGTTGGACCTCGATTTTGTCGAGGCGAAATGGTCGTGTGGTAAGCTGTTGGTACAGTCAATGCTGGCGATAGTTGCCTTACTCTGAGGGCGTGGGTTCGAATCCCGCATGGGACTCGGTCCGAAAAAGTACAAGAATTTGTACTATTGAAGGTAGTGTTATCCCAAATATAACCATGTTATATTTCTTCACTATCTAAATGGCAAGTATTTCTGATGCTTTAGAGTGGATAACCAAATTTGGTTTGAGACTTGAGGCCATAAATACCTTGATGAGGAGCGGACATTTGTTTGGAATGTTGTCTTTACCATGTCTTCTTGTTCTACTTAGATTTAGTGATGTGAGAAGTCAAAAGAATATGTATGAAATAATTACCATGAATATCTATATTTCAGAGCAAATGAGTTACATCATGAGAGTTTGAAGCTGAAGCATGAACTGCTGTCAAGAAAAGAAGGGCGACCGAAGAGATCACGATCTGCAAAGTAAATAGTGCATCCAGAATAATCCTTTTGTTAACAAGTTGTGATTCCTGCAAATTGGCCACTAAGAATATTTTAGCATTATTCAACTCAATTGTTATTAATAATCATTATTGATGTCAATTGCCAACTGCCATATAAAACTTTGTTTCAGAAGTCGCACTGTTTCCAAAAATACTCCCTCCAGCAAGATGTCTAGATCTGTGCGTAGTAATACATCCGTCAAATCAACCAGGACGCCTCGGTCTTCAGTTGATAGAACAAAGTCCCCTGTAAAGATTCCTGAAACAGTAAGTATTTGCCAAAATAGGTTTTTAAAAAATAATTTTTAAAATGCTCAAAACAATATTTATAACACTTAATGTTTACCCGTAAATATATATAACTATGAATGTATAAAAAGAAGAATCATCCTGTAAAACTTGTCATTTAAAAATATCATGTGCTTCCATTTGTTGATGTCATGAAAATGATTGTAAGAAGGTAATAAGTTATTATGATAAATGTAATTTCAAAATAGTTACACAATGAACCAAGTTGTGAGCAACTTCTGTACGTGATGCTACAAATTGGACCGAATAGTTTTTCTAAATTGGTTACAGATATGTTCCTTTTGCTATAATATTATTGGAAATTTTTAATTTATTTTATGGTACAGTTTGAACTAAGAAAATATTCATGGATGGAATGTTTCTTGACCATAACTTACTGAAACTTATTGAAGATGTAGTTGGTGTCTTTGGTATTAAGAAAGTGTTCTTAAGGGTGATACAGTACACTTGAATCAGTGTATTGCAGTACAGAACTCTCGGTTCAGTATACTTTCACTCGGGTTCAGAACAAAAAATTCAACGAACTACAGTCATAAAAAACATTTTTTTCATATATTCATATAAGCCGTATGTCTTCTGTACCGATCATTTGAATAAAATACGTTTAAAACACTTCATGAATATGTATTAACACACTGTCTCCAGGACAAGAAGATTGTGGAGCTGATGAGGGTGAAGCGTGAGGAGGAGAGGAGGCTGTATGAGAAGAGAGAGAAGGCGAGGAGAGCATGGGCGGAGGAGAGGAGAGAGGAGGAGAGAATACGCGTGGAGGCAGAGACCAGGAGGAGGCTACTCCTCGCCGAGGAGAACAGGATCAAACATATGAAGCAGGTAGGCTGGACTTTTGCTGGTTTATCTGGGAATGTATGTTTCAGAGATCGCGTTCACGCAGAAATCGGCGTTTTCACGCAAAAAAATCTTAAAAACGCGCTAAAAATTTAGTGCATGCGTGTCTTGCACGCATGGTTAACATTGCAAAACCTTAAATGTCTACATTAATTTATCTTTTTATATCTGAATAATGATACTCAAGACTGTCGCAAATTCGATAGCACCGGCGACATCAATATATTAACCCTTACGTTGCGTATATATATATATTTTACCATTTTTAGCCCCTGTGGCGGAATTTACAGGCTCGCAGCTCGCAGCAGTAGTTTGAGCTTAGGCACTAACGAGCTCTGCTGGCGGAATTTCCAGGCGGCGATTCCGGTACCGTATTTACGAAATATACCGCATCTACATGGCGAATAAGGACTATATACGGGCGTTCAATACAAATTCAAGTAGCGACACCCGTACACAAATGGCTAATTCACACCCGAAACTTTGAATGAATTTTCTATGATTTTTCGTTTTTATTCTATTACTTTCGAAAGATTGTCTTTAATTCGGGCCTCGTAACATCATAAATACCAAACGAAAAAAAATCCATTTATATACGGAATTGAAGACAATATGTCTAGCTTCACAATGATATAAAACTTATTAGAATGCGACCTTTGGTTATAATTCTATAGCTATGTAAAGTTTGTCTTTATTTCCACCTATAAAATCGTCAATACTTACAACATGTATGCGGCATTGCAAACGGTCGTTCATCGCACTTTTCCAAGAAATCATAATCTCAAACCAGTTGACAAATAAGCACATGTCAACCCAAATATGGTTATGTTGTTTGACTTTTCAAATAAACGCTAACCTCGAACCATAACTGATGAAAATATGTTGATTAGTTTGTGTGCCGTTTGGTTTCACATGCCTCTCAGAAAGGTAAAATTGTATCTTTATTTCTGTGAATAAATCTGCGCATTTTTATTTAGAATAAAAGATTATTCTTTTCGGTTTATTGTGATATAAAAATTATGAAAATACATTCAGTATTTTAGCCGTGATAAATGTTTTAGAAGTTGTGAAAATCGCCGATTGTTTCAAAATTTATGAAGTGTAAACATGACCTTTTTCACGGCGCTTGCTGTGTCTTTATTATTTTTTTGAGATTTTCTAATTTTATATGGGAATGTAGTCCATTGTTTCCCCTTTATTTTGCCGTATTTTTTTTTGAAAACAAACAATTCGCTCACATGATATGAAGTGCGGGAGTAAGGCGAGTTAGCGATTTTTTTCCCCGTCTCGCGAGATGCGAGGCAGATAGCAGTCTCGGGCGAGGCAAACCCGAGGCAATACAAACACATGGGTGAAAATAGCCTCAAGCGAATTAATGCTTTGGGGGCTAAGCCCGACAAAATTGGCCTTTTTTAAAGCTAATTATCAATGCGTTACGGGTCAACAATGCACACGCAATTTTGTGTGAATTTTACTTGATATTTCGACCGGACATTCACACAGACTCGTTATCGTGGCTATCTGCGAGATGTATGTAAACAAGTTTTCATGTGGCGATATACGGACACACTTCGTCTCGCATTTCGCCTGGGGGGCAAATATAATTATTACTGACCCGGTAAATGCACTAAGTCCAACGTACGGGTCTCGCCAAGGGTTCTAACATTTTTCTCTATGAGCCTCCCGGATAATTACGGGACCCGCAAGTTAAGGGTTAAACAAAAGTTGGAAATCCCTGTTGCTATAAATAGACCATCACCAGATGTCGCTTTGAATCGTTAAGTTGAAATGGGCGCTTCTGATTGGCTAGCTCATTGTTCAAATTGTCTGTCGTCATTTTATATTAATTGACAAAACTTGCAGTTGCTAGAATTATAAGGACTATATACGGGCGTTCAATACAAATTCAAGTAGCGACACCTGCACACAAATGGCTAATTCACACCCGAAACTTTGAATGAATTTTCTATGATTTTCGTTTTTATTCTATTACTTTCGAAAGATTGTCTTTAATTCGGGCCTCGTAACATCATAAAGACGAAACGAAAAAAAATCCATTTATATAAGGAATTGAAGACAATATGTCTAGCTTCACAATGATATAAAAAATATTAGAATGCGACCTTCGGTTATAATTCTATAGCTATGTAAAGTTTGTCTTTATTTCCACCTATCAAATCGTAAATACTTACAACATGTATGCGGCATTGCGATTGGTCGTTCATCGCACTTTTCCAAGAAATCATAATCTCAAACCAGTTGACAAATAAGCACATGTCAACCCAAATATGGTTATGTTGTTTGACTTTTCAAATAAACGCTAACCCCGAACCATAACTGATGAAAATATGTTGATTAGTTTGTGTGCCGTTTGGTTTCACATGCCTCTCAGAAAGGTAAAATTGTATCTTTATTTCTGTGAATAAATATGCGCATTTTATATAGAATAAAGGATTATTCTTTTCGGTTTATTGTGATATAAAAAATATGAAAATGCATTCAGTATTTTAGCCGTGATAAATGTGTAAGAAGTTGTGAAAATCCCTGATTGTTAAGTCATTGACGTTATGAAATATAGAAACAACAAATAAGCTTACAAACAAATATATTGTAATAATAATTTATTAGTTATGAACCAAGTGAAGTATGTATTTATAATTTGCCAATAAATCATAATCATTTTAGATCTTTATTTGAGATTTTACCGACAATGTCTTATTACTTAACACGTTTCATTGTTCCTTTAATCGTGCTGGTACATTCAAACAAAAGTGTGTTGGTCATTAAAATAAGCATTCTTTCTTTATATTCTTTATTAGTTTGGACTTTTCCCGACCAAAACTAAGTCATTCAATTATTCTATGCAATGATTCTGCAATCAATAATACAAATATTCAATAGGGAATCCCGTCTAATCGTGTAAGCATTACAAGAGACAATCATTTTCATTGGTTTACCGCAGAAGCTCATAATATCAACCAATCAGAGCTCAGTTTACAACTACAACTATCGTAATTCACTTTCATTTGCCGTGATCAATAAAGAAAACGAGTCGTATGGCCGGATTAGTGTTCTTGATGAAATAACAACATGCGAAGAGGTTTTAGCTATGTAACAGTAAAGTGTAAGTAACAGATGATTAATTACCAATCTATATTATACATCATGTACTAAATTGAGATTCGTGAATCTGATTTGAAAATGTTCACGCAATTAGTTTTGAATTATTATTTTTATTAAATTTAAACACGCACTGTAGAAAAACTCAGCGCGATCACTGACTCATTTCAGTGTAGTTCATAGTCAATCTGGTTTTAATAGGGGAGGAAATGGAATCAAATGGGTGAAGACGGCTAACATCATACACAAATAAAAACACAATATTAAAACATAACCCTTTAGAATCATTTACTGCATGCAATGTGTTATAGCATATAATATAATATTTTATATAGTAATATAAATTGACAACATGTCCAGTATTCACCAAATAATAAACAATAAAGTTTCTTAAAATTGTAAATTGTAAAAATGTATTTGTAATTTGCATCGTAAACCATTATGAAATCTCTGCATACCCTGTTGTAAACTGATTTCCCCTGTATCCAGGTAGAGAAGGAGAGACGACAGAAGAAGGTGGAGGAAGAGATGAGACTAGGTAAACAGATCTCCGTCCTGGAAACCAGTCAGAAGTGGGATGATAGATACAGTAGGCAACTCGTGGCGAAGGTCAGATATGTTTAGGCTCAATCTCAGTTTGGCATGCTATATGGAATGGGTTGAATAATACAAACAACTTCCCTCGCAAGGCATAACTTGGGCCAGTCTCTGTCTACCTGTGCTAACAATTGCCTTGTGAAATCACACTCTAGTCTACCATATCCCACCTTGATTTATGTCTGGCTCTAGACTGGACCCTGTTGTGGTATTATGTCGGTTCTTCTGCTTCAACAGTAACTCAAATTGATGATCTAAATGAATGTTTGCAGGATCGAGTACTGTTGGAAAAGAAAGAAAGAGAAAAACTGAGAAAAAGCATGCAGGTATGGAAAGATTATAATTTAACACTAACTGCGGAATTTATATGTGGCCTACGCTATGTATATCTTTGAACTATGTGGTATTTTGTAACAAAACATTTTATGTTGTTGAATGTTTCCTTTTTCATGGTAAGTTAGAATTACTACATTGGTCAAATTATCACAGTACTGCACACGGAAAGATTCCAGTTACTGTTTGAGTCATAAATGTTGGTTGATGATCCAAGTGCTCCACATGTTACAGAGGCTACAGTGGAAGAAATAACTTGAGTAACCTCAGTGGAAAGTGGTTGAGAGTTTGATAGATCATCCTGCACCATCAGGGTATTTTAACGTGTACAACTTCTTAATACCCTGACTGTGTAAGAAGGGAAAGGCTAAAATGAGCAGCTGTTGAAATTACTTAAAATCAAGCAAGATTGTTTGTTCCTGAGTTGAGAAGACCAGTGAACAGCCATCAACTTAAAAATCTCGAAATTTCATTGGCTTCCAATATACAATCTATAAATTGGGAACGTAACCAGCTGGTAAGTTTGCCGTGTCTCACAGACTCTTGGTTTAAAAAAGTCTTACAGATTAAATATCCTGATGGAGCAGTTTGATGAATTATGTTTTGAGGTTATATGATTGTGTATACGATTGCTGAATTGAATTAGGAGTTAAACCTGAAGGAGAGTGAGCGAGACAGAAGAGAGACGGAGAGACAGATAGCTCAGTCCAGACAGCAGGAGATTAGAGATGCAGAACATCGCAAGGAGTTGAAGGCTCATGCTGAGAGAATGGTATATCACTTACAGCCACTGTTATTATACTTCCTCATTGTCACAAAGCATGTTCAGGACCTTTTTGCTGTTTTGTTATTTTTATTTTTTAAATGTTATATATTCGCTGAAACTGAGATTCTGACAGTGTATTGTTTTACACCTGTCCGTCTCTCTGGAATTCTGTTTGTCCAGAAAACCTTAACCGTGGCCATAAATTTTGGTTGATTAGTGATAGGTCTTTGATTCTTCACATTTGCATCAATTTTAACGAGACCTTTCAGATGAAGTCATAATTTGTGACCTTGTGATCTTGACCTTGTCACAAGCCAGATGTGCTTTGGACAGGGGTTGTCGTCTGTCTGTCATTGGAAACTTTCACATTTTAAACATCTCCTCCAGAACAGCTGCACCCCCAAAGCTGAAATTTTGTTTGGAGGTACCATGCACTTAGGGAGTCAAAGTTTGTTCATTTGGTCTCAAATATGGACGTTGCAGGGTTGTTCACTCTTAAATCTTTAAACAACTTCTCCCCGAGAACTAGTAGTGTTGGAAACTCAGGGTGCACTCATTTAATGACTAAAATTAAATGTCCTAATGTCCTGTTATTCATTTCAAATATCAAATGAGTCCTAATTTCATGCTGGTAGCACCATTAATAAGTATTAATAATAATATTAGGTACTGCACCTTTGCTCAGCTTCTTTGAAATATTACTTCAGTAGGATGTAAAGTGGTAAAATTGAACATACAGTCAGTAGTTTGTAAACTCAATGTGACCATTCAGTAGCTTCCCAGTCAATAGTCAGTCAGATAGGCGAAGGAAAAATCACTTTTCAAAAGCATTTGGATTATTACCATTATTGAATCTTGAGATTTCAATTTTAGTATTTATAATTTCAGAAAAAAATGCTTGAGAATCAAAAAGAGAGGGAAACTTTTGAGAATCGAAGAAAACTTGTAGAAAATGTAGACAAGTAAGTAAATATGAACATTTATTCTTTTATCAGTTGAGTGTTATTAAAAGTTTATATATTTGAATTAAAATGTCAAATCGAAAGATGACAATTTCAAGATATTGTTTAGGTTAATAACCATTATTATCTTTCGGTTATAAAGGTAACGTTAGGTAACCGTGCAGTTGCCTTTATATCAAGTTATAATGCATTTTGCATCAAGAGAGAATACAAGTTATTCCAAATTTAACCAAAATAATGTATGCTGATTATATATTCAAATTTTCAGAGATGAGAAAGAGTATCTGCGATCCAGTGTAGATGTCCGCCACACGTCCGCGCGGTCAAACTATGAGAGGATGCTGAAACAAAAGGAACAAGAGCTGTTTTTAAACCAGTGAGTGAAGGATCTAATCAGTTATGATATAAGGTCTGTCTGATGGCAATGAACTTTTGCTTAAGGCTTGTAACCTTTTGAAATATTTCTTAAAGTTTGTCCATTTAGAGTGACATAATAACACCTCGGACTTACTAGTTTTCATGCTTAATTCATACACTGATCGATGTATAACACATTACTTTTACTGTCCATTTATGAAGCTTTTATCAGCACATCTTGGTGTATTGCAGAAAGCCTTTATTTGTAGTCCAGTCCTGATATATTCTCTTTGTAAATGTGCTTCAAGGTGATTGTACATTCCAAATGGTTTTGCACAAATTCATTTAAGAAATGGGTTGAGCATATTTGTAAATTAGATGGGAATATCCCATGAAGCTAAAGGAAAAGAAGAACAGATGTTAAAAGATTTATTTGGTCATATTCAGAGTTAACTCAGATGCGTTTTTAAAAGTCAATTGTTGACTGACAATTAATTTCAGGACACTCTAAATGAGAGTCAACGAGCCAGAATTCTGACTGTATGATTTTCACCAAGGACTAAATGTTTCTGAAAAAGCCTTATGAAAATTCCAATGGTAAAATACTATAGTGTAGAGGGTTTTTGAACAAGCCATTGATAAAAGGTTTTCTGGATGAAAAAATGAAAACAACAATAATCCATAGCTGGCACTCTTGCAGGAGTAAGCGAGAGCGGAGACAGGACCACGCCCGACAGTCACACGACATGATGGATGCTGAGATGGAACAGTGGAGAAACTCACTCGTACAGCGCAGGAAAATGGTCTGTTTCAGTTATGATATGCTCCATTTAGACATTATCCATCACTGGCTAATTTTCTTTGCTAGTGTCAACTTTCCTCACAAGTCATAACTGGCACCAGTCTAGCGTACCTGACCTTCATAGAACTTCAAAGAAACTGGCGTGAGCTATGACTTGTGAGGGGCTTTGACATTATCAAGACAATCTAGAACTTTATACTGGGGTATGTGTCTGAAGTTCCCCAAAGAACCATCAAATTCTGTCATTTAAAAGCACTTGATATCATTGGATTTAAAAAAGGCCAATACTTTCTTCATTAAGCCATCCATCATCAATTTCTGTCATTTAAAGAGCTTAATATAAGTATCATTGGATGTATAATATGTGAGACATATAGATTATTCAGATCCTTAGATTAGATTATTGTTTAACAATCACCATTTCTGATAAGGCAAGGATGACACTGTTCTGTGTGTAGATGGAGCGGCAGGCGAGTGCGAGTGTGGAGCGGAGGGTGAAGCAGGTAGCGGACAAAGTACAGCAGGACAGGAAGGCCAGGGAGAAGGAACATAAAGTCAACATCAGGAAGTGAGTTCATCACATGCTCCTCAACAGGCAGTAATTAGTCTAAGGTTAACTTAACGCAACGAATATGATAGATCAGTAATCTATGAATGGTTCAAGTTGGTTCTTACTCTGTACGTTAAGACACATGCTGAAGTTTACTCTGTACGTTAAGACACATGTTACTGTTGCAGAGTACACAAGGAACTGGAGAGGTGGGAGAAGGAGGTGAGAGAAGACATCCAGTTGAAGGAGAAGAAGTCTGAGATGATACAGGCCCAGAGGGACGCCTCTCTCTCACAGGTATTCAGACATGGATAGTATGAAGATGTCTACATGGATAACTATCGACAGTTTTACTTTTTAGTTTTACCTAAATGTAACTTTGCACACAATTGCAGCTTTTAGATTCGAAAAATGCTGGAACACTCCAAACAGATCACGGACAGCTAAAAATAACAATAGGAAGATGAAAGAGTTATGATTCTTCTTGCTTTTGCACTAAATTCTGTCACTTTGGAAGAAGTTATGTCAAAGTAACAACTCTGTTTCTTCTTGAATTTGTTCTTCCTTTGTTTATTGATAAACTATCTCAATAGTTAATGCCGTAGTAGGTCACAATAGACTATCGCTATGACAATCGTCACAATAGACTATCACTCTTGCAGTAGTCCTTGTGTATCAATTGTCACCCCTAGCTTAAATGGATTCATTATTTATAAATCCTAATGCCATAAAATTTTACCATCTCTGGGGCTTCTGAGAACAAGTCAGCTGAAATTTATCAACTTCTCTTTCAGACAAGAGCTGTAGCAGAGGCATCACACCGACTGCGAGACGAAGTGCGATGTAAATACGACAACGAAACTCTGGGTGATAAAGCTCTGCAGGCTGAGTTGTATGCAAGAATGGGGTCTGGAGTCTTGTCAAGTGTTAAAAATACATCCAGTTTGAAATTTGGCTAAGCTGAATATATATTTAATTTTGAAGTCAATATTCTCAATGCTATGCAAATGTATCTAGAAGCAAAATTCTAAAATCTGTTAACAATCAGAATGGCATCAGGCGGTACTAAACATGTATTTCATTGAAAACAAATGAACTTGATATGTTTATAAGTTCAAAATTTCTGTAATAAATACAAATGACTTACTTCAGGTAAGAAATATCAATTATTTGTTTTTTCTCATGTCAATAGTTCTATGTTCACCGTTGCAGTCAGATCACAAAACTTTGTCAGATTCTTACTGCATAATAATCCAATGAAAAATGCATATTTTAAGACAATTTTAATAAAAGTTGATAGTTGTAAATACCCTTTTTATCCATCCACAACAATTCACTGTTTTGCATTCACATCTTTCATTCCCTGGAATATGTCTTGTTCACTTTAAAGTTTTTTGATTTGTAAAATTTCAAAATGGAGACACCAACAAAAGCAAATCCTGCAGTCGATTCACTCTGACATGGAAGACGCCATGTTGGTTTTGGTCCACAGATGTTTTATAAGGAGGTTTCTGATTGGTCTATCAAGTTAAGATGCAACATGCTGGCACATTGAAGCTGAAGAAGGTTTAAATTAGCCAGTTGTAGAGACAAGTACGAGTTATGTTTTGGAGGTGAAGATAGATACAAATTGGTTCATCAGAGTAAATGCAGGAATAAGAAATGTGGTTAGATGATCTAGGAATGGTGTACAGTAGGAAATGAACACAAACTCATCTTTATTTTAAGTCCAAATGTATATAGTATGAATATTAAGTTCAGTGCAAATACTATCTGTGATACAATGTGATGTTGGCATGAACTCTTTTATGTTTATTTTATTGGAAGTCAAAGAACTTCTTTTACATATCATTAGTTTTATGGACATTAAAGACCTCAAAACGGCAATACTTTTGTATGCTATATTTGTATATACTGCCTTGCTGTTATTTCAAAACTGTACTCACAATTTGGTTTGACAGTGACTATGTATAAGATATTTATTGTGTTAATCACATTTTTACACAACTTGAAATTGCTTGTGTCAAGTGTAGGAAAAAAATGTCTTATTATCTTAATGATATCAATAGTTTTTAACAAAAGGTGGATTGAAGTTGAATGTGTTGATCTTTGTCCAGTGCACACTCTCACTATCAATTAAAAGATACTTTTAAGAGGCAGTGGCACGTTTTTTGCAAATTTTATTGTTTTAAACTTTCCATCGCCGCTAATGGCTGCGATACTGCCGACGCGGCGTTAAGCAATAATTCACTCACTCACTTAAACTTTCCATTCATAATGATTGTTCATGTCATCTATATTTTCTTTAGAGGGTAAAACATCTTATTACACAAACCAATTATCCGTAGTGATATGCGTATAAAGCAAAAATATCATGGCGGCCATTTTTATTATGAACACATTTTATTATTTCGAATGACAAAAACGATTCCCTTGGCCTCACGAAACCATTTACACTCATTTTTAACTTGATTTTCCGAAGAGAGAAGGGTGTTTTATTATTGGTGACATTATATTTCAAATACATTTCATCGACTTATTTAAGTGAAAAAACGTGCTACTGCCCCTTTAAAGGACCAGAATGTTTAAGATGACAACTGTTTTTATCTTAGACGGCAATGTTTTACATTAAAACGTCACACTCTCAAAACAAATAAGTTGTCATCCATGTTAACTTGTTCTGATTTGAGTTCAACTTTTATTCACAAACATCAGTCAAAGAAAGAAGTTTATATTAATATAAAAATTGTTTACTATGTCAATTCAAGGTTAACATTCTGAAACAGTTGAAGCTTTTTTTTCTATTCATCTTAAATATTTTATTTCTATAAATTGCGATAAAAAAGATTGTTAGCAATATTTCCTTTTGTTTTGTGATCAAATTAGGTCTTCTAATTTTGTTTTCGTTGAAGATCAGTTTGATCAGCAAAAAGAGTGTTATTCAATGTTCATACTTAGTCATACATCTCTGTACAAAAATAATTGAAAATATGAAATACTTAATTCTTTCATAAGAAAACATAATTGACATTCATCCATTCATAAGTCAGAGATATATTTATTTTAATAAACTATTCTACTATGATGATATTCATGATGTTTGTTTTTCTATTAAATAAGTAGAAAAAAGTATTTGCTGTGATATTTCCAGAACATGGTGAAACCAAAATGGTTCCATATAAATCATACCTTCACATGTGTACATCTCACTGTTGCCTTCATTCCTTCCCCACAGCAACTTCCCAATGCAAGGCATAACTCTTGCCAGTCTCCATTACTGGCTGATTTAGGCCTAGCAGTATTTCCTTAAGAAATCTGTGTTTAGAAATCCAGGCCCGCTATGCATTTCTGGTACAGCGATTCACTATCTTAACACAACAAAGCGAGGGAAATACTGCAAGGGTTAAATCAGCCAGTAATGCAGACTGGCAAGAGTTATGCCCTGGTTTGGAATTTGTTCCCACAGATGTTCCTCCACTTCAGTTCTTCCATCGTAACCTCTGTTGTACATAGAGTATATCTGGAATTAGCAAGGTTGTTTCAAACTAAGCATTCAGTAACTGTCAAAGTGACGAGTTGCTTCATCTATGGAATGCACACTTACAAGACATGATTATGTCACAAATGTAAAACAATATTTGATTGGATAAATAATGAGGATGTTACAAGTGTTTCACTGCCAGGAGATATTGCAATAATGTTTAAGTAACTCTGTATGCTAGAGGTAAGAATGGAAGAACTGAGTACAGTAACCTCGGGAAAACCTCCAGTAAAATCATGTTGATATCGTACAAGTAAATGTAACACTAAGCTTATGACTCAATGTTATGATGCAAACTGTTTTTTCCAACAGTGAATGCAGTGTGGTTGAGAAGTACTAGACAACACAAAAGCATAAATCTATGAATTCAGATTAGAAAAAAAAACCAAAAATAATCAGCCCGGATAAAATCTAACTAGTTATTTGATTGCCTTGATCATTACACCCCTTGGGAAGTTATTTGTTTTGTTTAAGTTGCAAGTTATATTAACTGTAATCTGTGCAGGTTGATTATCTGAGCAGGTTGATTATCTGTGCAGGTTGATTATCTGTGTAGGTTGATTATCTGTGTAGGTTGATTATCTGTGCAGGTTGATTATCTGCGCAGGTTGATTATCTGTGCAGGTTGATTATCTGTGCAGGTTGATTATCTGCGCAGGTTGATTATCTGTGCAGGTTGATTATCTGCGCAGGTTGATTATCTGTGCAGGTTGATTATCTCACAACCACCATGGGCAGTTATGATCAGCAACCCACAAGAAACAAATGGACTTCTAAATTTGGAAATTTTATCCAATAAGAAATGAAAGTTTTATAAACAACAAAAGTGAGATTCAAACCTTGAACTTCTATGTTGTCAAGCACTATACCACTTGAGCTACAGAGGATCCATGCCAGTTGATGTATGTTCTGTTGTCATGCAAGTTTTGTGGTGTTTTCATTTTACATCTACACTGGTATATATCTATATATAATACCTAATGATACCTGTGATGGTCGAAAACATGCTTGTTGATAAGTATAAATTATCATGATTTCTTCACAAATTGTATTTTCTAGAAAAGACCTTGGAAATGGAATATGTTTTAAATGTTTTTTCTGTATACAAAGGTACAAGTTTATGTCTACTTTTTGTAAGTAACAAATAATTTAATTTTAAATCTCCCAAGTGAGTCAATCAGGGGTGTATTGTAAATATCTCATTGATCTGGTTCGGCCATCTCACATAAACCAGCATAGTATCCCTATAAAAGGCATATATCAAATTATTTTAGAAATCGAGACTGCCTCGTGTTTTTATACTATAACCCCTAAGCACCCGGTCATTATTCACTACATACACTGTCACTTGCAGCCGTTTAACAAAACATTGTCAACTACACTTATATCAAGGTGGCATGGTTTGGGAATTGTTGAAGCCACAAGGTTCACAATTCATGGATGAAGATGTAAACACCTTACTGTCAAATGTGACAAGGCATTATTTTACAGTACATAATCCTGTCCGCTTAATGAACCCGCTCGTCCTTGGGTTCATGATGCGACTCAGTCATATTCTTATTCTTCTAGGCCTCCTTTCAGAAAGAACTGACCTGATCGTAACCTGAGTGCATTGTCAAAGAATGAGAGCTAAGATTAACCTTAGTAAACATAGCTTTGTGAAAGGAGACCCTATTTCCACAGGAACTCGATATCGTAATTAAAACGTAGGTAAAAAAAACCTACCCCCTATATAACATAGAATATTACTATGTTATATACAGAGGGTATTGGTTTTTTAACCTACGTTTTACCAACGTTTTAATTACGATATCGAATTCCTGTGCCAATTCCAACCGTATTTCGGAAATTATTGCCTAAGGATTCCCTCTGGGCTGTGTTGTTTTATTGCTCGACGTCAGTTCAACTAACAACATATATACACTCACTTTAACAAATGAGAACCAGTATACATCAACCCTCTCATTTTGAAACAAGGAATCACATAATTACTGTATCGAAAACAAACTAGAAAGCATGATTTAGTATGTACTCGACAATCATAACTCTCACAATGTATGTCCCTATGTAATCATTGAATACTGATACCGAATTGTTCACTACATAATTAATGACTATGGAAAGTACTGTTGTCATTTAACTCTATTTTCATCATACTTAACTAGTTTACGCTGATCATCATTCAGTGCTGAGTATATACATAATGATGTGAACCACGATCCATCAGAATACATTCCCTGCCCCACACAGAGACATGGATTGCCTTGTGGTATCATCCTCTGACGAAGTGTGCCTCTGTCCACCCAGCAGTAAAGTAGGTACCTGGTATGTTGTATGGTAGTCTGAGTTCGAACCTTGAGCTCCTGACAGGCGATTCTTCTCTGGGAATGTTCTGTACTCGTTGACCACGGGTGATATGACGACCGGCGCTTTGAGCAATCAATGTACTTTAAATATCTACTGTTACTATTATTGCTATTATTTAATACATGCCAAACTTTTAAACTGTGTTATGTTATCGAGAAGAACTGACTGCCGAAACTTACGGTTTTACGGTTTTAATGCTAGTCTATTCAGTGTATTGATGACATAGATGTGAAAGTAGTGATTTCTGATCAAAAACTGGAAAGTACATCAAGGCTGGCGTGTGTCAATTATAGTGAAAAATAATTATTGAAACCTATCTGCAACAAACACAAAACCAAGTTTGACTCGGTAACGTTTAATAGCTCATATACTCGCCATGCATGTAAATGGGACTTGTAGTTTCGGTGTCTACTTCTGTATAACGTGTATAACGTATATAATATATTGGCGATTGGGAGTGAATAAGCAAGTTGATTCCAATTATCTGAATTGAAATTATATTTGGCACGGATCAAAGCCAAATAAAATATGAAAAACACTTAATGTCCCTTTATTCAGTATATATAAGCATACAACATATTTTACTTTTGCTATTTTACATTATTATGAACTTAGAGAAGACAGGGGTTTGAATTCCTTGTAATATATCTGATGTGACATATAGGCCTAGAACGTATATACATTTCGTGTAACTTTGAATGTATGTGCTGCATCATCATACCATACTATTTCCAAACAGTCATTCAATCCAATGGTCAAGTGTGTGAAACAATGAACAAAGGTACTACTATGACGTCAAAGAAACGGAAGGAAATGGTTTTTAGTAATTTATTCACCTCTCGTTATTTTCACTATACTGAATAGACTAACATCAAAGTGGTAATTTTCAGTAACGGTCAGCACTTCTCAAAAAAACAACACTACTTAAATGTTGGCACATGTGACTTCATCAACACACAAATGTCCCTTTAATAAACTCTATATCGCTGCATATCAGGGAGTGCTTTAGTGAAAGATTGATCATTTACATACAGGAAACAACGTTAACAGGACATGGTTGGACCGATATGACGAGGTAAAACTGTGATATATTGTGTATTAATCCTGCTTTATCACATGACGTAGGTATAAGAATCGCGGTTGAGTTGACGTTTTGGGAGAGCGGAGAAACCGTGGATATTAACAGAACTTTCACGTGTACGGATGTTTTACCTCACGTCATGCACACACATTGGATTTGTATTGACATTCAAGGTGTTGCTTTCGCGTAAGTATTTTATATATTAATACTTTATATCTTCTCTTGGTTATTTGTGTTACATTATGTTGATACCGTTCTCCTACCGTTTTCTGCATTATCCTGCTTCCTCGGGGTATTTCAATCCCTTACACTACCTGGTACCCTGAATGTGTAATAGCGAAAGTCCTCGTAACGGTTAAATAACCAGCCAGTGAACTGCCTTAAATAGAGCAATGTCGACAGTCCCCGGATGAGAAGACCGATGAGCGGTCATCAACTCTCAATCAGGATATTTCATTGGCTGATACTATACACCCTATACACGTAACCTTGACGAACATTTGCCGTACTACACACTCAGGGTATTGAGGGTTTTTTTTCCATTTTACGCAGTCTGCACCGTATCCATGGAAACAAGTTCCGTATCAAAAGGATCTGAGAACTGTCCGTCACATTGGACGGATCTTGGAGGTCTATGCGTCACTTCCGGGTTGTCACGGCACGAATGTACACTAGCAAGGGGAAGGTATTTCCTGGAACTGTGTTTTAAATGTAAGAAAAAGTATTTCCATCTTATGTTTTATGCGTGTGTGTTTTAGTGTTGTTAAACTATATCACATAAAGAGCGGGGTTACGCCGATATATCTTGACTGTCGGATACATGTTTAATGTTTTATATGTCGATTTTAATGACTTCCTTAATACACGTTGAATTCCAGTTGAATCACTGAAACAATAAACAACAAACAGTCAACTTGTCTTTGGACAGCCGCTTTAGTTACGTCATGAACAATAGAGAATACTACACAATGTCTCATCACATACGAATCATCCGACAGTAACCCATCGCTTTCGTTCGATTATAGACACCATAGAAAGGCTACTTACTCAGTTCTAAAAGTTCACAATAGGTCCTTGTTACGTTTTATTCGTTCTTAGTACGTTTGAGAAATCCTTACACAGTTTGTACTCCCTTGGCAGTCAATATGAAGGGACAGGTATGAATAAATGCGTTTTAAAACGTTCATCATTTGGGATACATAGTTAGAGTAAAATATAAACAACTTGCAGCTGTAAACATTTTGACTATTGGTTTTCTTCTAATTTTGAATGGTAGCCGAGCAACAAAAAAAGGGTTATTTCATTCATTCATGATGAAACGTTTTGAGAACACGTTATCCACCTTAGGATTTCCTCTCCTAGGGGACGACGATAACAGGAACGTTTTGGGAATGGAAATGGATTCCGTATGGCCATTCTTTTTTGTCCACACTATTCTGAATACGGGTATAAGAACGTGCTCGATTTTAACATAAATCGGACAAGGGCGTGATTCCGGTACAAGAACAGCGTACTAAGAACGAACTGAGAACGAAGTGGAAATGAGAAGAACTGTCTCAAAACGAGTTGATCGGGAGACAAACGGGTTAGAACGGTATTGTGCGTATTAAGATCGAGATAGGTCTAGTTGAGAACTTATATATACATGTACTGACTGATAACGGGATTGAACTGATTGGAAACGTTATGAACGGGCAATATTATCCCGTCTAAACGTGGTACCAACTGTCAGAGGACGGGGTAAAGACAGAATGGACTTTCTGAGAACTGTTTGTAAACGTACTTGGATCGTATTATGGAAGGTTATAAGCAAAAGTTACCCGTTTCTCTCCCGTTTGAGGTGACGAAGTAGAACGTACTGAGAACTACCTTGGTGAAACTCAGGCATTAACATAACGCGTGTAACAAATAAAACACCACGGCTAATAAAGACAACAGTGTCTTATTTACTGCACATGTTTAAACATACACGGTTTCGGTAGATTGGGTTTGAAACCAGGGCTCCGTTCCATTACAGCGAGCGCTTATGATTGCACTTTGATCGCTCAATGTAGCGCTCAAGTAGCGCTCATTCTCTCTTGAACGACACGGTGCAAAATCGCGTTCAAGAGAGGTTTTAAAGTAATCGCTCTTTTGAACATGGCCCTGGGTACCGTTGCGATAAGCAACCCCAGTGCTAGCATCGTATATGGCTTGGTGAAGGAGACTCCGGTTCCCTTGCTGATGGTCGTGATTGAGTCACAGTTGCAGCTAATGGTTTTCAATTGTTTCGAATAAAAAATAATCATTAACTATTTATGATAATATTACATTTCATTTTCCATTAGTGAGAACATATCACATTAGATATTAAAGGCGATGCTATTGATCGAGTTAGATAAGCCAAACAAATCCAATGGTATATGCAATAAAATGCGTAAAAAAATCCTTTTAATTGTAAATTGATATAAATGTATCTCTATAAACCAAAAAGGCTTTTTATACCGAGCTCTATGTCGTGATAACATGTATGTAAAATATTAATAATTGTTCACTTCAGCGTCTGTACCACAACCAACTCTATTGGCCATGAAGGAGCCAAGCGAACAAGAATTCTTTGCTGGTAACTATCTCTTACTAAACAACGTAACCAAATGTTCGATATTGACATATTTGATAGACCCAATAAAATGCTTAAACATTGAATGTTGGGCTTCCCTTTCTTTGTCACTTATATTCACAATTTGACAACGTGTCCAAATTGAGTTTGACAAGAATTAGTTTGTCCATTCAAAAACTTAATCTCTATATATGTTTTCACCTAAAGTCATGGAGTATGGTTGACCGCACATCGAGGAAAATGTCCATTTAGATTTATGTCATTATTCATTGGTCGATTTTTGTAGCTGCTTACACACTAACGGCAAGTTCGCTTCGTATACAGATTTGCCTCATGGAGATAACAACACTGCTATGTGTGAAATGTAAAATCACGAATATTGCTCTCAACTGTTTTCAGAAAGCGGGTGTTGTATGCCAGGATTTGGATGATGAAAAGATAATCCGAGCGATCCCAAATCACCGCTTTGGAGCCCTGGATTTCTAGCATCCAGGGATAATGATACTGTACCACGAGAGAATCGGCGATACTGTGATGCTGTACTGAAAACAATCGGTGACAAATTGTGAGATATTTGTGAAAATTTGAGGTACCAAAAATAGCTTGAGAGTGTAACGAGTTACACAAATATTAAATGTAGCATTTTGGAGACATTTTGCTCACATTTTTATTATTTTATTCAGAGGCCGTAAAAAGCATGGTCATGTTGCATTTCGTTCAGGAGGGAAACCGAAATCTTGTCAACCCTAACATTGTTTCCTCATGTAGGTGTATTTAATTACATTCATATTCGTAGTTACATGCTTACCTTAAATTAAACCAAATGGCAAGTTGATGACAAAATATGAACTGAACTGAAAGTATGGTTGTTATCTGTTACCTATTGGGATACTATTGATATCATTTTACACACTGTATTTATGTCGTTTTTAATCAAAACAGATTTGATGTATAAAAAACCACAGAGCTATGAGTAACAGTGATGCAAGATATGTTTTACATTAACGAGAAATTGGAATTATTTTTACCAAAATGCCCAGGCAATTTATTTTTTTCAAATGCCCTGTCGCTTCAACAGCATCAATATCACTGTCAGAATTTCGCAAGAAAACAAAATCACAAGAAAATAATAGTTTTGATGATTTATTATCTAAATTTACAATCAAAATGTAAAAATAGTTACAATTTGTAACAATAATCACGTAACGTCGATATACATGTCCATGATGGTGAAATTGACGGCGGAAATTTATGAAATATACTACTCAAAGTTTGCTTAGGAGTTGCTAAGGTTATTAAAGAGAACACATCATGAAGTCAAATATAAAACTCATATTGGAAGCTAGTACTGTAAAACTCGAGTGCCAGGTTTACCAGGTTTTTCTGGGATAAATTGCATTCCATTGGCACATTGGTCCGTGAATATTTCCGTACTTCGAAAATTGGTTGACAAGCATATCGTCGCATGTCATTGTTGTACACACAATATTAGTTTCAAAATAATTTCAATGGGGTAATGTCGAAAATTTAAAAAAAATAATTTTGTGGTTAACAATGAAAGTGAAACCCGCGTCAATAAATGTCACGTCTATACTACACATACAAATAAAGATCTATGTGCGGCTTAAGAGGAGTCATCGTATTCTTTCGCATCCTCTTTTTCTAACACAGTTTGCTATTAGTTCTGCGATTTGAATTTGTTTGCATTATTGTCAAGAAGGTTTATGGCAACCTTTGTAGTGGTTGGGTTTTCTCCTTAGCATCTTTGAGTAGTATATTCGCAGTAAGTAAAGAGGAAATATACAGATAAGACTGAAGAAAAAGAAAATCCACAGGAATAATGGACAGATGAGATGTAGGAAAGTGGATTTCTGAAAGAAGATTGACATAGAAGTTTTGGTGACAGTTTTATGACTACACAAAAGTATATCTCATAAAAAGTATTGATGTAATTGTTGTGGTAACAGTTTTATGAATATATATCTCATGACAAATTATTGAAATCATTTTTTGAATTATTGCTTTAATGAAATGTTTTCCATAGTGTGATATGATCAACGTATTCAATGAAAAGGAGACGACCTTTTGTATTATCAACGATGTTACTCTTAATAATAACAATCATCCTTATATAACTAAAAATGTTGATTTAATCAAAATCAACTTGTGGGTTAGTAAACGTTTAATTGAAGTTAATCATGTGTTCGATGACTTAAATTTTGGTAAGTTTCTTTGCAGTTTCCCTTTATTTATTGTGCTTAAAAATAAACTGCAGTTTTATTTGTCAGTCTTTTCGTATTTGATTATTTTTAACGTTGATGTCATTTATGCATCATTTAGCTTAACGTTATGATGAAATACAGGTCGTTGAATGATCGGACTTTTTCACCACAGATGCCACATATGGAGATTGTATTCTGAAATGACAATCCATTTTTTGTATATGCATAATTGTACCCTGACATATTGCCTGTATGTAGTATTATAGTGAGCTACTGTATCTCTTGTACCACATTGGTAAATAAAGAGCTTGAGTTTAAATTAATGTAGATACTGACCAATCCTGTTTAACTTTAATTATTGCTTTAATAGCAACTGTACATTGTGACGTTTCCAAACGTTCAGCATACTAATGTATCACACATCATAATACTATTAAGGGATTATGCTGAGCTATCCAACCTTCCTGTAGTCGCAACCTATAGTTGTATAGTACGGTACATCTTCTGAAGAATATACCATCTATGTATATAGATATATTTATAAGAAAACTTAAGTATTTCTAATAAATAAATGCTCAACATATTAGCCATGTACTTCTGTAGGTTGGGAACATATTGTTATAAAATATAAACCTTAACTATGTAGGAAGAGTAAGCGTGGAACCCTTACATACATGGGAGAGTACACATCGTTTCAAAAATGGATAATATACTTATATACATACAGGGAGCATAACTAATGACAAACAGAGAAACACATACTATATTTCAATTTGATTCCAGCTCTTGATTTTAATCAAACGTTTTACCCGTTCAAAATTATTGTCTTGTAATTTGGTTTGGAGAAGGTTAATGTTATAAAAAGAATCTGCAGAGGTAACAGAATAAGCAATGGTACAGTTATTTCATTTTAAAGCAATTTGGTCATACTGTCAGTTAAAACAGATATCATCGGAGTCAAATGATGATGAAATAAATTTCACTTAATTTATTATCAGCATTATATTGTGAAATTAGAACTAAATTTATTAAATTATATATCATTAGCGTGTTTTTCGTGTCTTACTAAAAGGATGGATTTTGGGCAACACTGGACACCGTAGAGGCTAAGCACTGTTTCTGTTAGACACATACTTGTCTGGCGTTGTTAAAGAAGTATAGCTATGAAAAACTTCACATCTCTTTAGTTACATGGATGGATGGATTTTTTTAATGTACAACATATGCATAGTGTTTCAATGGCAGGAAGGGCAATTGCATAAAGCAACATGAAATCAAATATATTGTGGTATGCTATCAGTCATTTTGTTTGTTAATCTAAACGTCATTTTAGGGAAATAGAAATGTATTTACTGAACATGAAGTATGGCAGATGGAATGTTTGAATGGATTTTCAAAAATAACAGCATAACCATTGGTTTGGTAGTGGAAGACGATTAATTGGTCATTTTCAAATCTTATTGTATAATTTGGTATTAGATAGAAATACAAAAGACACATGTGTGTATAGTAACAGAAGCAATCTCCTAAGATAACATAGGATAACCAACGAATATTATGTACACTTAACCGCCAGGGGAAACATAACCCAGTCAGCAGTTAACTAAGTAAATAACATGTTGAATAACGTTACAAAGGATATACTGATAAACTATGTACATCAGCTGTATATGTATTGAATATTTAATCATAATCCCTTAATTGAAAGTTGAAATCACATTTAATTACCCCTTTCACATGATATTGAACAGTTTGTCAGGCCAGTTGTTTTTACTTGGTACGTTTATAAGCATAGCGGTAAACACTATATTTAAATTTAAAAGTTGAACATTTTACGAGTACTATAACACAATTTTAATTTGAACATTACAATTTTGCACCAGCTGCCGAAACAAATTTCAAACCTTCTGAACATAAATCGGGTATGGGTGTACAATTGAGGTACCTCTTTCGGTTGTGATTTATCTTATATCTTATAGCTGATATTTAAAATAAGCGTTTGAATGACAAAATAAGACACCTCCATTATAATTGTAACATTTGGAATTAGAAAGGTATGCCGTTTAGGTAGTGAATGTATATAGCATTGTCAAATTTGGGATCTGATATAGTACTTAAAACACGAGAACGTGTATCATTGCAGACAGAGTTATCCAAAGTATTACGGATTACCTGTTATTAATGATCTCGGTGACAGTACAACCAGGCTATTTTTAAAAGCCTTAATTATATTAATTTATGATGTCAATGTATAATGTAATTCAGAGGCAATGTGTAACTTATCATTTTGCATAACTTGATTAACTTAATAACATTTTCCTATGTTTTTTCTATTGAATTTAGTTTTCATAAAACTATACTGGTCGTACTGTATCTTTAAGTAAGATATTGAGAACAATACACATAGTCCGAACTGGTAGTATGCTGTAGTTATGTGTCAGAACCATAGCACTAGCTGCACTGTTGAACTCTAAATGAAGCTTTCTGCCATAGCCTCCTGTTCCTGGATCTGGAATTTGTTGCCTGCCCGTGGTGACGTCACATCACCGTAACTCGGGGGCGGAGCACTGTCATAGTCACTGTAACCACGTGACCTATTTTGGTCAGAATTGTAACCCCTGCTGGGAGAAGGTTCATATCGATCATAGTTATCTCCCCTTGAATCGTATCTGTCGTAGTTATCTCCCCTTGAATCGTATCTGTCGTAGTTAAGTCCCCGTGAATCATATCTGTCGCCGTAGCGAGAATCGTCTTTTGGCGACTGATAGTCCCTTCTATCTCCATCTTTCAACATTTT
This sequence comes from Gibbula magus, assembly GCA_936450465.1. Lineage (NCBI taxonomy): Eukaryota > Metazoa > Mollusca > Gastropoda > Trochida > Trochidae > Gibbula > Gibbula magus. Next base: position 66,164,752 of record OW388300.1, on the reverse strand, counting down.
CGACACATAATCTTGATGTTTCACTAAAATGTCATCCTTACGATGGTCATTGTCATGGAAACCGAGATTTTCATGTGCACGTTGCCTGGTGGTGTTTCCATATTTGTGGTCAATGTCCTCGTGATGATATCCGCCATACCCTGGTTGCTGCCTCCTACCACTGTATCCCCCGTACCCGTCGTCACCAGAGTAACCACTGTCTGCTCCAGTTGCAGTGCTCTCACCAGCAGAGGTAGATGACCGGTCACTGTCTCTATGTGGACCTTGGTCAAACTGTCCGGAGGCTCCTGGACCTCGGTTGTTCTGTCTGTTCCAGTGTGCACTGTTACTAGAAGGAGCGCGGTCTCTTTTGCTATCCACCACCATCACGTCAGGGTAGAGATGCGAGGATCCGTATCCGTTTGCTTTTGGATCTGATTCTGTGGCGTAACTCCGGCGGTTCCGTCTTTCAGGTTTAACCGGTGCTTTGGAAGCTGCCGGGACGTATTGATTAGCTTCTTCTCCAAACCCACCATCATCATCGATGTTGGTGTTGATGTCATCCATTTCAATGGTATCTTCAGGGGGAGGAGCATTGAGGCCTCTGCGGGGCATTCCAGAGTTGGGTCTCCGTGCTTCCGGTTCATCGCCCGCTTTGGGTTTCTGTCGTTTCTTCTTCCGGAAGCTCTCATACAGACGTCCTGCCTGGGCATAGTTGTAGGTTTCTGGTCGCTCCTCGCCCATTTCTTCCAATGGTGTTAGGTCATTGACGGTCCACTCGGGGAGAACTTCTCGTATCTCTTCTGCAAAGAAGATTATAAATCTATTATAGAATCTTATTGACGAGAATTCGTAAGTAGATTAAAAACAAGCGTAAGAAACTCTTGTTGATTGAAGGGGTTTCAGGTGACCTTTATGGTCCCGGTGTTCGAAAGATGATTCAAATTATATGTCTGCCCATCACAGTGAACTATTAAGATGTCAATAGCCCACAGTGTCAGCCATGCTCCTTTGTACAACATAAACTAAATTACCCATTCAAATATATGTTCCATCTTTCATTACTGAACCAAGCAACTAACCTTGAGTTATTGCAGGAATTGGTCCTCGCAGCACCATCGTGTGGTTGTTCGTTACATGTTTGATTTCATGAACCATGATGTCAGCAAAGTCAAAATTAAGCTCTCGACACTGAAAAAGACGTCATTTCATAGGTGAATTACATGTTGAGTCATTCTGAGTTTATATGTTTTAACGTCATTCAGTTTAGAAAATGCAATTGTGGAAATAAGGTCTTGAAGCATAAATTTCAAGACATCGTTGGTATCATTGTCAAAGATAAGTTTGAAATCGACACCTGTCAATGATAATAAATCATGTTACATGTCAGAAAGTTTATCATGACAATAACATTTTCATGACTATTCAATAATATTTTACAAAAACCTTTCTCAAAATGGAGTTATAAAACGTTGGAATGAAAATAAATCACTTTCTTTATTTGAGAAAAGTGGAAACTGTCAATGGAAAGCATTTAAATCAGGACCAAATGTAACAACTTCCTTGTACCTCCCTTCAAAACTACAGCTTCGAAGATAAAATGATTTGTATAGGATTGGTGAGCTAAACATCACTTGGTCGAGGCTACAAAATCTAATAAAGGATCTTATTTTGTTGCAACCGAAGTCACTTCTTATTGATACGAAACTATCAATGAATTCTTCTGAAGCTAAAACAATAAGTTACTAACCGCTGGACTTGAAAGAGCAGTTGCAGGATTAGCGGGGGCAACCTTGAGTTTTCCGGGAAACCTGATGATCACTTGCGCGTACTCCCACTCCGTGTACTGCATCGATGGGCTCAGTATGACGTCATCTTGGAACAGCTCCGCGTGGAGGCGCTGCAGCAAGGTGTCGAAACGGAACTGGAATAGAAGACACATATAACCTGATGAATACTACACATATAACCTGATGAATACTACACATATAACCTGATGAATACTACACATATAACCTGATGAATACTACACATATAACCTGATGAATACTACACATTATTTAGAAGTGGTTTGTCAGGAGTGCAGTCCGATAACAGTAGATGGTAGTGTAATGTTAATGGAAATGGATTACATTCTGTGCATACATGATCAGTCCCGCACTCTATTTATGTTCATTGATATGGTGAGGATGGAAACGCGGTATAAACAGTACGATGATTAATACAATCTCATCTCACCTTGGTCTTAACGTTGGACCAGATCTGGTTTTTATGACATATCAACTATTATATACCATTAGATGTGGACGATTTTGAATACAATTCTGACAAAAACAGGCGTAATAAATGGAAACGGGTTGTTTGTATATAAGTTATAAGCATTGCAAATCATTATATCATAAGACAACATACCCTGAGAACGAATGGGTCTCCCCTTTGCATGGCGTGTTTAGCTGCGTCACATCCCATCTGGAGACGGCCGAGCACCTTAGGGTGTGTTTGATTGATCAGGAGAATCCAGTTACCTGCAAATAATTATGATCATATTAGAAGATATAATAATAATTTGATAATCTCTGTAATACAAGTTTGGAGCTTCTTGATTTTTTTAGACGTTATGTACGCACTGACCATTTCCGAAATACATTTTGAATATAGTATACACTAGTTAGTCGTGCGCTATGATACACTTATATATTATACCTTGTTTACTTTCACAAATTAACCTTTACTAAAGTTTACCTTCACATCCATTACTTCATCTTAAAATGTGTTAACGTCAAATATATACAGACATGTTTATATAAAATTTAACTGCACATTCGTGTCTTTGTAAACGTTCTACAACACTAAGTTTTTACAAGAATCTGTACTCACGGTCAACAGTGAAGAACCCGCACCCCAGGGCTCCAGTACCACACCCCATACCGGAGTGGGAGACACTCTGTAGCACCAGGGGGCGCTTCAACAACTCCCGCTTGAAGATCTCTATCTCTTCCACTGTCTCCATCCGGTATATCCTGCAGGCATGGAATGGACATTTCACAAAGTCGTCAAGTATGTATTTACTTATACAGCCATTTAGGAATGACGTGTGCTACCTTAGGGGAGGACACGCTTCGACAGGTGGCACTGTATAGATGATATTACATGAGTGTCTTTGTCACACTATGTTTACTACAGGAGTGCTTGAATATTAGTATTTTCCAAGCGAGATCGATAAACAAGTCATGAAATTAATGAAAATACGCAAAAATACTCTTTCAACCAAAGGTCGCAGCATTTAGGACGCAACGTCATAGACGAAACGTGACGTCATATCTTTGTTGATGACGCCACGTCACCAGGACAAAGTGATATTTTGCCCTTGGGCATCGTATGAAAAAAATTAACCCCGATATGATTGCCCTCGTAGTTATAATATACAGTATTTCATTGATTCACATTGTTTCTTTTACAATGCTTTCTTGGAACGTTGCCATTCTGATTAGATTAATTTTGAAATGTGAGTCCATCATAGGGAGTTAAAGATAAACAACTGCCTCGCAAACAGTTTATAAACAAATGCTTCGTTAAAATACTAGCATTGAATGTATTCTTAATTGACAAAATACAACTTTACGTTTTCAGTTTTATATACATTTATAAGAAAAGTGGTTCGTTCGGTTAGACCATTCTTACAGGAATCGACAAACCATTCTGTTTTTCAATGGCAATAAAATATTTTCGTGATTTCGAATTTGGAATCACATAAACAATAATGAATTAACAATTTGAAGAGGAGGTTATATAAAAAATGAATAAATAAAAACAAAACGACATAAAAAAAGCAGTTATTAAGTAATATGGTCTTATATAGATGAAACATACAAAATATAAAGTCTGAAAATAATAATCCAAATATAATATTTTCCCATGACCTGTTTCTGTAGTCGAGATACAAAGGCCAACTTTCCCATAAAAAAACTTCCTAAGTTGAGAAAAATGTCTTCTTTAAATCGGATTTGAAAGAGCTCATTGTTTTTACATGCCCCGAGGGAAAATAGCAACATTCCACAAATTAGACGAGCCATTAAACATCTCTAACGACTTTCTAGATACACGTTGCTCTAAGCACACAACACACGAGCTAGAGACTTTTGAGCTTTTACAGTATGCATTGTTATATGTCTTCATATTTTACCTAAAAAACTGGCTACAGAACTACGCATGGCGTTTCCTTAATTTGTAACAATTTAAATTACTAACCATAAGGTAAGGTAAGGTAAATTAAAATTGTATGAAAATAGAAGATGAAGAACAGTCAAAGTTTGAAAAAATATATATCATACAAGTGGATGAATTATCAATATATAGAACGTCATATTCGTCCTTTCTGATCTGTCTGTTTGCGCAACGATGTCATGGAACCAGAGGATCAAGATCTTCAAATAAACATGGTTCAACAGTGAACTGTTTCTCAATTAGGCGAGACGTCGTGTACCTTCTCTGTGGTATAACGTTTACGAGCCCGGCGGCGGACTCGACCCCTCCTTTCTTCTGCAGCCTGGTGGGCGGGGTGGGGCGCACCAGGCGGAATAGCACATAGGGGTTGACTCGTACATCCTCCAGGGACGTCAGGAAGAATGCTGTGGGGAACTCGTTCATTCTGGAACAGAGTAAGGACCGGGGATTGAAATGGGTCGTCAGAAAAATATCCTAAACTTCTTGCTTCTGGAATGAATGATATACTCGGCATTATAAAAAAAACTCGTGCATCTGGAATGATATATGCATTATGGTATGATAATTGAATGATGATATACCCTTTTTAATCTGGTATAAGAATGGTGTAAAATAATGCAGTGTTTCAATACTCGTTCAGTCTGGAATGAGAAAGGCGTAAGTTAGCAGTGGAATGTTTGGGACCGATGAGACGTTTCTTGCTTATGACAGATCTACACATAATGATGATTCGATGTATCAGCAACTAGTGGTAGATTCATGAGCTGAAATGACTTTCCATTAGTCACTTTTCACATGCACGTCATGTTCCAATGCTCATGTAGGTCTAACCCATATTTAAGGACACTTTTAGTAGCATGGTTGGCGTGTATGGCAAATATGGTGAAACAAGCATATCCTCCCAATGTCACTTGTAAGACTTTACGAGTACTACAAATGTATATTGGTACAAGAACACGAAGTCGGAAAACTGTAAAAGAGGGTATGAAACACACACAAGGCAGATCTCATATATATCATCCTGATTATATGTATCAAATTTCGTAACGTTATGGGCGTTCGGCCCATAACGTTACGACGGACCCGCTAACCACTATTATACATATACACCCGACTACTTCGTACCGGGATATACTGATAGTTGTAACAACACCTGACTGAGGGATTTTAGAATCTAAATTTTTAAAGCATATTTGGATGAGTGTATGACTGACTGAATGATATCAGAGTGCAACTTCATTAGCAATATGAGCACACCTGAGTCTTATCAACGCCAACAGAAACACAAGTTCACGCGTCAGACTGATATCAAGTTACACAATAAATCGTATCTTTAGCATTGACCTTTTCATGATTTAATGACACGATGTTATAACATTAATGAATGAATCAATTAAAGAACTGCGTCCTCACATTAAACATTTTAAAAAAAGATTTCAGAAATATTTGTTCTTGGACAAATCAAAGGCTACTTGCAGGAAGTTTAATGATTTATTACCGAGCTCTACTTGTTGCAAATAGTTACAACAACTATCAAATGTCAATAAAATATTTTCTATTAATATCATAACCAGACGATTAGAGGAAGTATGTTGTAATGAGGAAAATAATTCATCGTCCGGGAAAACAAAGTGAGCGAGTTATTGTTTACCACCACATATTGCAGCCATTAGCAGCGACGGGAACACTTATCTGAACTCAATATTTGGTACAGAAGACACCAATCGATTCAGGAATAAAAGAAAAACAAAAGCAAGATTTCTCAGATAACAACTTCTTTATTGTGAACCTACAATACTTCCTGTGTAATTCCGTACTCCATCATACACCAACTCCTTACACCTTCACCATACATCGAAACGTCTTGTATGTTCACAATAAAGAGGTTGTTATCCATGAATTATTGCTTGTATTAGGTTTCCCGCCTCTAAATAATCCCCACAGTCTAGATAAAATATCTGACATAACGCCTTTAAGGAATTCGTGTAGCCTGGGTAAATGTTTTTAAAGGCACAGTAACACGTTGTTTGCATTTTACATGTCAAAATGTGTCATTTATGATAAAAGTTTATTTTTACGATGAAGGATAGAACGGCCCTTTACACGACCCGAATATCCGTAGTCGCAGACAACGGTGTCATTTATAACACCAAAGCGGCCATCTTAGTGTGAACACCTTTTAACGATTTGAAGATGGGAAAGGAAAGATGGGAACTTGCTAAACCGAGCAATAAGAGCTCTATTTATTGCCTGGGGAGGATCTCTTTATTTCCCTGAGAAAACGTGCTACAGCCTTTAGACAAACCAAAGAATGAAATCAAGTTAACCGTCTCCAGACACCACTATTTTACAGCAACCATATATCATGTGATGAGAACAGCCTGGCAGTTAAATGGTTAACATCGCGTGATTATTTTGCAATCTAAAAAATGCACTTTTCAAGATTTTCCGATAATTTGAGGGTAAAGCCCTGAGAAAAGATTCCAAGCCTCCAATATCTGCATAGCATAGAGGTGAGGTCGCTTGTTGATGTTCCAGTTTTGAGTTCGATCTTGCTAAGCACACCGAGTTGATTACTGACACGAGTTTGGTAAATGTAAACATTTCAATGTTTAAATCTTTGATGTTTAAACTGAACTAACATTGCCCCTCTTAGTTGTAGCTACGTTTAGATAGGATTACCCGTTTACATGGGGCAGCCATATGTAATGAGGAAATCCATGTCTATATGAACATATACATTTTAAACGTGCCATTGTCTCACAAACTCATAACGGATTTAAATTTTGTGATCTCTGTATCAAAAACATACTAGAGGTGCATGTTGCTTTAAACATTGTGAAATAAATAATCTCATGACATAATTGCAATACATATCTTCATATACAAGATTTAAATCAGCATCATATGCAGTGGAATATACGATCATGTACATGTCGAACATTCGTAGTAGTTGACCATAAATCTATTAACCTAAAGTCGTAGAACATCGAATCAAAATTGCAATTCATGTCATGTCACCATTGTGAAGTCAACAAGCTCGTGCAATCCGTGAGTCCATGCAATGTGTGGCGCACACCGTCGTCGAGACGTGTCAATTTCTAGAACTGATAAACTATATGTCAGGTTAAACACATTACGTAATCCTCACTTGGTACACAAATATAACTCACTATACAACACAGGCGGATAATAGACACACCATGTGCACCCGCCTCGTCTTTTTCTAAAATTCACGTACATTTACAGCGCTATATTAGCGAGTTTTGTTCCAGTCGACGAAGCAATGCTCTTCATAAAATCGTTTGCCCGTAAAGTTTTATTTTAGATTTTATCTCCTATCCGTATAGCGTGAATTAATTGCAGGGATTTATGATAACGAGCCTACAGTACAGACACACGACTCTAGGTCATGGACACGACACTGCTACCACCTTCAGCTTCCATCTGTAGTATCTACTGTCTCTAACATGTGTAAACTTCAAAACATAGTAATTAAGATGAAGTTATTTACTTTTATTTAGTTCATTTTTGCAAGCAATAACAAAATCATCCCGGAAAAAATGTTGTTTTCCCCTTAAAGTATTTGCAAGATAATTTACTCAATGATAAAACATTTCTTTTAAACACATGCCCACAGAAGGTTATATTTACAGTCGCCATACGAATGTATCTTGATTGGTTCAACAGTATTTCTTATTTAATAACATGATAATTTTGTCCTTTTAAAAGGGATAAGTTTTGTCAAAGCATAACATTTGCCTATGATCCAACGCAAATTAAATCTGTTAAAATATTATCCTATTCCATTAACATCGAGTCCAGCGTCTGAGAGCAACATGACTGTGTCAACTTCATATTGCAGAACATCGTGTCATGTCTACCACAGGTTTAAAAATACTCGTTGTTACGACAAGATGTGCCCTGAGAATAGACCTTTATCAACTGAAATACATACGTTATGCAGATAATACTGGTTGAATACCTTAGGTTATAGCTACATATTACGATGTATGCATGAGTGAGTCGCATGAAGTCTTCGGCTACATCTTTGTACAGTAGCACATTGCGTGACGTCAGGAGAATATGTTCTCTTTCATATCACGACATGCATGAACAACTAGGTCTCGTGTTGGAGCAATCTCTCCCGCAGAGATTACTCTTTCTTCCAATGTACCTACCACAATTCATAAATAGGAAACTGTCTAAAAATATAATTTAAATGTTTTTAATGTAATGCATTGTTCAAAATGAGCAAAAGAAAATGTATATCTTAACAGATTTGTTTGAAAACAGAAAGGCCATCAGACAGGGTATCATTTGATAAAGAATATAGAGCCGTTGGCTCTGTAGCTCATCAGATATTGTATTATTCATTATCCAATAACCAGAAGGACTTAATAAGGCACTGACCAGTCAAAAAATTAACATATTCATAATTCAATGCAAAGTTAAAAATAGTATAGACATTTGCATACTAAGGAAGAATTAACAAGTATATGTTTAAAGTGTGATCTCTATTATTTTATCCTTATTACTAATATTAGTGTTAGCGGCTTGTACTTCACTCGAGGGACCAGTCTCCCAAGAGCACAGAAGCTTGACAGATGATGCTCTAAAATCCAGACCCTGTTAATGCCCGATAGCGACCCCACCCCTCACGCCCCTCCCTGATTCATAGGGCAGACCTGATACGCTAAAAAGCAACGTTCAAGTAAACTAGACATACAGGTTCAAAATGAAGAAACTTTTCTATCTGTTTATGAAGTATCCTGTATTTTAAAGTAATATTTGTTCGCCATTATAACATGTAACATATATAACATTTAAACTTAAAAGACATGATAAACACAGAAAATAACCGTAGAAAAATTAAATAGATAAATATTTTTCAATATCCTAAAAACAGAGGTATGACGTGTTGGTGTGCTACATTCCTCTTATCAAAAAACACTTGTTGACAGTCGGGTCTTCGTTTAGTTTGATTACGTAATGCTCAGATAGGTTGACACGAACAATCAAACTTCATTTTTTACCCATATGGTTGAAAATAACCGAGTTAATATTATTGATTTGAGCACATGTGCACATGTGGCTAAATAGTATGACAACAATATCTTCTTCCATAAGATCAAAGAAATATCATATAAAAATGAAATTTACATGTTTCATTGTAATGTCGAAATTTTAGCATCTTGCTTTTAAAACTTGGAAACATTGGATTAGAAATACATGCCATTTATAAAGCATGTGTACTTTTTTATATTTGAGATCATGATATCGCCAAAGGTACAAATGCTTGTACTTTTTTCGGGACGAGTCCCTTATTGGATTCGAACCCTTACCCTCAGAAACATTCGTTTTCATAGAGTACAAGAGTGTAACCATACTATAACATTCAACAAAGTAAAAGGATGGATTAACTTATAAAGAAAAAGTATTCAAGTCGTTGGATAAATGTTCTTGCAGCTGTATCATACTTTAAAACCTTATTTATTTTATGGCTTCAATTTATTTGGATTGCGTAATACTACCCGTGAAATATACAATGTGCGTCATAAATAAATGCACCAATCAATGTACGCATATAACTGTCATGCTGTGAGTGTATTCAAAGGTTCAACGCCAGTTTGTTTGCTTAACTTATCTACATGTCTGGCAAAACAAACATTCCATACCTCGCCTGATACACTAGTGACCCTATATAGAATCTGAATGTAGATAACAAATTTTCTTGTGTCAACTCCTCCCTTGTAACGGACTACCGAAGGGTCTTACATTTACTTGAACATATTATAAACTACATTTTATAAACAAGTAAGACATGTTAATGTCGCAGGATGTATTTCCCCCAAATACTTCATATATATTGCTTCGTATTTCAATGCAATGATTGTGTACCGCAAGGGGAGTCATTTCGAAAGAGTACAAGAATCTGTACTGTTGAAGGTAGTGTCAACCCTTAATGTAACAATGTTAGAATGATGTTGTCCATATAATGTACAGTATTTCATTTCGCCATTCCATAGCATATCTTTATTTCATGTGTTTGATGCAACTTTGGTCCTGTTTTCAAAGTTCTTAATGAAACATATGTTCAAACGATGTTTTGCTAAGTATCGCTGTTTTACTCCACAAACTATTGTATTAGTTTATTTTGAATTAATGAGGCCCAAATGAAAACTTTGACATTTTGCTTTGATGAAGTATTGAGAGTTGTACATTACTGCAATAAGCTCTCTGTACGATATGTGAAACTAAGGTGTTGGGCAATCAGTATAGAGACAGAATGTTAATAGTTCAACTGATTATACAGTCTCTCCCCATAGAGGCTACTCCACTCAGGTCTTTAGACCGAGGTTACGATTTAAGAATTGAGTGGAGTAACCTGTTAGGGAAGAGAATGATGATGATACGGTGCAATCATGTGATGTCAACATCATTACGATGTGTGAAGTGATGTCATTTTCAACGGCAACATCTGACACCGTGTCAACTACTAATACAATATTACGTCTACATCAACGGCGGTGACAATGATAGAGGATCACTAACTGATGTTTACAAAGCATGATGTGCTGTCATATCGGTGACAATATGACATGTTGTCACAATAGAAATAATGTTAACTGTGACAATTTGACAACTAGGTCAATCAATTATCATTATGACAAACTACATGTCTATCTGTATTAGCCACGTTACATGTATCTGATTAAATATCGTACATCAATGTCAACATATACTTCTGTTACAAACAAAAACAAACATAACCTACTACACAACATATCTGTCGTAAAATATAATTGGTATTAGTAGCTAATAGTCTATTCTAATGCGATTTTAGGGTTACCCTGTTGTTTAATTTGTTATTATGCGAAATGATGTGAAATATAAATAGAAAATTATAAGATCAATATTATCACAAACATAAATATACAATTATAAATAAAATGGTCCCCTCCTTTAAATTAAAGGTCTACAGTTTTGGAATACGATTTTATTAGAAGCAAGGAAATGGAAGAGGTACACGTTACGACAGAACACAACAAATAAAGTTATGCAATTTTGACGCCTAAGATTTGATGGTACAACAAGAAAATAATTGAAGCAACTTTATCATCTTAATACCACATACAAATTGTACATAGATGTAGATTACATTCCCAAATTACCCGCTGTCCAATTTGTATACATGTGATATATCTATTTCTCATTTTAGCTTCAATATTGATTGACCTTGTCAACGTAATGGGAATTCTAATTATGCTGAAGATGTCACGGTACAAGAATGCTCCTAATTATCAATTAACACCTCAATAATGACACCTGGTGAAAGATTAATGACCTCAGGTGCATTCTTCATGGTTCACCGACCAGAACGACGAAATACGTTTCAGATGACCACTCAGCCGGTGGTCAACCACGTGGGTTTTATGTACTGACCTAAGGTCATCCTGATTCAGAAATAGACGTGTCAAATCTATTGTATACAGGTTTGGATATTTTCATAGTTATAATGCTGTTCATTGTGACCATTTTCTATTGAAGTCTTCTCTATGTGCTGTCAATGGTATAGAATATTGTATTGTTTTGCTCTGTTGGAAAAGGAACAGAATTTCTGCCAAATAATACTGTTCACTCTGTGTATTGTAACTCGTAAATCAGGTTCAATTAAGAAATCTGTATACCTTAAACATTAACCGTTTATCTTAAGAAGGCACGTTATTTACAGGTTATTTATGAATATTTAAACAAAATCTATGTTTACGTTTACAATATATTCAATACTGTATATATACACCATAAACCATGTATTTTAATCTTTATATAACATTTCTGGTAAATCAAATCAATTTATTTCTATTTTTTGAGAACTTTATATTTTGTGAAATAAAGTCATTTATAACTGCTTTTGTTGACATTCATACTTTATTTTAATATTCAAACATTTCATGCTAATCTATGCTATTCATATTTGAAAATACATTGTACTTTATTGAATGCTACCGTATCTTTAACTTTATCTTTTATCTTTATGACTTGTAATAATTTAAAGATAAGTATTTTTTTTAATCTAAGTAATAATCACATTTGTAATACTATGTAAATGCGACCAGAGCCTTTTTTAAGTGTGTAAATGGTGAATTTGCTTAAATATTGCTGTAGAGTGTGTAATGTTTTCATAGCGGGATTTTGATTTTTTTTCTGCTTTATAATTGTAGACGAAGTAATATATATAGTAATGGAGAGTGGATAATCACCAAATATAAGTACAAGCATTATACATACATGTGATGACGAGTTAAACGCTATTTTCCTGAGCTAGTACGAAAAACACATTTGTAGAGGACATGAGTGCCCTAACAATCAACGGTTTCATTAATAAGGACGGGAGAGGTCAAAGTTCACTGCCAACGTTTCATTGTATTTGAAATGTGTCACGCTTGAACGGTTTCAAACATTTCTCACATAAAGACGTCATTCCTGCATACAATCATTTTCATTGTTAATGTTAACATGTTATCCTGTTAACACGTTGATGTGTACAGCACCGACAACACCCAACCATGTTAACGTGTGCCTGTCAACAAACTGCGTTCATTTCCTGTCCTACGATTCCCAAATTTGAAAAAAAATCCAAATTTAACCTAATTTGAATTTAAATGATAAGTCTGTCGTTAACAATACAGAACACATTTAAATATATGCTAAATAGTATAAGTAATATTTGTTATTATCATATCATAATTCATTAAATTTAAAAAAATGGACATTTCGAAAGTGGAGTTATTCCAGGTAACGACTTTACTAATCCTGGTCAACGGTCGCCATGTTGACCCGTAGAAAGTACACGTTTCAACTCACCTGGATGTGTCGGCGAAGAAAAAAGGGTTCTATGTACAGGTATGCCAAAGGTAAAATCCAAATCTTATTTGTGTAGCCTTGAAATACAGGTATTATCCAGCAGGCAGAGTAATAGCCGCCATGTTTGTTGTGCCCTCCTGTGTGACTGCAATTAGGTCATTGGCTGTGTGGAATACGCATACCTCACCTGTCATGTCAATCAACACGGTGTCGAGTCAATTTGCTAACCGTGAAGAAACATCCTTCTTCTCTGTGATTGGAGGTCATTAGTTCATAGTTCATTAATGAAACTTCTTATATCTTTATTTCAATACTTAAAGGCCACAGGCCAATAGTACATTTAGTGAAAACAATATTTACATATTTGTAAAATACATGTAACAGCATAACACATCACGTCACATATATCTGCCATTTTACATCTATTCATGTTACATATTTCACATTTAATGATGTCATATATTTTCATATCATATATCACATCCCAACATATAATCCATTACTTCATTAAATCCTGTCTGTACAAGGAAGCATAATAAATGAACATCGAAAGGTTTTGTATAATATTACTATTTGTGTTCGACAGCAATGTACGTATTCAGTTTCCTATCAAAATAAATAAACAAGTTCATGTTATATTATGTAGTTTAGTTTAATGAAATTAGAAATTTAGCACGTAGCTTATTGTTGTTCACGTTTTTGCATTTGCTTTAAGGCTTCATAGTTTCACTGATAGATGTCGGATTGAATACTATGAACGTATGTTGCATTCTTTAAGAAGAGAAATATCTGCAATAATTAATGGAATGTGTTATATCTGAACAACATGGTGCGTAATTATTATTGTTTGACATGTAATGTTACTTCGTTAATTCCTTATGCTAATTTAAAAGGTGTGGCTGGTTATGTTCTCAACTATGGCACTTGGCTGTAACTTACTGCAATGATAATTCTTTTGTTCCTAAAAACTTTAATTTTGCTGAGACGGATCGTTTCTGACGGCAGTCAAACTGACCTGACACCGTTCTATATTTACAGCTCACCAACCCCCATCAACCTGACTCACCGTTCTATAGGTGACAATCCTCCACACATGAATGTTACTTCATAACTCCCACACTGGAGGAGAGAAACGTCGCTATAGTTCTTACACCGTCTCTTATTGATATGGTTGAGAAACAAACGCTCGTTGCACGGAATTTATAAAGTGACACATATACGTAGTAGATATACCTGTTAGTGTAATAACATATCTACCAAATATACGATGACTCTGAAATCGACGTTTGATTGAAATAGAATGACCGAAATCTTTGAAACATCGTTATATTATATCATACACAAAACAGCAGACACGATGCTTTCTGAGAACGGCTCTACAGAAAATTATTACGATTTTAGTATAAACTAGAGGCAACACAGGAAGAACTCGCCTGTTTATAAGTTAAAAAGAAAAGAAAGTGACACTGTATCATATTGATAAGAAGTGTTTTTTTTCAATAATCACCGGAGCTGCATTTATTGGCTTTTAGATAAAGAAAGAAAGTTTGAGATTTTACCCATATCTTATACTTATTGTATTGGTAGGTACATTGGGTATGTTGTTTGCATTTTGAATCACATAAAGTCAAACGTTATAACTGGTGTTTTTGTTATCTAGATATACAAACTATTGCTGACAATTGCCATTTTAAAGCTAGTTCATGCGGTATAGTGACAATAAAAAGGTGAAAGTCGAGCATTGTGATCGAAAATCGGACAATGTACCGCTGTTGGTGTCAGTCAAATGTAATTCCGGAAAATTATCTATGATGGACAAAATGACAGATTTGGGTTGGTAATGTTTAGTAGGTCATATAACTACTGCACATATAAATGGGACGTGCAACTTCGGTTTCTGCACAAGTACAAGGCCGTTGCTAGATTTTTATTGAACATTTGATATATCTGATTGATATGCATTCTAAATTAATTGAACTTAAATCAGAACACATGGTACTTCGACACGTATGAAAGGCAAATAAAATTTCATAAAGTATATATAACGCTGAATGAATGTTTATTCAAGTCAAAGGCCACAGACCCAAAAGGACATGCATTTGCAATATCAACACATCATCTGTGATGAAAGAAATATAAAGTGAAGTAAACCATATACAATAAACATGAATTTATGCACATATATAACGCCACTTTAGGGCAAACAGCATTAAGTTATATGAGCTTCTAAACTTGATTGTGTTGTCAAAGTGGGTTAAAGTTTGAATCAGCTGATTAGGTAGCGTCCCAGTAGCTTGGTGATTACGAGGAGGTCGAACAGTTTTATCATCCTCAACATGCAACTACCTGAACTGACCCACGTGACTTTAAATATTTTTTTTTTATAAAACTGAAAGATAACAACATGAACACATATTTTCATGAACTACTCAAGTTTGGAAGAGGGACAAATCATGCATAGTATTTGGATTGAAGTGTCACAGTGTATCAGTGTAACATATGTTTTAAAGTCGGTTCGAATTTTAGCATAGAGTTGTATTTCACATGTTTTCTAATGTAACCGAATGGGAAAATATTAATTTAATGCCCAATAGATGCACACAAAGTGTGAATTTGAAATATTTTCAATACAAGGTAACTCAAAACATTTTAACAACCAATAAGTTTTTGTACAAAATTGGTTTGATTGATTCACCACTATGTACATTCTGTAAACAGACGCAATAATCTGTACAGCATTTACTATTTGAATGTAACATTGTATATGGAGTGTGGAGAGATTTGAGTGAAGGACATATTGAATTAAATCTTGAAAATATACTTTTTGGCTTTAAAGGGAAAAATAACAATCCATTAAATGTAATCTGCCTGATTGTAAAAAAAAACCATTTACAATATGAGCAGAAAAGATTCAAAGCCAAATTTTAATCATATTAAAAATGAAATAAGAAGATACTACAAATTATGCAAATACATTGCTTACTCAAACAATGAACAAACAAAATTCTTTGCGTTTTGGTCATCACTCCACACTCTATTAATATAACCTTATTCACAATGATCTTCCAATGTTTCTTCTATTTCAATCCCTTTATTTCATGTGCAAGAAACTACTGTTTACAATGAATAGGCCATATCATTGTGTACGAAGAATGTCAACACTCTTCTTAATTTGAGATGACATCATGCAAATCAACAGGGTTTTGTTTTATCTTCATATTCCTATATACAAACAAGTGTAAACATTATCTTATATGCTTGTATACATATGCCATGTAATGTGATTTCTTGGGAATAAAAACATAAAAAAAAAAAATGTTTTCTAATGTGCCCTTAAACATATAGTAAGTCTCATTTGTACAATGTTTACAGTGTTATATATTTTTCATAAAATATATTTACTTTGATTTTGAAATAAATATATTAACTGTTTCAAATTGAAATCAAACAACGCTCATGATATGTTAATTTACATAATGTTATTCATTCACAAGTAGCACACATACATACATAGACATACACGTTTGTATAATGTTCTTTTCAGGTACATGGCTAGACATTGAAGTATTCACACAGCTACCGTCTACACTGTACAGTAGCTAGAATATACATACAGGGTGTACTGAATACTCGTGGGAACAACAACTATGCTTTGTTGTTATTCATTCATGCGTGACTGGTTACACAGTAGGAGTTACGTCCCTTCATTATAGATGCTTGCTTGCTCACGAAGAGGTACCTGTATGCTATAATTTAGTTTTTTTTGGGGTGTAAAGAAAAATCTTTTAATGTTGTTATATAGTGGGAAAACCTACTGTTTTTGAAAACATAGTTTTATGCATGAAAAGCCAAAAAGATATCAAGGCTTGTAAAATGTTTGTTTAATTATTTCTAAATGTCGTTCACACTTAAACA